>JAUNZM010000393.1:1392500-2592500 GCA_033459285.1 Clamator glandarius | reverse complement strand
CAAGTAGTTAATGTCTGTACCCTAAAAGGCACATGCAGGTAGATGGCACTGCCCATAGAGGATGAATGGGCAGTGCTGAACTTTTTCAGGGCTTTTGCCTAATGAGTGATTTGAAGGACATCTGCCATATCTTGTTCCTATAGAGCAGAAGAAATCAGGAGACTTCTGCTCAGCACCAGTCCTAATAATTCAACAGCATAACATTAACTGGATGCTGTTGGGGATGCTGAAGGGTGGCAATAAAAATACTCTTACTGAAGAAATCATTCTTTTTATTTTTTTTAATTATTATTTAATACATCAGAATAGCATTCATTGATTCCTCATGCCAGGAATATAAAATATAAAACACTGAAATAGCTATATCAGTCTTCCCTTGTCCTGTGCTCCTAGGGTATGAGGGATTTGAATCACGTCAAGCCTGAGACTGCCCCTCAAATGTTGCTGCTCAGAGCCCCGTTCTTGCCAGGCACTTAGTACAGATTCAAGACAGTGCTGAATCAAGCGAGTGACAGAATCAGGGTTCAAGGACTTAAGTTTGAAGGGATAACAATCTGTGATTGCTACCACTTTAGAAAAACAGTCACGCAGTGAATCCCTCTTAAATGAGTGCGAGTGTGTATGCCTTGTTGTGCTGGAGCCATATGACGTTCCAGTTTTATCAGATAAATCAAGTGGACGACTCTTTGTTCCTCAGTGGCTCTGTTCTGGAATCATACTTCTGCTAATGTTGTTTATAAACTTTTTTTTTCTTTCCTTAATTCAGATCAGAAGCCAAGAAGACTAAAGTTAAAAAGAAGACCAACAATCCACATTTTGATGAAGTGTTTTATTTTGAGGTTGGTATTTCAAAGGAATGGGTGATAAGCTGAAATATTATACTGTAGATAGTTGGCACAGCATCCAGTTCCATGTTCTGCCAGCTGTCTTCTTTGAAAACTGTTTCAAAGCACAGTGCAGGGGAAAAAAGTACCACCAATCAGACTAGCCATCTGCTGAGGGAGCAGTATATTGCTTTGGCTCAGGTGCTCTGTTGGAAGAGCTTCAAGGTGGGCACTTCTGAGCAGCAGGCATTGCACTCCCTTGCAACTCACTGCAGAAGTTTTGAAAATACAGAGTTAGAAATGGGATTAAAGAAAAAAACCTGACAGACTTTATTTTTTTAGCCTGTGGTTTTATAGCTGCTCCACCCTGTCTTTCCCAGTCAATGGGAGGAAGGTTATCACCTAGGATTACTAAAAACTGTACAGGAAAAAACTTAAATGGGATGTTCTGGCTGTCTCCCAGTCTGTTGCAATACTGGTGACTTTCCTTCAAGTGAGTAAAACCTCTGCAGCTTTACTTAATGCAGATCATTTTTGATGAGTCTAGTTAAGACAAAGAGTAACTTTCATGAAAGTGCTCATTTTGGTTCCCTCTGGCAAGAGTAGCTGTAATTGTGGTGTGTCCATACATATATGTGCATGTGTTTATAATTTGGATACCTCTTGAAATTCTGTCTTCTGAAGTATGTGTATCTTTCTTTCTTCTTTTTCTCTTGGACATCTTAGAGACAGTCTACATTTAACTATTCCGTTTCAACAGATACCTCAAGAATGTATCTGGCATCATGAAGCTGATGAAAAGCCAGAGTAGTACAATGCAGTTGGCCTGTCATTGAAAAGCTCTTTCTGCCCATACAACTTGCATCATTCAGGACATGTTTACATTAGAAATTGTTGCTGGCGGGGGATGACACTTAGGGGTGTGGTTTCTCAAATCAGTTCAGGGGCGCAGGCAGCCACACCTGGAAAGAGAGCTGGGGAGAGAGGAGCCATACAGATGCTGCTGTGCAGATTGGAAGTATCATATCTTTCTTGGCAGTGTCAATGAGGAGCTTGTTTCTGTCTTCCCCCTCCTACAAACCACCGTCTTTGCATAGAAGCTGATGGTTGTACCAACTGATCTAAAGTCGGCCATACCATCAGAAATGTGCTCTTGTTGATGTATTTGGACTTGAGGAACAGATATAGCAAGTTTTTTACTGGCAGGAGCAATTTCTCACTGCCCAAAGGGCTGGAAGCCCTGAAGGTTGACCAGGATAACTGTCTAAGGTAATCTTTCCTCTGGTAACCCAACACATCTCTTCCTAGCTTATAAACTTCACTGCAGACTTAACTTTAGCTAGCAGTGAGACTTCATGCCTGCTTGCCTCACTCTGTGAGACTGTGTGGAGGTGCTGCGTGGGCATGGCCGGTGCAGGAGAGATCCCATGGTGCTAAGTGCTGAAATTGCACTGAGGTATCTGTTCATTCAAGGCTGCCCAGGATTTCAGTCCATCACCTGGCCCAGAGCTGCGCCCTTTGGCAGTGACACAAGAACAATGCTATATGTAAATAAAGTTAAAAGGACTTCTTTATTCTAAACATAAGCAGTTCTGGAGGTGTCTGACAGTGAGAGCTTTTTAATGAGAATGCAATCCAGGAATTCAGACTGCAAACCACAGAACTTCACATGTCTGATTCCTCAGCCTTCTGTGTGCTGCAGAAACAGTGAACGTTTGGTATTTAAACAGTCAGCTTGGCAGGTGGTTCCATATCAGGAGAGGAAGGAGAGAAACATAAAGCATCTTCCAGCTAGAGTTGTGGAGGGGACTGGAGGCTTTCCTTAGCTTGCCTTTATGCTGAGGGCAGTGTTGCATCCAAGTATCTGCAGAGGCAAAACCTCAACTCAAGTGCATACCCCAGTTGTTCTGCTAACTCGGAGCAAATGTTTTCTGTGTGGCTAAGAGCAGAGCTTGGGAAATGTCTGAATCAGCCAGAACTCTGAAATGTAAACATACCGTCAGTGCAGACAGAGCTGTCATAGATTTATGCAGTTTTTGAGAGTAGTTCGTGTATGTCAGGCTAAATGTCTCCAAGAAACAAGGTTCAGTAGAATTGCTATGACTGGGAAATACATTCACTAATGAGGCATGGGCAGTCCTGTGGCTCGTGCATGCTAACAGAGTTCTCTGATTCCTGTGGAGCTGCTCAGATTCATGCTGTTGACAGCGGTGTCACTTACTGCTTCCAAACAGCTTCATCAGCTTCCCTGCAGTCTCCTAGCCCAGCAACTGGCTGTGCCTCCAAGGAAAAGACTGATCTGTAAAAGGCAGTGAATTGGTGCTTTCCTTACTGCAACTAAAAAACACGTAGTTTTAATTTTCTAAATGGAAAATAGCTTATAATTGGTTTAGGAAATCTAAGGGATTATTTAAGAGGTGCTATGAATGAAACTTGCACCTGATGGTTAGGAGCCGTTTTTACCACCGCTCCAGCTGCAGTGCAGTGTGGGGACTTGGAGTTCTATATGCAGCTACAGGAAAATGCCCCTCTTACGGGAACTGAAGAAGGTAGTGCTGGGGGACTTGTTTGCAAACCTGCATGTAATGAAAAAATTGAGCAGCTGACAAAGGGCTTGGCAGCTTTGCCTAAAGAAAGGCACCAACACAGCAAAATTGTGCCCCATATTTTGTAAAATGGTACATGACAGCTAGTTCAGCACTGTGGACTGGGAGTTCCCTCATGTCCAGTTTCATCCTTGGAATGGATAGACCTAATAGAGCTATCTTTTTAGGAATATCAGACTTGAGCTATATTAATTTGCACACTAAGCAGTTGTAGATGTGAACAGCAAAACCTCGTTCGTGCAGACTCCAGCAAAACATCTCAGAAAAATGTTTACATAAAAGGGATGTGCCCTAAGTCACACCTGTGGTATAACTTTTTAAAAATTACACCTTTAGCTTCACAATGGTAGTAGAAAATGTCATTTGCAGTTATGTAGGATCATTTCTTCAAGCCCGAGGGAAGACAGTCGTAAGGGTAGGGTGAGAATTAGTGCTGAGCTTCTGAAGCTGTAAGCTGAATTTAAATCCTCTATACTCTCAGGCTTACGGGTGCTACTAGTACCTTTTAGCTTTTATATATCACCTTGAAAATGGTGCCTGCCTCCCACATACACATTTGGGTTTGAGTGTCCTGTGCTGAAGACTCTGTTCTGGTTTCTTTCCACTTGTGCAGCTATATCTTTGCCTCTGTTGTTTGTACCATCTGCACCTGATGTACGATATAAAACCAAGAAGTCAAGTTTACAATAAAAAACAGGTTTTGTGAGTGGGAAGTATTAAGCCCTGAGCATATTTAAATCTACAATAAAGTTCAGCTTCTGCATACATCCAAGGGCTAAACCCACACATCATAGACACTTGCATTTGATCAGTTCCTGCTGTGGTTTCAGCTGGGTGGGGTAGCCTTTTTCTCAAGTTTCTGACATACTATGCAAAAATACAGCCATCAAAGTATTTTATACTCACACTAGAAAACAAATTCTATGGACAAAACCTTTTTTTGCTAATGCTGTACACTTACAGCTGTTTTCACATTATTTTCTGCCTGTGTTTTGCTGTTTATTAGTTTTGCAAATATGGTTGATGAGCTGTGCACCTGGTTCTATATTCTGATATACATAACACAGGCTAGAATCTCTTAAACAATTTATCTACTTGCTGTTTTTTTTATAAGTATTATGAGTTGACTTCCAGGATATCAGGACAGGGAGAACTTCACAGTTTTAATTACATCTACTGTGAAATGTTTTCAAGTGTGGTTCTGTTTCCCTCCCCACCCACCCTTTTCAGAGTACCTCAGGGCATCTCTTGTGTACTGCTGTATTTAAAACTCAATTATTAATTGCACTTTTATTTCCCTAGATGGTTTATAGAAGTGGTATTCTTTTCTACTTTTTTCTTTTGTCAATGTAAACTCAAAGTACTGTAGTAATATTAAAGATGTCCTTTATCT
Source organism: Clamator glandarius (assembly GCA_033459285.1). Taxonomy (NCBI): domain Eukaryota; kingdom Metazoa; phylum Chordata; class Aves; order Cuculiformes; family Cuculidae; genus Clamator; species Clamator glandarius. Next base: position 2,587,677 of record JAUNZM010000393.1, on the reverse strand, counting down.
GTAAAGAAACTGTGGAGTATCTAGTTACTCTTGGATATGATTGTGTAACCACCACTTCTGTATAGTCAAGAATCTATTTAGTTAGCATGTTTATTCACATGCATGAATGCTTTCAGAACCAAGACTGAAGTCACTGCTGATAGTAAAACAACTAAGATAGGAATGCTTTTGTATTGGATAAATTAATTAAAGTTTCCTCCTTTTTATTAGGTTACAAGACCCAGTAGCTACAACAAGAAATCACATTTTGATATTGAAGATGTGGATGAAGTGGACAAAATGGAGATTAGGTAATGTCAAAGTCCTCATGCTTATGAACTTGTCTTCCTCAAACTTGTGTATCTTTGTAGTACACTCAGTTTTCAAAGTGGCAGGAATAGTTTTGCTGTGCATAAGTCAAGATGAATCTTTGTCACTGTATCTGTATGTTCTTTTACCTGCACTGTCCAGTAAGTGTATGCAAATGTGTGACAGCTCCTCTGCAGGAGAAATCTTCGTTATTTTCCTTGGTATCCTATGTACACTATGTGTATGCTAATGTGCAGTTGTCATTAAGCGCAGCCTTTTATGTCTGTGTCCCTTTTTTCTTCCCTCCTGCAGTTTCCCAAGAGAGCCCAGAAGCTCTGTGATGTTCTCTGTTAAAGGACCTGTTTTCTTTTATCACTTAATTTTAGCAACCCATGTAAGATCCTTCTTCCCTGAAAGGAAACTCTTGAGCTGAGAGTTTCTCTGGGGTAGAGGCAGTTTCTCTTCTCTTTTGCCTGCCAGATTTTAACCCCTTCTTGCAAGGCTGGGTATGAGGTATGTGAGGTCCTTTGCAAAAGAAAGAATCAACTCTGGTTTCAAAAATTAAACAACCCCACCCTGCTCCCTGCCACCCACTTAGCACTATTTTAGAACCTGCTGAGGCCTGTCTGCAGTGTCTGTAGGAGCAGGTGAATAGAAAGAGTGGAGAGGAAACAATAGGAGGTGTGAAACATAAAGGTACCACATGTGAGGTACTGCCACATACATTGAAACTTAGGCCATCTGGTGATCTGGATGCAGTGTAGCTGAAAACTGCTGCATGTGGATCAGGTGGTGAGAAAATCTTCTCTTTATGCTAGGATTTGGAGGGACAAAGGATGAGAGAGAATGGTGGGGCTCCCTTAGAAACACAGTTGGATATAAGGAAAGGGGAAAGACCAGGAAGGGGGAACAATACTTAGTCCCAGTAAGCAAGACACATCTATGTTATGTTATAGTGGCTTTCCATTAGCTGAAGGGGCCATACAAGAAAGCTGCGGAGGGACTTTTTACAAAGGCATGGAGTGATAGGATGAGGGGGAGTGGCTATAAATTGGAGAGAGGAAGGTTTAGACTAGACATTGGGAAGAAATTCTTCACAATAAGGCTGGTGAGACACTGGAACAGGTTGCCTAGGGAAGCTGTGGCTGCCCCATCCCTGGAAGTGTTCAAGGCCAAGTTGGATGGGACCTTGAGCAGCCTAGTCTGGTGGGCGATGTCCCTGCCCAAGGCAAGGGGCTTGGAACTAGATGATCTTCAAGGTTCCTTCCGACCCAAACCATTCCATGTTCATGAATTAATAGATGCGGGCTATTGTAATTTGCTGGCCAGGTGCCGGTTCATGTAGCCTGTTAGTGTAGTGTCACAACAGTACAAGATCGTTAGTTGCCTTGTGTTTGCCATGGCTCTGTGGGACAGGAAATGGGAGGTACCGGCATGTGAGAGACGCAAGAGCTGTACTTCGCTCTCTTAAAAATATCTGCATCAGGCACTGCAAAAGTATCTGGTTTAAGGGCAACTCATGGATAATTCATAGCAGGAAGAGCAAAGGCCCAGTTCAGTGCCATGCTGCTTTGGTGGTGCCAGTGTTTGGCAGCACAGTAGGCAACCTACTCCTAGCACCACCCTATATTTCTGCAAAGCTTTGCATGGTGTAGGCAGGTATGAAGTAACATGTGCCATATCTCATGGGATATATGTGATGGACTGGGCAGCTGAACAGTATATTGGGAGTCTCAGTCTGGTCTTTGTGACCGTGATGTCCAACCACATACTGGTTTTAAAGGAAAGCTAGTATTCTTAAATAGTTTTGTGACTCTGGAGGGGATGCTAAGGATTGGTGGACAGTGTTTACACATTGCTTAATATTTCAATTGATTCTTATTGTGCGCTACTGGAATAAAGGAATTACACAGATATTATACTTAGTATATTTTCTGGGCAAATGACTGCCTAGAATGGTAATATATGTGGAGCTGAGCTTCATGAAAGTTGTTCATTCCTTAAAACTAACACATCACAGTGTGGTAAAGAGGAATAGTCCGTGAGAGGACTCACAAAATAGTTGGGAAAAGATTAAGCACTTAAATAATAGACAAAAGCAAATAAAGTGTTAGTCTTGGTTGGGCAAACTCTTTGCTCAGAATTTTTTTGTGCCCTATAGGACAGAGTGGTTTTGTTTCCATATCAGGTTCCCCTTCCACCCCCACTCACTTCCTCCAGTCTGTTAAGTCAGAGTTAGATTGACCCCATGCCCCCTGGATGGATCATACAATTTATGGGTTTGGGGGTTTGTTTTCTTTTTCTCTCCTGAGAAAAACACCATTCCACAGGGTAAAGAGAAGACTTTGTCTCTCATGGTTACTTTGTAAAGCTATGGAAGTTTCTCTTTTTGAGTGGGTGTAGGAAGTTGCAGGCAGGGCATATCAACACTTAGGGACCAGATGTTCTGGTGAAATTCATTGTTTCTCCTCCCTCTCTCTGTTTCTTTCTTTCTGTGACTACAGTCTGACTCCTTTTAGAATAACACTTTCTCTAATTTTGCCTTCTAAAAACCTGTGGAAACAGTGATCTTTTAGACTCTGACATCTAAGTGTTATGATTTTTTATTTTAATTCTACTTATGCTTTGTACTCCAAGCACACAAAACAATAATTTTAGAATTTGCATGCCTGCTTTGCTTGCTTACCGTGTAACATGAGATTCTACCTAAAGTTGTTAGTTCCTCTTCTACAGATCCTTTGCACTGATTTTTTCCGTAACAAGTTGCTGTGGGGGAACGCCCTTTGCCTGCATACATTTGGAAGTGTTACTGCTAGTGGGCATCTTGAAAGAATTTGGATAAGCTAGAAACTGGCAGCCTGTAAATGCTTGGTAAATTATAAGTTTCCTCTCCTCATGAAACTGCTTTTAGCTGTCTGAATTAGTAAGATAGTAACCAATCAGATATGGAGAAAGGGGAGAGAAGGTTGAATTTTTGAAGTTTTTTCCTTTCGAGGAATTCTTGCCCTGTAAAAATACTGTCAAAATAACAGAGTTTGAAGAACATGAAGAACTGCCAGCAGGCATGCAGTGTAAGCTAATGGTATGTCTCGTGTATGAAATTTGATGCATGAGACACTGTTGAGAGATACAAGGTTCAGAGGATTTAAAATTTATATCCTCTGTGCTTGCATAAGATGTGATAAACTTTTAGCAGGACTATCAACATCCATTCTTGGACAAGCTTACTGTAACTTGTCTGAGACTAGAAAGGCTATGTAAATATGTCCATAACTGAATGACTGTGTACTTTATCCAAATTAAAGTTGCCTTCTAAAAATCTTCATTATTTCAAAACCTGCTTTTTCCCCCATATCTCTCTTTTTTTTCCCCAAAAAGTTAAAGGCATATTCAGACTGTCACTTAGCTGCAAAATTCTCAGCTGAGCTTGTCTTAAAACAAAAATGTTTCTCAGAGGAAACCTTAAAATAGGTACAGAAACAACTACCCTTAAGTCTGAAACCCTTGCTCTGGAGTGGGTATTGTGGCATTTATCTACAAATGCTGGTTAGACACCAGTACTTCTTAATATCAGGGCAGTTGTTCTACATTCTAAACATCCTAATATTAAAGAGCACGTGAAAGGGAAGGACATATCATTTGGGGATACATATCAGAACTTCCCAAACCGGTGGGACTGAGTAACTAAAATAGTGTAGGCTTCAGTCAATACATTGATTACACAGAGTGGCAGAACTGTCGTAAGGTTTTGAGTGTCTGTACAGAACTAGTTTAGGTGCAACATGTTTATGAGCTTGACACAGTGAGTCTTCTCTCTAGAGCTAGACCACTGGGAAGGGTTGTGTAGACATTCAGCCTAATTGATAGTTTGATTTTTTTGGGATAGTCAAACAGCCCCTTGAATCTTTATCGATATGGATAGTGGACACAGTGCAGATGAGGGAAAGATAGCATAGATGACTTCTTTTACTGATGTTTCATGGAGGTGAATTGCAAGGCTCTGGCATTCTAAGATAAGGTTGTCTCTTTACTGTTTGAAGATCATTGTTGTGCAGTTTCAAGACTTTCTTAGTCATAGACTTGAGGGGAGAAAAAAACAACAAAATTGGGAAGAAGGGTGGAATTATTTGTCTTTTTTTTTTTTTGTATATTATGAATCTTTTAAAATTATTTGTTTTAATTACAGAGTTGATCTTTGGAACGCCAGTAACTTGAAGTTTGGAGACGAATTTCTAGGCGAACTGAGACTCCCTTTGAAATTTCTCCGACAGTCTAGTTCTTATGAAGCATGGTATTTGACATTTTTCTTTTGGAGAATAAGTAGAAACATATGGCTGCTATGAAGACTTAAAAATAATTACTGCAATGTGATAAAGTTTAAATGGATTTAGTTTGTATCTTTTTTTTGTAAGCAAGCCAAAGAAATCTTAGCAAATGTAAGAACAAGAAGTTTTGATAATGTGACTAGAGACTTCCCTCTGCCTTTGTATTGTATGTGGGAGTTCTAATACATTTGCTTTGTAATATTTACTGCAGTTCATGAGCAATCCCACAGTTTTAGTATGTGGGCTTTTAATCCCTTTACATAAATCTTTATGATCAGAACTTTCAATGTCACAGTTGGTGCAAAATAGGCTGGCAAGCTTACTTAAGAAGTCCGATTCAGAACTCTTAAGAATTTAATACATACATGAATATTGTGTCTGCCTATATATTTTATATAATTTCATGTATAGCCTGAGATAATCTTGTGTTTACCACAAATCTTCTGTCTTATTTTTTACATATCAGGTATTTCCTGCAGCCCAGAGATAATGGTAACAAGTCATTGAAACCTGATGACCTCGGTTCCTTAAGGTTAAATGTTGTTTACACTGAGGACCATGTTTTTTCCTCAGACTATTACAGTCCACTTAGAGACCTCCTGCTAAAATCTGCAGATGTGGAGGTAATTTGCTTGTAACTGCTTGTTGTTTACCTGCAGATCACCCTCACAGGGGTGTCTCTCAATGTTTGTCACTATCTTGCTGGCACCATAGTATTTTAATTACCAGAGACTGTCTTCTTCCTTTTCTGACCTGAGGGCCTCATTAAGCTCTGCATATCCCTGGTGTTTGTTTTCAGTCCTTGCAGAAAAGATCTTTATCTGCATTCAGTATGGTGGGTGAAGGCACGCCCAGCAACACCCTAGGTTTTAATAGCAGGGTATTCTCCGTGGCTTTCTAACTTTACATGTGAAAGTGCAAAGTAAACTTCAGCTTGATCAATTGGTTTTCCTTTACTGGAGGGAAACAAGTTTACTTGCATAATTAAAAAAAAAACAAACTATAAACCTAACCAAGAACTAATCCGAGATGTCAGAGGGTTGGACCATACCTGCCATTAGCAGTTGTAAAAACGCTTTCATTTGTTCAGTAGAAATATTGGGTTCTCTACTTACTGTGGCTTGAAATAGAGAGGAGTCAAGAGCTCCTCCTTTGCTTCCCAGGCAACAGTAACATTCAGGGAAATAACAGCTATTAAAAATGGGGTGAAAAAAAGAGACTGTACTGCAATAGTTCTTAAATTGCTGCCCTCTTGTGATCAGAACTTACTGCCAACAAAAACTGGAATGTAACACCCACCTGTGTTACGTACAGGCATGTTTGGGTAGTGCCACTGCAACTGTTGTGTTGAATGTTGTATGAAAAGGTGTTTCTTCTAGAAAGATCTCACAAAGTTTTTATTCCTTTCCACTGTTCAGCCTGTTTCGGCATCAGCTGCACACATTTTGGGTGAAGTTTGCAGAGAAAAACAGGAAGCAGCCATACCTCTTGTCAGGCTTTTCTTACACTATGGGAGAATTGTGCCTTTCATAAGTGCCATTGCAAATGCTGAAGTGAAGAGAACTCAGTAAGTACCAAAAAACCAAACTACTGTCAAGCATACGTACTCTGCATTGGCTCGTGTTAGAATCCTCCACTCCGTTTCTAGAATTATATGTAATCTCAAAAGAAACTTGGAGTTGCTAGTGTTCATTCTAGCTGAACGGCAGAGTTTTTTATAAATGCATTCAATGCTCTGAAGATCTGATGAGTGTGATTTTAAGAGGAATTCCTATCAAGTTTTGCAAAAATATACTTGCAAAGCTATTGTAAGGTCTTAAAGCAAGAATTTTCAATCTTCTCAATTATATTTGGTGGTAACTGTGAAATCCTACATTACCTTCAGCTGTTTGTATGAAATAATTTCATCTTTATAGTGTGCTAATAAATCATCTAGTGCCAAATAAGTGTTGAATTTGTTTGAAACAAAAAGCAAGTATTTTTCTAATTATGAATATTTAAGGCAAGCTGTGTGTCTAATCTTTCCTAATAGAGGTCTGAGGAACAAAGATGGGATTTGATCTGGCAGTGAATAGCAGAAAACAAAATCCTTTTTCTAGTCACTCTTAAGAAATTCCTTGTTTGACTTAGTGGTGTGCTGACAGTTTATTAGTGTATGGTCTCATATTCATACCAGGGAGGTCCTTAAGAACGTTTACTGACACAAACCTCATGCCTATGTAGTCATACTCTTGGCTGACAGTAGAGGAGACAATTGGGAGTCAAGGGAAGTGACAGATACTGACTCTAAAGTACCAGATTCCTCAGTACAAAATGAAGTCTTTGTGTGGGTTGGCGCTTTTTAGAGTATATTTTTCCTATGTTGCAGGTTGGCTGAAACAGCTTGGTTGCTGCAGTATGAGGAAATTTGCTGTTCCCTAGTCAGTCATGTTCCTGTGATACAACAGCAAAGATGGTGCTTGTTTTCAGGGCGTTCTGGCATTTGTAACAGGCAGTGAGCTCACCTTTTTATGAAACAAAATGATGAATCCCTTAGAGTCATTCATTCTGTTAATCATTGCTTGCAAAGGGGTACATCTGTAGTAAGCTATAAAAAACAGGAAAAAGGTTGGGGTGTTTACAAGAGCAAGCAAATAACTTCCTATTTGATTTTGATCTGCTGTCAGTAGGCACAGGTTTTGATCGTATGGGTTGTAGATGAGATCATTGATTATGTACATATCTGCATAATGTAAATGGCTGTACAAGAATTGCAGGTGCAAAATTAATATAAAATTACTTGCATTCTCAAAACGCAAATAATGCTTTAAAAAGTACATGATGGTGCAGCTAGCTAAAGCTTAATGGATCACAGTGGCCATATATCTAATACAAGAAAGATTCTGTGCCAGTGGCTTTTCAGAAAAACCTAAGTCTGTATGGCATCAGCTATCCACACTGTTCTCGGGACAGAATTGGGATCTGCACTGTGTTTCATAGTGTTATCACAGGACAGTGCTTGTACATCACTTAAAGATAGCTGTGTTGTTGGAGCAGCGTTTTCATCTCCCTCCCAGCTTACAAGTCCTTGTTTTGTAGGAGAAGGTAGTAGGTCATAAGTAAAGTTCAGTGTTGTTGTGAGATTAAAATCACTGCCTCCTTCTCTTGATCAAATTTGTGCTGTTCAGTAGTGTGTGAAAACAGGTGCATTTCCCCCTGTTTATATTGTAAACCCCTTTGATTTGAGTCTGCATGTTGCTGTGTGCTTAGATGGTGGACTGAACACACTACACTAATACAAAGAAGAAAATCTGTAGTCCCTCTGGATTTACTGTGACTGCTGCTGTTCTGTTATAACCTGAAAATGCACGAAATGCTAGATGACTGCATGTAATGGCAGGCTGGTGTCAAATGGAGTTTTTGCTTGTACATTCAAACACAGATTTCTGTCACCTTTCACTGCTTAGTTTATTTCCATATATTAGCAATTTATTGCAAACAGACTAAATTACAGAAAATTGTTTGCTTCCAGAGATCCAAACACCATTTTCAGAGGAAACTCATTAACTTCCAAATGCATTGACGAGACAATGAAACTGGCAGGGATGCATTATCTGCAAGTTACACTAAAGCCAATTATAGATGAGGTAAGAGCAGTTTAGTCTGTTTATTTGGTAAAATGTCACTGTAAAAGGCCTTCAGGGAGCAGATACTGTTTATTCCTTCCTTTTTTAAGAAGACTTTGTAGGGATAATGCTTAAGAGCCAGTTTTCTAGTTAAAATCCTGTGTATTAGTTTAGCCATAGCTGAGTCACCCAATTCAGAAACAGTTGGATTATGTTAAAGGAAAGGGAAGATTTCCATTTATTTAACTAAATTACTCTATCTTATAAAACTAACATTTATTGTTTCTGAGAAATTAATAAAGTAATAATTTAGATGTGTAATCATATATGCAGCGGAAAGCTACTGGGAAGCTGTAATATATTTCATCCCGTGGGTATAAAGGAATAGAATTATTCCTTTATAACTTTTCGTGTGATGCGTGTATTGTAACATTGGCTTATTATCTATCCAGTGCAGAATGGTGGGTGTGGGTATTTTAATGCAGTAATTGGGCAATAATTTCAGGCCACATACTTCCTTTAAATGATTTGACAGTTTCTTTAACTGTTTTTTTAATGGTTCATTAAACAAATGTCAAGTTTGAAAAGAATGTAGATACGCTTTTGAAATTGACTGTTTTGGCAAAGTAGGACTTTTCTTGAACAGCTTTGCTTGAGAGAGAGTTGTAAGGAACAGCTTTTCATTGCAGTTGAAGGAAAAGGTAGAAAAAAATAATGCTACTTTTTTGAAAAAAAAAAACAGCCACAGAGAATTTACTTTTGATACTTGGTTAAATGGAAAAAATACAATGTATAAAGTTGGCTTTCACATTTTACCCCCAAAACCTAACAGATTATGCTTCTTTACAAAACTTTTTCTCCTTGAAGGTAAAATATAATATTAATTTTTCACTGTATTTTTTTAATAGATCTGCCAGGTCCATAAACCTTGTGAAATTGATCCTGTGAAGTTAAAAGATGGTGAAAACCTGGAAAATAACAGGGTATGCATTAGATTGTGGAAAATGTAATCTCTATTTACACTGTCAAGTTTAACTGAGGTCCTCGGATGTTTGATGTTTCATTAGAATACACTGGAAGCTTTCTTAATATCATAAGCTGTTACAATTGTTTTGCAGCAGCTTTACCTTATGCTATAAATACAATATCTGTAGAATGTTAATTACTTCTTCTCCTGCCCTTGAGAACAAGGATAACTTAGCATGTGACTTGACGTGGCTTTACTGATGAAATAGAAAATGATGCTACTAAAAGGAATAATACGCTTTACAATCCAATCACTTGATGTTTGGTTTTGATAGGAATAATATTTTTACTCTTGTATTTGAATATGTGCATTTACCAAAGCGAGTCTCATTGACTGTGAGAGTGTTTTCCTAGTATATAATGTTGAAAGTGAGAATCTCTTAATGATGCCATTATGGATAGAATCATAGAATAACAAGGTTGGAAGAGACCCACCGGATCAGTTCCGTGTTCCACAGCAAAAAATTAAACTAATGTTGTCACAATCATTGTGTTTTCCAGGAAAATCTGAGGCAATATGTTGATCGCATTTTTACTGTAATTACAAAATCTGGTGTCAGCTGCCCTACAGTGATGTGTGATATTTTCTTTTCACTGAGAGAATCGGCTGCCAAACGTTTTCAAGGCAAGTTCCTCTGTATTGTTTTATTTTATGTCACCTATAGCTTTTAAATGTAGGTGTAGTCTAGCAGTCTGCCTAATCCATGATGGATTTAAGTAAGTGAACAGCAGCTTACCCAAAGTTCTATTTGGAGTGTGTATTAATGCTGTTTTTTCCTTGATTATTCATTCCACAAAGAACATGACTTTTAATGATTGTATGAGTTTTCCTTAAAGATCTTATAAAGAAAAAGAGCATTTAAAAAGAAAATTATGATGGTATGTCTTTGTGGTTTCAATATTTGCAAAGTATGCGCCATTTTCAACTACTAAGGTTTTTGTAATGTGTCAATCTGGAGACTCCATATAACAGGATTATTTGCTGCTTGTATGTCGATCTGTAATAAAGACCAATCTATAATTTATTGAAGTCATTGCCCTAGAAGGACAAAAGTGCTGCAAAGGTTTTCTGGTTGTCGAGAGGTAATTTCCTCTGCTCCTTCCCAGTTGTTTCAGCTCTGTGAGAACGACCAGGCAGTATAAAACCAGAACTGAGGAAAACAACCAACCTATGCATTTTCATGAGGGGAAGCAGATCACAATAAGGAAGTTCTAGAGTAATACAAGTTCAGCTTTTAAACAGTTGCTTTGCAGTAGGGAAGTTCAAGCAGAAAGTCATTGATTGTGCCATCATGATCTTTATTTCATGTATAAATAAATAAATAGTATTTTCTGTAATTACCAACTGGAATAGGTATATTAGGAGTCTGTACAGCACTTGTGCTTGAAGCTATGGCTGCATAACTGAGAGTTGGTTTCTGTGCTAAATGTTTCATAAACTATTTGTTATTTATCATTCTGTAGTTACATAGATGGTATAGAAGATGTTTGTATGGAATTCTGCGTGCAGTGGATAAGTGAATGGTGTTCTCTTTGTAGCCTGTGTCGTGAACTCACTTAGTTTTAAAAGGCTATCATTGACGTTTCCCTGGTTTATGCTAGCTGATCTGTGCCTTCAAATCCTCCATCATCAGTTAATCTTGTAACACACAAATATATGTTTCCAGCACATGCCTGAGTTAGCTTTACGAAGGCATTCTGATAATTTCAGAAGGCTTTTTAAGAAGGATTATTGAAATGCTGAGTAGAGGTCTCTTTTTAATAGGTGACCTAGATGTGAGGTATACAGCTGTCAGCAGCTTTATTTTCCTGAGATTCTTTGCTCCTGCCATTCTTTCTCCAAACCTCTTTCAGCTTACACCACACCATCCAGTAAGTATTTATCATTTTTTTTTCTAGCTACCTAGCTGTGCATGTGGTTCTGCCACTGTAGCCTATCAAGATAGATTCTTTCTTTAATAGCCTTCCACTACAAAGAAGTTCCTTTGTTAGTTCAAAGATGTCTGTCTGGGAAAAGAAGCATATGTTGAATGGCTGTATATGAAGAACTTGGGAAGTATGAGAGGAGGAAAAGTGAAATTTAAGGACAAGTGAGGCAGATGGTGTCACCTGCTGTGGAAAAAATGGTCACTGCTTCATTTTTGCCACATTCTATTAATGCAGGATGGATCATCAACAATGTTGGAAATGTTTTGGATATTAAGCAACTTATCCAAGACTTTTAGTAGTTATTCTTATCAGAAATGAGGAGTACCTAGACAGTCCTCAAGACAGAAATCTCTGGTTTTGTTTTGAAAGTGATTGCCTTTGGCTCTCTAAAGAGCAACAGGGTAGCTATGAAGTAGGATGACTTATGAGTCAAAAGCCTTTTAAAAAAAGGAACACTTTTCCTGTAGTGTTTTATTGGGTCTTTTCTAATTTATTTTACTTTTCTGCAAGAGAAATAATAAAGAAGAAATGTAGTTTATCTTCTTTTATTCCTTATTTTAAACCACTAGTCTGTATAATGTTATTCTTTTTCCTAGGATCCTCAGACTTCCCGAACTTTGACGCTTATCTCTAAAACCATTCAAACACTAGGCAGCTTATCAAAATCTAAATCTGTAAGTATGCCATTTTCATTTAACAGCTTAATTTAGGAAAGTGATTTTTTTTTTTAGATCTTTGATCACTCATTGTAATGAAGCTTTTAAAATGCTTGAGCTGCACTAGGCTTATGCAAAACTGGTTGTTTGCTTTGCTTATAAGCCTCTCATGCTCATAGAAAACCCAAATCTGTCTTAATCTGAACTAGATTTCAATAAAGCAAAATTGTGTGACCAGCCTAGAAGTCTGTTCCGGGGCTTTTCATTCTTTCCTTCTGGAAGAAAGACAGTGATCAGAAAAACCTGTGAGGTTCTCGGATTGCCTCTAGTACATGTTAGCAGTTCTGTAGGGCTTTACAGATTGCTTCAGGTTTTTAAAGCTCAGCTGAGTAGAATCGACCAGTAAGGGAAGGGGCTATGCTTTTCTTTTCATACCAGTTCAATTTTCTGCCAATCAGTATTGAGATGAGATCTAGATGCCCATGCTCTGGATGTTTGTTAGAAATAAAATTGCATACCTAAGGCACCACACTGCTGTATGTTGTAACGACTTGGGGTCGCTGGTGGTCTAGTTAGGATGCACACAGGGAACTGTGGATGAATCTGAACCTTGATTATGAATCCTTTGAGACAATAGAATTTCTTCTCTCACTTTTGTCGGCTTCTTTTAGGGCCAAGATTAAAAGCCAAAGGAAAAGTTTGAAGTTTTTGAAGAATGCATTATTAACTGTAGTAACCAAACATTTGAAAGGCATTCTGATGCCTTTCTGAAATAAAAACTTGGTACTATTGAATGTGTGCTGTACAGCATGAAAGTAGCGCTTTATTTATTTTACTTCTGGCCAGAAGAGCACCCTCTTACCTGTGTTGGCTTGCCTCATGGTCTACTGCTGTTAACGGTAATATTTTCTGTATAAACTGTATCATAATATACATGGTTTTGGCTTTGCATTGCAGGCCAATTTCAAGGAATCCTACATGGCTACTTTTTATGACTATTTTAATGAGCAGAAATATGCAGATGCAGTAAAAAATGTAAGTAATGCATGTGAATGTTCTGAAAATCTTGCTCTGTTGTTGAAGCTGATACTTGGAGTCCGAGAATATAATACGTACTGTTTGTAAACTGTGAAGCATGTGCTGGAAAAAGCAGACTCCTGATAACTGTACCATTCAAGAAACTTTTATCAAATTATGTACATGTCAGTAGTAGAATCGCTTTGGATCTACTTCTGCTTAATAATTAGGATGGAATAGCAAGCTGCTACTTAGAGTTTGAGGTGTGCATGCTTCATAGGATGCTGCAGATTTGTGGTGAAGATTGCTTAGTTAAAAAGGAAGAGAAAGATAGATATAACAAATGGGAAGCAACAAGAAGTATTGGTCTACTGAAGTTTTTCTGCTTGTGATAATTTATGCTATTTTTAGTTTACAATCCAGGAAATCTCTGGAATTCCTCAGGTTTCTGCTATTACTTTCTGTTTAACTGCATTTACAATATTTTCTGGTAGCTCTATGCTGTACAGATGTTAAAGCACTTAATCGGGGTAGTGTGGTACTGTCATTTTTATATATGCTTTTTGTTCACCTTTTAGTTTCTAGATTTAATATCATCTTCAGGAAGGAGAGATCACAAGAGCATAGAGCAACCTATATTGCTTAAAGAAGGGTAAGCATGCATGTGCAACAAACTCCTCTACTTGTGTACTTGCTACCATTCTAAGGCAGCTATTGTTTTTTTTTTCTGCCACCCTTATTCCATCCATGTGTTCAGAGAAGAATGTAGAAACATTCTTGGGTTGCTGTTTCTGCCCTCTGTGGCTGCTATAACTGATTTTAACATCTTTTCATTTGATTTAAACATCTTAATTTAAGTATGTTTTGAAGTCAGTGGAGGAAAAAGAAGCCTGTAGAACTTAATTAGCACAGCTAAGGCGAAATAAGCTTAAATCAGCATTGTATTAAAATCAAGTTGATTTATTTTCCCTGAACTCCAATACTGAAAGCTGTACAATTCCACTGTGAAGGCAGCTACTGAATATCTTAGTGCAAGAAAAGCCTATAAATGGAATTTGCTTTTGCTGCCTTGTAAGGTCCATATGCTAATCATTATCATGGCCATTTTGAGGAAAATTTGCAATGCACTTGGAAAAGTTTCTAGTTTCAGTACCTTTATTTTTCTTGGAAGCATGTTCCAGATGCCATAATTAGTTTTAGATACTAATTGCTGACATATTTTGTGTTACAAAACTGAGCTAACATCATCTAAGTGCACTGTGGAAACAGCTTCTTTGAGCTGGGAAGTAAAAAGTGAAAAACACCAAATTCTTCCTGTCAGAGCTCAGTAAGCTAACTGCTGCTTGAAAGCTTTTGTAGGAGCTTGAAGTCATACAAAAATTAGGTTTTCAGTGAAAATATGACTTACCTCTTCCAGTTAACCTTTGCAGTTCACTTCACTTCTCTGATAAGCATCTGTCCCTAGAAGCAAGTTTCTCTATTTGAATTCTGTACATTTATCATTCTTTTATTTTTGAAAATAAATGTATACTTTGTAACATTTTCCCTCCAAGTCTTAAACATTATTTTTTTTATGCTTCTGTCTTTCTTTTGCTCCTGTCTGATTTTTTTCTGTCTTTTCTTGCTCGGCCTGTGGCTGCTGTTGTAAGGACTCTTAAACTAACAGTAAAGAAAGTTGATGGTAATAGTTCATGCAGGTAAGATGATAGGGGCAGTTGGTGCTTTGCTGTAGCTACCGGCTGACAGCATGTCCATCCTTCACAGCAACAAACTTGTCTGCCTTAACTTTGGGGAGGAAGTACTCTGTTTAACAATCTTGAAATTCCTGTGCAAATCCAAAAGAGAACATTTTGTTATCTATTTCTTGATCTTGACCGACTTTTTTTTTCCCCTTCCTGAAAACAAAAACCTGCTGTAAATACAAAATAAGAGACTTTTATCTCTAGGCAGAGGCTCTGAGAAGCAACATTTGCTTAATATTGTGTTTATAGATCCCAATGAGCGCTCTGGAAGTGATTAAGAAGCGACCATATGTTTTCTAGGCACTTCTTAAGTAGCATTCATATAAATTGTTCTCAAGATTAAGGGATGGCCTTCAGTGGTCTGTTTTTCCTTACATTTTGCATTGTTGCCATGTTACATCACGGGATGTGGGTGGGAATTTTCACAGCCTTTGATTTGATTCTTCTGCAGATTGATCGGCTGGTTAGTGTGGTTTCTGTTTGCCTTTGCAACGTTTTTGTTTGGGTTTGGTTTTTTTAGTCTATTTTTGCTTCTATTAGGAGTTTCTAGGTGGAAAGCATTTAGTGTACACTTTTTTGATTGAATGTACTGTACCAAAGATTAGCCACTGGCAGTTGGCTTTGCTGGCATTGATAGTGCCATTGCTGCTTAACAGCTCTCTGCCTGTTTCTTTCCAAAAGGAAAACAATTAAAAGCAGAATTAGTCCTGCTGTTCTTATAGCTGAAAGGGGCATGCTGATGCTTCCAGGCAAGACTAAGGCAGCTGCAGACTTGGGTGTACCATGAGTATGAGAATAAGCAGTATCTCCCACCATCCAGCACTGAAATGGATTTAATCTTGGAGTACTTTTCCCCTTTGTGCTTCTATTTGCCCTGACTTCTCACACATTCTATAGAAGTTAGAAGCAAAGCAATCCTTTAAATCGACCTGAACTTCTATGACTTTGAATGCTTGTCACCTATCTGTGGAAATTAAAAGCACGTTCTTCTTTTGTCTGTGTCAACTATGAAGAATTTAATTAGAAATCTACTTTTAGCTCTGCAGTATGAGTTTGCATTTGTCAAAGAGAGAGACTTTGTGTAGGAGTTAGCAGTTTTAAGTCACCTTTTAAGTGTTGGCATGAGAAGGAAGAGAACTAACCTGGAGAGCATGTTGTCCAGCCCAAGGATATCTGCTCTTCCCTCGCCTTAACCGTGAAATATGAAGACTACCACCAGTGTGCCTGGTTATGACCTGAGTCATACAGTTTTATTAAATATGTCTCAAATAATCCAGTCAAGGACCGAGACAGTAACTGTCTGACCATTTTAAGAATGAGGGAATGTATAACTATAACTGGTTAAAAAAAAATCTGTTGCTCTATGCCATCCTTGTCAGCTTTTGCCCACACAACTTGGAATGGGTGGCAGACACCAGCCCAGATGGCTACAAACCAGTTGAAGTCTGAAGGAACTTGGGTTTCTGTTTGAGCTTTAAACAGACCTGCTGTTCAGTTGGGTGTGATGTAGTTGTTTCTGATTGAAGATACCAGAAACAAGAAACAGTGTTAGCCATTTTAAACATTTTATCTCTGCTACTGAAAAATTTTCAACCAAGTCATTCGCTGTTCTCTCTGTGTTCTTTGTGTTGTATTGTGCCTTCTTACTTGATAAAAACTACTCTGTAGTAAGTAGTTTGTACTGCCTCCATTATACAATTCTGGTTTTGGCACAGTAGTTAATGTAACGTATAGAATAGCTGTTACCAACTCTCTACTGCGTATGCATACACATTTTTTTTCCACCAAAAGTATGCTGAGCAGTATGAAGTTACTAAGCTTTCCAAAGTCACCTTGAAGCTTTTGGATTGATTTAGTGTTTAGGAAGGTGTTGTATGCATCAGTTTCTTGAAAGCTAATTCAGATTTGAAATAAATTAAAACTGGCAGCAAACTAATGAACGCCCTCCTCTGCCAAAAAAGGGGGCTTGGTAGTCCTAGCTTTCTGCTGTCCTATTGCTTTATATGTTATTGAAAATGCCTTTCCAACTGCAGCATCAATGTGCAACTGCAAATGGAGCTGTGGAACATCTGGATTTTGTTTCTAGAGCTTGAGAGTGACTAAAGCATGTAAGGCTACAGTCTCTGTGCTCTAGAGGCTTTACACCTGCCTTTTAATTATTAAACATATTATAAACCTTTTGAGCTTTCTCACAGTTTATTAAAAAGTATAATAAAAAAGCTTGTGGAGTTAACAAGTCAAGCTTAGCAGAGTGGTACTAACCATGTTCTGCCATTTTCTGCTGTAGCAGGAAATCATTTAGCTGGATTTGTCACTGAGAAAGGGGGACAAGCTGCAGTTCAGCTAACTAACTGTACCCCCTGTGTAGATTCCAAGTTTTCCTCCTTATCTACATCTGGAAAAAGGACAGGCTTGACTAACAGATGCACTAAACCTATCCAAATGTAACTTCCTTTGCTTCTCAAGGCAAGGCCTCAATAACTAGAAAACACTTATGTCCCCTCCTACATCTTTGCAAGTGCAGTCGTGTGTGTATGTATATGTATAAATCTATATGCATAAATACATATTTTATATGTATGCATATATCTACGTGCATATACATATAAAGTCTGGTGTATTGTAACAACTGTTGTCCTGTTTACTAGGTTCATGATCAAGAGAGCACAAGGAAGAAAACGATTTGGTATGAAAAACTTCAAGAAGAGATGGTTTCGTTTGACAAACCACGAGTTTACCTACCAGAAAAGCAAAGGTAACAAAGGTTTGCAAGTCTTTTTTTGGTACATTAAAGTGATGATTAAATGTAAGGATTGTGTAAGAAAAGAACACTGAGATCTACATCTGTAACTGTAGAAGGCACAGTGCAGGCAAGTCCATCAGCGTGTATGTTCTTGCCCCGTTTTTTAGTATGTCTGTACTGACTGTTCGAGAAACTAAATGGATAGCACAGTACCAAATGTTTTAGCAGAATATTTGATAATATTTATCTAATATCAGTTATCAACGTCATCTGTAGGTTTCACAGTTAGGTAGTAGATTGTCCAAGGAAACAAAACTCAGGATACAAATACCTTGTGCTGGAATTTGGGTTTGTACTGAACATTCTCAGATGCATCTCACCTTGTTCTCAGAAATACTGTCACATTGGTGCAAATGGCTGCAATAGGTAGGGATTTGCCTGCAAGTTATAAACTTGCAAACATGTGTTCTCTTAATGTGGCCTAATATCAAAGATTTTGCTTTTCACAAATTGTCTGTTCAGCAGTACACAACAAATCATAGAATCATAGAATAACCAGGTTGGAAGAGACCCACCGGGTCATCGAGTCCAACCATTATACCACTTCCTTCCATCATATAACTACATAAGGGGTGAGAAAGTTAAGGAAACGTGCTCAGATCATGCCAGTAATCATTTCGCACTCAACTTTGAAATCTTATGTCACCACCATCAACCTAATTTAGTTGAGCTGACAATGATTTCTTTCATTGCAGCCCTTGGGAAATCCACTGTCTCCTGCTGCAGTAGTCAGGTTCTAAGAGGTTCGCTAGCATAGCATAATACAGCTTAAAACAGAAATAAACTTAAGATAATGATTAAGGACCATGCTAGTAAGTCCCTGCTAAGTGAAAGAATTGTTTTTTCTTGTGTAGTTAAAATGATCTTCAAAGGGACTGACTCAGCCCTTAGAATAAGGGCAAAGGGGGAAATTGAATTGTGAATAAGTTGCTGAGTATCTGTGTGTGTGTGTGCTGCAGGTGATCACCCTCTGTGTAGCATTCCAATTGAAAACATTCTGGCAGTGGAAAGACTGGAGGAGGAATCCTTTAAAATGAAAAATGTAAGTGGGTCATCTTCATTGATTTACTTGTTAGGCTGGTCTAGATCCACCAGCCTAATCGCCTTTTTCCCTTTTGTGACCTGGATTGGGTTTCTATTGAAAGATGTACAGCCACAGCTGCTTGTTCTGTATATAGTAGCAGGAGTTTCCAAAAGTACAGCCCATTCAGATTCTTAACAGCCCAGTCAGCAGTCTTTTGGTTTCGTGATCTGCAGCACACTGAGTACTGACCACTCTTGGCCAGCTGTCTGGGCTCCATAATGTCAGACACAGGTAAGATAATCAAGTCCCTGCCCTTTCTGCCAGACCTCTCTGTTGGGAAGGAATTGACTGCTTATAATTGTGCAGGTTCACATCTTCTTTCTTAGCTATCAGGATTCTTTATTGGTTAATGAAAGTGCATATGTGTTTAGATTAGATCATGTGCCAGAACAACATTTGTGCTATGCCAGTGTGGTTTGGCTTTTGCTTCCCATATTAGGGAATAAAATACAACTGTATTTCTCATGCGTAGAACACCACTACCAACTTCTGTATACGAAACATACCATCCATTTAGTAAGAACAGTTCTTAGACATGATCAGTTTAGGTGATGTTGGGAGCTTTTTTCAAACTCTTCTGCCTGTAAAGTTGAGTATAGTCCTTAAAGTTTTATTTAAAAACAAAAAACACCTCAGTGTTTTCCAGTTCTAAACATGCATCATCTACAGAGTTCTTGGTACACATAAGTGACTGTGACTTTAAGCTTTCCTGCCTTTAAGTTTTTCCTGCCATCTATACTGCTTGTGGATATCATGCGGGGCAGTCCTCTAACCCTCCCTGGATATTAGGTTCCACAAACAGCACTTTCTTAAAGTGGAGTACAGTGCATGACTCCTCAGTATTTTCCCTGTTTCAGGTATTATTTTGATAGCTTATCTCTGTTAAAATATGGAATAAGTTTCAGTTCACTTGGTTCTAGGGCACATCTTCATTGTACTGTAGCCGGCTCTGGTGTTTTATAGCTCATGTTAATTACATAGGCAAAAGTAACCAAGCTGCAAAATGATTCTCAGGCCATGAGAAGGCAGCTGTAATGTGATGAACTGTTGCCAGCTGTACTGTGCAAAACAACTTCATAGAACTAAAAGTAGCTATGCATTTGAGATAAAACTTACTGTGTGAGGAGAGGAGCTGAGCCATAATTGTGATCAGCTCTTCAGTGACAGCATTCTTTAACTTATGCTGAGTCTACAGGACTAGAATGCATCCAAAATATCCCTTTATTGTAAAGATTTATTATAGGAAAACCATCCCTTTATTATTAACATCAGAAACTGTGGGCCATTTTCGTTACTTTAATTCAGTATTACCTAGGAAAAGAAGGTGACTACATCCATTCTGGAAAGTAAGGTTCAGACTCTCTCCATAAAGAGTAGAACATACCATTATCACCTTCTCATGCTAATATATTCCCATTTATCTTGATAAACACAAACAGAAATCTGCAGCAGGAACAGAATCCTCAAAACATCACAACTGATGTATCTGTGATACATATTCCATCATGAGTACTAAGTGTGATTAAGGATCCACTTTATTTTCTATAAGTATTCTCTACGTACTTATGCTCTGAACAGCACCACGGGTATCTTCTCCACTTCTGATAGATCTGTATGTCTAGCAGTAAGGATGTAGCCTTCATCTTCCTTAATCACAGTTTGGGTGATGTAGGGGTGGCTTTAAGTACAGTTCAGGTCTCCTGTGTTGTTTGAGAAGCAACTGGTGGTTTTGGTAGCATGTAAAGATCTCACAGCCACTTGAAATTCTTGGCTTGATTGTGAGCTTCTCTGTAACAGTTGCCATGTGTTAGTTCACTTAGGTTGGTATCCCCTTACACAAAGCCATACTCCTTAAATCTGTTCCTTTGTTGTAATACAGAAGGCTCCATTTACCCTAGCAGAACGTTAAAAATCTTTTCCCTGTAGGTCTGTGTTAATGGAGGGTTGAGCAGCAAGATCCTGTCTTCCTTATTCCTTCCTTCCTTCCATATTCCCAAAACTCAATTTGACAATTATTCCCTGGAAAGTCCTACTGGACTCTGCCTTTCTTGTGCATTTTGGTAGTGCTGGACTGATCACAGTAGCAGCTCCTGCGCTGCTGTTGTGTTGCACCTTACTAATTATTGTCTGACATCTATAAGGATACTAAATCCAGGGAAATGACTGTTGGGGCTTTCCCTTTCCTGTCTGAAGAGACATCATAATTAAAAACACCGTTCACAATTTAGCAAGTATATTTGCAAGCTACTTTGAAGGGTAAACACCTGAAAGTGTAACAAGGGAAGAAGAGATCGTGCCTGGTAGTGCCAGTCTCCTATGTTCTCCTGACTAGCTAGGCGCAGAATTCGAGTCAATGCTTCAGGTCTTTGTAATAGGCAAAAGTCAATTTCAGTTTTGGTGGGGTGGTAGGTTTGGGGTTTTTTGTGCATCTTCATTTTCCTTTTCAAAGTTGCACAGAGAGGAGAAACCAGCTGTCAGGAAAATAATATTCCACATATGGGCAGTGCAATATCTAATGATTTAAATAATCAACTAAAGAAGTAGAAAGGGGGAAGGATAATTGAAAGAAGTAGGAAAAGCTATTAAAATAAGTATTTGCAGAAGCTAGAGGAAATGAAGATGGTTGACATTTGCCTCTCCGAAATTTGTAGTTAAGATCACTGACTTGAGCTTACTTATCTTCAGTGCACAGATAGAATAATCAAGCAATAAGGCTGTGTATCAGAAACTTGCTTCTTCAAGAGGTGGAAAATAAATGCAATCATGCCATTTTAGATTGCAAGCTGTTTTGAGCAGGCAGGAGAGCTCTCATTTAGATTTTTCAGTGCCCAAGCCATAATGCAGAAATAATGTAATTATTTGAATCGCCCTATGGCGGTTAAAGAGAAGCTGTATTGCTGTGATTTGCTAATAGCAGATATCGGTGGGTGCAGAAACATGGAAGTTATTAAAAAGAGAAGAATCATCTTGAAATAGGTCTTAAAAAGAGTAGAGACGTGACAGTATTAAAGCAAAGTTGTGGCTAAGAATGGATCCAGACCCTCGTTTTTATCTCTTTCGCCCCCTGCTGACTAGCATTTTCTTTCAGCCTTGCATTGGGTCCTTCTGTCAGCCTTCCAAAACTTGGAGCTGAAGCATTACTAAAATTGCATCCCTGAGGCACGCAATAAATGTTGTTAAGACCCAACCAGCAAGTTGATATTATCTGTTTGTAAATCATCTCCTACAGGAACAGTATCTTATTCCTTGTACCAGGTAAAAGGTCTTGTTTTTTTAAGGACACATTTGCTGCTTGGGTTTGTGTTGAAATGTATTTATTGGTACATTCTTTTAGGATGCTTTGTTCTTCCTTTAATAAATCATCAGTCTGAGTCCTATCTTATGTTCTCCAACTCATTCTGGTGTTTTTTTCTGTGGCTTATTTCCATATATGCAGATGTTCCAGGTGATCCAGCCTGAAAGAAGAGTCCTGTATATCCAAGCAAATAATTGTGTGGAGGCCAAGGACTGGATTGATATCCTCACCAAAGTTAGCCAATGCAACAAGAAGCGCCTCACGGTCTACCACCCCTCTGCCTATCTTAATGGCCACTGGCTTTGCTGTAAAGCTACTGCAGATAATACTCCTGGCTGCACACCCTGCACAGGGTAAGGATTGATAACATGCTGTTGGTCTAGATATTGCTGGGGATATGTGTGTCTCTGCAGTGCACCTTCCAGGTATGCAGTTGGCAAGAAGATCTGCCAGGTGCGCAGGCATCATGGTGTTTTCAAAGATGATCTTTGTTGTAGTTCCTGATGCTGTCTGCATCTGCATGTCTTGGTCAAATGTTGAAAATTTTAGAGTTCAAGACATTGATAGGTGTTTACTGTGGGATAAGATACTTTGGTCCTGATCATCTGCCATTAGTGAAGATGTCAGAAATCCCTTCAACATCCTATCTGTAAATTCCTGAAACACAGACATCTATCTGCTTCTAGATTTAATTCTAAACCAGTCGCTTTCTAAGGGGTCCTCTCATGGTCTCTTGTTAAATGAAGAGGTGCTATCTGGTCCGTAGGTAGCTATTTTCATCTAAAATGAGAGAAGCAACAAGCCTGTAGTGGTAGATGGTTTCAGATTATAAGATGGTTGGGAGTGCTGTGCTTTGGCTCCTCCAACTGGTTGTAGCAGACTAATCCACCAAAATGTCTGGATACTGATACAATCTTCTCTTTCAAATGAGATGAAAGCGTGCTGCATAAACGTAGGCATAAAGAACTTTGAACTTGTGTGCCTTTTCTTTTGGGAAAAATAAGAAGTTTTGAGCTTCTTTATGTACAATCTGTTGACTTTCATGAGTACTAACTTTTACTTTCATCCTTCTTAATTGCTTTTTTTTGCCGTAACTTACTGTTCAACATATAACTTCTACCTCTCTTCCTGATGCCTTACAGAGGCCTTCCAGCAAATATACAACTGGATATAGATGGAGATAGAGAAACTGAGCGCATTTACTCTCTTTTCAACTTGTATATGCCAAAATTGGAGAAGATGCAAGGTAAGGATAAAAGATCATTGCATCTCTGGTACACTTAGCAAGGCAAAAATACCCATGAAAACTTGCCAATCACATCCCAGAACACAGTGGCCATTGTTTAACTTGTTTCCTCTTCTGCTGTCTTGAGGCAGTTGTGTGAATTATTTTTGGTGCAGTGTGTGGTCTCATAGTCTGTAGAAAGTTCTTTGCATAATAAACAGTTTGAAATAACGGTCTTAACCACAGCATCCTAAAATAGTATAAGCACAGAGCGTTGCTTGGATGCTCTGAATTGACAAATCAGAATGTGCACTGAGCCAGAAGTTTACTGATCCTGAATATAAGCACCAGCAAAGTCGAGGTTTCAGTGAAATATAGTATTGTGTTACCAGAAGTCATGTGCATATCCCAGATTCAAATCCCACAAACAGACTGGATACAAATGGTTTCCTCAGAAAGGGTGTTCTGGAGTTACTGGTGAAAGATTATGTGGATGTCTATAAAATATTGAAAAGTGAAGTTTGGGCTAGCAAACCCTCAGGAACTGAGGGGAGCAGAGATGTGACATGAAGGATAGAAGAAAGAAGAGATAGCAGAGGAAGCTAGTACTGGTAGGCATGCCAAGAAAAGTATCCGGTGTACACAGTGCCAGACTTGAAAAACCAATATAGCACAGGGAGTGGCAGGGAAGCCTTCACTGTGGCACTGATCTTTAAATAGGACTTTATTTTATAATATGAGATAAGCCAGTGGTGTCAAACACACAGACTGGAAAGCACTTTAATCCATTCCTGGCTGCCATGCAATTGCAAACTTAAGATCCCCACCACTTCCGAGCTGTCTGAACCAATGCCCAGCCTTCCCCTGTTCCAAATTCTCACTGCCAGAGCCAGCATTGAGTTTCAGTGTCAGTGAAAAGGACACAGGTCTGGCGCAGACAGTGCAGCAAGGGGAAAGTAACTCAAAACCTGAGACAGCAGTAAAGTTGGAAAGCAAGGCAAAAATAGAGACAAAGTAAAATATTCTCGCTCCCCTTCTCATACATTCAGCTACAATGCAGAAGTAGATCACATGATGAATGTGTTGCAGATGTTCATATGTAATCAATGCCCTGATTTCTTAACAACAAAGTCTCCTTGGCAGGATAAGAAAGTAGTACGACTTGCCCCTTCTTAGGACATGTCTTTAAGCAGGTAGCCGGGCAGTAGTCATGACATATTCTGCTTATGCTTGCTGTATGAATTTTATAGGGGTAACTGTTAAAAGATCTTCCATGACTGCTTCAACCTGTAGTTGTCTTGAATTCAGTTTGTTGAACAGTGCTGTGTTTGCTGCTTAGCTGCTGGTTAGGGGTTGGACCTGTCCTTCTGACAAGTGAATACTTGACTTCGTTCAGGCCGATGCTGCAGCACAGTAGCAGAATTAAGGCTGTGTCAGAGTTCCCAGAGTGTATGCGTGGGGTACTGCTGGTGGTAATTGAGATGAAAGTGCTGCCTGTGCAGCGAAGGACAGCTTCACCCAAAACAGATGCAGCTTCCAGGCTTGCTGCGCTTCCTCATGAGCCAAGGAGGAGGGAGTGGATATGGACCAGTCCTTGAGCCTGCCAGCAGCCCAGCACAAGGATACGGAACGGCTCCTTCTGCTGTTGCTGATGTCAGCCGTGGTTCTTTGGTGGTCTTATGAACACAAACCAAGGAACTGTATGAACCCTGGACTGAAAATTTTAGTCTGTCTTGCTTTTTTTTTAACTCTTGTCTATCTGATACCTATTCCTGTACTTTATTTCTTTTTCCACAGAGGCCTGTGGCAGCAAATCAGTATATGATGGACCCGAAGAGGAAGAATATTCTACATTCATCATTGATGACCCTAAGGAGACGTATAAAACACTAAAGTTGATTATTGAAGGTGTTGCAACTTTAGAGCAGGAACATGCCCAGTATAAGAGGGATAAATTTAAGAAGACAAAGTATGGAAGCCAGTAAGTATAATGCATCACCCAAATAGGAAAACAGTCCTATGAAATGGTGTTTCCTTTGCTTATGTTCTGGTCTTCACCATATTTGTGTTCAGAAAAGATCCTGCAGATACTTAGAAAGTAAGAATGTGACTTATGATTTGTATCACAATACTTTAAAGGACAGTAAGCAATTTTTCAAGGCTTATTTTTTAATGCAGTTTCATTGTAAAAATAAATGTGAGGTTTTGGGTTGGTTTTGTTTGTTTGTTTTTTAATTTTGATCCTGTGCTTGTGGAATGAGTAGTAAATATGAGAAGATACATGCATTGACCAGCTTCTTTTAAAAATGGGAAGAATGCTGATACAGTCACATGACTGTATTTTGTGTACGCACAAGTGAAGGAGCATTCTGCACATGGCTAGCCAAAAAGACTAATTCAATCAGTCAGTTGTTTCAGTTGGCGTGAGATGCAGTGTTATCATTACGATTGCAACTTTGAAAGTCAAACTTAGGGAAACGGTTTTGTCTGTTTACTTTCTGTTCTAACATCTTGGTGTTGTGACAGAAAATTCTACATATAGCACTTCTTCCTTGTTTTTTCTTTCCTTTCAGAGAACATCCCATTGGTGACAAGAGCTTCCAGACATACATCAGGCAGCAGTCAGAGATCTCGGCACATTCCATATGAAGTGCAAAGGAAATCACAGGACAGTGCTGAAGGGTCGATCAGTGAAGCTAAATAGCAAACAAAAGGGAAGCCACACATGTAGCAAAACATATGGATAAGTGTCAAGCTTACAAACTTTGAGACTTGCTAAACATATTCTCTTTTCAATAAACTGTTATAGTTGCTATGCACTTTATTCATCTGATTATTGACAGATGATAAGACTCTGCCTTCTAGGCAGTTGTTGTCATGTGTGTTTTTAAATTTGCTTTGGTTTCTTGGAATCTAGTGATCAGTTCAATGATCAAGGTGTGTGGACTTCATCTTGACAACTCCCATGCAATTCCTTATGTTTTGGAAACCAAGCATGCTGCTAATATGCAGCATTTTCTAGTGTGGTTGGTTGTTACTGTTTTTTTGTTCCTGATTAATGTATATTATGCCACACCCTCTGCGTGCTCTCTTAGGAACAGCTTAGTAACACTTTACTTTTCAATGCCTGCGTTTAGAAAAGAAGTGGAGGGAAAAACCTCTGGTGTAATCTCTTGCATTGTAGCTTTTATTCTGAGCAGGCCAAGGAGCAGGCCTTTTGTTTTTACAGCAGCATAATTTTTCCTGAATGTGCACAGTTTTTAATAGAAATTCAGATCTGAATGGTACTCTTGATATTTTTGAGATACAAAGTCATTTCTCCAGACCCATTCAACAGGCTTTGGTTTTGAAGATGCAATCTCAGCAGTGTAATAAAACTGACTCTCATGAATATGAGTAAGAAAGAAATGAACTTATGTCAAAGCTACACGTCTTTTATGCAGTCCAGTGAGTCGTAATCTTGGGAAGTCTGCCAACTGAAAAGCGAGGTAAGCTGATTTTGATGACCATTTCCCACCACAGCGAGAAGGACAAGTAGAATACGAGTCTGGCAGCTGAGACACACTGACTCCCAGACACAAAAGCAGTCAAGATGGGTTTTCTCTGAAAGGATGTTTAAGCACTGGAGTCTTTGCTATTGTAGCACCACTTGTTTTTCTGGAAAATAGATTTGTACTTTTCCAAGAATGTTTTTAAGTACTTTTTAAAAGACACTTGTTAAAGGATATTTAGTATATTAACACGCATAGTGGTAACTTGTTAATGTTCTGAGTGTAGTGAAAGTAGAATGAGCTGTGTATCTCACTAATACCAACAAAAGTCATTACAGAGGGGAATAAAGATCTGCTAAATATGAAATATATATATATATTTATGTATGCTCTTTAGTTGTACACCGTAACTTTCCTCTGTGTAAGGGTCTGATTTACAGTCATCTAGTCTTGATGGCACAGAAGCCTGCATGATGGACTCTAAGCTTCTGTGGGGTAGAAGCTCGTGTTGGTTTTAAGCTGAATTGGAATGGAAAGCATTGAACTATCAGTTTAATGTGAAGATATCTGTATCTTTGCTTACAGCATTACAGAGTAACTCTTAACTGTGTCCTCGTTGTATCTGACATGATTTAAGATGGCTGAAGTACTTGGAATGCCTCTGTTTGTAGTGATGCTCTTAGGAGTCAGGTTTTCTTTGTGTTTGAGTATATAGTAGACTGCCTCCAAGTAGATGAATAACGATCTTTTATTCATTTTCACCCAGCAGACTGGGGAAAGGGAAGTAATGAAGCATTGCAGAGATGCATTTTGGATTCCAAGCTTTTAGCTGCCATGAACTGCAATTTTTAACATGTATTTGTAACTTAATATTGTTTATAAAATACTAATGACCTGTAATGTGTGTTCTACTTGCCAATTAAAAGAAATATTTTATTTCTGAAAACTGTGTGCATATTTGGAGTCTGTTTAGATTCACAGTGGTCACCAGGGGTTCCTGTTGGCACAGCATCCACTGTTCAGATTTGGACCATGGATCCTTGTGAGTGTAAACTAATCTCTGTTAGGGCTGCTGAGTCTCATCCTTGCTCAGAGTCCCATCCCTACCCCTTTTCTGGGGTCAGCATTGCACCTATGGGGCTCTGCAGTGAGTCAGCTTGGGCACCTGAGCCAGCCATAAACTACTCTGGCGAAGAACGCTGTTATCAGTCAGCTAGATCAGCATCTTGAACTGATTCCTTGTGTTATCACACAGTTGCTGCTGTGAGAGAAGGGTGAGACCATGTTGAAAGGGCAGGAGAAGAGTTGAGAGCACAGCACAGTGCGTGGAGAGTGGCTCATGGGCCTGTGGAATCATTCTGTCTTTCTGAACAGGACCTGTTCTGTGGGAAAACCGGCATGCTGGGGTTTGTGTAGATCAGTCTTCTGGAGTTTACTTGTCCTTTCTGGATAATCTTGCAGATTAAGCTTTGGCTCTGAGGTATGTGTGACAAGCTGTGTTTGCTGATTCTGTGGGGAGTGTTTGCAGGAAGGTAGGCAACAACCTCTCCAGAACAGAAAGCTGTTGACTAGTTTATTCAGTGTATGCTAGTCTAGCTTGTGTTCAAGGTAATTCCTGCTGCTGTATCACATGTCTCTTGTCAGTAGAACACAGGCGTGCATTTCTGAGAAACTCCTGAACAAGAGCTTCTACAGACATGCTCTAGCTGAGTAACTGCAGTGGTTTAACACGTAGACCACAGCCAGGAAAGAAAACCAAACAGCAGAAAACTCATCACCAGTGTCTTGTTGAAGGTGAACTTGACCACAATTATTTAAGTGTTTGGGTTTTGCTGAGGAATGTAAACCTTGTTTTAAAAACAAAATGAGGTTTTAGATAAGATGAAGTAATAAAATGACACAGGATTTGTAATAGATGAGCAGAGTTAAATGCAAAATTACTGTAACACCTTGTCCTTGTGGTGGGATTAATTTTCTTCCTAGTAGCTGGTATGGTGCTATGATTTGGATTTAGAATGAGAATAATGTTGGTAACACACTGATGTTAAGTGTCCTTGCTAAGCAGTCAGGGACTTTTCAACTTCTCATGCTGCCCTGCCAACAAAGAAAGAAGGGGGTGCACAAGAAGCTGGGATGGTCAGGATAGCTGACCCAAACTGGCCAAAGGGATATTCCATACCATAGATGTCATGCTCAGCATATATACTTAGATGAAGCTGGCTTGGGAACTAGCTGGGCATGGGTCAGCAGGTGGTGAGCAATTATGCTGTGCATCACTTGTTTTGTATATTCTTTTATCATTTATTATTATTACTTTCTTCCTTCTCTGTTCTATTAAATTGTTTTTATCTCAACTCATCAGTTTTACCTTTCCCTCTGCCCATAGTAAGTAAACAGCTGCATGGTTGTTTTTGCTGCCTACTGGATTCCCAGGTGTGTTTCTTCTACACTCAATCTCATCCAGTGTATCCAATCATTTTATTTTCCTGACATGTTTTAGCTTAAATCAATAGGATATCTTTGAAAGCTGCTTTTCTTATGACATAACTTTACAGGGTTGGTGAGAAGGAGGGTGTTAAAACTGAGCTTCCCGTGCTTGCTTAGCCTCTGTCTCTTGTCTGTCTGCAGCATATGTTTCTGATGCTATCTTCAGAAGTAGGCAGCAAATCCTGCCTATGAGACAGATGGTTTGCTAGGGATGCTTGGGAGAGCATCCCTTGTATCTGGAATGAGGAAAATAAAATCTAGTAAAAAAAAAAAAAGCATAGTTGTAGGGTAAGCATGTCATGTTAGTTCTCGATGACAAATCTGTATTTGGGCCTGTTTGTGTTGTGATGTTGTGTCTGAAGCTGTGCTGGGATGCAGTCAGTTGGGCAGCAGGAGTGGCAAGCCTTGCACATGCCACGGATGTCTCAACACTCTGGTGGCACCCCAATAGCATTTGATTCTTCACTCAGTAAGATTTTAATAAGCTCTGTGTATGAGAGGGTTGAAGAACTTGATTCTTTTTTGGAAATGTTTCCATGTAAAAAATCCCAGAAGAAAAAAAAGGAAAGCACAATCATAGAATCATAGAATGGTTTGAGTTGGAAGGACCTTAAAGATCATCTGATTCCACCGCCCCTGCCATGGGCTGGGACACGTCCCACCAGATCAGGCTGCCCAAGGCCCCATCCAACCTGGCCTTGGACACCTCCAGGGATGGGGCAGCCACAGCTTCCCTGGGCAACCTGTGTCAGTGCTTCACCACCCTCACTGGGAAGAATTTCCTCCTTATGTCGTCTTAGTCTTCCTCTTTCCAGTTTATAGCCATTTCTCCAATTCATAGCCATTAAACGATGTTCCATGAGCATGGCATGCAGCTCATGCAAAGAGCACCCAGGGCCCCCTACACCCTTGCATGGTTCATTGGGAGTAAGCATCAGCAACTGCTATCTGAGAAGCTGTAAGGAATTGGTGAGACTGTCTACAATGTGTCTTCTGTCTACACAAGAAGCTGATTTGGGGCTCAGGCAGCTGGCTGTGCGATGCAGCTGTCTGAGACGCTTGAATGTTGATGTGATTCCTGTCTTCATTCCTTCTCTGCAATGCTCCATGCAGTTTCCAGGAGGTAATTTCAATTTGTAATCCCCTTAAGCATGCTTATAAAGGGCTGTATGAGAAGCTGGCCTGGACAGCAGGAGAATGTGTGAGCCCTGCCAGTGCTTATTAGCTCCTGGAACTGGATGCCTAGGGAGGACTATGGTGTAGGGCAGTTGTGAACATTGGGACTGATGCAGGATGGTGCTTGAAGATAAATGCTTGAGTCTTCAACTTAATAAGGTTATGGAACTGTTGGAACAGATCCAGAGGAGGGTTACAAAGCTTATCTGAGGGCTGGAGCACCCCCCATACGAGGACAGGCTGAGAGAGTTGGTTTTTTTCAGCCTGGAGAAGGCTCCAGGGAGACCTTATAGCTGCTTTCCAGTACAAGAACAAGCCATACAAGAAAGCTGGGGAGGGACTTTTTACAAGGGCATGGAGTGATAAGACGAGGGAGAATGGCTTTAAATTGGAGGGGGAAGGTTTAGACATTAGGAAGAAATTCCTCACCATGAGGATGGTGAGGCACTGGCACAGGTTGCCCAGGGAAGCTGTGGCTGCCCCATCCCTGGAGGTGTTGAAGGCCAGGCTGGATGGGGCCTTGGGCAGCCTGGGCTGGTGGGAGGTGTCCCTGCCTGTGGCAGGGGTTTGGAATTGGATGATCTTTACGGTCTCTTCCAATGCAAACCGCTCCATGATTCTGTGATAAAGAACATTATCTTCCCATGAACCACCCTCTGTATTCATTACAGCTGGAGACAAAGGCTAGCAGACTGACTGGAAAAGCTCTGACCTAATGTCATTAGACAGTGGTTACAGAGGAAATGACAAGATTTTCAGGCAGAAGTGCTGTGTTCCTATCTATGTGAAATTCTGAATCTGGACTGTGTAAGAAAAGTCTGGAAGGAGACATCACAGAGCAAATAATTGCCCTGCGTTCCTAAACCAATCTAAAATAAAATAGAATCCTTGGAAATTCATTCTGAGGATGGAAACCAGCCCTCTTCACATCTGAAGAAATCACACTTGCCTTCCCATTTCAATTCCTGTTTTTCATCTGCTGCATTTGTGTCACACTGATTTACCTGAAAAATTCATATTGCTGGGTTTAATGTGTTTGCATGGAGCTGTGACTTTTAACCACAAAGTTGCCTGGACTTAGCAGGTTCGCCTGCTAAGTTAATGTGGATGTGTAATTAAAAGGCTCACCAGCAGCCTGAGCTAACTGTAAAGAATGTTTGCATAATAAGAAGGGAAGTTGGCTTTTACTAGTTTGAAAACATTGGTATGCTGCATCTTACCAAATATATACCCCAGATGTACACAGCTCTAGTTAACATCGAGGGCAAATTCTCTCAAGTGTGGGGCCTGTGTGGTGTCCAACTAATTTTACTGAATTCACTCAACATCTTTAACCCCTGTCACAGACGCACTGTTCTGCCCTACAGACGCCAAAAGGAAATACGTTCTTTATTATTCACTTGAGGCCACAACAAATGTGCTGCCTGGTTATGGGGTCTTATGTGAAAACAGGTAAGTCTTGATAGTGGTGACTGGTACACAGGGTTGCCATCAAGCATCAGAGGTATGAATAAGTAAACTTATGCGATTAAAAAGGCCGGGGTTGAAAACTAAAACTCTAGTCATGTTTCTGTAGAGAAATCTGCTGACATGAATAAAGGAAGTGAATTTTTATGAATTACAGGGATGGGGAAAAGGGGAAATACTCACTTGATGAAAACAGAAACTGCATGAAAAAGGCCACTCTGAAAAACCTTGTGTTTTGCTTCCTTTAGCAAGTTTTTTTGTGTTACAGCTCAGCTATAATTCCTACTTCTTATCCTCTCCCAAAGCCATCCTCTGAAAGCCGTGGTATCCTCTACCCGTGATGGGAATGACTGGAGAGACTCATAGCTGAGAAAAGCAACTTTAAAAGGAGACAAGCTCATCTGTGATGTCTGGAGATGCAAATACTTCACCTCTTGCTGAGCCATAGTGTTATAAAGATGTCTCCATGCTATATTTTCTTCTGTGATGAAGCCTCCTTGAAATGATTCTTGCTCCCCTCTCCTGGCTATGGTTCAACATCCTATTAATAGCACTGATGCAATTGAAATAATTTGATACGGTGAAATAATTTGGACTTGTTAAAGGAGAGGGAGGGATTTTGGAAAAACTTGACCACCTACTTGACCAGTTTTGCAGCAGTTCCACAAACACTCGCAGCATCACACCTGATGAGGTGGGGACAAGCCACCCCAGACAGCTTTGACACCAGAGTGAAGGCGTCTCCTAGCTATGCTCTAAATCCATTTTCTTCTAGCACCATGTTACCTCATGCTCCCTCACAGAATCACCAACGTGTAATACTGTCTGTATTCCAACCTTCTAGGTCAGATAGGTGATAGGACAAGAGGGAATGGCCTTACACTGCGTCAGGGGAAGTTTAGATTGGATATTAGGAAAAAATTCTTCACAGAAAGGGTTATCAAGCACTGGAACAGGCTGTCCAAGGACATGGTTGAGTCACCATCCCTGGAGGGATTTAAGAGGTGGGTAGATGAAGCGCTTAGGTATGGTATGGACAGGTATGGTTGGAACTGATGATCTCAAAGGTCTTTTCCAACCTAATGATAGTGATTCTAGGATTCTTCTGAAGCCATCATTGGCTGTATGTCCCCTCCCCGCAAAATATGCTGTTGTTTAGGTGACCCCTGTCCCCATCTTCATCTTTGGCATTGTCTATGTGTGCAGCCGGGCAACTGCCCAAGGATCTTACTCTTCTACTAGCATGAGAGCCAGGAAAAAAAACAAAGAGAAATTCAGCTTCATGATCTGGCTTTCCCCCTGGCAGAGTACCACACCTCCTTGGTTTACCAAGAAGCCAGATCTGTGAAAGTTGCTCCCTCCCCACCAGCCCTTGGCTGCCTCAGATTCTGCTGGTGAAAATCTCCACAGGCTCAAGGGCAGGGTCCCCCCTGGAGAGCTGGACTGAACCCTGTTTGTTTGAATAATGTTATTCCTTTTCAGTTCAGAGAAGTCTCTTGGCATAATTTCTATCAAAGGTACCAGGAAGGAGGAACAATAAGCCTGCAGTGCAGTGCAGTTTGGAGAGCCCTGCGAGACAACTTAGTGATGATTCTCAGCAGAAGGTAGCTGGTGTCCAAGTTATTTGAGTGTCAGAAAGAGATGGCCTATGCTTTTGCTTTAGTTGGAACTTATGAGTGCAGAAGAGAGGGGATGAAGAACCTGCCAGGCCTGAGCAGGTAGTGAGTATCAGCCAGTCACTTTAAGAACAGGAAGGTGTGGAAATCCTCATGGGAGCTGGAGGAAGGCAGGACCTACCTTCCTGGGCTGGAAGACACCAAGTGCCCTGGAGTTTAAGAGATTGCTAACATTTTAGAGTGGGGCCTGACACAGTCACTGTAAAGCAAGAACCAAAAGGCCTTGGGCAGATTCAAGCAGAAGAATCAGAATTGATTTTGCCCATCAGACTCCCAAAAGCAAAGCTGAATGACGATTACTTAATCAAGCTGTTCAGTAATATGTTTTCTCTGCCTTTTTCTTCTGCCTAAGCATTTCCTGCTGTGAGGAATAGCTGTTGGTTTCTGTTGTGCTTTTCAGAGCAGCAGCTGAATGAAAACCAAATAAGTTGTCGCACAGCTATGTGTGCGTGGACCATCTGCAGTTATAGTGGCTGCCCACCTGCCTGGACCCAGCAAAGGGGAGAGCAGGGAACTTCTCCCCTGGCTCCCTACAGGTAGGTTGTAGCAGAACGGGGCTGCTGGGAGTCCCTCCAGGCTTTGCAAGCCATGTTGCTCTGCCTGATGACCTTCATCTGCCAGTCCTTCTTTCTTCCTCGTTGGCCCTACCCTACCAAACCTCTCCCCATCTCCTCTCCATGCCTGTGCCTCTTGCCTCCATTCACCTCTGCTTCTTAGCACCTTCTTCTTTTTCCAGGTTCCAAGTCCAGCCTGCTGCCCACCCCTTGCCATGCCTCAGACCTCTTGTTCACCACTGTGCTAGTGCTGGCTGCCATCACTAATCAGACAATCACTGGAAGATTCGGTGTAGAAGGGACCTCTGGGGTCCACCTCATCCCACCTCCCTCTCAGATCTTTTGATTGTTCTCTAGTGTATCTCTGTCTGTGAGGCAGCTCTGCTGTCTTCACTTGGCCAAGGAGGGTGGTGATTCAACATTGTAGTGAAGGACAAAGGGAGCTGATGAACTCTCTGTGGAGTGTTTTTTTCTTCCCTTACAAACACAACGACTGTAATGCTTAGAGCTGATTGAATGCAAGAAGTATTTCCATGCTGTGGGCAATGGTGCAAGCATCCTTGTCTGTAAAATCTCACTCATCTGAATATTTGAATGTAGCAAGGGTCGAGTGATCAAAAAACTGAGATTAAGGGCTGTTAAACATCACTAATTAGAAGTGAGTTTTCTTTTGCAGGGTATAGGAAATGATGCTCCATTTAGTATGTTCATATAAAATTCTCACAGCACTATCTGAGTTCTACTTAACCAGGCAGTTTCTGACATCTCATTGAGATCCACAGGAAGCAAGATCTGTATTTTGAATTAATTCAATAACAGCTATAAGTCAAAGAAGATGAAATCTGTCTCTTCAAATGTAGATGTCTGCCACATAGGTGCTGATATTTCCATTAGTTACTCAATCTCTTTTAACAGTTGGGGAAAAAAGAGAGGTCCCTCTGGAACGTGACTCACAATTTTAGATGTCTGTCCTAGTATGAAATGAATCAAACCCTAAAAATTTTCAATTCCTTCCTGTTGACAGTAAGGAACCTGGCATGATTGCTTCCAGCATGGGAGCTTATAGTAAGGCATCTGAAGCTGGTGAGGTGAATCCCATCCAAGGTGGTGGGAGAGAAGTCCAGCTGTGATGCCCGTTGTCACTCCTCTTTACTCACCATCAATGTGCAGCAGTGATTTTCTTGCAAGCCCTGGTTCTCCTCGGAGGGTTTTTCCCTCCTACCTTGGGTACCACAGGGAGGGCTGAGGCCACTAGGTGGGGGTGCTCTCATGCAGGATCCGTCCCACAGCACATGCTGCTCTGCAATAATCCCAACCAGGAGAAAAGCTCGTGAGGACTTTTCTGTGAGCACTAGCACACTGGTTCCTTGTGCTACTGACTCAGCTGGTGCCACACAGTTGTCCTGAATGGGGCAGGAGAGCACTGTGGGTTCCTCTTGAGCTCACCAGAAGACACTCTGCAGGCCTGAACTGGCTTTTTATTGTTCTGCTTGCTGCGGTGGGACAGGTTGACATCTGGTCAGGTACAGAGCTGGAGATGCTCCAACAGCACCTGATGCACTATGAAGGCTGCCAGGAAAAGTGCCTCATCCCAGATAAGCTCGGACTGGCTAAGTGATTCTGAGCTGGTAGGCTCAGGTCTTGCATGATGTGTCCAAGGTGTTTTTAATTGGGTCCTTGGTACTGGAAAAATAAGGATATTGCTGCTTGGCAGAGAGCAGTCAGCGATGAGAAAGGTAAATCCCTTACTACCTCAGAACTGTCAAATGGACCAAAACCAGGAGGGTGGCGATTCTCTTGTGAGATCACTTAGATCTAAGGCTTCCAAGTAGCAAGGAATTTCCTGGTTATTTCTTTCAGTTTGCTTTGTGCTTGTTGTGATGCATGGGTGGGATATTATTCTTATTTGAAGAATCTCTGTTCCTCTGTTTTGCCTGTTCTCTACTCTTCTCCAACATGGGAAGGGAAATCTATTTGACTGGGTGAGCTGCACATCCTTAAACTCACACTGGAAAACAACTGTGTATTTAACTGTCATGCACAATTCCTATGGTGCGGATAACAGCTTGGGAACTGTAGACCTAAAGCTGTCTTCATGGTCATTTCTGGATGGCCTGGAAGAAACCCCAAGCCCAAAGAGCTTTACAGGATTAGTACAGTAACCATCACACTCGTGTTAGAGCTGGCCCAAAGCACTTATGTTTTAAAGATAGATTTGAAAAAAGATATAAAAAAAACCAAGTGAAGGATACTGGCATTCTTAATTTTGGGAGCAGGAATATCCTTCTGTTGTTTCTGCAAGCCCTAGCAAAAGAAACTATTATATTTGATCAATCTTGTGAATCACAATGAGGTGAAGACTCCTTTAGAACCCCTCAGCTGTCTGACTCAGAAAAATTACAGATCATTTCCCTAAGATGGAGTAAGCACGCTTTGTGCATTACTGTTTCATTTGCAGGGGTCAGATGGGGTTATCTAGTGGTGGAGAGTTCTTAGCAGAGAGCTGCTGGCAAATCATCTCTGCACCCCTCCTGGCACCCAGGGCTCAGAGGGGCTGGGGTGCCTTCCTGGCTCAGTCACAGAATCAGAGAATCACTAGGTTGGAAAGGACCCACTGGATCAGCAAGTCCAACCATTCCCATCATTCACTAAACCAAACCCCTCAGCATCTCATCCACCCATCTTTTAAACACCTCCAGGGAAGATGACTCAACTACCTCCCTGGGCAGCCTGTTCCAGTGCCCAATGACCCTTTCCATGAAATATTTTTTCCCTGATGTCCAGCCTGAACCTCTCCTGGTGGAGGTTGAGGCCATTCCCCCTTGTCCTGTCCCCTGTCACTTGGAAGAAGAAGCTAGCACCCTCCTCCCCACAACCTCCTTTCATGGCACTGGGGCTGGCTGCTGGCAGCTCTGTGAGGAGAAGCAGATCCTGCTCCCTACATGCTACCAGCCACCACTGGCAGGACTGCACAAGCCCAGGCAGTTTGCCAAAGAGAGATGTACCTGGCTGGCACTGGCAAGGCTGTAATATGTGGCTGTGGAGCAACTCTCCAGGGCACATCCTGGAAGCAGCAGCATAAATCACACCATCTGTGTGGCTTTTCCCCCTTGCTCTGAGCACATCAGCTGATTTCCTTTTGTTTGCACTGTGCATTTTTCCCTGGAAGGCATGTGATGCTTGATCTGCAAGTTATCCCTTCTTAAGAAATGTTTGCCTGTGTTTCGAGTCAACAATGGGACCTGGGAGGGGAGTGCTTCTCAGCCAGCCCTCCCTCTGCCACACCACTAAATCGCAGTGGTTTGTGCCTCTTGCCTGGGCAGACACAGGGACAGGGCTGGCCAGAGGAGGGCTGGCAGCATCTGTGTGTTTGTGGCATAGGCTGCTCTCAGCTCTGTTGCCAGAGACAAGATGTTTTATGCACTGACTAGCTGACATCTGTCTCCAGATGCTGGACCATCTCATCCTTGGCTGTGAGGGCTGACAAGGATCAGCTGAGGAGGAGATGCTAATTAAAATGGGAAAGCAAAGCTTCAGCCTGCCTTGTTCATGTATCCAGGTCACCTCACACAGAGGGCTAACAACCATTATAGGATGCTGTGGCTGGTGCAGAGCTGGGGAGCTGTGATCTGTAGTAGTTATTTCTAAAAGGCTGTGCTGAAGCCACATTGCTTTTCCTTTGACATGTAGCTTTGCATTTAGGTGACTACCTGCTGTCAGTCCTACCTGCTACTTAAGTTCCTGCTGCTGGTCCCTCTTACACCCATTTGCTAAATTTTACCTTGCTATTTCATCGATGTCTTGCTTTTATAATGCAAAGCAACAGTTTTGGTGGGAAGGGCTGGGAGCAATGCAGAAAGCAAGTTCATCTTGCATAAGAGAAGTGAATGGGTACTCAACTGCTCTTCTCAAAATATATATATTGCAAACACAAGAGCCTATAAGAGAAGAAGAAAGGTGCAAAAATGCCCATGGACTCCATCGTTGCCATTGTTAATCTAAATTCAGTAAAGGCAGATGCAGGAGAATTGCTTAATGGGAGACATTTATGTGTCCTTATTGCATGTGTGCATTCAACACTGCTCACTCACTGCCACCACTCTCTGCGCTTGGTACATATCAGCAGCATTGAATGGAGCTGTTGCAGTACTTTAACTAGAGGACTATTTTCCACTAAGATGTTCAGAGGATTAGAAGGAACTGGAGTATGAGATTTTTGTCAGCTGGCCACTCAGTGAGAGGGTGGTCTGAGGATGGTGTGTCTGTTGAATGTAATTATGCAAGAAATGAGAAAGCTGCCTCCCTCCCAAACACCCAGCAAACAGTTAGGCAGACAGGCTGTCAGAGGGCTGAAGAGCATGAGCAGTGCTGACCCCTGAGGGCTACCACTCACTCTTCAGTGGTGTGGGACTGTCTGCAGCACAGCTGCTCCAGCTCAAACTGAGGCATCACAAAATATTCAAAGGTCATCATAGCTTTTCCTCCCAAAAGGTCTTGCCTCCCTGTCAGCAGCCCTGTGGTGCCTACTAGAACTACAAGTCATTTTTCATCTTACAGAGCACTAAGCTTGCTACTGGGTAGTCAATAGGCTGGATAAAATCCCCCATTTTCCCCATTGTTCTCTAGTAAACTCTTTTCCTCTCTGCCTTGCCTCCATCAATGAGACTAACATGGTTTCTTCCAAGTTACTAGCATACATCTGCCACCAGCTTCCCATGCTTCTGAGATGTCTTGCTGTATTCCTCAAAAGCACAACACTATCTCTTGCTGCAACCAAATAAGTCTCTGCCATTGTCAAACCAATTGTACATTAGATACATCACCAACAAATATTGAGTAATTCTCATAGTGCCCCTGGCAGTGTTGCATAAGGAATAAATCTCATCAGATCTCAGCACAGCCTCTGTCCTTAGAAGATCTGGAGAGCATTGTTCCTCTCTGGTGTAAATGTATTTTAGGGCTGAAGACCTTCATCTGATGCTGGTACAGACTCCTTGAAATGTTAAGGGTAGGGTCACTTTAGTTGCTTTTGAATAGGCCTTATCAACCTTGCAGCTGCAGATGCAAATAGCTTTTCATTAGACATTCTTTTTTTTTTTCCCCTGAGATCATTTTTAACAGAGGAAATAAGTCATTTACAGCAATGGGTTTGCAGGGGGCCAGCACGGCATCTCTGCAAGCTGGATTTCTTCACCCTCTCCTGACCAATAGATTTGCTTGGCAACAGTATACAAAAACAATGCAGAGAGACTGTCTTGGAGGAAAGTCTAAGTCCTGTAGGCCATGATCTGATGGTTTCCAGACAATGTCTCTGTCTGGCAGCAAACTGCACTCTTCTCCAATTTTTCAGCATCTTCAAAAGGCAAAGAGTATAATTGGA
Organism: Clamator glandarius; assembly: GCA_033459285.1. Classification (NCBI taxonomy): domain Eukaryota; kingdom Metazoa; phylum Chordata; class Aves; order Cuculiformes; family Cuculidae; genus Clamator; species Clamator glandarius. Next base: position 2,548,451 of record JAUNZM010000393.1, on the reverse strand, counting down.
CCTGGTTGTCCAGGAACAGATTTGCCAGATCTTCCCTGTTTCTATCTGTTTCTTCATGGACTTAACCAGGCTACAGACTGAAGCTAGAAGCTCACATTCAGTCCTCCACTCAAATCTATAAGGTATTTTTTAGTTTCCCTGCTTTCCACTTTCTCACCTCCTAAGCCTGTCAGGCTTTCTCTGTTCATCCTCTGTCCCTTAGGGAGCTGTGTGGTGGAGCTGGCTGTAAACATCGCCCACTTGCCTGGTGGAGACAACATTCATTAGCACTTTCCACGTGCCCAAAAACACCCTGGAAAAGGGCATGATGTGAACATGATCAATAAAATGCTGATTTTCAGATAAGAAATTGGAAAGATGATAGAGGGGAGAAAAATGGTCAAGAGAAGTAGGCATAGTCTTGACTTATCACGAAAACTGAATTAGCACAGTGGTTAACCTAATCTCTTGATCTGGTCAATGTAAAATGACTGGTGGCTTGTGCCTCCCGAAGTGCTGCTTATAAAACTGAGGCAGATTAGCTCTGTTTTGCTGTGAATAGCTCAACGGTGCTACCTCATGGCCAGATGGAAAATTAGTTTTCTTTCCTATCTCTTTCAAAGTCTTTATTTCTCCCACAAGTGACAGGAGAAATACACTGGCATGAGAGACTCTTGCTATGGGAGTCTTTTACTGCTAGACAAATATTCCAAATACTTCCAACGAATCCAGCTGCCTTACACCAGGCTTTTGGGTGTTTTTGGTTCCCACTTCAGGCAGGGAGCTCTTCAGCAAAGGGATTGCTTCTGGACTCTGTTGTCCAGATCCTTGTAGAAGAAAGTACAGTGGTGCAGCCACGACAGCTGGCTGGCAGTATAGCTGGCCCCTGTGAACACCATGCCTATCTTGCAAAAGATGAACAAACCATAAAGAATTGCTCAAGGCCTCTCAATAAGTTGTCAGTGGAGGCCTGATATGTGAGCACTTCTGTTTGACAAGAGTTCATGGTGTATCCCCAAAGCAGCAGATAGCTCTGGAGATGTTTTCATGAGTGCTGCTGGAGCAACATCACTGGAAGGGAGAATCTGCAAAGGCTAAGGAAGGGGTGCCTCTCAGCTAAACATGAATGGAGGCTTATTTGGCTGAGGAAGGTTCCTCCCCTCCCTATTTTGGGACCTCAAAGAGGCATTCAGTGAATTACAGGAAGATTTACACTATGTCCCAGTGCTGCTTCCTTCCCGGTCATGGGGATGCAGGGTTTCCAAGAATCCCACGAGCTCATGTGAGAGGCACTGCCTGGCTGTAAAGGTGCTGGCTCTGCAGATCCACAAAGCCAGTGAGATGGGAAAGCCTGGCCAAAGTACTTTTTTGGCATGTTCTTCTTTAAAAAAAAACATTCAGAAATATAAATTTGAACTGACAAATTTAAGTCACTTGAAAGCCCCATGGATGAGGCTCGATATTGCTCATATGGGAGATCTCAGCTCACATGTGGTGTAGAAAATTTCAGTCTTCTGAAAGGATGGATTTAATGTTGGCTAGGATTCCTTTTATTTTTTGTGGTGTTGATGCAGAGAGTCATGGTAATTGTACTGCTTGTGCTCAAGTGTGGAATTCCAGCAGTCTCAACTTAGGAAAATAAAACATTAAAGTTTAGATTGCAAAATATGATCCAATTGCTCTTGGTAAAAACAAAATACAATAATAAAAATATTAAAGTTAAGAACAAGGCTTTTCTGTTTTCTCCTATTTATCTGGTTTTATTGTGTTCATAGCTATTGAAACAATGGAGCGAGTAGGGAATAAGACTGATCATCTGTACAAGTGAGTAGAGATAAATTGGGACTTATGGCATTTCCACAATAACACTGCACTTCACAGCAAATCTAGCTCTCCAAGGACCCTGTGACTGAAGAACATACACAGAGAGCATTTGCCATTATGGGGTTTGTGTAAGCAAGTTGTTCAGATGTGCAAATGTCCCTCTGTAACCCAGTGTCTGCCAGCAGGCCCCCATTGCATATCTATACCAAATGACACTCAAAACAAACTAGGTGTGGTATTGTGTGCCAAAATGAAAAAAGCCCACAGGATAAAGTACGCAGGGTAAGAAGCCAGGAACACAAAATCTGTGTTCTCTGGCACAGCTTACATACATTTCACCTGCCTCTGATTCCTAAATATTTCCCTGTGGTAGTGTGCATTCCCTGCATTTATTTACTTCCATGAACAACAGGCTGCCCTTTCTTAGCTGTCTTTCAAGGGCTCTATAAAAGGAGTCACCCTTGGGAAACCATCATCTTCTGGAAAGCAACCTGTTGTGATGAGAACTGCAGCACAGTGCCACCCAGGCTGCAATGCCACAGAGTATAGGGATCTTACCCAGGGGAGCTGGAAATCCCATTTTTCAAGAATGTTCCAGCTGCTATATGTATTGGCAAACTTCAGAGGAGAAAGAAAATAGCTTTTCTTGGTTTCTTTTGTAAATCAGAAAAAGCTGGTGTCCTGGGTTAAGGACATGACTAGTGGACCTAGGCTGTGAGAGTGAGTCCCCAGCAATTTCAGAGACATCTCTCATTATATTCCCTGTCCCTGCTGTGATGAGTTTTTGTGTAATGCTGCCCTAGGACAGCTCTGGCTGGATTCCATTTCTTCAAGCCCATGGTGCAGGGGAGACTTATTTTCTTACAGTCCAACTATGCTATGCTACATTGTGCTGGATGAGTGGGTTCTTGGTGTTTTGGAGGAGGATCAGCGGGTGACAGACTTGCTTCTCTCCTTAGGGCTTTTACATCAGTGAAAATCTCTCTCCATACTGCTTATACTAGGACTGCTGTTTGGGTGGCTGCCCCTGAATTCCTGAATGAGGAAAATGTCTCTGAAAGCCTCTGTCTTGCTTTGCAGGAACACCCCTTGCATGTCAGCTCACGTTGAGGCATGTTCCTGCTAGCACCAGATCTGGCTCACTACGTGCTGTGACCTTCCTCCCCAACACAGTGCATCTTGTGTGTGACAATCAGTCTGTTTCCCCAGCTCATGGCTTATCTTCCCAGTTTGTTGTAGGTATTCAAAATCAGAGCAGATTTCACGGACTAGGTCTCCAAAAGGCTCCCCTTCTGTCAGGAAGTCTGCTATTAACTCCTTGATTATCCCTTCCAGTCTCTGGGAGTCTCACAGAAACCATCCTGAAAGAAAATATAGTGGAGTGTATGGACTCAAGCCAAAACAGAACTGACTGGAGCAGGAGTGACAGAGAGAACCTAGAAAATACAGCAAAGATTGAGGGACATACATATTGATGAAAAAATAAAAACCCAGAGTTGTTTCAAACACAAAACCACAAGAAGTGAGAGGGACTGGCATATGAAATTGTCTAGCAAATATAAGGAAAACCCATCAGTTAGCCTTTGTTTAAGCATATTACGGTACCCACCACAGCTTATAGATGAAGAACGTGGTGATTTTAGGAGTATGAAGTACAAAAACTGTTGACACAACAACTTCTGCCAATGGCACCTGTGTCAGACAGAGTGCCAGGCTTTTCCACTGTACTTTTATTTATTGTCCACTACTGCTTTATATTTTTATCCTTTTACCAGATGTTCATTGCATACCTTATTCACGGATGGTTACAGTGTTGTGAGCTGCCCCATCACACTCCCCTGGTTAATCTCCATGCCACCCATGCATCTCATCTGGTTTCATGCTTCCAGAGGTTTAGGGTCTTTCCCCTGTCCCCACTGGCATGATGCCTTGTCTTGGCCTTCAGCAGATGTTTCAGGAACTTGGAGGCCTTGGGGTCTGCGTAAGGGTTTGTGTGAATCAGGGGCAGACAAAGTGAGTGGGGAGTTCACTGCTTCTGATAGTGACTGGCACAGAGATGCTGTTGGGCGAGATGGAACTTGATTTGATGTGTTTTGACCACTCTGACCTTTCTGTACCTAAGAATAGCTTGGATAGTCAGCTTGTGTTCACACTAACTCTAGTATGTCTTTCCCAGAGACCCAGTACGAGGTCTCCTCTGGTTCAGTAAGTCCTTCAGCCTCCCTCTCCTTGGGGGGACTGTTGCCCGCTTTCATATGAGGGACAGCCTTGTAGACCTCTTGTTCTTCAACCTACTGATTGCTCTAAGTTTCGAACCATTTCTCTGGGTAAATTTTCATTGGAATATTTTCAAACTACTGTCCAGTATGAAAGCTATTGCTTCATTCATTATTTAAAATACTACAATGGTTAAGAGAATGAAGATGATAACAAAGGAGTTTCTGAACCAGATGCACTTCAGTCATAGACAAAGCTCAAAATCTGCATGTCTGAGGGGAAAGAATGCTCTAAGCAAACCCCTTCTTTTCCTCCCTGTGCCAGGCTCCTCACTGCTGTAAGACATCTCAGGGGTTATCTAATGTCCAGCTGGGCACATCTGTCTCTGCTTTATGTACTCAGTCCCCTGATTCCTCCTGCACATTGAATGTCCTCTCAGGCTGGTGGAGATCTGGCTATGGAAATGTTTCTGGTCAGGTGGAAAATGCAGATGCAAACCAGTTCAAAGATCTTAATAGTTTACATGTAGAGGACCTCAATACCTGATTAGAAAGTCAGTGGGCACTGGAGCAAAGACCTCATGTTGCCCACATCACATTGCCTGGCTCAGCTGGCTTCCTTCAGGGTCAGTGCAGGAGGCTGCAGCCCTGTCTGGGGCTCAGAGCTGGTCTTTATTTTTTTGTGCGAGTTCCTGAAAGGCGGTGGAGTGGGAGCCCTCAGCATAGCTGGATGTCTTCATATGCAGGTGAAGTATGAAAGAAATATAGAAAATAAGAAAGCTGTGTTTGACTGTAGCATGTGCCTGTAGGTACATCCATTTCTTCATCAACTGTCTTGAGAAAGGTCATTAATCTTCAGCAGATTTTGTCAGGAGTAAGCTGTCTTCTGTAAAAAATTTTGTTTTCCTTTCCCCAGTCCAGTTACCAAACACAATACTTAGCAAAATTCCTTCCATACCTGTGGGCTGGCAGCCACGGTGGACTGTGTTCTTCTCCATCTGCATGGCTTTTTGGTTGCTCAGCAGGTTTCAAGTCTGAACCCTTTTAAAAAAAAAAATTGCAATGCAGCTGATTTCCTCTGGGGTACAATAAGAGAAGTGTTTAAAAAAAGCCATCCTTCCAAATCCATATTTTTGATGTTACCATCAGTTTCATTTTCCTTTTTGATTTCATTTATACTCACTACAGCAGCTTTTCTCCTTATGTTCAACAGAAACAGGCAGTGGTCTAAGTTCAGATGAGATGCTTTTAGAATGCAGCCATGTTAACTATGCAGCAGTTTGTTAGGACCAGACATTTGTAACCAACCTGCCTTAAAACATTCAGTTAATTCTCAGACAAAACCCAAGAGATTAGCCTGTGAGGTTCATCCATGGAAAGTACCTTTGTGGCGATGTATGCCATATATGTGGCACCATCACTTGATCCTCTCTGTGACCAGATGAAATGGTGCCACATGGATCAAAAAATGGGAAAAAGAAATTTTACTCAATATAGCTGTTCTCCTTCTCCCTACATGAATTATAGAATCATAGAATCATAGAATGGTTTGAGTTGGAAGGAACCTTAAAGATTATCTAATTCCACACCCCTTGCCATGGGCAGGGACACCTCCCACTAGATCAGGCTGCCCAAGGTCCCATCCAACCTCCCCTTGAACACCTCCAGGGATGGGGCAGCCACAGCTTCCCTGGGCAACCTGTGCCAGTGCCTCACCACTCTCGTGGTGAAGAAATTCTTCCTTATGTCTAGTCTAAATCTTCCCCTCTCCAATTTATAGCCATTGCTCCTAGACCTATCACTACATGCCTTTGCAAAAAGTCCCTTCCCATCTCTCTTGTAGAAAACTGGACCTGGTGCATCTTTTGGTCTAGACTGGAGAAAGGCCAAAACAGCCTCCAGCTTCCTTGTTCCATGACACACATTGCCATGGTTTAAGTTTAGAGAAAATGATCTTTTGTCAGGAAAAGCCTCTTTGTCTGTCATGCTGACAGCTTGGCTAATTTGCCTGCTTCTTGGGCAGGAGGCTGCGTGCACTGTACCACTGTTTACAACCACAGGAAAACAAAGATCATAACATGCTTTAAGCTGCATATGTCAGCTGATTAGTTTTGCAGAACACAATATTATTTCCTACTGAGGACAGAAGCAGGGTTTTTTTGTCTCTCCTTCTACCTTATGTTAATTCTGCTTTGTTGTGTTGCATTCTCACTGCTCTCTGACCTGTCCTCTTAGGTTCATTTTGTCCCCCGTGACAAAGTAACCAGGTTTGTGGCTTGGAGTATTTATTTGCAGCACCCTGATAGCTGTGGTTTTCTGGTATCTGTACTGGTTTGGGGAGGAGAGGAAAAACTAATACCTAGAGGGTGAAATCATGGCTCGGTGGAAGGGGATGGCAGCATTTTCAGTTTGCCTCCCCATTTGTGCAGCTGGGAGGGCGCATCTACAGAGATTTGCTCCCTAAATTGCTTTTAGCAGCTTTTTTTGTTTCTCAAGATGCTCTCTCCTTTCAAACCCTTTATTCTTTCTTGTGGCTGGGGGCCTGGTGTAACTAAGCCTGTTAAATCTGGGGACAGTGCCAAGCTTCTGCCAGCAGCCCCAGCCCCTTGTGCGTCCCCAGCAGGTGGGCTACGTGCAAGTGATCCAGCTCAACTCACATCTGCAGCAGGGCAGGTTTTGGCCTGAGATACTGGACATACCTCCCAGTGTGGTGCATGACACCCAAGTCTTCAGTATCCCAGTCCTTCACCCAGGACATTTTGTGTGAACATAAATTTAAGAACAGTTTGAAAGAGTTGATACTCTCTCTATTCAGCTATTTTAGTACTTTTGGTAAAATCACCATCTCATAGGATATAGTTTCATGACCAGCTCAAGGAAGTTTACATGGTTACTGAAGGCATAAATTATTAAATTGGGACTGTGTCTGCCACATCAATAAAGTTTATTACCTCAGCTTTAAATGGCAGCAGTTACATTTTCTCTTCTATTTATCGTTGTGTTGTGCTACTCCAGACATACCTTCTGTCGCAGAATTCTTTGCTCTGCACTGCAAAGTCAAGATTTCACCATTACTTGTGGCACTGATGAGCAGAAGGTCTGCTCACAAACAGGCTGTGTTTTTGAAAGGCCACTGAAGAGTCAGTCCCTCCGAAACAGTTTTCCTCTTGTAGACCTCATGTTTGTGGGGCTGAACATCAAGCACAGGCAGGGGACTGGCCTTGGCTGAGGGCTAAGTCTACCAAAACCACAAAAAGGTGAGCAGTCCCAGCATCACAGAGGAGGGCAGGAATCAACCCACAGGCAAAGGGAAGAATGAGATGGCTTCTGTCAGCAGCAGCCCAAATTTAGGTCAATCGGGAGCAATCAGGAAACTTCACCTCTTGTGGTAAATGGTCTGGAGTTTTGTCAAAAGGGGATTATTTAGGAATGGGTGACAGCCCATGCCCAGAACTGGTTGAGGCCCAACAATCACTGCAGCTGCAGCAGGCTGAGGCCAACACTTATGGCTCCTCTTTGTACACTCATGCTTCTTGGCTAACAGGTCCTCTGTGTGGACTCACCTGAAAAGCCATCTTTAACTGTATGGGACACTTTGGCACTTACCGCTGGAGAATGGATTTAGTTGATACCTGCAGACCTCAGTACCTAAATAAGGCCCACTAGTCCTTTCCTCCCGTGGATTCTACAGCAGATTTTATTTTACAGGAGCCACAGAGGACTGAGACACAGTGAAGTAAGAGACAGCTTGCGTGGCTCTCTTCGCTGGAAAACATGAGGTTAAGTACTGTAAGCTCTTGGCCAAACAAGCTCTAGTGTCCTCTGGGACTGATCCTGCCCTTGCTGAAGTCAATGGGAACTTTGTCTGATTTAGCCGTCTGTTGTGAGTTATTATCTAAATCATTGCATCATTGTGGGATTGAATTTGCCATGTCCATAAAGAGTTTATTGCCCTGTGCTGGAATGACAGGAATCATAATTTCTATTCTGTTTATTATTGCATTGGTAGTCTTATAAAATTACAGTCTGACATCTCTTGCCTTCCTTGGGACTTCTTGCCAATCCATTACTGTAAAGTCAGAATTTCAGCTGTATTTTTAGCACTGAGGATGGGAAGGATGATTCCAAATCACAATTCAAGTCCTACTGTTTAAGACTACCAGCCTGCACCTTGTCTCCTCAAAAAATATGGAAAGCAGAGATTTGTGCATAACCAGCTCACCTCATTGGCTGATATCAGAGTGGGAACCACATGGGAAAGATGCTACTCATGGGGAAGGTACCTGACCAGTTTGTGACCTGTCTTTGGAGTTCAGCATTTTGCTCGTCTTCACCATTTGCAAAACATAATGCCTTGAATAGGCTCAGCCCAAGATTTCCAGTCTCTATACAGAAATATGTCATGGAAAATAAGATGCAGACATTTACTCCTCTCCCGTGCTCTTGCTGCAAATTACTTGTCCATGCTCCTTTAACCTCAGACACAGCAGGACCTGATCCAAAAAACTTATTAGGACAATTCAGGGGAATATCATTTTGAAAAAGGCTCCTAGCAAGTGTTATAACGTCTTTGGAAACACTGTGTAGCAATCTATCATTTTATCTGAATGAGGTTATCCCACAGGGCATAGTGGGCCAAAAGCAGAGCACCTCCCAGGACTGAATCTCCCATACAGTGCCTCTGCCGGATGATATTTAATTTTTGCATTATTTGCTCATGTTTTGGCATTGCTGCAAAAACTTTCCTGGCCTTTGAAATGGGAAGGTGTGTACTGCACAAACAATAAATCAATAATCTAAGCTGAAGCACATCATGAGCAAGGCTTGTCTGCAATTGCCTCCTGGCAACCATTTAAATTAACTTCTTTTAACACTTCTATCATTATTCATTGCAGAGACCAGAAAAATATGAGCAAACAGAAGAAGGTGCTGCCTTCAGCAACTTTGCACCTGATGTTACCTTTGTGCGTTGGGAAAGCTTGTCACGAAAAGGCAAGTGCCAGCAGCAGATACCTTCTTCCCTTGTGTATGACATTGCTTGGAAGCATTTTGTAGTTTCAAAGGTAAGGCCTGCAAGGCTGTCAAGAGAAAGAGTGCAGTATTTCTGAGGCTCCTACACCTGGGGAAGGGCATACAGAAAGATGGGTTGACGTGACGACACCAAAGGCATTAGGCTATGTTCTCTTTGACTGATCTCCAGACCTTCTGTTTCTGGCCCATGAAGTCTCCTGGATATAAGGACCAGGTGGGCATCAGTTCCTAATCAACAGGAACAATATCAGGCACTTACCAGATACCTCTTTCTGGGTGGATCAGTGCTCACAGCACCAAGCATGGTACAGGTGGAGAAGGAGCAGGCATCCAGACTTAATAAAAGAGGATGTTTCCTGACAGTAATAAGCTCAGGATCAGCAAAAATTATTCTAATTTTCAGTTTCTCTGGTTACAGACAAAGGTTATTCACGTGATCACATCACCTCAAGCATGAAAGTCTTTCCAAGAAGAGTTTCATGCTGAAATGTTTGGCTCCTTCAAAGAGAAAGCTGTTTTGGCTCAAGCTCCCCCAGGATAGAAAGGGTTTTGTATGTGGAACTTCAAATCAAAATTGCTGCTTTTCATTCCACTTCACAGTTTAGACCGGGAGGATTCTACCAGATCTTTGGCCTGGCCTTTTAAGCCTCATTCCTTTAAAAATTAAGCTCACCACAGTCAAGCAAATACTCATTCAAACCACGCTTTGATGAGTTGTAAAAGTGAAGTTGTGGAAGAAAAACCTCGAACACAAAAAGCATTCGAGTACAAGATAGTTTCCAAAAGTCTCCTACAGCAAGATGAGCCAAACTGGAAATATTGTGATGCAGTCTTCTGTTGATCCCCACCCAAGCTCAGCACTGTTTAGGCCACAGCTTTTAATCTGACACATCTTCACATATTAGTCTTGAAAAATAAAACAAAGCATACTAAGACAGTTTCAAAATAGCTCAAGTGTGACTCAAATCCATCAAAATAAATGTTTTATCCTTAAATTTCCCGGCAACTTTAAAATCCACAAAATTAGGTGCTATTTGCACTACCATCCCAGTGTGACTCTTCCAGGCCAGAGTCAGAAGTAGATCCAGGTTTCCATGGTTGGAGGCAGAGACCAGCATTTTCTGGTTTCGGTGTTTGTGCAGAAGCCAAGGGGAAGTGTGAAGGGAGCAATCTCTAGTTACATCTCTGTTTGAGGGATGGTGGGGGCAGTGAGTAGGTGGGCAGCCTACCCAGAGTGGCAGGAATGGCAGCATGGATAAGGCATATTCCCTGGCCTCTTGCTTCCCAACTTCTTCTCAGGGACACTGGGCAGCCCTGTCCCATTAGCTTTACTCTTTCTTGGCTGCAGCAGCATTCACTGCTGGCTCTTTGCTACACTTCAGTAAAGTGTCACACAGACCCTGAGGGGCAGGCGACAGCACCTCTTCTGCAGATGTGGGTCCAGACATGTGGCTCAAAGTCACCCTGCTGCAGCTTCATGATGCACTTCAGCTATAATCTCTCTCTGTCTCTGGATACATACGTATGTATACATATATATAAAATCTATATGGTGACCAAAAGAGGCACCTCAATGCCCTCTCCTGTTCCCAGACATTTGAACACCTTTCTTTCACTCATCTCCTGCCACATGCTAGCTGTAATGTTAGAAGTATTGGTGCTGACACTAAAGAAAGGGCAAAATCCCCTATGGCCAGAGGAAAAGGAGCAGACAGGGGGCTGTTCTTTGGATGCATGTGGACTTGGGTTGGCTTGAGGCAGCCCTGGCAGGGCAGCAGAGCTCAGGGCCAGGGAGCAACAGCTCTGCAGCCCTGGATTGCCACAGGACCTCCTTCCCCAGCATCCCACAGATGTCATAGGTAATATGGTGGAGACAGAGACTAGGAGTAAATCTGGCTGTATCCTCAGTGCTGCATGGGCAGCCTCTCCCCATAGTACCCTGCCACCTGCCTTAGACCAAACCATTGCAGTACAGCTACTTGAAACTGCAGTCCACTGATGGAAGGTTGGATGAAGTGTTAATTTAAGAAACATGAACATACGTAAGAAATTATTACACTTCCCCCTCTTGAGCAAGTATCAGCATTCAGAATAGCTGTGAGAAGGTGAGCTGTAAACATTCTCCAAGCAGCCTGGCATGAGCTGGGCACAGGGACACAGAGGCAAGTGCTGTGATCCTCTGGTTATCAAATGCAGCTGGCTCACTACTCTCATTCCTCCAGGCAAAGATAACACAGAGATTCCCATAAAGACTCTATTTTACAGTCTCCCTGAAGGATAATTAGCAGCAATAAAAATGTTTTCGAAATTGTTGGCTGGTTAATAGTCTGTACGATGTAAGAGAGTTTCGCACCTCAGCACTGGCTCTGACAAGACATGAAATACCTCCAAATCCATGAGTAGTCCAAAACAAAAGCCTGTGCTTTGCCTCTTCAGCACAGAGCAACAGCAGTCTGGGACGTGCAGGGGAGGTTCCTGTCTTCAGGCAGGACAGAAACATAAACCCCATATACCATGTTTAACCACTATCCAAGCAAGAGAAAAAGAAATCTCCCTTGTGGAAACTGAATTCAGAGATGTGCTCCTACGCAGGGATGGTTGAAGCCAACAGAAGACATCGTTTTGCATCTTCACTTACTTGAGGAGCTGTGTGAGGGGAAGAAGCTCAGTGTGATAGTGTTCTACTGATCAGGCTTGTGTCCTCTCCTGAACTCCTCAATTACCTCTTAATGTTCACATTTCAAAGTGTTCCTGCTCTCTTCAGAGATTCCTTCAACAAATCAGAAGGGATAGGGATGTGAGCTGGAGGACATGCCGTGGGCTCTCTGCTGAGCCTTACAGCTTGCAAGGCTTCTAGCTAGCCTACAACCCCACACTTGTGCCTCTCAGGACTCACTGCCTTCAACTCTTGGGGATGGCACATTTTTCCTTCCAAACTGATTGAAAGAAAGGGCAAAAGGAAACCCCATGATCTACACAGTTAACAGAGATCTAGGGCTGGCAGAGACAAATGTAGAAGAGTCAGAAGAGGCAGGGCAAGTGAGGATCCCACCTGAGCTGCAAGTGTGTCCTTCGCATTGCCATTTCCAGAGAACGTAGGGCCTTGAACCTGACAAAGCCCAATGCAGGCACCTTTGAAGCTGCATCCTACATGTTATAGACAGCACATTAACACAGTGAATGTGGCTGTAATATAGGAGAGTGTTGTGACTGATGGTGAAACAGACCTTATTCTAAAGGATTACACCAAGGTATTTTTCCCTTTAATGTTGTTTTAAACTACAAAATGTTTTAAAACAGGTACATTAACAATCAGACATGACCAATACGTCAATATTTGTTGATTGGTAGACTAGTCCATTGTACATCCTCTGGAATCAAAGTCCATGTGAGAAATCACTAGAGTAGTACAATAATAGTCTTCTATAAATCAATTGAAGCATCATATAGTATGTTTACATATGCTTTTCTCTCGATATTTCTCTATTGCATTGTTCTTCACACCTGTTAATGACAATACATACACGGGAAAAAAGAGGTTTCAATTTACAATTCAGAAATAATTTGCTAATTTTCTGTGATTAGGAAATATTTGTCCATAAAATCATTATCAAAATTATCCTCCTTTCACTAGCAAGTATCTAATTGTAAATCTGACTTCTGGAATGACTTGGAAAGATAGTGTGAATCTTTTAATAAAATAATATGCATAAACACACAGTCTTGAGTTCTTGCATGTGTCTTGTATGAATAAAAGACCTTATTTAAATTCCTTCCATTAGTGGCAAGAGCTAGTTTTAAAAAGGATACTAGTTTTCAACATGGTCTGTTAATAGTGTTCAATATTAAATTACCCTTAAATTACCCTCTGCAAAACCGTAGAGGAGATTTTTTTGTTTGTTTTCAGAACAGGCACAGTGCCTAAATAATATTCAAAAGAGTGCTTCAGATGAAAATAAATTTCTGTAAGGAAAGTATTTAGACAAATGAATTGTTCTGAATTACTTGGCTTAAATTCCAAAATAGTATTCCCACTAAAGTACTTTAAGAGCTTTGCTGGGTTTCTGGTTGGCATTAAGTGCAAACCACCAAATGGGCTGTGAATGGAAGTGGGTGGAATAGGTTTTGATCATTGACTGCAAGGCTGCTACCTTTCTTTGGTTCGTTATTGTCAAGATTTCCTTCTACAAAGACATTTATGACAGCATATCAAACCTGGCCTTACTGAGCTGACGTTGTGCATCCAGCTACAAGAAACATATTTCACATGTTTTGGGTTTGAAGTGTTTCTGGCCCTACTCAGTCCTGACACTCAAAGAAGCTGGACCTGACACTGGAGAGAAAGAGCTTTCCTTGGGTCTACCAACAGCATGCCCACCCCTATCCTTTGCACAGTGCACAGCTGCAGATGCCGCAAGGTTATAGGTTCTATGACAATGATATTGGGTATTTAAAGACCTTGAAGAGCACTTGGCAGCCAGGCAGATTCACACACTCACAGAGGAACATGGTCTGAGCTCTCCCTTCCTTCCTCTCTGCTGCTTTCCAGACAAGCATGCATGTATGAAGTATGCAACAGAACTTGGAGAAATCAAACATGTTTGACGAGGGAGCAAAATAAATAAAGGTAGATCAAGAATTGTTGCCAGGAAGACCTGAGAACACACTGTTACTAAGTACAAACCACCACCAAATCTCTGCAAAGTCTAATATACGATGAGAAAGTGGTTGTTACTTGGCAATATCAGAGAGAGCTTGAGAGCTATATTCAGATGACAGCCTGTTTTTCCAAAGGCTTTTCTCATTGAGAGATGCAAGCCATTCTCATAAAACTAATAGCTGCAGGCCAGCTTAGAGTTCTGGGAGCCAGATCCCACTCAAATCCTTTGTGATTGTAACATGAAAGGACTAAAGGCTATATCCTATCATTAATACTTTTTCAGGCCTCTTCATGGATATAGTTTGGATACTGAGATATAGATCAATGGCAGGATAGAGTCATAATCACAGAATCACACAGAATCACAGAATAACCAGGTTGGAAGAGACCCACCGGATCGTCTAGTACAACCATTCCCACCAATCCCTAAATCATGCTCCTAACCACCTCATCTACCCTAACCTTAAACACCTCCAGGGACGGTGACTCAACCACCTCCCTTGGCAGACCGTTCCAATGCCTAACCACCCTCTCCGTGAAGAACTTTTTCCTAATCTCAAGCCTAAATCTCCCCTGGTGGAGCTTGAGGCCATTCCCTCTCGTCCTGTCCCCTGCCACTTGTGAGAAGAGGCCAGCTCCCTCCTCTCCACAACCTCCCTTCAGGTAGTTGTAGAGAGTAATAAGGTCTCCCCTCAGCCTCCTCTTCTCAAGGCTGAACAACCCCAGCTCTCTCAGTCGCTCCTCATAAGATTTGTTCTCCAGCCCCTTCACCAGCTTCATTGCTCTTCTCTGGACTCACTCCAGAGCCACAACATCCCTGTTGTGGTGAGGGGCCCAGAACTGAACACAGTACTCGAGGTGCGGTCTCACCAGTGCCGAGTACAGGGGGAGAATAACCTCCCTGGACCTGCTGGTCACGCCGTTCCTGATACAAGCCAGGATGCCATTGGCCTTCTTGGCCACCTGGGCACACTGCTGGCTCATGTTCAGTCGCTGTCAACCAACAACCCCAGGTTCCTCTCCTCCAGGCAGCTTTCCAGCCAGGTTTCTCCTAGTTTGTACCTCTGCTTAGGGTTGTTGTGCCCCAAGTGCAGGACCCGGCATTTGGCCTTGTTAAACCTCATGCCGTTGGTCTCAGCCCAGCAGTCCAGCCTGTTCAGATCCCTTTGCAGCCTCCCGACCCTCCAGCAGATCCACACTTCCACCCAGCTTGGTGTCATCTGCAAACTTGCTAAGGGAGCACTCGATGCCTTCATCCAGGTCGTTGATAAAGACATTGAACAGGACTGGACCCAGGACTGAGCCCTGGGGAACCCCACTTGTCACTGGCCTCCAGCTGGATTTAACTCCATTTACCACCACCCTCTGGGCCCGGCCATTCAACCAGTTTTTCACCCAGGAGAGTGTGCGCCCGTCCAGGCCAGAGGCCGACAGTTTCCGAAGCAGAATGCTGTGAGAAACTGTATCAAAGGCTTTACTAAAGTCCAGGAAAACCACATCCACAGCCTTTCCCTCATCCAAGAGTCTAGTCACTCGGTCATAGAAGGTGATCAGATTACTCTGGCAAGACCTGCCTTTCATGAACCTGTGTTGACTGGGCCTGATCACCCAGTTCTCTTGCAAGTGCTTCATGATCGCACTCAAGATCACCCGCTCCATGACTTTCCCCGGTACCGAGGTCAGGCTGACAGGCCTGTAGTTCCCTGGATCCTCCCTGCTCCCCTTCTTATAGATGGGCACGACATCAGCCTCCAGTCCAGTGGAACCTCCCCAGTCATCCAGGACTGCTGGAAGATGATGGAAAGGGGTTTGGCCAGCACATCCGCCAGTTCCCTCAAAACTCTTGGGTGGAATGACCCAAATATATAAAAATAATGACCCAAACTGAACTAAAAGAACGGACTCTTCCTATTTCAGCTTAATATGACATAGCACTTGCATATAACAGAGACCAGATTTTTTTCTTTTGAACAAGTTGTCAAAGTACCTGCTGCATCCTGATGACTTGAGTAGCAAATTCCAAGCCTATCACTTCAATAAATCTAGCATATTTGTTACACTATATCACACCAAGAAGCCTCTGCCAGCTCTTTTAGTTCGGCCTTTGCAAGCATAGTACCTTGACTAGGACATTGGCTGGAGCTGTTACCAATAAAATAATGACCTTTAAAGATGATGGATGATGATCATTCTCCACAGCACTCAGTAGGAGCTTTGCCATGTCTTTCAGTTCATGCAGGTCTAAGTCTGTGTTATAAAACTGCATTTTAGAATCCACTAGCTACCTGTCGAATCAGTGAATATTTAATTTTTCTTTATAGTGTGTGCATATCAGTAAAAAGTTCAGCCACAGAACTTTCAGCTGAACAATATTTTTAGAAGCTAGCTTATTCTTCTACTGGTGGTTATTAGTCCAAACAACTCATGACAGCTTAATTTCTCTTTAAACTTATTCTCTCTCGCATTCGGAGGTAGCATTTCAATGTATCTGGAAAGAGGCTATATGTTTTATTTCCCAAAATCTCCACAAAAATACTGTGGATAACTGCAAGGGTATCATCCACATTCCTTTATGGTAGAACATGGGGATATGATTTATTCAAAACCAGAGTGTACTTTAAACACACGCCAAGCCCAAGTGAGGAACGGAGCCCTGGAGAATGCACCTAGACTATTCACAAACCTGGCTCTGAAAAGCAACCTCTATGCCGTCCAAGATTAACAGGGTATGTATGATAGTGCTGCTAAAAACCCAGGAGGATTATGTGGAGCAACCGGGCCATCTGGGGTTGTTTAGCTGTTTTTGCTGTGTGATACCATAACTTGGCATGAATGACTGGAGCCTCCAGTAAAATCAGACATGACAAAATCTTCTGAGCTGAGTCAGAAGCAATAATCATTCTCTTCACTGTAAAGAAGAAGAAATCACTGACTTTTGCATATCTGAGAGCGGTACGACAGATTGGAGTGGCAGGGCGGCATTGCCTTTTGCCTACTGATCACCCTAAAAATGTGAAAAAGCTGAGAAAAGGACAGCTCATTAGGTTTTATTGCACAGTAAACATTTAGAGTGCTGATTCTTGTTCTGGTAAATGAAGCCACATCTGCTTCCTTACTTTAGGGATCTGAACTGGCTGGACCGCTGGGCAGAGTCCAACGGCATGAGGTTTAACAAGGCCAAATGCCGGGTCCTGCACTTGGGGCACAACAACCCTAAGCAGAGCTACAGACTGGGAGAAGTCTGTCTAGAAAGCTGCCAGGAGGAGAAGGACCTGGGGGTGTTGGTTGACAACCGACTGAACATGAGCCAGCAGTGTGCCCAGGTGGCCAAGAAGACCAATGGCATCTTGGCTTGTATCAGAAATGGCGTGACCAGCAGGTCCAGGGAGGTTATTCTCCCTCTGTACTCGGCACTGGTGAGACCGCACCTCGAGTACTGTGTTCAGTTCTGGGCCCCTCACCACAAGAAGGATGTTGAGGCTCTGGAGCAAGTCCAGAGAAGAGCAACAAAGCTGGTGAAGGGGCTGGAGAACAAATCTTATGAGGAGCGACTGAGAGAGTTGGGGTTGTTTAGCCTGGAGAAGAGGAGGCTGAGGGGAGACCTCATTGCTCTCTAGAACTACCTGAAAGGAGATTGTAGAGAGGAGGGAGCTGGCCTCTTCTCCCAAGTGACAGGGGACAGGACGAGAGGGAATGGCCACAAGCTCTGCCAGGGGAGATTTAGGCTGGACATTAGGAAAAAATTTTTCACAGAAAAGGTCATTGGGCATGGAACAGACTGCCCAGGGATGTGGTTGATTCACCTTCCCAGGAGGTGTTTAAGGCAAGGGTGGACGAGGTGCTGAGGGGCATGGTTTAGTGTTTGATAGGAATGCTTGGACTTGATGATCCGGTGGGTCTCTTCCAACCTGGTTACTCTATGATTGTATGATTCTACAGTGACAGCCAGCTACTGAAGCAGCATTTTGTCAGGATGGGGCCTCACCTCCTGTGCAGATGGTGTCCCTCTCACATAGGCCTTCCCCGTCCCGGGAGAAGCTGGCAAAGATGAATTTGCCCTGAGATGAATCATATAATATTGTAATTTTTCAGTCTTTTCCTTTTATTAGAGGCAAACTGTGAATTAGAAGAGTCTTTCAGTGTATGTCTCGGAAAGAAGGAGCTGTTCATCCTGCTTGCTGGTATGAGACTTATTTGGTCCTTGTATGACATGGAGAAATGGAGAGCAGGATCCTAGCCATCGTAGCTACAGATATATGTGTGCATGATGGGCTTACCTCCCATCAGGGGCACTGCATGAACAGAAATATCAGTAGTGTTATCAGGGGCAGAAACATGGAGACCAGATCCCCAGCATGATGCAGTCTCCAGTGCATGAGAATATAGTTCCTGTAAACTGGGTCTGCTGTTATGATCTGTGCCCGAGGGAATAAAGAAATTTGAGATTATACAATGAGGTAGTCTGAGGTAAAAGTGAACGTGTTATTTACTGAGTTGCTAAAAAGGAAACGATTTGGAACCTCAGGAGAAAGCAGAGCAGAACTATTGCACGTCAGCTGTGCATAGCTGTCAGATGCCACCTGGGAGGAAGAACAAACCTAAATCTTCCTTTATATATTGCTCCTCTGAAATTTTTGTGAATGCTCTCTGCAAACTCTGCCCCATAAATGCTGTCATTTTAGGATAATTCTTGCTGTAGGTTTAAAAGCAGGTGAGCTGGCCTCTCTGGAGGTTACTACTCCACTGCCTCACACTTTGTGAGGCCTCCAGCTTCCCTGGGGCATAGGGGTGATGTTCTGGTTTGATAACATTGTTATCCTCCCTTTATGGGATGCATAGGACTACCTGCAATGCAAGACAATGATGTCTTGAGCTATTTGGGTGGGTTTTTTGCAGCTGACATCATCATGACACAAAGCCCCAGGCTTGCATAGGCTTACCTGTGCAAAACCTCAAGCAGTGACCTAAACTTTATGACTTAGGACTGCCTGATGGTGGTGGAAGGGAAAACGAGATTGTGAGATTCTGTGATGGCTTAGACAGAGGTGCTCCAGTAGCCACAGTTGGCTCTTGAATTTGAACAGTTACTTAGAAATTTAGCCTGCCCAGAAAGTAATGAGCAAAAAAAATTCACAGAAAGAACCCAAGCTGGGTCTGGGAGCAGGAAAGCCAACAGAGTCTGGTTTCTTATAGTTTTTTTTTCTGTTTGGTGAACTTTCTGCATCCAATGCAATAACCCCAGCCACTTGCCTTTCTTTGATTTTTGTTTTATTTTTATGGCCTATCCCATATACAATTGAATTCACAAAAGAAAAACATGAAGTCAAAGAAGAGGGAAAAGAATTATAAGTCTAACACTAAAACAGCCAAAGGAATATCCCTGTTTCTTTTCCAAGACTCCCAACCTCATCCCAGGTCCTCCCTGTGCCACCAGAACCTGCTCGTGTCACTCTGACGGCTGTTCTGCCTGACACCGTGCACACCCTGGCTGCTGCAACATAGGGCTGGTAAGGATGAAGGTCTCTCTGGTTTCCCTTCCACAGTATCTTGTATTTGAATTTTTGCCTCCTACATGGCTGCTGATTTTGTAACTATGTAGTGCCCTCAGAATTTCTACCTGTATTTGTGCCTTGACAGGGCAGCGTGTGTCAAAATTTGTCTGAAAGGAGGTTAAAGACAGAGATAGGCACTCTGGCTGCACAGGTCACATTGCATTTGGAAATCAGGCTATGATGTACTCTAGTTTTTGTGTGTGTAAGTGTTTTTGTCTTTAAACAACTGCTGTTCCAGAACTCTGTTTTCTTTGGCTGCTTTAATTATAGCATTGCAGATTTTCTTCCCCTGGTTTGACTCCTTCACTTACTGTACTTCTCTGGATTTCCTCGACCGTGCAGGAGTGTCAGTTGCAAAATTACTCTCTATTGAATAAGCAATGTTCCTTCATTTGTAAACTTGTCTCATCGTTTAGGGCTGAACTGTAGGATACATGCAGAGTTGGACTGCCGCAGGTTTACTCAGAGAAGGCAAATTTCTTTTTAGAGCTCTTTTTTTGATACAAGGCTATACATCTGACACAGCAGAAAATGCAACAAGCCAATTCAAGCCGTGTCGACTTTCATCTACACAATGCAGTCCCTGCAGAGTGAATGTTGTCCAATCTGATCTGGAGAATGGTGACTGGTGAGAGGCCACGACCTGTTTATTTTCTTTACAGAGAAGTAAAGAGTGTAAATATCACACTCTATGTTGAGGATGCACCACCAAGAAAGATGCAGACTGAGAAAAGAGTTCTCCCCCTAAACTGCCATGAAATCTGTGGAATAGGATTGTGAGATCAAAAACTGCGCCTTAAAATCTGAAAGTTTACACAAGGTGAAATCCCGGATGCATGAGCCCGGAAAGAAAGTCTTGGAAAGCAGCAAAGCCAAGGGGCATGTAGACATGGTCCAGAAACAAGTGGCTCTTCTATAAAATTTTAAAGTGCTGCAGGCAGAGAAATATGAGCCCAGAACTGGTGTCCTTCAAACATACTTGTCCAAGAATTGGGATGTAGCTTTCCTGCTCTGTGAAGAGTCTGAAGTAATAGGCCCAGTTGAGATACTTTGTGATTAGACTGGGCTGACTGAGAAAGTGTCTTAGAAAAGTCACTCTTTGTGGTGACAGGGCAAGCCTGCATGACATTTGAGGCAAGGCTGTTACCAGAATATGCAGCCTAATTAAATAGCAGCAGTGGGAAGAGCAGATGCTATTTAGATACCACAAATGCTAGTGAAGAAAAGTGAAGAGTTTTTATTTTTCCTGTCTGATAATGAGATATAACTGCATCTCCAAAATGGTACATGACACCTGGAGCCAGAAGGGTTGGGTGAAACTCTTCCCTGCACAGTCCTTCAGGTAGTGGGATATTGTCCCACCAACTTCATTCTCAAAGACATTGAAAGCAGAACAATGCCCTGTGGTAGCCAGAAATATAGGCAGAAGCAGAGCCTGACTGTTTTTTCTGATGTATTATTCCTAACATTATGTGGAAGGATACGCCCAAAATATGAATTTTATGATGCTTGTTCCAGCCAAAATATGTGTTGTGTGTGCTTCATCCTCCACTCTTGGAGGATGAAACAAATTCAGTTTATAAATTCCTCTGCCACTGCAGCATTTTTGCCAGGTCTGAAGGTGACTTCTGCTGACATATCCGGTTAAGTAATCCTGGACCATGTTTATTGTATTGTTGGGATCAGTGATTTAACTTCTTTCCCCCTGGCTGAGCATGTGTGCTCCTCTGCCTGTGCCATGTACAGCAAATAATCACAGGTATCATGGGCAAAGCCCTGTCTTGCCAAATGTTGCAATATAGAGTACTCAATTATCTTGGATTCCCAAAACTTAAATACTGCAGAGCTGTAAGTTTTAACAGGGTGCTAAACTGCAAGATGCAAAGAAAACATGGCAATTATCCCAACATCCTCCATGCAAATGACAGAGCTCCCTGTTATCTTTAAGATTCCAGATCAAAGCATTCAAAGGAAATTAAGGGGTTTGGATGACTGACTGCCATGAATATATATGAAAACAAGTGCTGTGGATGCTCAGCTCTTCCAGGGAAGTAGGGTTGGAGGGTAGTTCTTCACAGCTAAACTAACCACAACCATATACAAAGGTCAAGAAGTACCAAAAGGCTCACATTTGTGCTGCTTAGGGCCCTTTCAGATCAGGCTCATGCAAGAGCGAGCTGTGCAGAGCAGTCCAAAACACAGTTAACCATGAACTGTGCAGGCAATTAGATGTCCAGGGCTCTAGCTGACTCCTCAGGCCTTTTCTGTTGAGCAGAATAGATGTTATTCCCGTAACATTTCACTCTGAAGACTCCTAAAGTAAAGAAGCTAAAATCACAAGATCCTGGTCAGGAAAAAGAAGAGAGATGTTTGTGCTTATGGCATTTTGAAGGTCACAGGAGTCTTCCCACCTCACAGTAAAGGTTGAAATAAACAGATTTGCTATGGAAGCCTGAAAGATGGCCATGTGTTTCATTTGTGGACATGACTTTTTGGTCAAATGGAATTCGGACAGTGCTTTGCACCAAGTGATTTCCAGAAAGTCTTGTTCTTCATCCTGCTGGAATTTTTAAGGAGATATTTGCCCAGGCTATCCACGTGAGTGTCTCTTGTAATGTTTGATCCCTCAGAGAACAATCATGCATGAAATTGCAAAGAACATTGTGTAACTCTGTTTTTCCCAATTAAGACCTTGGAAATAACAAATATACTGGAACGTGGTTTGAATCCATCCTCTTCTTTATTTGACCTCCAATCAAGAAGAAATAATATATTCTTCTGTCATAGGAGCTGTGTTAGCCAGTATATTGGCACATCTATGAAACATACAGGCTTGTTTCAAAACAACATATTTTGGAAAAGAAATAGTATTCGACCTCTTTTTTATGTCCAACCATGCAATGACAGGACAGGAGTTTGTTCTGCTTTTCACCAGAATTTTGTTGTCCTCAACCAACTGAAGGCCTTTCAGTGTGCTACCCTTTGATGGCTCTGCAAGTTACAGAATACCTATCCCCCCACTCCAGCAAAACCAGCCTTCCAGCCCCACTCAAAATAAACCTCCTTCCACAACCTCCTGGACAACCAGGAGCCCTGTATGTTCACCAGCCCCTTGCCTTCCCAGGATCATGCTGCCAAGCAGCCTTAAGACCCCTTTGTGAATTAAACTTCCTCCCACGTACCATTTCCCTGCAGCCGGGATCTGCTGCTGCCAACGTGAACTTCAGAGCCCATGTGGCCCATGGCCATAGCTGAACACGGCTGATGGGGCCACCCTATCTACCTCTTGAGCCGCACCACTTGTGTTGCAGATCCTGCCATCTCCTCCTCACCTCAAAATTTACTGAGATCAGAGAGGTAAG
This sequence comes from Clamator glandarius, assembly GCA_033459285.1. Lineage (NCBI taxonomy): Eukaryota > Metazoa > Chordata > Aves > Cuculiformes > Cuculidae > Clamator > Clamator glandarius. Next base: position 2,525,827 of record JAUNZM010000393.1, on the reverse strand, counting down.
GCCAGGAAAAGGAGATACAGCCAAACAACCCTCCTATGATTGCTTGCACCTTCTTCTTGCAGGTATTCCATGGCTGTCGCAGCCACATGAGGCCCCACTGCTCCCACAGGGAGCAGCGAGCACCTCCTTCGGTGGCTTGGCAACGTCACCATCTTCACAAACACTTCTGACTCCAGCTGCAAAAACACCAGCCCCCTCAGGTCTGTGTAGAGCATCTTCCACCCAGCATTCACCTTTTCCTACCGGTAGCACATAATGCACTATGCTTCCTCCTCACTTTCCTGTTGTCTCTGAGGAAACCGGTTCCCTGAGTCAAATGTAGGAAGAAAGAAATGACCGGGATGTTTGAGCCGTCACAAGGGAATCCTTTGCTTGTCTTGCAAGGGTGTGCAGGCAGTCAGTGCCGAGATATTTCAGGAATGGCCATGAAGAGAGACAAGGTCTGGGTGGGAAGGAGGTGGGAGGACTATGTCTAGACAAGCAATTGATTATGGTGTTTGGCTTGCTGCTTTTGAAATTGCCTTCCTAAAGGCCTGGCAGAACTCTGTACTGGGGTTTTTAAAAGATCATACAGGCCATATTTAACCTACAGCTGTTTTTTTCCATCTCTCATTTTCCTTTTAAAATATCACCAAATCATAAATACATAAATCTTTTGTAAAGTCTACCCTGCCTCCCATTTAAAACCTGTTCTCCACACACCACAGTCTGCTTAGTAATAACCAAGCTGGGGAAATATTCATGCTGCTATTTTCTTTTCTTTTTAATAGTGGAATAGAAATAGTGCTTGCATGAGGTAGGAATTAAAATAAATCTGAATAGACAACCCAAATATACAGGCAACAAGTTCATGGACTCACGGGTTCTCAGGAAAGAAAAATTAATCATCTGCCTGATTTCTGAACAGGCAAAAAATCCTGCTTACATTTTATTATTGGGCTGTTTTGAAAACAGTGACTGCTTCTTGAGAAACCTATGTGATAACAGAAGGAAAAGGAGGTGAAATAACTGAAAGAAGAAACACAAGATGCTTATTTACACAGTTCATCCATGTTAATCAGCCTCTCCATTTGCTCAGCTGTAGGTGGTGATATAATTGCCCTGAAATCCTCTATAGGTATAATAGAAACCTGCTGCAAATCTGGGCTTTTCTTCCCAAGTGCTTGCTCACTAACTGTGAAATTTTAAAATTTTACAAGTGTGTTTTATGGCTTCTTCTGTATAGAAAATAAACCACTGAATAAATGTCTTTCTCTTCAGATCTGTTGTATTTGTAATGATAGTAATAACTACCACATTACTGAATATCTCTTCATATGCTTGTACAGACATGAAAATTTATGATAAACAGATGGATTTCAAGAAAAAGTGCAATGGCAGTAATTCACAGCCTTGTCTTTCCATGCTCAGCTCCATGGGTTTTTTTCATTATTACCTTCTATATGCTTTTTTTTCCAGCCACCTGGCTATACACTCCTAATGAAATGCACATTCTTTTCAACTTGGAACCATTCAAGTGCAGCAAGCCACCTAGCAGGAATATATGTCATGATGCTACATGACTTAACTAAGCCCTAATTCAGTGACTCATGCTCCTTTTCAGTTACTTCATGGCCATGAGCTGCAGTAGAAAGAGCCAAAATGAATACAAGTTCTTATAGTTTGAAATAACAAAAAGGAAAGGTCCTTTTTATGACTTAAATGGCTATTCTAGGTTCATTTTTTTGAGCTATTATTTCTGTTTGTTTTCAGAAGGAAAATATTATGTTTGTTTTATTTTTGTTCAGCCAAATGAAGCCAATATATTCACTTCCTACCAAAGAGAGTATTTAGTACTACCATTTGTCCCATTAAAACCAGAAACAGAATTGAGCACTTTGACGTACATTAAAATACTGTAGGTCTGCAAACTCTGATGCAGGTAGGAAAACTATCCCTTTTCAGGGTTACAAAATGCAGATTACACTGGCTGCCACTTAGCACAGTGCCCCTGAGTATTGCATGCTGACACGTTAGCTGTGACAAGCCTGGTTTGGAGGAGACAGCAAATCATGAAGTTGCAATTGGCAGGGGTTGTTTAAGGACAAGCAGCCACACTCTTTGCATTTTTAATCATTTTTACTCTAAAAGTTAACCTCAGCTTCAGTTGAGAGACATCTGTATTTTCCAGGCTCCCTCTGGGAGCAGTCCTGCAGCCCCTGGAGATCTGATGAGATGGGCACAGTGGGCAGAAGGGATGGGGTGGGGTGGGCTAGGCTGGGGTTGGGTGCAGAGGCTGCTGACAGGGACCTCAGAGCTTCCCACATCTCCTGCCATCCTTTGCAGAGAAAAGTGCAGGGCTTTACATCCTCCAGTAGCTCAGCTTTGGTATGTGAGAGGGAAGAGCTGTCCAATAGGTTCTTAATTAACCAATTAAGTGAGTGGATCAAATACAAAAAAGCTTTCGAACACACTGAGATATCAACCAACTTTGCTTTCACCAAAGTCAGCAAATGTTTTGCCACTCATTTTACAGGGGCAATGGGATGTAAATATTGCAGGACTTCAAAATCCTTCCCATATGGTGTACCCTCTAACTCTTTCTACCACAGGTTGCAATGTGAAAGCCAAATATAATCAAAGAACATCTAGCCATTAAGTTTCTTTGGTCTTTTGGCAAATAGTGAATGATTTTAAGCAGCATGCTTTGACAAAGAAATTAGCTCTGAGAGGGATGAAGGGATGACTATTGTCTTCAACACTTGCTCTGCTTTGGATTGAGACCATCTTGCTTATTTTGCAAAATTTACTCAATTTGACTATTGAAAATCTTTGCATTTATTTCTGACCAGTGTTGAATTGGCCATTTCATTTACTCATGATAGGCTTTACAGCTGGACAGAAATCGACAATCTGGAAGTCTCAGGGAAAAATACCAAGGACAAATTACAACTTAGAATAAATTTTTCAAGGACAGGTCAACCTGAAATAAAACACTGTCCTCCCAAGAGAAGGAAATAGATTTATGTACTTATTCCAATATGTTATTTGTAGATAGGCAAGGTGAAATATCTCTTCGATTTGACAAGGTCTTGCAGTCAGCTCACAACATCCCCATGCATGTTGCACAGAGTAGATCAAGAGAAGTTAAAAAGTGGTTAGAAAACTACATTCAGCAAGTTGTTATCAGTGATCTGTGATCAGAATAGAAGGATTTGTGGAACAGACGTTTACAAGTGCCTAAGTCTTTTACTATTCAATATTGTCATTAATAATGTCAATAAGAGTATTCCTAGTACTTACTGCTTCTCATTTTATAGACCACTGTATTGGGGAGAGTAGCAAGCACTTTGGTGAACAGGGATGGAATTAAAAGAGGTATCGATAAATGAACATTATACTTCGAAAGCTCTGAATTTTGTGACTACACTGAGACGTGCCATATATCTCTGCCACAGAGGCAACAGAAGAGGGAGAGTTGGGATGTTGTTTCAGTTTGAGCTAGAGTAGAATCAGTTTTCTAACTTTTCAGCTAAGTCTTATCTAAGTAACTTCATTTCTGAAAGTTAACTGCATGTTTTCAGACAATGTTTCTCTTTAGAAGTGATAACATGGGGCACTGGCATGCAGAAAGGCCATTGCTTATACCTAGACCTAGAGAAATTAAAGCCATCACCAAGTTGGTGGAATGCCATAAGCAAAGTGTTGCGTCTGCAGGGAGGAGTGTAGCCAGGACAGGTGACCTAAAGCTGACCAACAGAGTATTCCACTCCATATAAGTTATACTTGGTATAAAACTGAGGGATCATGAGGGTCAAGCTCTCTTCTTTTATGGCTGGTGTCCAGTACAGACCACAACTGCCTTCTTTTCCCCTGATCCTCGATCTGTATGTTCCTGAATCTAGTTCTTGAGTCCATCTCCTTCCTGCCACTAAGTCCAGCCTGGGGCCTTTCCCTGTGGCTGCTCTGCTGCATCTGTGGTGATGCAGTCATTGAGGAGGAGTTCAATTTCATATATATTTTATTATTTTGTTATTAGTAGGTTTGTTTCTTATTATTATTGTTATTTCATTAAAGCAATTTTAGTTTTAGTTCATAACTCGGAAGTCTCTCTCATTTCCCTTTCCTTTTACTGCAGGAGAAAGGGTAGGGAATTGGGATAACAACTGTTTGCATTTAGCTGCTAATCAAGCCAGGCAGGGGTAAAACTGTGACAAGTCTCCTGTGTAAAAAAGGGAGTACCCTTAAAACTTCACTGCACGACCACTGCATTGACATATGACTTCAGTAGCAAAGTAAAGCCTTGTAGTGAGTGGCTGTGACAGAAGGAGTAACTGGGACATAAGTTACTGCATATGAGTCTTCAGGAGCTTCTGAAGACAGAAGCAACTCCTAGCAATGTATCAAACTTTTCTGTTTCTCCCAACAAAAACAAAAATTGTCTAAACAATAGAGAATTACTGGAAGACTTAAGATGTTCCCCTAGGTTTAAAGGCATGTATAAACTTATCATTCTTCTGTAGGAAGGAAAGTGCTTAGAGTAGTCCCAGACAGTCACTGTTGTCTCCTCTTGATATAGTCGTGATTTCAGATTTTTTTTCAAATATACCACAGTCACAGAGACAAAACACAAAGGACCCACAAAAAAACTCCACTCCACCCACAGTTTGTAACCAGATAAGAATGTGTAAATATAAACAGAATTGCCAAAAACTTCAATCAGTCCAATTTATAATTACAGGAGGTCGTAAGGTCCTTTGAATCAAGATAGTCTGTATAAGTCTGAATCCCACACACAAAAGCAGCCCTGTTCAGACTACTATTGTCGGTTGCAAGATCTTCCCTGGAATCTCTTTCAGTGTGTATATTTCCATAAGTGTCCTAGTCTTTCCACTTTAAGATATTTCTGTGCTACAATACTCCCAAAGTAGCAGACAATGAGGAAAAAGGAAAAAGGAGTGGATGTAAACAAACTTGAAGTCTTTCAACCAGTCAGCGTCCCTTGGGCTTTTTTATATTCCTTGCTGCAAACCCTTTGATTCCAATCAGTCTTCTGTACATTTCCCACAGATGAAGAAACAAAAGCAAAGACTGCTTTAATTTGAATTTTCCACTGTTGGCATCCGTATCAGTGTTAGGCCAATGGATAAGAGTAATTGACCTGGCTGATCAAGCCCAGTTGTCTTGGTCCTAAGATTTCCTGCAGATATTGTAACTGGATTCATAAACCAATCTACTAAAGTTGACCACGCTGAAGTCACAATACCTTTAAAGCAGAGGATTCTCCATGCCCCTCTCCTAGCTCCTCATGAGCTCTGAAATGATGTTCCAAACTGATGCACCACTTAGGACACCACACCTGGCAGGTGGAGCATGGTAGTGAGGATGAGCTGTTATGGTATGGGTGCAACTGCTGTGTCACCACAAAAATTGGAGAATAGTTTCTACTGTACAATGCAATATGCCTGTTGGCATGTTTGGTTCAGTTTTACTTCTCTTCTGCTCATGTCCACAGCACCGACAGTATTCACAAGACTCAGTTTTAGATGTTACATGGACGTGCCTGCAAGCACACTAGGAAAATGTTACATGGCTGGATATCCATGTACTATTTGTCCTGCTTTGTCCTATTCAGACAAGTCCCATCACAGCCTACTGCAAATTAATAACAAATTCCTCTGAGATTTGGAGCCTTTTATACTGGAGAAGTTTATTATAACCCAAATGCCATATGTTAGTTAAGAGAGAACCAGACTTTACTTAGACTAGGCTTTACGTTGCTGAGTTTACTTTTGGATGAGTGTCAGAAAATGTAGCAACACAGGCACTGTCTGCAGATATCATCCTACTTTCCATTTCTTGATGAAGGAATAGTATTTGTTGTAGTCTCAAACCTCATTAAATTGCATCTAGATTCATGGTATATTTGGATTTCTTCTTTGTAATATAAAGTTTTGAGGATTGCCTAGAGAAAAATATCCAGAAGTTGATTGAGAGGTTTAATTCACACAGGCATATATTCTTTATAGTGTTCTCTTAGACTTATATTTAGGCTACCAAGATACAGTCATCTATGTATTGCTTTTACTGCCTCTACATATATGGATGTTTACACATGCTTCCTTCACTATGTCTCAGTTCAGCTGAACTAAACTCGAGAAGCCACAGGTAATTTTGGATGATGTCCAAAGATTGTTGGCAGAGAATGGGATGACCTTATGGTGCTCTCTTCAGCTTTGAGGTTGCTTGGAACCTTCTGCAGAACTTGTTTTTGCCATCAGGACCTGTTTGATGTGCACAAGGGTTATCAAAGACATTTTTTTTCTTTTCTGCCAATAAACATCTTAGCTTATGAAGCCACATATATTATCAGAAGAGGTCGTGTTCCACTCTGCCCAAGTTGACCGAAAAGGCATGGGCAAAAGGTGGAACTCTGCATGTCGAAGTACATTTTTGTGTGCAAACGAGGCTCCTTGGCTTAGGGATTATCAGTGAGAAAATGATATCCCAGGTCATGGCTCACTCCCCAGGCAATGGGAAATGTGGTAGGGTGCTGACACAGCCTTACCTGAGCCAGTCTTGAAAGTCAGCTGAGTCATTGTTGCCCCACCACACAGAGGTTTCACAATCTAATGCTTGTTCTGGACACTCAGCCAGAGCTTTCCTGTCATAACACCACATAATTCACCATACATACATAGCACTAAATCATAAGTAACCAACAAGAGTTTCAAGTAATTATAAATCAAATAAGACTGGTTGGGAGGATCAAGCTCTGCCCTCCCTGCTTGTACCAGAGTGCTCACCATCTCCCAGTGTCCCGATGTGTTAAAAGCACTTGGAACTGCTCTCATCGTCCAGGCACAGAGATAAGGCGGTACTATGGCACAAAACTCCTGTTTCAGCCACACAAACCAGAAATACAACACTCTATCCTGGAGAATCCCTTCATCCCTTTGTATATTATCTTGGCAGCCTAAAAATTTGTGCTCCTAACAAGTAGCTCTGCAGCAAACTGTTGTGCTAAAGACTGGTTTATGGTGGTAATGAGTTATGTTTATGGCACTGTATGTTTTCCCTTCTAAATATTTCTGTAGGCGCTCTTTCGCTCAAAGGCTCCTGGCCTGGGATGCATTGTAATTTTCTAAATACTTCAAATGTAGAATTCAAGGACAGAGGGATAACTAACTGTGAAAGTGCCTTATCTGAGGAGATAATCCTTGCCACTCCTCCTTGTTTCAACGCAGTTTCACATTTTTACTTAGGAGGGTTAGGATCTTATTTGTAGGAAGGAAAGTTTCTGGCTTCTCATTCCTCCTTTTGCCACTCAGGTGGGCAGAGCTGTACGGCTCCTAGTGGCTGAAGATGACGGCTGATGGCAACTGCCACAAGGAAGGCTTGTGCTGACCTCTCGGCTCTTTTGATGCAGTAGCGGTGTTTATAACAGACATTCACTATGGAGTAATCTCTTTTTAACCGATGAGTATGTATTTAGGGTGCGAATTACTCCCAAAGCAGACACTTGAAAAAGCTGAGACAATCCATGCCCCTGAAAGTGTCTACATCCCTCCAGTTGCCATGAGAAAAGCCTGGGGTGAATGGATCAGACACAAACATCTGCTCCAGACATGTCTAAAGGCAAGTGAGACATTTGCTTCCTCCTGTGCATCTCCCAGCCCACGATGCTTGAGATGTCTCCTTAAGACACCCATCCCAATCCCACACAGACTGCCTGTCTTTCACAACAGACCTGGGCTCTGCACGTGCTTTTGGCTGCCAGGCAGCCACTTCCTCCGTGCTTCAGGTTTTCTCCTCTGCATGAAATGGTCCCAGCACAGAAAGCAGTAGCTGGGCTTTTTGAGAGTTGCTTAATTTTATCTCTTTCCCCTCCAACCCTGCTTCCCACCATGGTAAGCTATAATAGTTAAACATTTGGGGTTTGGTTGCATGCATTGTTTATCTATACTTGCTCTTGCTTCTATGTTTAACAGAGGAAATAACTCACTACGATAAAGTACCACTACATGCTGGTAATACCAGATAAGCTAAGCTGGACAAAAATGTTTTCTTTGGCAATTCTCACTTTCTTTAATTTGGACAGAAAACCAACTTTACTTCTGGAAATGCAAAAGCTTGACTGTAACACAAAGAGTTTCACAGTTTTTCTTGCTAAACTCCACGGAGGACGAAGAGAACAATCCTGCCACTTCTTTCCCTAGTGTACAATTGTGCCAATAATCATCAAGCTATGCATATAAAAATACCACAGTGAATGTCTTGCATTCATTTTCTGTTTTTTTTCCAGAAAAAATATGAGCCTTTACAATCTGCTTATCAGCCCCTATTGGAAGCTGCACAATGCCATAGCGATACATATTTAAAGTTGAGCACAAGGGAGGAAGAAGGGAGTGCACCTGGAGGGAGCCCTTATTGGGTGGAGGCAGTGTTCCCATGCACAGCAGAAGATGAATATTCCCTTTGCAACTGGCAGGCACCAGAGCAGCCTCCCTTCCTCCTCCGGGAGTGGGATGGGAGCACTGCTCTCCTAGCACAGTGGGGGATGGGGAGACAGCATTGGGGTACAGAGTTCATCTCATGGGAATATCTTGTGCTGCAGTGGCTCCCATTGGTGGGTATTAGGCTGCAGATTTCACTCTGGAGACACCTTGGCACATGGGGAGAGAGGGAAGGAGAGGGCTGCTGGAGGCTGGATGCCTCTGACCCCCGAGTAAACCGAGCACCTTGAGTCTAGAAACCTAAAGCACGTTAGAGGGCAGTTATCTTCACCATGTACAACGAACATGTAGAGATATGCAGGATGTACATGCACGGGTCCACACACAAACTCATGTATTATGGGTTAACTGGCATGTAGGAATCACACCAGTGACATTGCCACAGCCTTGTAGCTTTACGTTTTACACCTAAGACAAAGCTTTGAGCTCATGAGGCATTTTCTGCCCAAAGGCTAGAGCATAGCACTGCCCATGGAAGATGCAGGACAGTAGCAGTTCAGCAGTTACAGCATCTTTCCCCTTCATCTCCTGACAAATTACTTGAAAAGCAATGTGTGGCCTTGCTACAACCCTACCATGCTGCACAGCAAGGGCAGCTCCTCTGCTGAAGATGTTTCAGGATAACACATGTGGGGTTTAGCTTCACCCAAAATGTGCATTGGCAGTGCATTTACTGGACCTTCCCTAAAAGCTGGTGTCTGCACAAGCAATGGACATTGTTGAAGACTTCTAGTTTTGACAGAATTGGAAGTGGTGTGGAAAGTTGAGCTACATTTCCAGGCAGCAAAGGCACCTGGTAGATAGTGAGCCATGCTGTCAGCATCTTCCTTGCAGCATGTGTACAGACTGAAAGCCTTAAATGAGATGGATTTATTTAATGCATGAACAATGTATATTTAATAAAAATAAGAACTGGAAAACTTAAGTAAGAAAACAGCTGAACTTAATTTTCTAGCAAGAAAATGACTGAAGTGTTGGTTTTTTTCTCGTTATTAAGGTGTTTTTCTTGCAATACGTTTGACATACTCAGGAGTATTCTGCTTAATACTGGCTCCTTAAAAGAATACATTTTTTTTTTAAGTTGCAACCAGTGTGTAATTGCTGGGACTTCAAATTTGAATTTCTGGTTAAACAACTTAGAAGCAAACTGCAATTATGTGCCTTTTCCTGGTGCAGCTGTTGCCAAACCATATATGAAAGCAAAGTGATGATAGCCAAAGCGCAACTACTGGGTGACCATGTTTCCTTTGGAGAGAGTCAATACAAGTCATTTATGAGTACATTTACAGAAGGTTCTGCAGCAAAGCACAGCATCCAGTGTTAGGCTGGGCCCTATACACAATACACAGTTACTGGACAAAGTACTGGAAGAGATACCCTGTTCCTGAGTGTCCTCTCCCTATGCCCCTTTCATCAGTCTGTAAAAGTGCTTGTGAAGTGCTCCAGAACTGCCTTGCCCTGCTTGCTCCTTTTAAAGGGGTGTTGCTGCTGTGTTTTGCACGGCACACTGGTCCGCCCATGCCAAAATACAGTGATGCTGAATTGTTTCTTTTGGACCATTTTTTTTTTCTGGTTACAGTCCTTAAGGTCCAAGGGCTTTAATTGTTGTACTCTGAGTGTAATTCATTCAGAGGATTTCTCAACTGCGTATTCATTTCTTCCGGTGATAGACCTCGCAGACTCAACTGGCATAAATGACATTTTGAAGAATCAGACCTTCATTTTTAAATTACTGTTCTGATACAAACTAAAATGTTAAAGATTTTCGCTCACTCAACTTAGAAGGTAACAATAATTCTCCCCCTTTATTCCAATGCTATTCTATCCCATGATTTTGCTCTCTTTTGCTTTCACTATAGAAATGGTGAAATCCAGTCAAACGCTGGAGAGGAAAGATGGTATTGTAAATCCTGTACATAAAAACCCCCAACTACCTTGAACTTAAAAAAAGCAGAGTCAATTCCAGCTCTTCCTGGCTTTTACTTCCTCACCTCTTCTCTTCAACTTTCTAGTCCATAAACAGGAATAGCCTTCCAGTCTCAGAGAAATGTTGCAAGAAGCCTAACTGATCTGTGTCTGCTGTATGGCAATACATATATAGATATGGAGATGCACATATGTGCATATTTGTATGTGTCTATGGATGGGGTTCACACTGTTTTTATGTTTATATATGCCTCCTGTTTTTATTTTCACAACATAACTATCTTCCTAAGACCCAAATATTTCTCACAGAGAAGAGAGCATAGATACACTTACCTGAAGACTGGCTAGCACATGAATGAAACATTTTCTTGACATACACTTCTTGCTCATTGAAGTAACAATGTTAGAAAGCTTTGGTATTTTGATAAAAGTAGCACAACACAGACTCAAAACCATCTCTCATTAATGATGCATTGTCACATTACCATACCTGTCTCAGCAATCTATACTTGAAAAGGAAAGTGATGCTCCATCTAGATATCCCTTTCCCTCCCTAATTTTCCTGGTTAAAATAACATGTTGCTGAACTGTGGTTGTCTTTTCTTTCTGTTGTCTGTGCCCTCCAAAAGAGTGGATGCAGGATCCACAAGCAACTCTTTGTTTGGCTGCCTCCCCACACTCAAGTCCACATTAACGCCATCTTTTGTGTCCGCTGTACCTCGCACCTCCTTTTGGCTTGATGTTTTTGGGTTTTGCAGGCATCCTCCTTTCCTCAAGCTTTGGAAGATGGAAATGTCAGGGCAGTCAATCATAGGCTGCTCAAGAACATGACATCTGGAAATTCCTTCCCTCAGTGATGGTAGCTTGTAGCAGAATGACCATCTGTTCTTGCCTGACAACAATCTTCATTTTTCTTTGTCGCCCACAAAGAAAGTAACAGGCATCATTCATGTTTCATTGCCTCCCAAGACAGATAACTAGAATTTCCCCTACAGAAAATAAAATAGAACACCTTCTGTTTTGGAATTAAACTCAGATCTCTTGCTGCTGTTATTATTATTACTACTGCTCTTATTGTTATCAAAATGTAAATAGGCAAATTTCCACTTGGATAAAGACACCAGCAGATCAAATATTCTATTTTCCATTTAAAAAAATATATACATTTTTATATTTCAATACATATCTTGGCATGCATTTTCAAAAAATGACTTCTCAGTTTCTCAGTTATATCTGTTCCTTGTCCTGCTCTAGTATAATCCTTTCTGCTATTACCTTTTCACAATCCTTCACACACACCAGAAGTTACAGCATCTCACTGTCAAATCTTGTTGGAACAAGGAGCTAATCAATAAAAGATTACAGCAAGCTCTGTCTTCATTTTGCAACATGGACCTGTTAGAACTCTGCTGCAAAAACTCATCTCCTTCCAACACAAAATAATAAAGATGCAGTCCAGAGGGCAAAATGCCATCTTCATGATATTTAGCAAACATATTTTCAGCCACTGAATTTACGTATCTATATATACACGCGAACAGGAGGTCGGAGTGTTTGCAAACATAATATGGAAATAGCAGTTGGCTTCTGTTTAAGGTCTTTCACATTTGTAGGATTATTACTTATGTAATCCTTTTGTTTGCTTTTTAATCAGGGACAACAAAAGAATGGATGCAGTTGGCTTCAGCAAGGAGGCCAGTGTTTCCTGCCACTATTACGAAAAGGTGGGTGACAAACCCAAAATGTTGCTATGCTGATCAGCACAAGCACTTACTGATGATTTACCAGCTTTTCCACCTGCTTAAAATAAAATGCATCCACAGGAGAAATTGTCCGTGTGGCAAAAGGTTGAAACAGTTGAGCTGACTTTGCCAGCAAGAAACTATGTCACCCAGGTAAACAATTTAGAGATGCCATTAAACAGCTCCTATCTTGTTACATTAAATTATCTGTTAGGTTTCTATTCTGGTTTTATTCAGCTCCTTTCAACGCAATTTAAAAACTGGAAAGGAGAAGAAGGCAGCTCCATGTTACTAGGCAACTCTCTCCAACCACCAGTGGTCGCCCCAGGGACCAGGGTTCAAGAGCCCCGGTGCTGTGACAGTTCTCTGTTTTTCCAAACCCAGACCACATGGAGGCTGTTTCAGTGTCGAGTTCCCTCTAAGGGCTCAGAGCATTTGCAAGAGCTGCCTCTCATGAAAACTATGGCTGCATCTCCCAGCAACCCATCGTATTGCATTATATAGCTGGGAGTTTATCCACTGACTTCCAAGAAGCCAACTTTTTTTTTTCTATATTGAAGCAATTTTTAAGTTGCATGCTCATTACTTTGAGTTAATGAGCACAATAAAGAATACACCATGCTTTTCTACTAAGAAGTCTGTTTCAAAGGCAGTAATGGGTGTCAATACACTCCCTTCTGCCTCCAAGAAACAGCTCACACTCACGTAACCTCTCAGGAAGTCCACTTGCCAACTTCGTGTTCATGTTATACCCGGTAGAGTTTTGTAGTGCCTAGCACACTGTATGGCTTATATTTGTTCTTACTGTTTTGTTGCCATGTTCTTCTACTCCTCATGCCACTCTTGTCCTTTGGTGTAAGTCAGAAATGGGCTCCACATGTTGACAGTGCCTTTTCTCTTCACTATTTCCTAGCAAATAGACAGGTTGCTGTAATTTCTTCATCATTGGGATGCCCCATGTTTTAACTCAACACACTTGCAGTGGGATGAGGACAGCAGAGAGAAGAAGAAACAGACTTTTCCATGTTGGTGCAAAGCTTCAATGTGAGATTCAGTTGTCTCAGCTGCTGAGGAGCATTCAGCTGGCAAGCCAGTGGCTCTTGAAGAGAAACTAGTCCCTTGCAAATGTTATTCCTCTGGTCATTCAGTACAGCATATAGATGTTGGCACAACTAGTACCAACAGGAAAAGGAGCCTTTGTCTTTTTCTCCCTCCAGCATAATGCATCACTGCCAGAAAAGGGTTTTGGATCACTTAATAAAGTGAGATACTAGTTAAGGAGTTTTTTCATGACATTCCTTTTTGAGTAAATGATATGTGAAATACGAATAAGCTTTATCTACACCTTTCTCCATGCATCCAGCTTCATCTCTTTATCCAAGTCTTTATTCCCTCTCTAATCCACATATGCTTATTCGTATCATCCATTTTCCCCTCAAATAAAATTAAGTATATTTTGAAATTTAACCCTTTTCTTCTTGAGTAAATATGTGCTAATTGCTCAAAAGAGTTAAGTGGCATAACAATATGTTTTCTGTGTTTGTTTTTATTAGAGAATGTTTAATTCAAACATTGGATAAGAGGATTTTTATACCATTAACATTATTTGAGTCCTCTTGATGAAATTCCACATCCTCCCACAAGAATATTGGCTTGATCTAAACAAAGATACATGTTTCTGTGGCTCAGGGAAGGATTTATATTTGGAAAAGGGTAGAGGAGAGTAATGAGTAATTTTCCGTGTTTATCAAGGGATTTGAAAATAGCCTGAATGAAAATGTGTGTTCTAATTAGTTTTAGATGCAGTGTCTCATCTTTCTGACAGAAAGATCATTTTCATTCAGGACCAATCTGTCTTTGAATAAGGTTTCACACATGCATTAGTAAGATCTTCCAACAGAGCTGAGTGACTGTCCATTGTTAAGCTGAGTGCCTTGAAATTGTTTTAGGAGGCTTCCATCCTATTTTTTTACCCTTCCAGCTTTCTCTTCTCATTAATACAAACACTTCACAATTTTGATTTATTCTGATTCGTTTTACAGCCAGAAATTAAGTGAAGCTGATGTTTTTCAAACTCTCATTTTTAAATCAGAAAGTGCAGGGTGTGCAAAAAGCCCCAGCTCTTTTGTATCAGCAGCACTTTAGGAGGAGGTCCAGTCTGACCCACCACATGGGTTTTCCAAGCAGCAGGTTGGGAAAGTTCCTATCTTGCACTCTGTGTTGAATTCCTGCTGAAGACAAGAAGAAATCTTAATTTTTTTTTTGCCTAGGAACCTTTACTTTTTCTCATTAACTTAGGTCTGTCTGGGAAAACTCCATACACTGTTAGAGGAGCTCTTTCTTCTCTGAGTGAAGTAGAAATGCTAATCCATAGCTCTTCTTCAAAATGGCACCATTTCAGTATGGATTTGGTGTGTGATTTTTCCATGCAATCAAAATGTAGACAGTAGGATACTTGGGGTGTTCTTATTTTGATGTAAATTACCTGTCAGGGACCTCCTAGAGCTATTTATAGTCTGTCCTACTTTATCAGCTCCCTTGTCTGTCTCCTCATATGTAGGTGAAAATCAAGATTATTTTCAATCTCTGAAGAAATTTCATACCAAATAACAATATGAGGAGATATGGTAGAAGATTTTATTAGTGGTATGATGACTGCTTTGTACTCAATCAAGAAATCCATTACAACTTAACATAATATCCTTACCTGGATAACATGCAAAGGGAGGTGTGTGGTAAAGGAACTGGCTTCCTCAAAAAAGCAGTTACCTCCCCAATCTAGTACTTCGACCCCAGGGATCCAGAGGTCTTTTCTAAAATGTAGGAAAGCAAAGTCATTCTTTTCAAAGTTATTCTTTTTGAAGGGAGTAAGAATTAAAAAGCAGAGTTGGTTATGTAAGGACCTCTCCAATTTTCTCTTTCTTACCTGCAGTTTCTTTCTGCCATGAAAATACAACAGCTCCATTGGGCTTCCTACCTCCCAGGTGCTCAGCGATAAATGCATCGTGGTGACTCAGACTGCACAGAAAACAGACCCTCTGGGCTTCCATCTCCACCTCATCCCCCCAGCGACCTACAGCAGTATTTAATGAACAGGGAGTCATAACGTATTTTAGGTTGAGGCAAAAGATCTTGTGCTTTTGCTCTGTGTCATTACATCACCCATGGAGGATGGTGGCACATTCTGCTCAGAAGGATGGCACATTGCCTCACTTGCTGCAGAAGGGATGCCACTGCCCAGATGAGCGATTTGCTTTTGCTAGTGCCTAAAGCCATTTTTGGATGTCAGTCAACTTTTTGACCTGTAATGAAAGGAAATCCCATTGACCTGGAACCAAGAAAGGCATGGAGGGGACAGCGACAGTTCAGAGCTTCCTGTCTTTGAAACTTCCAGTTTGTTTCCTGGCATCAGGCTAAAAATTGTAGCTCACACAACTAAGGAGTAAGTTCCAGATCTTAATGTGCTGAACATATTTGGCACGTGCCCAGCCTGTAATGCATTCAGGTCAAGGATCATGGAATCATCTTGTTTACTCTCACAGGGATTTTCTGTTTAAACATGCTGCCTTCCACAGTAATTTCTTTTAAAAAATATTCTCTGTAATCTCACTCCTTTTACTACTCCTCCCTCCTCACAGAGTAGGGGAAAGAAAAAAAAAAAAAAGTCATCTTTGGAGCACTTCTGAAGAATAAAAGAACAAGAAATGAATGTGGAATGGGTATTTGAAATAGTCACTTGTACCTAAAATCTGAGATATTTTGTCATTCTGAGATAGCCCATAGGACATGTGTCTAGAAAATTTTTCGTTGAGGTCAGAGAAGTACATTACTTGGAAAAGGTGCTACTTCAGAAGTCATCAAGAACCACCCTCTGTAGCGCCCCTAGATGAAGGGGTAATGGAAGAAAGAGCACACTTAGGTTTCCCCTTCCTTTTGTCCATCTTTCCTCTTCTCTGTCTTCCTCCAGGACAAGAGGAAATCGCCTGAAGTTGTGCCAGGGGAGGTTTAAGTGGGATATTAGGTAAAATTTCTTTACTGAAAGAGTGGTGAAGCATTGGAACAGGCTGCCCATGGAAGCAGTGGAGTCACCATCCTTGAAAGTGTTAAAAAAATGTATAGACATGGCACTTCAGGATCTGGTTTAGTGGGCATGGTGCTGTTGGGCTGATGATTGGACTTGATGATCTTAGAAGCCTTTTCCAATTTTAATGATTCTATGATTGTACAACTCCGTGTCTTTGACTCTGAAGTTGTGAGGTTGTTTACTGTTTTTAGGGCATTTTCATCTCATTCTATGATTTGGTAGCTACAGATTTAATTAGTTGAAGGAACCTAAGGAACTCTTTTGCGTTGAAAGGTTTGGTTTTCAGTTTGGGACTGGGTAAGGAAGCCAGACTGACCGATACGCATGAGAATTTGGAATAACTAATTCATGTTCTGTTACATAATTTTTTGCTTTTTGGTCTTTAATAAACACTTTAAAGTGGTATTTTTAATCACTTTTCTCAAAATCCATTAAATCTGGTTATTGCCTAGTAACTAATGGAACTTAATCCTACAAACTCAGATATACATCTGGAAATCTCTGTCCTAGACCATTTTAAAGTCAAAAGGGGGTCTAAAATGAGACATGCTGAAAGTACAAGCAGTTCATGCGATACTATTCCAATATTTTCTGCATTATTTTTCTACCATGTTTTTTTGTTCCCTAAGACCTCGCTGGGATAGCTGGGATCAGATGGTATAAAGCTGTGAATCTTGGAGGAAATAAAACTGATGCTTTATGCAACACATTGCTTAAACCTGCCTTAAATGCTACAGTGTCCGAAGAACAGAAGGTAGAAAAAGTTAGCGTTGAAAGGACTTCAGGGCTCACCCAAGTCAATGTTTGATATCTGTGCCAGGCAAGTCACTGGAAACTATAATGAAGAATAGAATGAGTAGACTGAATGACACCAGCATTGCATATCAAGCAGAATGTCGTGTTTTGCAAGCCCATTAGAAGTTCAAGGAGTGATTTTTTGTGTAGATAAGGATGGTTCTCACAGTATTACATACCTGGATTTTCAAGAAGCTTTTGACCTGGTCTTTCCTTAGAGGCTGTCAGCGTATTTGTATGGAATAAAAGAAGAAGAATAAAAAGCTGCCTAACAGAAAGGAAACTCATCATTAGATTACACAAAATAAAGCACTTTCCAGACCCAGCAAAAATCTCTCCAGCATCTTCATGAATTTTACAGAAAAGTTAATGCTATGGGGACATTTTGCAGATAATGCAATCTTTGAAAATAATGAGTGAGGAAGTACAAAGGAACCTGCACAAAGTTTGGAAACAGTAAAAAAACCCAAAAGTAAGGCAGAAGTAGGACAGTGCCACTGTAAACCTACATCTTGAACATCGTACGCACTTTAGTCCACTTCATCTGAGAAGTGTAAATAGAAAAGGTACAGAGAGGGATTGAAATAAATATGAGAGATGGCTTCTGTATGAAGGTTGCAGGCTGCAATCCCACAGCAGTCTATGGATTTACTATTGTAATCCCACTCTATGATTCTTAGCCCTGTTTCTGAACTGCTTCAATATAGTAACCTGATAGAAAACATACATGAATTAAAAAAAAGGGAAGAATTTCCTTCCACGTAAGTGACTTGAAATGGTACAGCCTCATCTCTGGGCATAGGCAGCGGGACACACAATGGAGGGAGGAACGTGACAGCCACTCCTACAAAACCTCTGCCTACAGCTGTGACTTCACAAGCCATTTTGGCCAGCTTGGCTGCCTAAATTAGCAGGCTCATGATTCCTTTGCATGCAGCCACTTGCTGCCACTCCTGAAAGCCTCTTCCTTTTGATGTTTGCACAGCTGCAAAGTAACTCAGTGGGGGAACTGATCTGAATTAAAATTAATCATTTTTGTTTGGTTACTCTAATCAGGTTTGTTGCATGCCAGCACAAGATGTGGACAGGACCAAAGGATGGGAACAAACATAAAGGACTGGTGGGACCACTCCTTTGAGCAATGCCAGCTCAAAGGGGTTTGGAAACAAATAATAGACCAAAGCTCTGTGGCTTAGGAAAAGGGATGGTCCTTGAAGCATATGATAGAGGTCTTAAAAATGACATAGTGAAAACAAATAGGGCATGATAATTCAGTATGTGTTGGAAGACAGAAATTCAAGAGACCCGATAAAATTATTAAGCATTTTATTTAAAGCTGGTGAGAAAACTTCCTGTCTAGCCTTTGTGCACATCTGGAACCTTGCTGCCACTCCTGGAAGCCAGAATTACCAAGAATCAAAATCTATTTGACAAGTTCACAGAGAAGATGCGTGTTTGTGGCTGACAGTCTGACAGTGGACATGGTTTTAACATCAGAGAGTTTTTCCTCTGCGCTTCAGAAGCGGAAAACAGAAAGAAAAGACTCCATACTAGTTTATATATATATATTATATACCTTTTAGCTCTGTCTATCATTGGCCATCATCAGGCAGAAAATGTCAGACTAGGAATGTTTGCTTTGAAAAAATAAGCTGGCTCTTATGTTTTCATGTACCTAATTTCAACTATATGCAATACAAAGATGTTGTTCACATTAATTACATTATATTTGCAGAAATTTGTTCTGAAGGCACAAACTGTCTTAGGTACACCTAAATACTAAAAATACTTTAGATAAATTCTTTTTTCATACAAGTTTTGCCATTAGAAGTATCCAGAAGAAAGTATAGATTGAGTTATCTGTCACAGTTATGTGTCTGCATGGCAGATAACAGAGGTAGCTTTAAAGTGGTGGCAATAGGCAGTCTAAATGCAGCCTTGAGTTCTGACCTTGTAGCTGTGGGTTACAGCTCACAAGGTTACCTATATCTTGGAATCATAAAATGGTGTGGGTTGGAAGGGACCTTGAAGATCTTCTAGTTCTACTCACCTTGCCATGGGCAGGGGCACCTTCCACTGGATCAGGTCGCTCAAAGCCTGGCCTTGAACACCTCCAGGGATTGACCACCAGTGACTTCTCAGAACAACCTATTCCAATGCCTCACCACCCTCACAGGAAAAAAATGTCTTCCTAACATCTCTTCTAAATTTCCCCTCTTTAAGCTTAAAACCATTCCCCCTCATCCTATTTCTGCATTCCCTGATAAAGACCCCCCTCCCCAGCTTTCTTTTAGCCCCTTCAGGTACTGGAAGGTCTCTGTAAGGTCTCCCCAGACCCTTCTCTAGGCTGAACAACCCCAACTCAGCCTGTCGACCTGCCTGGTTTAACCGGAGCGGGCACGGACAGTAAAGGGCGGCTTGCAACTCATCGGTATAAACCTCTTTCCTGAGGAGTTTATCTTAAAATACCAGTATAAACTGAAAATCAGATCCGAAGGAAATACGCGTTGGGGTGTGGAGAGAACCACTTTTTCTCATTTAAAGCAGGATTGGGCTGGGTTTGGTGCCAGGTTCTCCCTCTCGGCGGTGAATCACAGAAGGGTTTGGGTCTGAAGGGGCCTTAAAGCTCGTCCAGTTCCACCCCCTGGGCCGGGCAGGGACACCTCCCCCCCCCCGGGCCGGGCTGCCCGAGGCCCCCAGGGCGATTAAAACGATGCTCCCGGCGGCGCGGCCGGAGGTGAGGAAGGGAGCAGCCTTCCCACCGGCTGCCCGGCCCCTGCCGCCCTCCCACCAGCCCCGGGAATCCTCCCCCGGCGCTCCAAGGCGGGCAGGTACGGGGTGTGTCGCCGAGCCCGGGCTCGGCGGGGACTTGGCGAGCGACCGGGTAGGACGGGCGAGCGGCTCCCCCGCCGCGGCAGCAGCGCCCGCCCCGCCCGCCCCGCTCCGCTGCTCTCCGCCCCGCCGCGCTCCCAGCGCCGCCGCATCCATGCCGCATCCCGCCGCGCCCCTCGGGGCCGCCCTGCTGCTCGTCCTGCTGGCGCTGGAATCCTCGCAGAGTGAGTAGGGGGCAAGCAGGAACCGGGGACGCGCGTCCCTCCCTCCCGTGCGCGCCGCGGAGCGTCCCCCGCCGCCCCGCATGTGGGAGCGCGGTGCGGGGGAGCTGCTGGGGGGGCGAGGGGGAATGCTACACAAGGCTCTGAGCGTCCCCCGCCGCCTCGAGTGTGCGTGTGCTGTGCGGGGGAGCTGCCAGGGGGGCGAGGGGGAATGCTGCACAAGGTGCTGAGCATCCCCCGCAGCCCTGGGTGTGCTGAGTGCGGTGCGGAGCAGCTGCTGGGGGAGGGGGCGGGAGGGGGGATGCTGCACAAGGCACTGAGCATCCCCCACCGCCCCGATTATGCGTATGTGCTGAGTGCGGTGCGTGGGAGCTGCTGGGGGAGGGGGGTTGGGGGGGCGAAGGGGAGATGCTGCATGCGCCGCGGAGCATCCTGCACCGCTCCCAGTGTGCGTGTGTGCGAGCGCGGTGCGGGGCAGCGGCAGGGGGGGGGGGGTGGGGGTGCTGCACAGGGTGCTGAGCGTCCCCCGCCGCCCTGAGTGTGCGAGCGCCGTGCGGGGGAGCCGCTGCGTGGGGGCGAAGGGGGGTGCTGCACAAGGCACCGAGCATCCCCCGCCGCTAAGCATCCCCCGCCGCCCCTACTGTGCGTGTGTGCGATTGCGGTGCGGGGAGCTGCTGGGAGGGAGAAGGGGGGATGCTGCACGCGGCGCTGAGCATCCCCCGCCGCCCCAAGCGCTCGTGTGCGCCGAGCGCGGTGCGGGGGAGCTGCTGGGGAAGCCGGGGCGGCGGCGGGGTCGCACCGGGAGGGGCCGGGTGGATGGGGTACGGGGCAGCCAGGCGGCCTCAGCTGTTCACCCCCGCCTCCCCTTCCTCCTGCTCGTCCTCCTCCTCCTCGCCCCCCACCGCCCAGCCGTGCTGCTGCGCGCCCAGGAGGCTTCCCAGTTCCTGCGGCAGAGGCAGCGGCGAGCCTACCAGATCTTCGAGGAAGCCAAGGAAGGGCACCTGGAGAGGGAGTGCGTGGAGGAGCACTGCAGCAAGGAGGAGGCCCGCGAGGTGTTTGAGAACGACCCCGAGACGGTAAGGGCACAGAGGTTTGGGTTGGTGGGCCGGCTCTGCCCCCTCCAGCCTTCCCTGTGCTGTGTCGGTGCTGTCCCGGTACAAATGCCTCGGTGAAGATGCTCTGGGTGAGCAACCCAGCCTGGTGCCAGCTGGCATGACTGCTGGCTCTGGGGAGGGGCATGGTCCTGTCCACCTGCAGCATAAATCCATGAAGCAAGACCAGTGTGCCATAAAGCTATGGCTTCTCTGCCTGGACACCTTAGCGTCCCTCTTTCCTTATCCTCTCATCCCACCTGTACCTATATCCCTTTAATCATAAAATCATAGAATCACCAGGTTGGAAAGGACCCACCAGATCACCGAGTCCAACCATTCCCATCAATCACTAAACCATGCCCCTCAGCACCTCGTCCACCCGTGCCTTAAACACCTCCAGGGAAGGTGACTCAACCACTGCCCTGGGCAGCCTGTTCCAGTGCCCAATGACCCTTTCTGTGAAATATTTTTTCCTGATGTCAAGCCTAAACCTCCCCTGGTGGAGCTTGAGGCCATTCCCTCTCGTCCTGTCCCCTGTCACTTGGGAGAAGAGGCCAGCTCCCTCGTCTCCACAACCTCCTTTCAGGTAGTTATAGAGAGCAATAAGGTCTCCCCTCAGCCTCCTCTTCTCCAGGCTAAACAACCCCAATGTTATGGCATATATTCCTTTTGGAACATGTTGAGCTTGGTTAGGGTTTTGTAATCAGTAGGGCCAGCACCTGTCACAACAACAGCAGGAAAGCACGTGTATGGGAATGTGTTACTGCTGCACTTCTAACGCTAAGCGTGGATTCATGCAGTTACAGCCTGCACACTGCACGTGGAACTGACTTTTCCAGTCTTCTCAAGGCTTTCCTTTCAGTTTTCTCACTTTGTACAGCGTGTAGATGCAGCTCGTTGTTTTACAAAGCTTAGCTTGCTCTTTCAATTACTTTATACCTCCTTTTGTTGCCTTTTTGGATAGACTGTTCTCATTGCAAAACTTATCTAGCTTTCTAGTGGGAAATGGATTTTCTTGGTGTTCAAACTGAAACCTGGCATGGCACAGTGTGTTCCTGTTAATGGTATGATGCTCTAGGGAGAAGATAGGACTCTCTGTGTGTGTTTGTGTGTGTGTGTGTGTGTGTGTACCCAGAGACACAAACACACTACAAGCAAGGGAGGGACTCATCTAAGGAGATGTTTTATGCTTCAGCCAGACGAGTCTCGACACGTGTGCCACATTAGCAGACTTGGCACAGGATATACAGTGCAGTAGCTTGTTGTCACAAAGCAGCAGTAAGTACAGCAAAAACATCGAAGTGCTGGCTTTTCTTTTTGACAATCTTTAATTCAGAGCTTAATACAGAGCACTTGCCCAGGCAGCGTTGAACAGTACACCTCTTATGTGTATATGCAGTCACATCTGCTTGCAGCAAAGTTTGCTTCTGTTTAGTAAAACTGAGAGAATTCAGAATACAGATAATCGTAAAGTGGCAACGGCTAGCACAACTATTTCCATATTCATCTTGAAAAAACATGACTTTAAGCACAATATAAATATTTGCTATATAGCTGCGAATGCAGGAAAAATATCCCAAATGGGATTCTGGGATAAAGGTGGTCTGAGGCCACCAGCTTGGCTATCTGGCTTCTGGCCAAGAAAGTAGCCAAAGGCAATGCATTGGTTGATCACTTTAGAGTGTGGAAGAGTGTGTGAAAGTGTCAGGAGGTTTTAACAATATTCAATACTCATCCTGTATATTGGAAAAAATGAATAGATTTCCTACTGTAATGAAAATAGTGAAATTAGTTTGGTATAAAATATTTTCATGTGTAATGCAATTCTTCAGTCACCTCATTTAAGCATGTTTTGCAGGATAGCACACTTTCTGTCACTGAAAATTATTTCCTTTGTTACTGCTGCCAGGCCTCTCTGTGGTTCTGAAAACCCCTGATGAAATATCTCTTAGGCTAGATAAGCTTCTAGTGTCTGTACCCCCTTGCTTATTTTACATGTGCTCCTACACCGAAGTACTGTAGTTTATAATACTTTCAGGTCTGGAGTGACATGAGAACCTACCTTTTCTGGGGCACAATACTCCCAAGAGCTGTGAACTTGCTTGTTACGTGCAGTATGTCTTGCTGTTGCTTTGCTTCAATCTATCCGAGAAGCAAGTGTGCCACCACCTATCGGGAGTATTTATGGCCCTTCCTATCCATTTTACAATCAGTATGTGACACAAAGGCAGCAGCTGCTGTTCAGTAGCAATTTTCTAGTGCATAGTGGCAATGGTCATGTATTCAGGCTGTTATTATTCTACACCTGGAAGCCTTCTGTGCTTTGTAAGGCGTAGGTGGCTACTCCTCTGTCAGAGTATTTTCCCCATCTGCATTTTCATCTGACTGGATCTTTTCATATCTCTTAATTATGCATCTGAGGTAATGGAAGTGGTTCTTAAACTCTAGGAGGTTATCATGCTGTGATTCCACTGATGCTACCTTGTATATCCTGTCAGAAGGAAGCTAGATGAGGCAGACTTGACTCAGGAAAGACGAAAACTGTTGATGAACAACATCTAGCAGTTAGAGGAACTGCAGTAACTACAGTTATGCATCAGCATATTATCAGGCTGTAGCTGGTCCATGCAGGTAAAGCGAGGACTTTTTATTGACCAGGAAAATGTACAGATTACTGTTGACAGATGACATTTCCTTGTAGGAAAGGAAGGCTGACATTTTTTTCTCTGCCCTCTGAACCTGCTCACAGGGATTAACTACTTAGATGATAGTAGGAAGAAACAGCTACAGCACTTTTTGTTCAGCACTGAGCCCTATGGCTAACCTTGTAGTAGGTAACCTGTGAGGAACACATTGATGTGCTGCTGATCTGGGCTTTCAGGTCTGTCCATGTCTCCTGGGTTTCATGCTTTAAAGCACCAGATGAACATGGTTGCAGGCATTTGGTTTTTACCATCCCATGGGAGCGATGGTCTTGGAGCCTTGATAGCTGAAGGTTAGGTTGAGGTTAGTTAATAGCTTGCTGCTTCTCTGTTTAGACCTCAAGAAAGGCTTGTGATGTGAGCACAAAACCATCATTCCTCTTCCCTACTCCTCCTGGCAGATGTTCTAATGAAATGTATGAGTCTTCCTTACAAAGCTTACCGTTCTTAATTCCTCTGTGGTTGTGTGAAGAGAATTTCAATGCCTAATTTTAAAACTTATGACTTAAAGATGGGATATGAAATTATATTAACTGGTTTGATCAGGCAGCTCCAGAAGTTCAGGTAAGATGAAGTAATGCTGTAGTGTAGCTTATGTGATGCTTCATAGACAAAAACATAGCTTGATCCAGCCAATTATAATATTTTATGGAAAGATACCTACTGGAGCAGTGGAAGGCACAGGAAAAGTGTCCTTTGGCATAGGTTATGAATGGAATGAGGTGTCATTTACCTATACCAGAGCACCCTTTTTTCTGTGCCTTCCACTGCTTTAGTGATCAGCTTCCCAAAGCAGCATCTGCAAGCTGTCAGTGTTAGATACGCATTCTCAAACCTGAAAGAGGGTGTTGCCACATGTGTGATTACTTACATCAGCTGCTAAGAATAGTGTATTAGGCAGAGCTAAACAACCGTTCATTTGCAGGCCAGTGCAGCTTTTGTCTTTTACGTTATGGAAAACAGAAATATCAGCTCACCCAGACTGGAGGAAGGAAGATCAATTGAAACATTTTTAGAGTTATTTTTTTTAGGAGGCAGAGCAAAAAAAAAGTCTGTGCCGTTTGTATGACTATAAATGGTAAAAACAAGTGTGACCCTAGGTTAATGAGACTTGCAGCCTCTCTTTTTCAGGAAGCTAGTTATAATATCCTTAGATATAACTGCAGAACTTTGGGATGGTTCCTGTTTTATAATTTCATTAATGCTCGAGGTACCAAAGAGAAAAATTGAAGGATAATATGGTAAGGAAAAAGTAAGGATGAAAAATATGTTCATGGGAGGTATGAGGACTGATTCTAAACACAACCTATCAAAAAATATGCTAGGTGTGCTAGATGGGATGAAGTTGCTAAATATCTTGGATATAGAGATAAGAATGTTATCTTATTTAAAATGTTGATGAGGCATTATAAAAAGCAGTACTGCAGAAATATTTGACCTTGGTATGCAGTCAAGGTATTACAGCTTGTTAGCCAACTGATAAACTGCTGTGGAATTTGGTTGACTTGTTCCAAAAATGTGGTTATCGAATCACATAAAACCAAGGACAGAAGGGAATGTAGTTGCTGGTGTTCTTAGAAGTGTTGGATTTCACTGAAGAATTAAGACAGCAAAAACATGTCCTTTTGCAAGGAGTTTCTCTGTTTTGAAAGGCTCAGCACAAGCAAGGTGTTTGAATGCATCCTCTTATCATTTGGAACTGCAGTTTATAAGTACAGCATCTGGCACTGCCTATCATATTTGATATTGTTACTGTTGAAGGATTGCTGATCATCCTGCAGGTTGCCTTTGAAATTGCCATGCTGAACACTCTGAAAGCTGTTAGGCCCGCCAGAAGCACTGACACAGGTCAGCCTGGCCACTTGTGTTTACTGTTTGTGGATTTGTCCCTCAACAGAGTACCATAGGAAGCTTGCTGGTTTTTCTGTGTGTGCAGTGTGAAGATCCAATTCACAGGCATTCACGTGAAAAGTTATCTTGCTTTTTGAGGGACTTGCACGCAAATTGCTATTAAAATCCATGGCCTGACAAATACACAAAACACTGATGGAGAATCACACAGTCCTATCTCTAAGAATACCCAGGTAGATATACATTTATAAATACTAATCAGAAAAGTCTGAAGGCATGTAGAGGGAGGAGAGGAGTTACTGGGAGAGTGAAGCAGTATAACTTAAAAGCATGCACAATCAACTCATTGGAAGCATTCTATAAATTATTCTTCTTGGAATATTTAGCCTTTGGCAGCAATTTTATCATTTCACACCATTACTGTCCTGTCTCAGACTGTCTGTAGGAATCATGTCTCTGTGCCCCCTCTATCTTCACAAATGTGAAGTATCTGTGTGTTGCTTGGCTGTGACATATAGAAACGATTTTTCTTCTTTTTTCCCATTCCTGACTTTTTTATTTCTTCCGCGTAATTGTGCATTCTAATAGTTGGAGGGGTTTTCCTAATTGCAGAACAACATCTTTTGCAGAAGTTACACCACAGAATGCTGTTGGGAAATAGTCCTGCCTCTCAGAATAGGGTGAGGGAAGCTATGGCAAGAGCTGCTTCTTTGTTTCCAGTGTTCTGAATCTTACAGAATTCTCTATGAAACAAGTGGTTCTGGAGGTCTTGAATGCTGCTTGTTTGGAAAGATAAATAACTCAGTGGAAGCAGCAGTCATAGTGTTCATGCAGCAGAACTGCTGGACAGTCAAAGGGATATTCTGCAAAAGAAGACAAATCGTAAAAGCTGCTCTAAACAATAGTAACTCTGATAGTAGGAGAGGAGATTCTGAGGATGCCTTTGGATTGTAACGTGACCTGTTTGCTTTTCTAAAGCCTCACTTGCCAAATTGTCAAGAGAAGTTTTCTTTGCTCCTTGCGTAGAGAATGCACATTGCCCCAAAGCAAAATAGGAAACCAACTAACCTGGCTGAATGTAGGGTTCCTCATAAAGCTTGTGTGAGCGACGTGGCATTGATTTGAACGTAAATCTACAACTACGGGTTCTCTGTATTTAAAATTCTAAAGTGTAGGACTACTTAATTGCATCGTATGGGAGGAAGGCCTCATCATTCAGCATGAGAGCTGAGGTCTGAGTTTAAAAAATGCAGAGTTCTTGAGCATTAATGAGATCTGCATTCTCATGTTATAACAGTTAAGCAACTGTTGGTATAAAAGAAAACCAAAGTCAAACACTAAATTATAGCCAATTCTGGTTCGTAGTGACCTTTCCCTCATTTTCCAAGGAGGTCAGGCATGCCTAAGGCAAATATTCAGTCCTGAAGGAAAGAGGAAAAGGAAGACTCATGTGGAAATAAGAAAAGGGCATAATGTGGGAGTTGTCACTGCTCTCTAAGAGGTAACTAGGTAACCAAGAAACTACTTTTTTAGAAATTATCATTGCTAACACGAGTCTGTGAGATCCCTCGGTGTTAGCAGTGCTGCAGTCACAAAATCACAGAATGGTTGAGATTGGAGTTTGCCTCTGGAGGTCATCTGACCCACTCCCCCTGCTCAGCTGGTTGCCCAGGAACATGAACAGTCCTTCCATAGATTGTATCTTTTTCTGCTGCCACTACAGCTAAAATATGATTTTCATTAGATTCAGTGCTGATCAGACTTACCTGATCTAGTACTCATGCAAACCAGAAGCAGTTGGCAGGCCCTTTTGGTTGAGGTTGCCAGTGTTGCCAGTTGCTTCAAGCAACAGTGAGAACATTTTCCTAGTGTAGACATGTCATTTTTATGTTTTCAGAAGGGCTATTTTTATACAGTGATTCATGTTAATGCCTGTTCTGATTTGGTGTTCTTCCATCTCCTCTAAAAATGCAGTGGGACTGATGCATATCCAGAGTAAATTCACTGACTTCTGGATTTTACCACTAAGGGGGTGTTTAGCAGGGGAGTTGAAAACACATGATGACCCCAGTCATGTTGCATTTTTCCTTTTGCAGGGAAGCTAATGTAGGTACTTCTGCCCCTTTGATTCCACAGCTGTGTTACTAATTCTTACCTTCATGTTGATGTTCTTCCCAACTGTTTCCATGCAGGGTGTTTTGGGAGTGGCTCCACAGAAACCATTCTTAACTGTTTCACTGTGGCTATTAACATTTGTAATTCGAAACAAATATAAAAATTAGCAACCTGGAGTTTGGGAGGTAGGGATGTTTTTTTGGGTTGGTGTTTTTTTTTTTTTGAGGGCACTTTTAAACTTAAGCTTTTTTTTCATTTTAGATAACCACAATAAGTGTTGTAGTGTCTGTTTTACAAGGGTAGGAATGAGCTCTGGACATAGGTGGGCGAGGAACTTCTTAACCCCGTGAAAAACTATTTAGTGTTTCTCTAGCATGAAATAAAAGCATACACTCTTAAGTCTTGCACTCTGGTGGAAACCAATAATTATGTTTTATGCATCGAAAGACTTGCTTCTAGCATGTTCGTGTAGAAGGGATGGGTGCTGTAGAGATTAAAGATTTTCTGTTAAAGCACAGCTCTGTATCCTGGATGGCAAGGAAAAGGTCTCTTGAACTGACCTGAAACAACCAAGCCAGGTCCTGCCAGGAGGGACTGGCCTCATACTGTACTTACCACTTCACTGAAAGAGCAGAGACTTGCAGATGTGAGGGACTTCCTCATCTCTCCTATTTCTCCCTCTTTACCTGAGATTTCTGCTGAGTTTTACTTCTGGTGTACTCCATGAAGGTATGCAGGTTTTGGATGTCCTGGTGCCAGGTCTTTGGGGATTGAAGCCTCTGGTATCCCAGTCGTACTAGTCGATAGTTGGGAACCAGACAAGCAGAAAGTGTGCTGAGTGAGAAGAAGCAGGGGTGGAAATACATTAAGGTTTTCTTGATAGGAGCACAGAGGCTAGAATTGTTCAAACTGTATTTGTGAAGGTTGGTCTCACATGGAGGTTGGTACTTCCACAGGCTATTATCTTTCTCTTGCATGAACTGGGACATTATTACTGGACAGATTGGTTAGAAAGTTCTGTACCACAGATTAGCTACAGGATGCTTGTGTCCAGTATGTATTTGTTTGTATCTTTTTATGTTAAAAAGGCCATTGCTCCTGCTTTTATTGTCAGTAGCAAATAGGAAAGCAAATCTAAATGTTGTCAGCACTTCCCCTTTGAATACTGACTTCTTTTACCTGAATCCCGGCCAAAAATTTAACACTTAGTATAATTCTGTGGTGATTTTTCTTACCACTGTGGTCACAGTTATGTAACCTCCTATGTGTTGATCCTGTGAATCCTGAGTGGCTTTCTGACCTGTGAGAGGATTGGTGAGCCTAAAACTGAAGGTGACTAGTTGAAAAATGAGCGAAGTATTAACAGAGAATCTACGCTAACTCCTTGTTAGCAGCCTTCAAAGCTCTTGACATTTTTGATGGTTCCTGAAAATACAATTGAAGACTTCTGCAGGAGGGAAGATGAATATCAGACTTTTAACCCTGACCCTGTGCAGGGGTTTCCCTGACATCTGTGAGTCATTAAGACTTAGTATAGTGCTGAAGATTGAAAAGGTCTTGTAGATCTGAGTGCTCACACAAGAAATAATGCGTGTCTGGCTCTCCTTCTGTGCAGGTTAGGCACAGTTTGGATTTTTAACTGGGGAAACTTCTCATGAGGGACTCTACATTCAATTTAAGCAAGTTCCTTTTCTCAAAGTGGAAGATTATTCATGCTTCATTCTTGATTAATGTTTTGGCTGAATGGAAATATGTTGTCATTCCCAGAAGCTTGTTGTAAAGAAAATTGATTAAAGAGAACAATGAATAGTTACTCATACAAGAATGGATAACATTAGAAACTGCAATCATGTTGATTTGTTTTAGAATGGTATTATCAGCAGGTCTTTTAGACCTAGAGAAGAGCTACCCATCAGCAAGTAGTTTTGTATAAAGTAAGCAAATGAGGAAGATAGGGAAAGAAGGGTTAAATTTCTATTAGTAGCCTCCTATTTAAATCACTTCTGTTACATACCTCATGAAATGAAGCTTGTGGTAGTACAGTGTCTTAAAGTTTCACTCTCCTGTTGTTCAACTGGCATTGAATCAATATAGAGTGAGTTTGCATTTGGAATGTTATTTGTGCGATGAAAAATAACTAGTTACCTTACCTTTCATTCAAAAGTAAACTCTATCACTTTTCTAGCACTCAATTCATTCATTAGATGTCAAGGAGAAAATGAGGTTTTATGTCTTTACCATCACTGACTTGGAGAAATAAGGCTGGTGGCCATGAATAAGAAAGCTCCTATTTCTTGCCCTGTGAGCACAAAATGTTGTTCTTGCTAGTGTCTGGATTATTCTATTACTGGTTAAACACATCTGCACATTCTTGTGATGTATATGGAACCAAGGGGAAATAATGAAAAAACATGTTTGGAATATTTCATCACATGCTGCTATCTTTTTCTCCTCAAGTGCTGGCTGAAGTTCGGTTTGTGGTTATTGCACAGCTGGGCACTCATCTGAATACTTAAACTGTTTAGGTTTGTTTTTATTTTGTCTGTACTTTTTTGACTAAACCTTAAAAAAATAGAGGGAAAGTGGACCATAGTGTGTTCTGAGTGCCTCACTAGGTCTGTTAACCCAAAGAAGTATTACAAAACTCAACAATAAAAGGTGCCACACCTGTTTCCCTCATGTCAGAATTGAAAATTAGAATAAGTGTAAGCTACTTTTTCTACTTCTTTATTGATGCTTTTGTGATTTAGCCTGAATGTTTACATGATGCATTTCAGTAACTGGAGCATATATGCCAGAATTGATTGATTTTTCTGGTGAGTGGCAGAAATGCAAAACTTTTAGTTTATATGACCTTGTTAGCCAATTGATTGTATTAGGCAGTCCAGATCAAACTGAATTATGGTGTGTGCCTGTTTTTGTTGCACATAGATATCTGTATATATGTAAGAGCTTATTCGAACATTTATAATGATAGAAGATAAAAGAGTTTTTTATCTTGCCCAGTGTAAGACCAAATTAATTTTGTAGAATACAGGATAATTACTGTCCCAATCTCACTGCAGATAGTGTTATATGAAAATTGCTCATGTTGTATAAAAGACAATTATACTATGTGCATGCTTTCATAAGTAGCTGAGAAATGGCTTATTTTAACAAAAAAAAAATCTTAAAGACTGATGCAATTCACAAGTTTCCTCTAATCGCACACCCTGATTTCAATTTTAGCAGCACTTGAACTAGTGATGTATACAGTATGAAATACAGAATAAAGTGAAGCTAGAAAGAAATCCTTTTTCCTGGCCATGATTATTTTGTATTTTTTTTAGGAATATGGTTTAGTGGTCAGTTTAGGCCATTCTCCCACCCTTCCATGAAGCACAGTTGCATTTTCCAGCTGTTTCTCTGTGTTGATGGAAGGAATCATGCAACTGGCAAGGTCTTGCCAACCTGAATATGCAAGTTTAAACCCACGTCACATCAGCAAATTTCCAATCTTGCTGTATGACTTCACTTTGTTGACGAGGCAGGGAACAGTAATGTGTGACTGTGTGCGGTGAAAGGAGTGAGAATGCCTACTGTAGTCTAGTTTTAGGTAAATGAATGTAAACTTTCCCTTCCCTTGCAAACTTTCGGCATTCCTTTCTTTGAGTGGTCAGTCTCCAAGTGATGGAATGCATGGTGTGTCAGTGGGTGCTGGGAAATTGTAGGGTGCTCATTGTTGCAAGACCAAAATGTACCCTTTTATTTTAGTGATCATAGTGTTAGGGTGCTGTCCATGTCCTGCATTAGCAGAAGGCCTCCAAGGAGACTATGAGTGACTAAAAGCTTCCGAACTTTCCCTCTGGGGTTTTGTCTCTAGATTCCTCTCCCTTTCCCTACTTCATGCCACCATCAGCACCTTTACCTCTTGGATAGTGAGTGGCTCCACGCTCAGTCACTAAGACTTAACCAGGTTAGCTGTTGTCAAAAAATACCTTGAGACTGGAGCTAATATTTCTTTCTTTTTAAAAAGACAAAATTTACTTATGATACTGTACTGTTTCTGGCTCTGAATAAAAAGAACTGAGGAAGTTTGTGTTTGGACCTTGATAAACTACTGCTATACAAGACCACAAAACTAACAGCAGCTCTTAAATAGTATGACAATAGAAGCAAATACTATTCAATAAATCTATACTTTTTTTTGTCCTCCTACAGGAATATTTTTATCCAAGATACTTGGGTGAGTTGCAGCTTTTACTTTCACTTGGTGGTAGTGCCAAACACTGAAGCTTGTCACAGAAATCTCTGCTAAGGAAAGTGATGGAAATCTGATTGCAGTAAACATGGCATTTCTAACTTCTAAGATAGACTGTGCATTCTTTATGTGATTTTGGTTTTACTTATATATAAATTTACATACAGAGATCATTTGTGTGGTTTTTTGCATGCTGAAATGTTAGAGTTACATTTATATCTGTAGCTTGCAGCATTAGTAAATAATTTATAGTCTTCTATTTTTACCGCTTCTTAATTTACTTAACTATTAACTAATTTCCTTAATAAAAAATATAAAATTACCTTCAATGATTGATCCACTGGCTTATTCTTTTGACTGTATAACAGTCATGACATCATGTTGTTTTCTATTTGTTTAATATGTAGTACTTAAAATCACAAACGCCAATAATTTTAGAGAACTCCATGTGCTCTTTAGATTTTTGAAGAGAAATTTAGTAGGTCAAATCTGAGTAGCTAATAACATGCTTTAAGAATCCTAGTAGCATCTGCTAAAGTGATCATCAGATGGATTATAACTCTACTGTACCTCAGAGCTAAAAAATTTTGATGAACTTAAGAATTTGAAGGCATCTGGGAGATTATAATATCGCATAGATTTTGCACCCACCCTCCAAATCCTTGCTTAATAAAACAGCAAGCCAGATATGATTTTACATGCTTTGAATAGCTGCCATATCATCATTATAATGATAACAATTTCATTTTCTGTTCTTCAGCTTGCATTCAGAAATATGGGTCGCCGTATACAAGAAGTCCAGATTTCCTTACATGCGTTCATAGTAAGCATTTTTGTTTTGTATATTGTGTTAAATATTCTCTCATGTTACCTGAAAGAGTGGAACCAGCTCAGCCATCTCAATTTTTTATAATATTTTAGTACTAGCCTTCTTATTCTCTAGGTTTGAGACTCTGTATTGCTTGTCATATCTGAGCAAATACAAAGCCTTTCCCCTTTCATGACCTTTTGCCATCTTACTGTCGTCTTTCAGTGCTTTGGTATTTTATGATGCAAGATGTTTCTTTCCCATGAGTTCCCCAAGGTCTGAATAATCTGAGAAGCAAGAGGCATAAGAAATAGAATTTACCAGAAGATTGTATGCTATGTTTGGCTTAATTTTCTTTTTTCTTGAATACTAACTTGGACTTACTTTTGCTAAGGAACCTTAAAAAAAGCTTATAGTCAAACCCAGGCTTGTGCTGGACTTCTTCACGTTGAGAAGATCAGTTTCACACATCATGTGTCCATGGTTTAAATATTGCAGCCTTTAATAATTCAAACAATTTGTGTGTCAAAAGGGAAGGGGTATTTGTTGATCACTAACGCTAAGATCAGAAATTAATTAGCTCTTCTAATTCCCTCTTGGATCTTAGCAGTGCTAAAGATGTAATGCTGCATAAATATTCTAAATATGTTCTAGGAGCAGATCAATTCAAATGGGGAGAAAAAGCACATGTATATATATTTCTTTTCACTTCTACCCCTGTGGTTCGGCCTCCTACTATGATCCAGTTTGATTTGCCGTTGTTCATACCAGTGCTACCGGACCAGGATCAGAATTTAGTCAAACTTCCACATTTATAAACTGCATTACGACAACATTTTCCAAAGAGTGAATTCCAAGGTTAATGAGTGATATGTTAAGATCTGCCATGATATAATGAAGCAGTATCACCTCTGAATGTTGAGCCCTCTGAACTGGGAATCCTCAGAGCTGTGGTACCCACATAAACTGCAGTATGCCAGCTCATTCAAAGTGGGATCTGAAGCTGAGTGCTTCCTTTTGCTCATGTGTAGCACAGCAAAGAGACAGGAGTTCCTGATGAAAATGGCTAAAACTTGTTCTGAACAGAAAATCAGTTTAGAAATGGTTTGGAAATGCAATTCTAAGGGGTAGTGATGAAAAAATCTGTGAAAAAGAAAAGCTGAATAATTGTTTTTTAGGTATTTTTGTCCATTGCAGATGCAGTGGTTTGGAAAGAAAATTATAACATTTTTCCCCATTAAAATATTAAAATATTTTTCAATGGCTGAATTTTGGCTAGCCATTAGCAATTCACAGGAGAACTAAAGGAGAAGGAGCCCAAAATGCACTTGGAAGAATGACAGGCTTTATGCTTGGCCAGTTCTAGTGTGCCTCTTAATTTTCAACAGCTGCGGCTCTGTGGGGTTGTGCCTGCAAGACTCATTTAAACTTTGTTTCTTGTCATCCTCATCTCAAAACAAGGTAGTGGAAGACTTTTAATCTGGTTTTCAAAGAAACTCAAGGGCTGGAGGGTGATTACTAGACTAGTTTATAATGGAAATAAGGCAGAAGTTTTAACTGTGACAGTGATTAGACAGATTAGCAAAGTATTTTAGAATTCTCGGTTTCATAAGATCTTTCAGCTGGAGTTACAGGAAGGGTACAGCTCCAGATTCAGAGAAGTCAATGCAAGCATTTCCAGCATAGGTGCGTATATGAACAATATTCCCATCACAGTGGAGAGTTAATCTGCAGCCAGTGGTTCTAGAGAGATCCCTCTGACCAAACTGTCTCTGCTCTGGGGAGAACTGAATCACTCTACACACTCCATTTATTGCACTGACTCCACTGATTACAATGAGAATGAAAGATAATTGCTTTGCAGATAGATGCTTGCCTTAAACATAGATACCTGTACTTTGGTCTGCAGATAATTTCCTAAAAGAGATACTATAGGACCGCTAGGAATTGGAGATTGAGTTCTGCAAGAGTTTGAAAAAAGGTACAGGATTGTTTTGGAAAAAAGTTGCTTGTGACCTTAAAAAACACAACAATATTTTTGTTAGGTTGTGCATATCTTCTATTTAATAGTGAGTGTTTTAAGTTTCACAATCTAGCACTCTCCCAATGTATTTTTAATTTGCACTATTTTGTGAATATCAAAAAATAATTTCAGAGTAATGAACTGGTAGCAGGAGCATACTTAGGTAAAGTCTTGCTCCCATACAGACTTCAAAAATGGAACTGATAGTTCTTTTCTCTCTCTGCACTTATGAGTTATATATGTGGTATCAGACATAACTCAAAGCACACAAAAAGCTCATACTGTTCTTTGCTTTTAATACCTTGACTAAAACCTGTCATGTAAATGAATATAAACAAAAGATTCATTTTGTCTTGCAATAGTTTAAATTGGGAGCACCTTCTACGTTAGCAGAGCTGCAGAGCTGTGAAGCCACTAGGAGAGGATAAGACTGTCCCATGTTCTCAAACACTCAAAAGGGAAGCAAACAACCAGCAGAGTGCTGATGTGATAAAAATGTCCATGGTTGTTCATGCCATGGGTTGCGGTAGCATGGCATTCTGCTAGGCAGTGTTATTTCCATGTGGCTCTGCAAGGAACATCAGAATCCAGCTTGAAGAAAGTATTAGAAGCTCAAGGATACACCAGATAAGTCTTGCACAACCCTGTTGACTTGTTTTAGTTATCAAGTGACTTTGAAACCACTGCCATGGCTGGACGGCTGAGTTTGAGCAGCTTCAAAAAAACAGCCTAGGTTTATTATACCTGCTAAATACAAATTCTAGTCAGCCTTGGAAAAGAAACATGCTAACCAGAGCAAGACTGTCATGGCTCATCTTCCCCTTAACCTGACCTCTCCTTTCCTGACTCCAGTGTTGTGTCGACTGGGTAGTAATTTATTGGGAGCTATTCTGGCAGGTGGGTGTTCAGATAGCCCTTGTAGTTGTGTTTTCTTTTGTGTGGCTTGGCCTTTACCTTGGCCACAGCTTTGCACAGCTGCAGTGATGAGGAAGAAAGATAATTAAGTCTGTGTTTGTGATGAGTGGATGTTTTTTTCTGCAAGGCTCTTAGCATTGTGTACCAATGTTTTTCCAATAGAGTTTTCCCAGCCACTAGCTTCTGAGCCTCAAGATGAAACACTGAAAATCGACATTTCTTTGACCAAGTCACCTCCCTTGTCCGCAAAGGAACATCTTACTGAGGCTCAGGATAAATACTTATCTTGATGGCATAACCCTAGCTAGATGTTGAAGCTTTGCTGGTTGCAGAGGAGCACCTGAAGTGAGAGTGTATGAAACCATTGTGTTTTGACAGTATTTTGGTAGAGGTAGATGAAATCACAACTTGCTATGCAAATTCTTCCCATGGTGGAGTTGTGTGATACTTTATGACCTTTTATAGAGCTCTTTTCTTCACCTATTTTGTCCTGCTTGACTCAGCTCACTATATTTAATAACAGCCATTGCATATCTTGTCCTGATTTCTGACATCTGTTAGTCCTCTTCAGAAGGACAGTGGAATAGTTATTATAAACATACGTATTGTGGCCAGGTGTATTTATCACAGTTGAACTTGCACTAGGCAGTCCTTATGTCCAAAGCTCAATTAAACAGCCTACAGACCAAAGAGTGGTGAAAACTTTTATATTGTACCATGCAATAAATGTAAAGAAATATAAAATCAGTACTCTGTGATTATCTGAATAAACTGCAACACTGTGTGCAGCTAATTTCAGTCTTCAGATCATTCAGTGTGCAGTGCAGCCCAAGAGTCTGACCATTTTTTTCTTGTTAACTGTAACACAAATGCTATCCATCATTTGAGCAGATGCAGTTGCCTTATTTTTATGCCTAACATAACACCAATCTTAATGGCTGTCCAAAAGGGAATCCAAAAGTCCAAAAGGCAGTAGAGCAGACTGAAACACAGGAGGTTCCACCTGAACATCCCAAGTGTAGAAGGTCTGAAGAAGTCCTGTGTTTCTGCTGAACCCCACTGCTGGGAGGGAATATGAAAACAGAAAGGCCCTGTGACTAAATGAGCTTTACAGTACACAGAATGAGCTTCTGCACTGCTCCTTCTGGTTAAAGTGGTGGGAACAGTTAACACATTAATGTTTTATCATTGATTTAGAATACAAATGTAACCAGTTACAGATAGCTACCAACTTATTTTTTTTGTGGGGACAAGAGTATTCTCTCATCCTTCCCTCAGCTATATCTGCAAAGCACTGTCCTTGGATGATTTGCAGCTAGATGGTTAGGTGGCTTTGGACAGGAGACTTCCATTCACTAAGCATGGTAGTCTGATAATTGTTCCTCCAATCTTTCCCAAAATATGATGATTACTCTCTTGCTGCTTTCCTATGGAGAAAATCTATTTCCAAGTATTGGAACTTGGCTTAAAATCAGTGGCAGGCTTTACTCTATGTTGGTCCCATGGGAACATTGAGCTGTCTGTAAACTGGATAAGTGATTTACTGTTCTTATACTGCTAACAGATGGGTATTTTTTGTTCTCATTCTACATATGAGAAACACCTAAGCTGGATAGCTTGGACAAAAATTTCAGATATAAACCCTTGTTAGCCATAAAACTATCAACCCTGGCAAGATCCTCAGTTGAAGAATGATTGAAAAGATTACCCATCCTTCCTTGAGTGTTTTAGTTGCCAACAACCTGCTTACTATTTTCTCCAGAACTAGGGAGAGTAGATTTAACTCTCTTAAAAATGAGCTACTTTGAGTTGTTTCTTTCAGGATGTGCCCTTCAGATACGGGGGTGGTAGCTCACTCCCTTTTGCAATGAAATGAATTCCAGTGCACGTGCTCTGCAAAATTCCTGGCACAGCTTGTTCGGCATGTGAGAACTAAGAATTAGCTTCCAGTGTTGCCAGGTGTGAGTATTTCTGATAGTGGTTCCCCATTACTGTTGAAGTTTCTTCACTTTTAATGAGTGGAACACCTGTTTGTTAGTAAATTCAATGTATTGTTGTGTTTTGTTTTGTTTTTTTTAATCCTTATATAATTCAGATTTGCCAAACCAGTGCTCTCCTGATCCTTGTCACAAAGAGGGTACCGTCAAATGTGAAGATCTCAAGGGGGACTTCTATTGTGCATGCAAGCGTGGCTGGCAAGGAAAAACATGTGAAAAAGGTAATGGGGTTTCATTACCTATTATACTTGGAACAAAGATGTATTGGGTTTTGCTATATTCTCAAATGGTCAATGCCACTGTGCTGCATAATTAAAAAGTCACGTAACTGAACCTGGATTATACACCACTAGTGTTTTTACCCGTCTGTGAATCACATAACCCTGTCACAGCAACATTTTTATATGTCCTTAATAGATCTCAGCTTGTCCTCAGCAAGGTAACCTACAAAGTTACATTCTGACTTTATGTCCCACCTGTCTGAAAGGGGCAGCAGAAATAGGGTTGTTGTGGCTTTTTAATCAGAACTGCTTCCACTGTTCCCTGATGTAACAGATCACAGATTGCAGAGTCTGTAGAGCCTCATCTTCCTTTCTTGCACTCCTGCTATGGGAACAGTGACTTTCAGCAAGCAAATGACCAGTCTGATCCTGATGATACATAAGCAGATGAAATTTGTTTGTTAAAGACTTCTTTCTAGTAGGACCTTATTTTGTGTCTGCTTACATTCCACAGAGTATTTCCACCAACTCCAAAGACAATATTCAGGCAGAAATTATTTATGCAAGAAGTCTGAGGGCCCAAGAG
This sequence comes from Clamator glandarius, assembly GCA_033459285.1. NCBI lineage: Eukaryota > Metazoa > Chordata > Aves > Cuculiformes > Cuculidae > Clamator > Clamator glandarius. The sequence continues at coordinate 2,487,180 of JAUNZM010000393.1, read as the reverse complement.
GGTTTTCTGTATTCCTTTCTGAAACACTAAAGTTATCTTCCCTCCTCTTGCTTTCTGGTTTCTTTTTCTGCCTGCTTTCTGCCTGCCAACGTTAATTGCCAGAAATCACATTCAGCCAGTCCAGAGTTGTGGAAACCAAGACAGCAGGAGACCCAAAGCCTCTCCTTCTGAAGTAAATATTGTGGGAAGGTTATGGGATCACTCACAAGCATTCTAGGCAGTTGTCTGATCAGTATTATACAATCATCTTTGAGATCTCATCAACATATCAATCTGAAGCATATCCCCTTTTCTTCTTATAAAATGCCATGAAGTGTGCTGTCTACCCATGAGCTGACTCTGGAGTCCCATATACAAAGGGGACATAATGAGCAGATAGGGCACATAGACAATGAAATCCAGGCAGCACTGCTTACCTCTCACTGCTCGATAGCTGCGAACTTAAAACTTTTTGTGTTCCCATGAGGTCTTTAGTAGTAACTATATATTGTTCTTGTTTTATTTAAAGCTTTCATCCTGAGCTTACTGCTCATAGTATCATTTAAAAAGTTAGTTATGATATAAAACTCATTAGTTACAATTAGATTGCTTCTGCAAACAAACATTTTCACTTCCACAGTGACTAAAGATACTCCTCTGCATTCTCAGAGCACTCAGTTACAGTTCCTTCTCTGTTTTTTTTTAATTAAATCAACTTGAGCTAAGGTACTTGATGTGTTTGAATTAAATCTTTGTGCTTTTTGTAATCATTGTATTGCAGCTGTAATAACGTTTCTTGTTTGGTCATTCTCCTTCCCAATGCCTATCCCACTCTTTAAGGGCTGACTGTAACACTTTATTTTTACATAGATATTGATGAATGCAGAGCACAGAACGGCGGCTGTAACCAGCTCTGTCTCAACAAGCTAGGCAGCTACCGTTGCTCATGCTACAGCGGTTACGCTCTTAAAGACAGCAAAATATGTGAAGGTAAGCTTTGTTGGGTCTGTCAGTTTGCCCCAGCAGATGCTTAGTGACTTGTCTACTCCCTGGTCTACTTAGCTCTTGTCTACTCCCTCACCCATCAGAGACTGGGTGGTAGCTCCTGTTAGCTGCTCTCTGCTGGGGTTGCATTGGGTGCTCCAGCCAGCATTACATGCTTGGGCTTGTCAGCAGTCACATGGTGCAGCTCTCCAATATAACAACACAGGCATGATTCACGGAGGGTTTGTGGCTTGGATTGTACTAAATTGGTTCAGCTGATCGGTCCTCATATCCTGACATTCAGAGGAGGAAAGGCCAGCCAGATGCACTGTTATGATTCTTTCCAGGCTTGCAGTGTTGTTGTATATGAGCTGTTTGTTTTTCTCTCGTGCGTTCCTTATTTCAATTTACTTTTCTAAATCTGGGTATATGCAGCAGTTAATGGATTCAGATAGATACAGCTGGTTAAATTCAGTGCAACTGAATATTACTAGCTGCAGGAAAGCCCTATGAAGGTTAGCAAATGTTTTACATAGCAGCTGAGAACAGAAAGTGAGGATCTCAAGTGCCTGATTGAAACTGTGGAATGAATTTACATAACCGAACTTCAGTAACTGAGATTTTAAAAATGTTAGGAGGCTGCATACTGAGGCACAGGCTCCTTAACGATCACATGTGGCTGTTAAAATTATGTGTATCTCAAAACTGCACAATTCTATGTACCCTTTACAGGTGGATGTGATGACATAGTTCTAAGCAGTTTACACACCTGATCTGAACAACCTATTAATGCTACCAGCAAAAAGACAAGGAGCAGGATTTTATTTTTTGTGTCATTTCCAATGTTTAAAGCTGTATATTTCATGGTGCTCCTTTCTAACGAAAGCAGATGCTTAGAAGAACCAGCTTCACTTTTGAATTGTCCTTTGATGCTGGTTCACATGGACAGGTAGACTCCAAGTGGGCTCATAAATACCTTTGTTTTCATGTGTCTGTATATTTGTATAATACCCTAGAACTGGCTACTAGAGCAGTGTGAACGCAGCATATATGCATAGGCCAGCTCACTCATACACGGGAAAATCACAATGTATAACATGCAGTTGTGGTTTTAACAAGTAGTAGAAAGCAAAATTCTGTATTAAATTTTCAGGACAGTGCAAATGTTTTGTCCACATCAGCATTTTTCTGGGTATCAGCTGACATATTAGAAAAATACTACTTCCTTTTTATGGACCTCCAGTTTCAGTCCATTGCCTGCCTTCATGGTGAAACCCCACAACTTCTCTCAGACATGACTTGTTCTTTGTGATAAATTTGGCTGCCTCGACCACCTTGGCCACTACAGCCCAGCAGATTTTAGATTTTAGTTTTTTGAATGCACAAAATAGGATGGCTTGCTTGTCTGAGGAAGGAGTACAGAAATCTGTGATACTTCACGGGCTGCATGTTCCTTTTATGTCCTGCTTTTCCTCAGTGCTGCTTTTTAACCCAGTTTCAGACCCCAGAACAAAGTGGGGTTTTCTATTTTGTGAGAGTTATTTTGTTCTACACTTCTGGCTCACTTTGCATTGATTTTTGCAATACTACTTAATGGCTTAAAGAAACACTCGCTGGTTTTGAAAGCCTGAAGTCACTTCTTATAATTAATCCTAAAGATAGATTCTTTAAAATATAATTTTTCCAGTTACCAAAATAATAGAAGGATCATTTGACGCAGATACCTCTCCAGTGCAGGAACAATGAAGTGATTATACTCATCTGAAGTAGTGTTGTTTATTTGCTTGTTTTGCAGACATAGATGAGTGCACAGCATCAACAGATATCTGTGGAGAAGCTCATTGTAAAAATTTATTAAGTTCATATGAATGTGTGTGTGATGCAGGCTACAAGTATGACAACTTGAGGAAGACTTGTCAGGGTAAGCTCATGAAATAATATCATATTAGCATTCATTACGTGATTTAAAGCTGTAAAACCCCAGAAGTTTAATTTCAGGCTTCAGTTAATGCTTCTTTTGTTGTTGTTCTTTTTAATCTTGCTTACACACTGGGCTTCAGTTCCTTTTCCCTAGTTGTGAGCGAGCTTACAGTTTGCAGTCATCTTTGATGACTTGAATCAAGCTGTAGGAGCCAGAGTGCTGAGATTTCTTGAATTTATGACAAATACGAGACCTGGTGGGAGCACAGAAGCACCTGTGCATGTTGCTGTCTCTCTTTGTAGGACAAGAAAAGTCACAGAGCAGTAGCTGCTGTTCTTTCAAAACCTGTCTTGTGGTATTACTCTGAACTAGGAGCTTAATATATATTGGAACCATGCACAGTTCTGCTGGCTACACTGCCTGCAAGCTTTCTCAATGGAGTAAGTTTTGAAAGTATTCCAAAACTAGCATTGTTCCCTGCCTTTTGTCTAAGCTAACAGAACGACATGCTTCACGCGCCAACCAGCCCTACCTCCAAGTGTTTATCTGTGCCTGAAGAGATCCCTGTGGGCCATCACAATATGTTTTCCTGCATTTGTTTTTGAAGCAGATAGAAACAAGCCAAAGGGGGAAAAAAGTAAAATAATGAATGAAAAACTCAGCTTTTACTTGTCTGTTGAGGATCCAGCTGCTGAGTAGCAGTGAAACAAGCAGTGCCTGAGCTGAACCTGAGTTGAAGAAGCAGGAGCCAGTCAGCACAGGCATAAGAGAAGGGGCCTGAAGTGAGGAAGTCTTGTCTAAAAATTAAAGCCCAGGGCTCTGAACCAGAAGACATGGAGTTGAGCTCTGCTTCCAGTCTTCCAACAGACTTGCTGTGTATCTATGGGAAGCTGGAATCTCTCTGTGAACACAGATTTGTGCCAATGCTAACTCTAACTCTTCCTTCCTGTAAAGATGTGGCATAGGGTAAGTACTGGTTGCAGAGCACTTGGGGATGCTCAAATGAAAGATGCTACAAAATAATACTGATACTGGGTTTTTTTCCCCAATTGATTCATGTTTAAACAAACTCTGTTTCTGCTTTCTCCTCTCTCATTTGCTGTTTTTGTGTAGATATAAATGAATGTGAAGAAAAGCTCTGTGAACAGACCTGTGTCAACTCACCAGGGAGTTATACCTGTCATTGCGATGGCAGAGGAGGAGTAAAACTTTCCCAGGACATGAATACATGTGAGGTATGTTAATCTTTACTGCTGTAACTGCAGAACATACCTTTACTTTACACTGCAATAAAGAATAACTGATGAAGCTCTGGACCAAAGGCATTTGAGCTGAGTGATCAGCAGGAAGGAATCCTACTAGCAAGGTCATATGAGTTGGGGATAGTAACTCTCACAAAAAGAAACTTTCTCCTGGAAGTCTCTCATCTCAGTCTCGCCTTGTCCCCATTCGAGTGTGGTATCAATAGCCCTGCTGGCCCTATGTCTGGCTATGAGTTACCTCTGGTGGCCCAAGCTTTTCTGAGTTAAACCCAATAGGATGGTGTGAAGGTCTCAGGGTGTACGGTGTAAGTTACAGACCAGCATTTACACTTGACACTTTTGTCCTCCAGGCATTTGAGTTGGATGGGCTTCAGTGGAGCAGGCTGCCTCTGCAGAACCCAACCAACAGCAAGTTCTTAGCCTATCTTTTGTTGCAGGCACAATGTTGCAGTAGAAAACATTATGCTGTACCTTATGAGTATGATTTCATTTTTGTAACAGGAAAACATTCCTCCAAGGTGTATAGGAGGGAGGAGGGAAGGAAAGAGGAAATGTTCTCTGTACCAAAACAACAGTAATTTGAGAGTATAAACATTAAAGTGCCCTAGCCTGCTATATGTATACCAGCTACATGAGAAAAGAAGAGGAGGCATAGTCTCTGTTTCTCTTTCTGCTGTGTGAGAAGAATTAGCACTCAAAAATGTGTTTTGGTTATAGAACATAATACCATGTGTGCCTTTTGCTGTTGAAAAAAGTATTAAATCCTTGTACCTGGGGAGGATGTTCAGCGGCACTCCTGTTATCAGACTGCGCTTCAAAAGGAAACAACTGACAAGGTGAGGACAGCTTAGAATAATAGTCAAATGTCATGTCTGGCTTTCGTGCATGCAATGGTGTTAAGTCATTACAATACAATTATTCCTATGATCATCTTATTTGTTTGGATTATGGGGTCATGTTAGGCAAAACATTATCCAAACCAGTAATTGAGAAAAACAACCTTGACTACAGAGCCCCTGGGGTAATTACTGAAGTACAATAATGTATTCATTCTTCTTGACACTACTTTAAAATCCAACCTCACAGCTTAAGCCTTTCAGGAATGCATTAAAAGCTAGTATGTCTTAATGGAGCTTTATAACTGATAGAATTTATGATATCTGAATGGAAAGTACTCCGTGGTTTTTAAACTCTGCATAACTAATTTATTTCTTGGCACCTGTGCGGTCAGACTTGTGGCTGAGTTCGACTTTAGAACCTTTGATCCTGAAGGTATCCTTTTCTTTGCTGGAGGCCATCGAGACAGCTCATGGGTAGTCTTGGCTTTGCGCAAAGGACGGCTAGAGCTGCAGCTGAAGTACAATGGAATAGGCCGTGTGACCAGCAGTGGACCGCTTATCAACCATGGCATGTGGCAAACTGTGAGTCCAGACCACTGCTGTGATCTTACCCTTTCTTGGCTTGTTCCTGATACACTCTGTCAAGTGCAGCTAGAATTTGTGTATTTTTGAGAAGATGCTATTCCAACTCACCTATCCATTCAATGTATGTCCATACATTACGTGTTTTAAGGCTTGTCCTAACTAATTATATTTGTACTCATTATAAACTAGATTACATCACTAATTTGCACAACCAGAGCAGACAGAGAGCCTCTGGGATGAGACAGTACTAAGCTGACTTCACTTTAGGTTAAGAAGATGCCTTCCGGGTGAGGGTTGGTAGAGAGTAAAAGGGAAGGAACTCTGTAACTGTTCTCCTAAGGAAGTTTCCAAAGGTAGTTTTCTTGCTGTATGGTAGGTTTTGTTTATTCATCTCCTTGTTTATTTGCTTAATCACAGGGTTCAGTTTGTCAGAGCCCTTGACAAATCTCTTACGCTTCAGTATCCTTTTTTATACGCCTCAGGCTTGTTTACATACAAACCCATCCATTTCCCTTGTAAAGATATTGGGGTCTATTAGAAATGAAGCAGATCTCTGCTTACTAATAACACAATCCCAGCATCCTCATGAGGTGATGCACTGCATCTTGGAGCTTGTAAGTCTTCATGTTCTTGATGCTCTCTCAGAATATCTCCTGGTGGTTCAGGACATATTACAAGTGTTACTGTTAGTTACAGTACAGGAAAAGCATCCTGTAGTATGATCTGCACTAGATTAGCAATTTATATATGCATCTTCTCACTTATGCCTTTTCCTCCCCTTTCATTTTTTCTTACTTAATTGGATCTTCTCACTTTTAAATCTCTTGGGGAGTGGATAGGAAGTTCTCAGCTAGCTCACATACGAGACAAACAGATACTGCTAATTGTGAATAATTTTCTGGTATAAATTTTTTAGGATAAAACCCCCCAGCATTATTCATTAAAGAAGAAAGGTGGGAAAAATTTTGTTTCTCCTGAATACATTCTAACAAATAAACAAAGAAGTCCTGCAATGCATTCACTGTCAACTACTGACATTTGGTAATGTTTCCAGTAGATGAAGTGGTGTTTAACTCAGTTCTTCTACTGTCACTGAAGCAATTTTAGATTCCAAATGGAGAGCTGTAGAGGCTCAGCAAAGCTCTAGATAAAATGTATTACATACTGTATCTTTATAGATAGGAATGGCCCCAAGCCAGTTCTTACTAAATTTGTTGTAAGATTTGTTCTGCTAATTTGAAATATGGCAATTGTAATTGCCTGCACAGAGAGGATGGTAAGAGAAGAGGTGAAAAGCAGAGCTGATGCCACTGGGGTGACTTGGGATTCACAAAAAGCAGTCATTATGATGTTAAACCATTTTACACAGTGTAATGTACTTGTTAAGTGCCAGACCTCATTATCAAGTAATTACAAACTTTCCCATGGTAGTATGGGGGGAAATAATAGCTGAAATGTATTTTCTTTCTTCAAGTAAAAAATGCTCAGGCACACAGGAGTTGTGGGGATAAACAAAGGCTATGTTTGCTTTCTGCAGGTAGAGAAGGCAGTAAGTAATAATTTTAGGCAAGAGCTATTGGTCTCCTGCCAGCCAGTGGTGTCATGGCTCTTATCTGTAAAATAACCAACAAACTGCATGTTTGAGTGTCTGCAGCAATACACTCCTGGTGCAGTTTTTTTAGAGGTTGCATAAATCCCTGGGGAACTCTTCCTCAAAGCTTTTTGGGACAGTGCAGACTGAGCTGTGGATGCTGTGACTGGGCTGAGCAGGACGTGGCAGCTGCCAGAGACATGGTATGGCATGAGCGGAAGAGAGAGAACCAGGCAGTGCTGGCACAGGAGCGCTTCCTTGGAGCAGGTCGATAGCCATAGCTCTGGTGACTGTCTCCCAAAGGGAAACTGTTAATGTTGTGCCTGATAGAGGCTAAAGGCAGAAGGATGTACCTAGAGATGGAAGGCAGCAAGAGGAAGGAACCTTTAGCCTCTTGACTTCATGGTTGACTCATGTCTGATACTTGGGATGCTGCTTGCATTACTGAGGTGCTGTTGATTTCTCCCTTGTCTGCTTTCCTTTCTTATCCCTTGCCACCACCCTGCAGGTATTTTTTTCTCTTCTGCTTGACATCCAGTGTCACTTCTGTCTCTAAATACCATTTAATCTGTATGACTGAGCCATACAACTATAACTCTACTCCTTCATTTCTCCTTTTTCCTTTGGACAGCATGGTTATTAATTTGGGAAATACTCTTGAGGAGGGAAGGATTATTCCTTTTTACCTGTCCCCTTTTATAAAACATGTAGACACAGGTTTCATTTTAAGTATAGACATTTCAATCTCACCTTCTGTAAAGCACAACCCCAACAACCTTCCAAGGTCACAGTCCAGACTCAAATGCAGTTTGGGAACTTTAGTCTGGACTTAAGTATGCACAGGATCAAGCCCTTAGTTTTGGTTAGGCTTAGAACAGTGGAGTTTGGATACTTGGGAGAACTTTATAGGGGCTGGGAGAAAATAGTAATTTTACTATTTAACTTTCAGGAGATAAAGAAAATAATGTCTATTTAAAATCAAAACATGATGAAAAGTATCAGCAGTGGATGCCTTTTGGTATCTTGAACAAAAGTTGCATAGTTTTATGGAAATTTGAAGGCATTTGCAAAACCTCTGGCCAATATTTCTACCTAAGTATTTTCTCTGATGTTGATCCCTCTTAATTTGTTTTTAAATGATCATTCCCAGCACTGAAAACACAAACCAGCAAGCCTCAGGAAAAACTTCTAAACTAGTTATTAGTTAATCCAGCAGGATAAAGTGGCATGCGTGTATGGATGATAGCGGAGAATGCACTTGCCTTCTTTTTGTTTTGCATTTCCAGAAAGAGTCATCTTTTTGTCTTATTTTCAGTGTTTAGTTGGCATAAGGACAGTATGGTTAGCAAAAATAATAACCTACCTACGCTGTTAAATGTCAGAACTGAAGGTTAAGCAATCACAAGCAGATTCATATTTGGCTTTAACCCTGTGGCTGCCTCTAGTCCTGTCCCTTTTCAGTGCTGTCCACTTGCTTTTCGTCAAAGAGTAGACAGACTGGCTCTGTGCTATGAGTTATCTGGGTCATGAATCCAAAACAGAGAGTCGACTGCCATTATGGCTAACCATATGGGGACTGTTAGCCATGAGAACTGCCCATCTGACTGTTAATGAGCACACTGGCAGGCAGCAGCTAATTACAAGGTAGGAATTACAGGAGTCTGCTAACTGCTGAAATGCTTCCCCTTTTGGTTTGTAGGTGATGGTGATGTACCAGCAATTAAGCTTTGAATACAAGGATACAAAGCTGAAACTGCCAGAGGGCAGAAAAAATTAGGCAGAATGTAATTTCCTAAACTAGAATTTGTTAAATGATGCCACTAGGGTTAACCCCTTCTCCTATGGGACTATCCAAGGATTTGGTGGTTTTTTATACTAATGATCAGAAGCAGCTAAGAACTTGGACTATGTTTTAAGAAGTTTATGTGTTGCTGCTTTCTATACAAACTGATGAAATTTTAGAAGACTTTGCAATTGCAGTGGACTTGCGAGTTGCAGGATTTCTTCACAGAGGATGCACAGCAGGGGCATTGCTGCAGATGGATTTTTCCCATTCCTGTTTGTTCCATGTCTGCCTATGGTGTGTGCCAGGAACAGTCAGTGCCAGCTCCTTGTGGTGAGCTCTGCATCCCATCGCATTAGGGCAGAGGTCACTGTCTCACCAAGCAGAGGTGTCTGATAGCCAGTGTAGCTAAACCAGTTAGGCTGTGGCTGCCAGGACCTGTGGGCTTGTGTTCCCACTCACTATGTGGACTTTACAGCCTGCCAATGCCCCAAAAAGCCTGTTTGAGCCTGGTTTGTGTGCCTCCATGGAATGCAGCGGGGAGGTGTGCATGCTACTTTAAAACAGCAAGCTTCAGACAAGTAAATTCATGTCCTGTAGGATACAACATGGAGCAATATACCAGGTGTAAACAGTATTTTAGCAATCTAAACCAGGCTGTCCTGGGATCCACAGGAGCGGTTAAAAAACATGTATTTTGTGGAGAAGTTTTTTGTCTATCAAATGTCCTTCATCTTCATTACCAAAGACTGCAATCCAAAAGGAATGTCCAAGAATAAATCTGTTGAACCCTGTCACACTTTACATCACAGAGAAACAGAACTCAGCATGGCTAATGGAAGCAATTTTGGGGCAACTACTCTTGAAATACAAAAAGAAAGATGCTCATAACCTGGCTTATTAGCAGAGAGAAGGAAGCATGAGTCTAAACAGCTGCTGAAATAAATACTTGTTTCTATACAGTGGCTTACTGGTGGAGGCAGTGTCTGGGTGTCCCAGGGAACACAGTTGTATTGATGAAAAATCACAGAATCATCAGTCACACAGATGATCGAGTCTAACCATTCCCATCAATCACTAAATCGTATCCCTGAGCACCTCATCCACCCATCTTTTAAACACCTACAGGAAAGGTGACTCAATCACCTCCCTGGGCAGACTGTTCCAGTGCCCAATGACCCTTTCCATGAAATATTTTTTCCTGACGTCCAGCCTGAACCTCCCCTGGCGGAGCTTGAGGCCATTCCCTCTTGTCCTGTCCCCTGTCACTTGGGAGAAGAGGCCAGCTCCCTCCTCTCCACAACCTCCTTTTAGGTAGTTGTAGAGAGCAATAGGTAGTAAGTGGGTAGACAAGCCATCTGTCATGGAGGGGGAAGAAGGACCTGTGTTGAAGGTAATGAAATATCAGAGATGTGTTCCTTTCTTCTCTGTGGGAAGAAAGGGGTTGTCTTCTGCTATGGCAACAGAACATCCCATCAGTAGCAGAATCCAGGTCCCAAGGCACAGAATCTGCTGCGTGTCAGCTTTGTGCTTCACCTGCTCCTCTCCTTCCACAGAGCTGGCTGCTTTATAGTGCTTCTCTTTGCAGCCTGGTCATAATTTAAATTCTGAAATTGTTTTTGAAATGTCAGTGGGGATAAAATTTTCCTGGAAGTTCAGAGACATGGAGGCAAAACTTGCAGAGACTTTTTGAGAGAAAAATTATTGCCTATTACACATTTTTATTGTCCTCTTAAATATGACATCTTCTGTTGTTCCTTTTTTCAGAGGTCAACATTCAAAGACTAGACTTAGTGTGACTGTAAAGGCTTCTACTTTATCTCTCACTAGTCCAACAAAAGACATCTTCTGATCTGTCTTTCGAGCTTTTTCTGTCATGTGCATTTGCAATAGAACGTGTCTCATTAATAACTCATTATTGCATTTCCATTTTGCATAAAGCCACCTAAAAATGTCATATAGTTAATCTAGTTGTATTTTTGTGTAGCTGTTTTGCCTAGCTGGGCCATCTTTGCCATTATCGGAAACCCACATTGCTTTCCTAGAGTAAAAATTTACAGATCAATGTGGGATGTAACTTAAAAGCTAGAAAAAGAGGCTTGGGGACAGAAAATATATCTCCATCCTGGAGACTTCACCGGTGGCATATGTCTTTTAGTTGAGGCTGCAAATACTGATTTGTTTATATAATGAATTATTCTATTCGTAATTTTACTTTTTCAGATCTCTGTTGAAGAACTCCAAAGAAGTTTGGTTATAAAGGTCAACAGGGATGCAGTTATGAAAATAGCTGTCTCAGGGGATCTGTTTACTCTAGACAAAGGACTGTATCAGCTGAATTTGACAGTAGGAGGCATTCCTTTCAAAACAAAGGACCTTATTCTACCAGTAAGTACAGCAGGATGACTTATGTTGTTTTGCTTGCCTAAAGGCCTTGATTTCATCTTCTTTTGGGGTAATGTAGGTCCTTCCTGAGAACAGTTCAGCCTGTTGTGAAAGAGGTGGAACTATCACCTTCTGCATACAGCTTCCTCTCCATAGACTATATATAGAGGGAGCCTAAGGGAGTAGCAAAGGTGAGACTCCTGATTTTTTTATAAGTTTGAGTAAGATTTATGCCACCTTTAGCCTGCAGAATTAGGACACAACAAAACTGGAGCACATAACAAAGCCTTGAGAATTATTGGTAGTTATGCTGGCTTGGAGACCGTGAGTGGCCCCAGTGGGTCAGTAGACACACTGCTGTGTGAGGGTACCGTTGTGCCCATTTGATCTCGGAAAAAGCACTGGGGACAATTCTTGTGTTGTGACTGAAGTTTGCACTTTGTGTATAGCATATCACCATTTTGCTGCCTGCTTTTGCTGTTACAGTTTAGTATGACCCACAAAAAAAAATGGAAGCTTATTTTTCTTTATTTCCTCCTAATTCAAGCTCATAGGGCATATGAGTAGGAGTTAAGGCACTCTTTGGGTGAGACTGGATGATGAAACAGCTGCTGCTCAGGCTGTTTGAATGTCCACTACACAGAGCTGGCTTCTTCAAACCCATATTGGCATCTCTTTATTTCTAAATGAGGTGACAGGCTTGCAGCTCTGTGACCGGGAGTGCAGCAGCTGAGGAAGGCTTCTATTCCTCACAAGAAGTCATTCAGGGCCACTGCTTGTCTGAAACATTAAGCTCAGGGTGTGGTCTGAACATAGGATTGAAGGCCAAAGACTTGTGAGGCTTTTTATCCTACCTCAGACATTTAATTATTTCTGTATTTCAGTTAATTGAGCTTAATGGTGCTGATTTAGATGCTTTGCAAGGAGTCTTCTCTTTACATACTGTCTCACATTTTAATGTTGACATTTGGTACAGGGTAACAAAACTAGAAGCTGGAAGAAACAAGGTGTGTACAGAGTAGTGTGCCCATCTTGTGGCTCAGGCACCCTCCCTTAAGCCAGAACCCAACAACTTACACCATGATCAGGTCCAAAGTTTTGTGTGTCATGAAGGCTGTTTGCAATGACACAAAGGACTGAGATTTTTAACTTCAAATTAGCTTCCCAGCATTTGCAATGCAGAATTACAGGACTTGCACAGCTTTGGCTACACAGCCTTAGGAGTAAATTGGACTAACGATGTACAGTATGTGAAAGCAACTAACAGAATCAATACAACCAAATCAGTACCTGCATTAGCTTGTACCTTTTTGTCCTGTGGAGACAAGCTGTTCTCAAGGGATTTTCCTGGGGAATACTGATGACTGGCTTGCTTGGGATTGCAGGACTGGGGTTGCTGCCAGTTGGTTTGCATGTTCGTAACATGTCAAAATGATCTTCCCTGTTGGATATCATAATATAACTCAGAATATCATAATATAACTCAGGATTCCTCTGCACCCAAAATCGGTTATTCTTCACTGCATAGTAGCTTGAGGCATGAGATACGTCTTTATCCTCCTAGATAAACCCTCGACTGGATGGTTGCATGCGGGCATGGAACTGGCTGAATGGGGAGGACACCACTATCCAAGAGACCATAAAGATGAATGAAAAAATGCAGTGCTTTTCTGTGGCAGGACGGGGGTCTTTCTATCCTGGCCGAGGTTTTGCTGTGTTTAATCTTACTTACAGTAAGTACTTTATTTTTTTTTTAATTTCTGACCTCTTGTCCTGCCACTAACCATACTTGATTAATAAACAGTTAAGAACATACACGTATGCCAAGCTCAGTACTGATCGATGCAGAAAAGTGTGGCAGATGTGGGCGAAGTGGGAATAGCTAAATCTGTGGTTCATAGTGAAGGAAGGCCTGTTTATGAGGCTCAGCAAGAATAAGGTTCTTTCTGTGTAGCTCTAGTAATGCATTTCATACCCAAGCTGATTCCTGTCCATCTTCAGCACTAGGGGTTTCACATTCCTCTAACAGTGTCGCTGGTTCCAGCCCTATCTGCTATTTTTTCCTAAACAGGAAGAGCTGCAAGCCATTGTGCAATATCTTGAGTTTATGATGGACAGAAAATCAATGTTGTCTGAAGCAAAATGTTCAAGATCAGATTCACTTTCAGTCCCTGGGTGGTGTTTGTTACACTTAGGACAAACACACTAAGAGTATCTCTGATACAAACTGAATGAAATTGCCCTAGATAGAGTAAGTTTCAAACAAAACCTGCCTATACTAATTTAGCACTCAGAAAGGCACCTTTTCTTTATTCTGGATTATTCTGTTTGTTTATATGTGCTGTCAACTGCCAGTACTTTTAAACCCATACAAATGCCAACCATTTATTTTAGCTTTGTGTGCAATTCTTCCTCTGGAGAAGCCTTTTGTGCGTCATTATATGGATTTTTCTACTGTGCCATTGTAAATTAGGGAGTATCAGGTATCTGTCATGTCATTTACCACATGGATTCAGAAGCTGCAAAGTAGAGACAAGGCAGCGTCTGGAGTGTAAATGACAGCACTCAGCAGAGATGAGTCTTCAGCACCTGCATTTTTATATTCTTTTTTCTACAAACTTACTTTGTAAACTTTATAAAGAACTTATTTGTTGTATTTCAAGATACGATGAACCAACAAAGCTAATATTTCTATGAAGGTAGGTTGTAGAAACAGGATTGAAATCTTTCTTTTTAGGCAGCATTAACTTTAAAATTACAAGGACATTGAGTCAGTCAGAAAGATGTTAGAAAATTTAATTCAGAATTCAGCAGGTGAGATAAAGCATCCCATGCTTCTGAGGGGTTGGTGATCAGAAATTGATTAGGTAGGTGATCAGTGTACTGCACTTATATCCTTTTTCAGTTTAACACAGGCTTTCATAGAAATGTTTCCTCGATGTCAGATTTGGACTTAGATTCCTCAATTATCTTTGGACAGTCAAGAATGATTGAAATATTTACTGCTCTGTCTTGCAGCAGTTCTTTGAATGTGTTAGATTAACAGCCATGGGAGTTGGAATCACTTTGTGACACAAAAGCTTAAGTAACAAGAGGAAACTGATGTGATGCTCTCCTCTGATTTTATGTTCAGGTACTTTGAAGGGTTTGGGATTTTTCTGAGTAAAAGAAATGTGTCAGTCCTTCCATATGTTCATCCATCTATCCTCTTCTCCAGGCAGAAATTGGACAGCCTATTTATTGGACATGTTAGTCTTAGTTTGTCATGCTATGCATTTCTTTCTCTTCAGTGCAACCTTCTTCTGGAAATGACAGCAAGACAAGCTGGGAAATAGAAGTAAATGCTGTGATTCAACCAGCAACAGATACTGGCATGTTGTTTGCTCTAGTTACAGAAGAAGCATCTGTCCCTTTATCACTATCTCTGATTGATTATCACTCCACAAAGAAACTGAAACAACAGGTACAGACTTAAACATTTTTCTAGAGAAGGTTCCTTATTATTTCCTGGGAACTGAAAGTCATCAGGATTGCTACCTGCCTGGTTATTTGCCCCTACCAGTTAAGAAAATGGTCTGAGGTTGAGGTGCTTGGTGGCATCAAAATTCTGCCTCTTAAGAGTACGTTTCAGACACTACTTGGGAGCTCTTTTAGAATGTTGTCTAGGTAAAAGCTGGAACTGAAGCTTGAATACAGGCATATTTTGTTATGTTTTTCTGGGACAGAAGCTGTTTAATGCCATTAGCAAAGAATTCCCATTCTCTGGAGGTCATCAGGAAGAGTCCCAAGGTAATTAAGAGGCTTAGGTGTTGTTCCAGGTGCTGCAAAGTACCATGGAGTTCTGAAGCTCCTGATTTAATAGTATTCATAATAAAGGGCTAGATTCTGGCATTACATGAATGTAAATCAGGAATAATTTCATTAAAACTCACAAGCCAAGTTTTCATTTCTGACAGAGAGAGCAGCTCTAGTCTATTTGGTTCCAGGGCAATATAATTGCCTCTGTAAGATGCACTATGTATTATTTTTGAAAAGAGAGTGGCTACAACTAATGATTAGTCCAACCAGTTCATTGTTTTTTCATCTGTGCAAATGAGCAAAGAACACAATCAGCAATAGTAATAAGGCTAATTCACTGGTGGCTTTGCAAAATTTTTAAACAAATTTTTTGCAAAATTTTTTGCAAAATTTGTAAACAAGGCCACAGTGGGGTCATTGTGGTCTTGGATAAGCGTGGCTAGGTATATTTCTGCTCATTGCCTCTTTTTTCTTCCCCTATTGTCCAGTTTATCATAGTGGCCTTGGAGAACATGGTTGTGTCCAGACTGGCAATAAATCTCTGCGATAAGAAGGAACGCTCTGTGGACATCCTCCTCAATAGAGATCAGTTATCCCTGAGGGTAGATGGGATAGCAGGAGAGAGTGAAATGGGCATCTCTGAGTTAAAGGACAGCCTGGCCATCTTGGAGACCTCTTTGCAGTCATCAGTGAAGACTTACGTGGGAGGATTGCCAGGTGAGCATACAGGTTTTTAGCATGGACTACAGACTCCCAACTCACCTTGCTGAGCAGTCAGGAGAACTGTCTCAGTTTCTGCTTGAGCAGGCTTTGCCTGAAATGCAGGCACATAAACTCAACAGATGTGAAGGTGTGCTTGACATAACTGTCAAGAAAAACTCGTTTTTCTTGAATGATTGTGTCCTTCTGAGGACAGCTGAAGGCAAAAAATAGAAAGTGGAAGATTTGCTTGGCTAGCAGTAGGAGTGATTTTTCTGAAGGCAACTGTAAGCATCATCATTATCTTATACCTGGTAAAATCCATAGGAGCTGGACCACAGGCTCCCACGATGCTTCATTAATGTCATGAACATGCCTGGGGAGTACAAGGACCTCACATTGTCTTGATAAAAGCTTGGGAAGCCTAGTGTAGTGATTTGTTCTGGCTGATGTTTTCTCTGAACTGAACACAGCACTCTACAATTAGCAGATTTCTGTCCAGCATAGCGTACCTGGGGCACAACCAAGGGGGGTACCCCCATTTATAGCTTTGCTGGCTTTTCAGCAACAACAGAGCTTCTTGTGGGATGTCAGTTTCCTCCTCTATTCTGAATTTGGAAGACCAGACTTCCATCTGAATCATGAATTTTGGCCAAGTTTGGGGTGTTGTTTCTTGTTCTGGCTGAACTGGTTTATCAGTCTCTACTGCTGAGGAATGCAATTAATGTTAACACTTATGTCTCTGATGCACAGCAGTACATCCTATTTCATTGCCAGCAGCCAGGCAAAATCCTGCCCTTACTTGCCCAAGCAAAGGAGAGGCAGCAACGTTGGCCTCTTGGTAGGTGATGAAGTGGTCAGGCTTGAAGAGAGTGCTTGAGGTACCATGTGTGCCAGGACCAATGGTGTGATTGTTCCCACCATGAACAGGAGTTGATAGAGTATTTATGCCAATGATGTAAATGGTTCCTAGCCACACCTAAGATGGGGAGGCCACACACTCTGGGGTGTTCACAGACTGGCAAGGCCAAGACTGAATCTCCAGATGTGGCATTTTCCAGTGTCTGAATTGTCCAAACTGGCCATTGTGCAAACAAGAGAGGTGACCTGTTTGCTTTCAAGTAGTTCTCAAACCTACAGCAGAGACTTGCACAGCTCAGAAAACAATCCCACTCTGTTGCTGTCTCAAGTTCCCCCTGGTTCCCTTAGACTAACTGCTGGGTGAAACACATTTTTAATTAGCCAGAACTAAGTGTGAGATGTCATAGCCATGGGTGTTTAGACTCAGCTGGCTTCTGTAGGTTATGCTGCTTTCCCTCTTTGATCTGTTCTGCTCAGCAACAAGAATTTCTGCCTGTGCTCTGCTTTTGCCATTAAGAGGAACCCAGCACTTGCATCTAGAAACCTTGTAATTTGCCAAATGAATAAACATTTCAGCACTTTGGTTAGATTCATCACTCTAGGTTAAATAACTATACCAAATGGTCAGATCTAAGTGAGTTTGACTCATTCAAATTTTGAAAACATTATGTCATGTTTGGCTTTTCCCTACTTCCAAAACTTATGGAAAAAACAAAGTGCAGTGATCACACTTAATGTCTTTATTCCATGTGCCACAATTAAAGAAGGAATTCTGGGACAATATACTTAGTATGTCCCATCCTAAGCACAGCTAATATTGAAGACGTGGAAGAAACATTATTTAGAGTTTCAAGAGACAGGAGGAAACATACAGGCATTTACTACCTTTTCTATGTTTTTTCAATTCTGGTAAATGCTATATGATTTAATTTATATGATGCACAGGCGTTTTTCCATATAATGTATATACCACCAGGTGAATGAGCCTTTAAACAAGGATTCTGAGTCTTTATAGGAGCAGATTTCAGACAGATCCATTTCTAGTCATAACAGAAGATTAAATATTTGATCTGATTCACTCTTATAACACAAAGAATTTTTGGTGATTATTTTTGGTGGTACAAATCTTACAAGTCCACCTGAAAGTCTACACTGTCAGTCAGCCCTGTGGCACTTATAACGGCAATCTGCATGATTCCTTAGATGAGTGTTTAAGCTGTTAAGCCAACACTTCAACTTCTTCCAAGTCAAAATTTAATTTACAGTCTTGTGAGGTACTACAACACAGATACCTCCTTCTCTTTAGCAGTCTTCACAGATAAAATTTGGTAAAGGAGGAGGAATACTAAATAGCTAAAATGATTAGTTTAAGCAGCTACCAAGTATTGGTACTTTTCAGCCAGGAGGCTGAGAAATCTGTAGTATCCCTTTGTAGGTAACAGATGCCTCATAAATGTTCTTTCATTCAGTCCTAGAGTCTGTCTGAGCTGCGTTTCAGCACATCAGTTTCCAATGTGGCCCCGCCTGTCTCCAGTCAAAACCCTTTAGATTGCATATAATCTCAGGTTAATAGGATGAACTATTGTTCAAGTTGTCCTTGCTTCAGTGTACAGATAAGGAGTTTACTTAACTATCTGCATTTCTGTGAAGATAAATAATCTTTGAGATGCCATTGCTTTCAATTTGATAGCCAGCTTGCTTGGGTCAGCTTTGGGTTGTAAATAAACTAATAAGCTTTGGGAAAGTGTAGAGAAAATTTTCTATGTTCCTGTGTGGGGTTTTATTTATTTAAGGTCAGTTTGTATATGGTGGTGCAGAAGTTAGTAGTAATATTGACTAATTTCCTTTACTCTATACTTTGTGTCTTTTTCCTTGCTATTTGTTTTCTACTTCTGGTAGAAAAAAGTATGTCACCAGTGGATCTCCATAATAAAAAAATAGTCTCATTGATCTTACTGACTCAATTGATGTATTCCAGCCCCTTTCTGATGAATGCCAGCAATCTTCTTGTGCTCCTTATGGTAAAGATCAGTCTGGCAAGTGATATAGGCTGTGTACAAGAGGAGCCTTCCTGTCATGAAGATCATTTGATAATCTTTTGGCAGATATTTTGAAGAGAGAGAGGGAGGACATTAGAGGAATGCATGAGAACTCCACAAAAGACAAAGTAGAGGGTCCAGAGATAGGGGAGGGGCAACACTGAGATGGAAAGCAGCATGAACATGGTGTGGAATTGGAGTGAAGCCTTGCTGCTGTGCAGCACACAGTTGGGTCAGAACTGGGGGCCCTGCAGAGACACAGAGCAGCTGAGCAAAGACTCGGCCTGGTAGAAGGACTTTGGTGCACAAGAATAGATGGTGTTTTTCCTACGTCTGGGATTGTGCTCTTGCCTTCTGGTGAGAGGGCCTGGGGAGAGGCAGAAACCGCAACTTGAAGAAAAGGAGAGTTTGAATTAATTGAAGGAATGCTTATCTGTGCATAGGCAGGGCACATATTTATTAAAAAACAGCCATCAGAGATGCTTCTCTCCTCTTTCACACAGACGTTCCTGTGACTTCCACTCCAGTCACTGCGTCCTACCACGGCTGCATGACTGTCAAGCTGAGCAACAAGGCACTGGACTTAGACGAGGCTCTCTACAAGCACAGTGACATCACCTCACATTCCTGTCCTCCAGTCGAGGATGGTCAGTAGGTACCACTGCAATGCAAAAGTTTTATATTCACAAACTTTCAATGCTTTTTTTTTTTAAAGACATAAATTATTCAGACCAACCACACTGCGTGTATAGTTTCTCTTAAACACTGAAGTTATGTAGGAGCTACTGATTCTTATGTCAGATTGATTATTGAAATACTCCTTTGCTTTGAGGTTTAAAGGTTGTAATATATTTGTAAATAGTTCAGAAGACTAATATTAAATAAGCCCAAAGTACAGAATATACCTAAAGTGAATGTTAGCTTTAGACTGTAAAAGAAAGTTTTATCTGTAATGTGGAAAACTTGGTAATATATGAGTGTGTACTGGATGAAAAATAATAATTCTGTATTATTTTTTATTACCGAACACTGCTTTCTGATTTGCAAAGTATGACAGAATAAAATATTTACATACAAGTTTTTAACTTATCTGTACTGAGGTTATTTTGTTGTCCAGAGATAACGACTCAAGCTATGCTTGATGTGAAGATTACACTATTGGGGGCTTTTTTGTTTGGTTTGTTTTAGTTTAGAGGTGAGGGGGTTATGTGCTTATGTCAGTTTTATATATCTTCTGGGCTGGACAGCAAATAGTTGTTGCTGTTCTTATTGCTAGAGTTCTTTTCCTGATATTATAGACAGAAGATTCAGTTGCGACCTTTAGAAAAACTCTCAGTCGATAGAAAATTGAAGACAAAATTAGGTCAGCAGGAAACAATTAGAAGAAAAGACTCAATAAGTTGAAAACCATATGGCTTTTGTGTCAATAACTGCTGAAGCAAATGATGAGGTGTCTTGAAGTGGAGATTATTATCTGGTGATGACATATTTTTGTTGCTTAATTTTTAGGTTGGCTCATTCATTGTGAGCCTAATGGAAGCAGAGAGGCTTGAGCCAAGTCGAATTGCGGACTGGTGAGATTATGCAGGGTGGATTTACACAGGAGAGGTTGTAGAGCCATAAAGTGCATGAACTGAGAAAGACAGGTAGATCTTGTAGTGGTTAAGGTTACCTTGTGCTTCAGAGGGTTAACACAGAAAATGTCTGATCCTGCAAAGTCTTTTATAAATTATGCCTGGCCATTCTACGACACGTTTTGCCTAGTTGAATATGGAGATGACAGATTAGCCTAATAAACCATGTATGTGACAACAACAGTGACCAAGCTGTGGAGATACAACTGTCCCAGCGGAAAGGGTATGGACTATGCCAAACATATTTGCTGGTAAGTATCCCTACTTTATTTAGCAAAGAAGAAGAAGAAGGTATTCTCTTAGCCATTAGACAGCATGATATCATAGCTCTGTATCATGGCCAAATTAGTCAACAGTAATGCAGTAGGACAGAAAAGACCAGAGCTTTATTGCTTTCAACTGACCTACTCATTTACACTTACAGAAGGACCTATCAAAAGGCTCTTTACACTCTGGTGTGACCACATGCAAGTTTAAAATGAGAGTTTCTCACTAGACAGTAATAACTTATTGGCAGAATGTGCACGGATAGGAAAATCCAGTAGTGATATGGTTTTGCTTCTTTTATTGAGCAAGGGAAACAGCAGTATTCCTGAGAATGCTTTCTGGTAGAGTTTATTACTCTGAATCCACTTGTGATATGATGGCGAACACAAGAAACATTAGTATCACCAGTGGGAGATGGGAATCCTTGAACATATTGTGGTTAACAGCACTTCCACACTGCAGTTTTTTGTTTTCTATGTGTTTTTCATGTTTGTTGTAATCCTTACCAAAATAGCTTTCCTATCTTTTTAACCTGGAGGAGCTTTAATGAAAACAGTACAGACTCTAAAGACTAGTTTTTAAACAAAGTAGGTGAAACAAACCCTGTTTTACTTTGTTCTTTTCAAAGGAAGTGTGTTAGCAAAATAGTCTTATATCTAGCACTTTTGTATGATTTCTGTGGTAGTTCCCAAAAAGCTAGCATGTGGTATGAGTGAATCACAAACATATCTGACTTGTATGTTAATGTAAGTGGTATTATATATTATATATATTGTTTTGGATCCTGGATATGTGAATCTTGTGGTACAGTGTGGTACACTGCAGTTTCAGACCTCATGTTATTTGAAAAAAGACTATAATTCCATTTTCTAAACCAATTAAGTCAGAGCAAAAATTTCTTCTGGACTGCGCATATTTGTGCACATATCCAAAGATATTTTGCATAGACCACAACATCCCCAAACCCAAAATGTGGTGTAGAAGAGAAAGCCAGAGTTTTTAAGTCTGGAGAATTAAAGAAAGTGAGAGTGTTTTGTGTCAAGCTGGACTGTTTTTAATGCCCTACAGCAGTACCACGCCGGAGGAAGGGGCAGCTGCTTCTATACATTGAAAAGAGAAAAAAAGTGATAAGTACTCCTTCATTGCTTCTCAGTCACTATGCATCAACCCAAGAGAAATATTTGATTTAATTTTTTGTTTTATTAGCAGTCAAGGTGCTCAACTCAAAGGAAGAAAGTCTGGTTTGGTCCCCAAAATGAAGCTTGGTGGACCCCCGGTAGTATTCATAGTGAGTAAAAAGAAGTAAATGTGTAGTTACACACATTTCATGATCAGGATTGATTGTGCTCTTCACATCATGCATTTGCACAAGAATTAAGCATTTTGAATGCGTTAAATTCATGTTTAAGGGAAAAATAATGGTCTCTTCTCTGCCTTCTCTTTCTCTTAACCAGTTTCATATAACTCACCTTGTCAACAATATACGTAAGGTATCTTGTCACTGATGTTAACATTGCTGGCCTAAAACTTTGCATCTCAGAAAATCCTTATTAATTGAACAAAACATGGTTTTCAATGTCCGTATAAATTACCCTCTGATCTTATATGTTTAGTACTGAATGTGATTTTTATACATAGAGGTATAACACATAAATTAACAAATTTCTTGATAGGTGGAAAATATTATATAAAAGGCTGATCATTCTTTGTGCTATTTTCAGCTAGTCTGATGGTGTCACTTCCTTCCAAAGGAAACTGTCAAGTAGGCTGGTTTTGTTTATATAGTTTCTTTTTATATTTTCATAATATGAAGCAGCTGCTTTGCTCTTTGGCCTTTCAGGAAATTTCTATAGCTTCCTTGCCGTCTAGACTGTAACATCTATAGAACATGCAGCACCACCACCCTTCCTCCAGGAGCAAAATGCAATGAAGAGATACAGTGATCTGATGGGTTTTCGTGCTCCTAAAGACACTCAGCCCCCAAAATACAGCAGCCATGTGCTAAGACAAATCCCAGCTAATATGATGCACAGTGAGGGGGCAGGGTGCCCACAACAGGAACAAGAATTTGTTCCTGTTGATGGCACAGCTGCAGGTATTGCTGTCTAGCCTTGTCAACGTGTTTTCTCTATACAATAGGAGAAAATGAAAAAAAAAAAAGAAGGAATTCTGACTCTTCATCCATTTGGTTTCAGTTTTGTAAAATGCTTAGATCAGGTCTTGATCAGTTTAAAAATAAATAGCTGGGGTTTAACATAGAGAGGGTTTGGTTGTAGCCCCTTTTTGATAGAAAGGAATTAAATTGAACACTGAAGTATAGCTTAACTACCTGTCTGGAAACCACATCTTTAGTACACTGACATTTTCCGACACAGAGCAGACTGCCACAAAGTTTGGATAAAATAGTCCCAATAAAATTAACCCTTCTGTTTGAAGCTTAAAAGAAGGAACTATCTGTGTTTTGGTAGGGTAATTTTTTCTCAGATCTTTCATTGTCCTTACAAATATACACAGCCTTAGTTAGAGTATAAATATATGCAGTCAATTTTATTGTAAAATAATTGCCACACTTTTTTTTTATTGGTACAACACTTTCACAAAAAAGGATTATTAAATACTACAAGCCAACAAACATCTATCTCTTCCTACACAAAATGATTGACTCAGAAAGCTCCAGACTACACACTCAGACAATACAGGCTAAAACCCCTCTGAATTGGTTTATGAGAGCAGAACACATATCTGGGGTGCTTTCTTCATTTCTCCTCTTGAAGAGAAATCATTCTCCAGTAGATGGAGAATGAAAAAACTCATGTTAATGGTAGCCAGAAAGTAACACTGCATTTGACTGCAGGCAAACTGGTGGTGACTGGTCACTCTGCTGGTGATGTGCCTGCCTTTACATATCCTGCTCAGCTCATACTAAGATGCGGGTAAAAGCGGAGTGGCCATAACACACCCTGTGGTGGGTTCCTTAGGAAGTATAGTGCCTGCACAGCATGATTTCCAGAGGCTTCTTAAAAACAAAATACAAGCTACCAGATACCTGAAACAAATTCTTTCTTCTATGGTGCATATGGTGGAGGCTTTTCTCCAGGCAAGAAGTAAGTTGGTGTATAGAGGGCTGGAGCATTGGCAGGAAGACCATAGCTGGAGCTGGACTGAGATGGAGGTTGAGTTTCTTCCGATAAAGAAATGTCAGTAGATGATGTTCCTGGAAAATTACTGGCAGGCTGTATATAGACAAAGAAAAGTAAAGGATTATGACCCCATTTGCAGATCTGCATTTATTGTTTGCCATGTAAGAATTATATAATAAGCCCCATAATTAAATTTCCCGTGCATTGCAGCACAAAACTCACTTTAGTTCTGAAGTACTTGCTTAAGTATAGCAATGATGGTACCTAGTGAAACAAAACAGATGTCATCTGTAAACCAAATCACTTTAAATAGGCATTGCACGTGCAACTAGGCAATAGAGCAGAACAGGAATTTCTGCATGAAATGGTGCTTTGGCTTCCTGGGTGCGGCACTGCACCTAACTGGCTGATAAAGTTACACGTAGCTGATCTTTTCCAGGCATCGTAGTGAAATTTTAATTATCTCAGATGCAATTTATCTCAATTGCAATACTTGCATAAATACAAGGTCTTATTCCTGTGCCAAATGCAGCTTCCTCTTAAGAGAAAATTTCAGAGGGGCATGTATCTACCTGTAGTAGGTCTTTCTCTTTGGCTGACTTAGCTATCGGGGAGCTTTGGCTGAGCAAGGTACAAAATACAGAAAAAGTTTAGCAATCAGCCCATCTTCAAGAACAAATAGAGTTTGTTAAAACAAAAGAATTAATGAAACCCTACATGAATGTTCTGGATCAAATCCTACATCTGCTTTAAACCAAATTTTGTCATTGATTTCAAGAGGGCCATGATTTCAGCCTCCCCTCATATGCCAGCACATGCCAGTCCATGGGTTTCATGAGAAGAGTTGTGCTTAGTTCCTCTCAGGTTCAGGCCTAAAGTGCCTGAAATTTAAATAGAAACTAAAAAAGAGTAATCATTGATCATTTTCAAGGGATACGAATAAGACAGATGCTTCTCCCTGCTGCTAAAAAAATTGGTAGTAGCCACCTAGAAGGCCAATAGAAGGGCTGGAACTTGGGAAATGGCATCTCAGAGCTGCCCAGGACTGGCAGACCCCATGCCATAGTGGCTTCTCCATGGGGCTCTGGGTCAGCAGGGGCTGATGCCCGGAGTCAAAGTCTCGTGGTAGGGAGAATATTATCCTGCATTTGTACTACAGGGTGACTTAGTGAGTGAGAGTGGGGACATCCTGACAGAAAGGTTAATTACACCTTTTGACTTTCCAGGAGGCATTGCAGGCATAGTGACTGCTAGCTGGATCACCTCCAAACATGGTTGTTGTGGTTTTGGGTGGCTTGGGTTTGTTTGTTTCTTTTTATTATTATTTTGGAGCTGCTATTCCTCTTCCCTTTCAAACTAAAGCCACTTTTTCCATCTCTCTGCCTGGAATTGCTTCTGTAATGAGCTCTCCTCTGGCAGGAATGACTGGCACAATCCTTACTGCTGTCATCACCACCAACCACCAGTTAATCATCTACCTGACCAGCTGGCAGGCCAGATACGAAAACTAGCAATGAGTGAACTGTACCAGTAAGACACAAATGATTTTGTTAGCACATGCCAGAGCAAACAAAATTGGTTATATCTTTGTCAAAATGCATTCCTGATATCACCTTTTTTTTTTTTTTTTCATTTGTGTGATTTCTGCTTGTGGACAAGGAAGCATGAGGTGAACAGAGGAGTGTTTACCACCAGCTCAGGTTGCGATTATTTTCAGACTTTGTTTGCCCCTCCAGCGAGTAGTTATTCAGTGAGATACCAGATTCAGCAGAGGACTAGGAATGAATCTGCTCAGTGGTGGGAGCCACGGGTGAACTCAGGTTCATAGCCTTTGAGCTAATGGAGCTTCAGTCCATGCAAGTGGGGCCTACTCTAGTTGAGGTGAGAGTTCAAACTAGAGTTATTAGTTAGTAACTGATGGCTAACTGCTTTACTTCATTAACTGGCATCAATTAACTTATATTTTTCTCCTAATTCTAAGCTGAAGACGGTGTTGCTCCTTTTGTTGTACTGAACCGCCATGTGTGCGACCCTGCCCCAGCTGGGGGCAGGTGCAGGGCAATATGAAATGCAAGGGCTTACGAACAGTGTTTACCCAAAGCTTTGGTGATCTAAAGGGAACATTGAGAAAAGAGGCACATCTTGGGGCCCTTTTGTCAATCTTGTTTGACATGGAAGTAGAAACTTCTGAGATGCCTTTTGAGATGCCCAAGGGCACCCTCTGCCAGCTCCAGAAGCATGTGAGCCTCACGTAGACCTTGGCCCACAACAGACAGCCCTGTATGGATATCTTGTGAGCATTAGGTTATCTCAGATGACGATCTTTAGGTAACTGAACTGCACCCCTAGGATACAGGGTTCAGCCTCATGTCTCAGTTGAAGACTCCAGAACACAGATATCTAAGCTTACAGCACAGTGACATATAGCAATTGAATCCCACCCTTAGTGAGTGGAAATGCCTTTAGGGTGTATTGTTATCACATCTTACATCTTTAGTCTAAGATAATCAACGCGTGAGAAATGCCTTGCTCTCCCTGTGGACTCTGACGGGTAGACCAGCCATGGGATATACCAGATATCCACACAGATGTGACATAGGGACAACAGGACCTGGACCCTCCCCAGGTGACAGCAGGGGCCATTTGGCTACCTGATCCAATTATCAGACAGCGCTGGAACCCTACATGTCAACAGCCCTGTATTTGGCCAAATGAATCCCGGCCTGAGGCCCTGTAGTTGCCTTAAGGGCCAAAACAAGCTAAGCAGGGTCTGAATCCAGGAGCTGGGTACTGCTTGGAGCACTTAGGTTTATAATGAAGACATGATTCAGCCCACGACTCTCAAGTAATGGAAGTGGATGATGGTTCAGCTTCTGGCTGTTCTGAATCAGGCCTGCTCCTAACATTCACTATTTGTAGCTTTGAGTAAGTTTATCATGATTTTTTAGCTCGTATACTGATGCAGAAAATTAATTCTCTCCAACCTACAACATAATGAGCTCATACTTGCTGGAAGTATGAGCTTTTTTGTCCCCCCCAGGAAAAGGATTAAGTGCTTTCCCTTTTCAAGCCCAGTGCTTCTTGCTAACTTCTGGCCAGGGGACAGCTGGTGGTATCTGCCACTGAGTGTTATGAAGGGGAGAGAAGACAAATGAACACACTTCTTAGAAAAAACTAGAAATCTAGGGAAAAAAATGTTTATTTTGGAATGCAGTTAAGAATTTAGGGTAAATATGATGTATTTCTTTTTCTTAGGTACATATGACTGAACAGTTACAATTGATCCCCATGACTAATTCCATGCATCTTTTCAGTTTAACTGCTTCCTTTCATCTGTTTTTATCCCCTTCACTCTCTGCTTTTGGCTACGTGCTAGCTGAACTCTAAAGAACAGCATAGATTTTCAGCATAGATGTTCAGCTAAAAGCAAACAAAAAGAGAACTCTGAGTTTGCTTTTTTTTTCCTCTCAACCCATGATCTCCAAAAGTGTATGGCCCTTTTTTTGTTAATAAATAAGACGTGCCAAGGACTGTTCTCTGGCTGTGAAGCCAACTGACACAACACATATCACATAGCTACAGCTGAACTCTTACCGCCAAACCACCGTGACTCTATACACATTACCTACCAGGAATGCTTCATTGCCCTTGCTGTCTCCTGACCCCTTTCCGGGCATTTCTGGGAGACTGTTAGTTGGTCTGGGACAAACCCATACCAGGAGCATGCTAACATTTCACTGTGCTGGACGATTATCTTGACCCAGTACTTTCTGGCCCTGAACAGATGTAGCCCAGGAGGCTGTGGGGAGCTGGTCTACAGATAGTTCATGCTAAACGAGCAGTGTTTTCAATTAAGAAGTTTTGCAAAACTTGTGGTACTCATTGGTCTAGCACTACGCAGCCAAAATATAACAAGTCATTGGACTGAAGAAAACAGTCTTACTGTACTTTAGAAAAATCTAGAAACTCTTGTGATTGCTCCAGGGTCTCAGCACATTCAGTTATTTATCAACTGACCCTACGTTCTTCATCTCACTCTGCAGCAAAAAAAAAAAAAAAAAAAAAAAAGCAAACACCATCCTTGGCACCACTCCCTGCATTTTCCAGGCCAGCACTGGCTGGATGCAATGCAGGCTTGGAGCATGACTTGCACCTCATCCTTTGTGATGGAGGTGAAACAGTGTTGACACAGCTCATGTTGCATTCCCTCCTGCAAGGGGAGAAAGCTGCATCTCTGGCAGCTTTCCCACCTGCCTTCCAGCTGGCTGCCTCTGGTCAGTAAGGCTCACCAGCCTCTGCCAACTGCCATAGCAGCAGTAGATTCGTATAGAAAGCTAAAAGGAAAGGGCTCCATCTTCTGATGAGCCCCCCTTGTTCTTGTCCCAACATCTGGGGACTGGCTGGACTGCAAGTGACACATAAATCCCTATGTTTAATAGCAGCTGATGGACTAATCCCCAACCCCTCATTTACACTCTTCCACAGCATTCTGTGGCATTTGACTCTTCTCTGGTATGTAAAAAAATGTTCCTATTTCTGGCTTATCTTGCCACTTAATAGCTTTGCTTGAGCTGCAAAAGCTTTGCGTAGTGACATGTTACAATCAACATCCAGCCACAATCCCTTCCATATCACTAAGTTTCACAGACTTCATTTCCTCCCCTTTCTTGTCTTCTTTCCATCTGATCTACTTATGTCCATATTATAAGTAAGGTGGAATAAGGTGCTTAAACTTTTCTGCCAAATCCTGTTCTATATCAGATGCTTCCTTTGGCTTCCCTTCATGCTTCTGCTGCTGCTTTATGTTCCCCACCATGGACCCTGTGTTCACCTTCATGGCCACTGTAGCACAGCTCTAATCCCACTCTGGGATTCCTCATCCACAGAGTCCAAAGGATGATCAGAGAAAGCCTGTGATCTGAGAACATACCTGAGAATTAGGTCCCGGCTAAATCATCCCAGAGATAAGTCTTAGTTGGGATCCAACTTTCTTGCCTCATTTCAAAGCCCAGGAGCCAAGATCTATCACTGCAGAGTTTGTACTAAGGAACAGCTAGTGCTTTTCAGGTGGAGTAAGAAAGGTGCCAATTCATACTTTACCTGAAGGGGTAACGGGTAGGATGGATATGTAGAAATAGTTGCTGCAGAAGGACAGAATCCAGCATACGTCAGGATCTGCTGGGCAGGATTGTACAGGATCTGAGGAGGAGGTGCAGCACTGAAAGCAATTTGGGACAGGGGTACCTGTTGAGCACAGAAGACAGCAATATATCATCACAGCACAGAGATGACTGGAGCAGGAACTGGTCCTACCACAAGCAACTAGGCAATTTAACAACTTTCTGGTTTCTAATACACCAGTACTAAAAAAAAAATAGCAATAGAATGAGAAGAGTGTGTATCTGGAGTGAATTTTCTAGCCAGAATTACACAGTTATTTTAATCTTCTTGCCTTGGAAAAAGACTGCTGGTGCTTTCGTAGGACCAGGAACAGAAGCACTGGCAGGATTCCAGACCCCGGACACCCTGAAGAGCACAGCATACAGATTTTACCACCTCTTCTTTTCCACTTCAGCACCAAACACCCATTCCTCCACAATTTTATGCCAACTCTTTCCAACAGCAACTATCTGATACCCTCATGTCTTTTCTCTCTGTTTTCCTATGCAGATCTGCAAAGATCTTATCTTTCACAGCTCCCTCTCACTTGTGAAATGGAGTTTGCTGATGGCTATCCTATACTACCCACCACACACGTGCCTCATTCCTGCTGTGTAAAATCTTTCAACATATCCCATGGCTTAATTTGCATGTCCCTTAACTGCAAATCAAGATGAGTTTTGCAGGAAGTAATAGCTCATAATAAACCAGCTGATACAATTGTGGGGAAAAAAAAAAAAGAGCAAAAGTTAAATGTCAAAGGGGACTTGTGTTAGCCCATAGGACCCCACGCTATTTATCCACTTGTGATGGACAGTAGAGCTCTGTGGAAGATTTTCATGTCCCCATTGCAAAGCAAGACAAATACAGTGTTTTATTTTCTCTCCTTTGTTTTTACTAGCAGATTCTTCTACATGAGAGTGTGGAATTTCCTTTTTACTGAAATAATAAAATATAGTGGTTGCCAGACAAATGTTGAAAGCAGCAGCTAAGACTTTTTTTTTGGCATTTAATTTCAGATAAATCAGTGAGATACATAAATCACTGTATCTTCTGGAGGCAGTGTGAGACCTCACTGTGATTGAGAAAGAAGTATATTAATCGTGGTTTTGTGCATGGAAAACATTGTCTAGGTCACTGATATACCACATCTAGGCCTTAGCTCTTTGGAGAAACTTGGTACCCTGGTAGCTGGTGCAGAAGAAGGTTGGGTGTGAAAGCAGAAAGCTTATTTCATGCAAGAAGGGAAGTCTCTTCTCTTCAAGATATCCTTATCAAGTCAACTCCTTTCTACCCACTCTGCTGGGTGGATATGGTGAAGAGAAACAGAGAGACACTAACTTTCAGACAGGAGAAGTGAGAAGCAGCTAATGAGGTTGCAGGAACCATTGCTGCATTGCTTGCAAGGGACACCAAGCCAAGGAGACATTCCTGGGAGAACTGGTGTCTCCATGACATGGCACGTCATTTGCAGGACAATGGTCCCTGCAAAGGTTTGGGGCCAGTGACGTGGCCCATCCAGGCTGGGGCTGGACCCTCACGCAGAGTGTGCCCTTTCTAGGAGCAGGGAGGCCCTGGCACAATCAGATCCCTCTGGTTACAGACATAAACATGGCAAGAAACATTTGTTTTGCCCAACATAAACATGGCAAGGAACATTTGTTTTGCCCAACATGAAACACAGATGCCTGTTCTGCATCTGTCACCAGCCTTCCAATGTGGGTCACTTTGGGTGCTGCTGTCCTCTCAGGAACCCCTCTCAGTTCTCTCCACCCACAGCAGCAATGCAGTCAAGCATCACAACAGTCCCAGAAGACAGGTTTGGAGAGTCATCCACTCTAAATCCACTGATCAAAGCACCTTACTTATCAGGCTATCTGGTCTTAGCCTGGAGCCAGCAATGCTTTGCATATACTGAAGCTAGTTAGATGCTTTTATCAAGTATTCCTGTGTAACACTGTTAAATGAACACATTTAGGGTAGGCAGAAACATTTTACAATGAAACACCATCCAAGTCAAAGAGATAAGGAGCTATATGGTGGCCAGGGAGCACTATCAGTGCCATGCAGGCACTAGGGTGTGGGAGGTTGGGGAAGCCAGGTGGTGGCTGGAGGGGCTGTCTGCCCCTGACCCAGCCACGCTCACCATGCACTGCTGGGCTTTGCCTCTGCAGAGCAAGGGAGGTCTGCTTGCTGATCCCACAGAGACCTGCCAAAGGGTTTATTCCTGAGCTACAACTACTTTTAACATCAGGCTGCACCTTTAGTTGCACGAGGGCACGAGCACATGGGAGGTAGCTCAGTAATTAGGGGTTCATTTTGGTTTCCTTGTTAGAACAAGGAGAGGAGATAAGGGAATGATATTTAATCTGTTCAGACTCCCTTGAGGACTCAAAGAAGGCTAACGGAAAAAAAAACAAAACAAAACAAAACCCAAGCAAACCCCCCAGGAACCGTGGTAGTTCTGATTAATGTAACCCTAAACATAGGGCAGGCAGATTCCCTGGCAAGGTGTGTCAGGAAAACATCTACAAGTCATCATATGAATACTGGTGCAGGGAAGGGAGTTTCTAGATTAACTATTACTACCAGCAAGTGATGTTTTCCATGCATTTCTTTACCTCTGTCTTCTGTAAGAAATAATCAGGGTTTTCACCATTTTGGGTACTCAGAGCATATGCTTCTATTTAGATTATACCTTAACCCGCTTTTTGTTAAAGATGACTTTAAAATAACTGCCGGGCTGGTGTCTTATATCCAAGCACATGGTAGATCTGAAAAGGAGGATATTGTAATCATTGCAGCTCCTCCTGCAGCCAGCAGATCATAGAGGGCAGCCCCATGGGTGACACAGGGGCCACTCAGAGCTGAAGCCTTGGGGTCGGGACAGGATGAAATGTTTCCCACCGGGGCAGCACTCCCAGTGGAAGGCAGCAAAACCATGGGGAGTGCGCCAGGATCTGCAGGTCACAAGAAAGAAAACCGGCAACAAGCATAACGGCGCTTCATTTTTTTAGTGCCCAAGGAATGTGATGGGTTTAGAGGCGATGGCACTGTTTTGCAAGCTCTCCCCTTTGTAACACGTTTTGGCTGCCAGCATTCCCCGGAGATAAACATGCTTTTTGTTTGACTAGTCAGCCTGACCCTGTGTTTTCTGTAAGTCAGCCCTGGAGGAATGCCCTGAAGCATTTCAGCGGGCTTTGCGGCTCCCCCAGTAAAATGCCAGTGAGCATTTCTCTGGGAAGGTGAGAACCTGAAAGAAAGAAAACTGCTCTCCCACACATTTCAATAGTACTTTCTTACTTCAATTCCATGCCCCTTTCTCTCCCTCTTCTGCTTGATGTTTTCTTGGCCTCAGACTCCCTCTAAGAGTTATTCCTTTCATAACAAAAGCACACAGCAGATTATCAAACCACTCAAAAGCTCCCTGAAAAAGCACAGGCAGGAACAAGGAGTGGTCATTGCATTTGGGATTGCTGCTTTAGTAACACTATCACAAGCATAGCACAGCTCCTGTGCTGAGGTAACTGACCCAAGTCATCCGTCTCTTAAACTAACAAGGGTTTTTTTCCCCACACCCTCTGCAGAGGAGACATTAAACAGCTTATTCAGATCAGGTTTTTAGCTGGAGACCACACAGACTTGCTCCATCTGTGCCTGGGGGAAAGCTGCACGTCTACTGCTGCTGCAATTTCTTTGCATGGCTTTAATGCTGCCCAGTCAGAGGACTCAGTCCTTGACCCAGGCTCTGCCTCCCAGCGAGGGAACGTGTCATGTCATGGAGACACCAGTTCTCCCAGGAATGTCTCCTTGGCTTGGTGTCCCTTGCAAGCAATGCAGCAATGGTCCCTGCACAGCACATAGGTGTGCCTGGGTAGGATCTCACCCTGCTAGGAAGCATCAGCCTGAATCCCATGTAAGCCTCAATTTGTGTCAAACAGATTAGGTGGACTCAGGCTGGCTCTTGCATCCTTGCCTATTGCAGGGGAGCATTAACAACTCCCACAGCTGTCCCTGGTGAGGGCACTTGCACCCATCTGACGTGCAGGGGCAAAATCATAGCAGCAATGGAAAGCTGTGTGTTCTACCAAGGACTTACTGTAGATGATGCCTGCCTTCCCCTCCGAATATTGCTGTTCTTTCCCTCCTTTCCCACTACAGTTCTTTCTGTTCCCCTCCTGCCATTGTTCCTCTCATAATGAGGGGATACATTAAACTGGGAAAGTTGCTTCCACTCCCTCCGGTCAGGCAGCCGCAACTCTTCACTGGCTGGCTGGAATTTGTTGTTATTAATAAGAGTTTCCTCACATAAAGGACAGCTCAGCAGAACATTTCTTAAATACAAAGGCTCAGTATGCTTGGTTGCCTTAAGTGAGAGAGAAGAATATGTCCAACAAACAACACTTTGCAACTCTTAACAAAGGTGAATTTCAAATCATTCATATGACCTTGCTCTGTCACACACTTACAACCATCTCACACATGTAGATAGCCTGGACATGCTTACGAGGGGACACAGCTATCAGAGTGGGGCATGGGTGGCCTCCAGTCTAACTGGGTCCCTGGACCACTGGCTGCCAGCTCTGAGCAGCCCTTTCCCACTAGTCTATCCCCTGTGGTGTGCATCTCATGCATCTCTCTTGCTTTCTCTTCCATGCTCTCTCTTCTTCCCCTCTTTTCTTTCACTTGTCCTTCTGTTTAGTTTTCTTCTCTGTAATAGTCACATAGAGACATCATGGATCTAAAATGACCCATGCTGCTATCACATCTGCCTTTGGCTCCTGCATTTCACCTCCATCCCCACGCCACTGCTCATTTAATTTGAAAGGTCTTTGGCCTAGGATCATCTACCATTCTGAATACTCAGTAAATCAGGAGCCACTTGATCTTTAGGCACTGCTTTAGCAAACGTGACCACTGACAGTGATAATCCCAGAATAGCTGCTTCACCCTTTTAACATATTATAAAATCTAGGCAGAGGAGACACTGTATTACAGGAACACCCCTGGGATAGCACCTCTTCTGAATGCAGTGCTGCCTATCAGCTCAACATGCTGGTGTGGCACAGAAAGCAGTTAGAGGGTGGCATTCCTTAGCAAAATGCAAGAGGAAACTAATGTGACCTGAATACAACTGTTTAAATCAACTTGACTGGTACTTCAGAGTTAATCCCCATTCTTGGGGAAAGAACTACATAAGGTTAAATAGCCACACCTAGGACCTGAGTTTTATGTATTAGCTACAAACTAGCATCCTTAAACTGGGCCTCATGTTCAGTGCTGATTTCGAAGAGAAAAAGTTGCCACTAAGTGAATTACCAGCATCTGTTCACTCAAGAGCCTGTTTTTTTTCCCTTCCATTCATGCATTTGACCAGGCTTGACCTACTTAGCTGTGAGCAGCTGGCAGCAGCTTAGCCTGAAGACATGACTCCAGACTCCCAGAGCACACAGGAAACAGATTTAAAGTGCCTTCTTCACACACTTATACTTCCTTGGTTTTGATCTACTTGATTCCAACAAGCACAGAGGTCTTCACAAAGGCAAAAGGCTGAGCCTTACCATGTCTTTAAATGCCCCAAGAATGGCTGCTGTAATAATCCCCAGAAACAACCCGATGATGTTGAGGACTGTTGAGGACCACAGCAGCCTGTACAGGTGAACCACGTCCTGACAGCTGCTCACGCCAAGAAATTCATAGTAGCTGGAGGACTGCTCTGCGCTGAAAGGGAATGCAGACAACGTGACTGCTGTTGGAATGGTTTTGCACGTAATACATAGCACCAGAGGATCTGAATCCCTCCTGCTTACTTCCTTCTTTGGCAAAGCATTTCACCCATGAACATTGCTCGAACTGGAGAAAACTCTGCTGTAGACAAAAATTTGGTCTGCTAATGCCAGCATGAAACATGGTCACTCTAGTTTGGCTGACTGGTGGTGTGCACCAGCAGAGACTCTTTTTTTTTTGCTGAGGGTATTAGAACACAGGCATAATCCTGGCATATGGATGCTGCCCTTGCCATTTAACTACCAGATAAAGCATGCTTAGTCGTGAATTTTTTTCCCAGCTCACGTGGAAATCTGCTAACAGAGGGGAAGGCAAGTTGCTAAAGCATTAATTCAGCCACAGGAAGGGAGATTTTGCCAGCTGGCTATATTTGTTCACGGTGTCTGCGCTTACGAATTAAAAGATGCAGCACAGTACAGTATAAAGTTGTGCCTTTGTACCATCCAGTAATAATTGTTTGTTTATATTTTTACACGGCACTGGTTATTGTAAATTAGGCATGTTGTGAAGTCAATCCTTGTTGTTTTGCGAAGTATTAGAAATATCCTACTCCAAAATTTGAAACCACAGTTTCCTGCAGTTCTTTCCAGTACCTGCATTAATGCTAGCCCAATAGTGAGCTCCTAGAGCAGCTATTTGAGTTGGAAAGATATTCTAGATGTCAAGTCTGTTTTTGCAGTGTTAGGAAACTGGCATCAGCTTATGGAGGAAACCAGAAGTGAGCAGTTTGTGCTCTTTTCTTCTGTTCCTCCATCCCCAGCACATGGTGCAGCAGTGGGGCTGGTGGTTAGGGAAAGCTCTGCAGAGGAAGGTCTCAGCATGGAAAAATTCACAACATTTCTGAGAAAAAAGAAGTCAAGCACAGTAATCCCTGGAAATGTCCGATCATTTGTTGTGGGGCACTATTCTGGCACTGTAGATCTGCTACTGTTGAGTTCGCTTGGTCCGTATCATGAGCCCAGGCATTGCTTAACTAAAAAACCTATAGCTTCATCTGCTGTGAGGCTGAGAAAATCTGAGTTGCAATCCTGACTGTGTACAGGTCTGTTGCATGGCCAACACCAAGTCACTTTGTTTGACTGTGTCTCGTGCTTCTCTGTAGTTGTCCTATGAACTGCAATTGCCAAGTATAACAGCAAGACTAGGTTTTACTCCTTATTTGTCCATGCCAGTACCACAAAATGTTTCTGACCACTGTGGATTGCTGACAATGACACTCACTTTGTATCTCCTGTGTGCATAAGAAATATGCATACATTGATTATTTCCCTCAAGTCGCAAATTTCATGTTGCATCTCTAGTTGAGTCAGGATCTGGGCAAGTGCTACTCTTTTATGCAGAAGCCTTGTGCGAAAGCCTCATTGTGCCACTCTCATTCTCCTGCACCTAAGTGTTCATGTCTGGCAGCCAAGGCTTACAGAAGACTGGGATTATTCAGGGCTGCTGAAACCAAAACAAACAAAGGAGATATAGGAAAGAAGAAAGATGAGAAATATGTAGAGGGAAAGAAAGAAATGTTACTATGGGTGAACTATAGAGGGATGCAAGGGCTGCATGAGAGTGCAGTGTAAGATGACATTGAAATGTGCAGAGAGTGAGTCAGGCAGAAGATCTGGTCTGAGAAATCCCTCCCAGTTTCTTGGCAAGGAATCGCTATGTGCCAGGTGCCCGGTCAGTTGTGTGAGTTCATTTAATCTGTCTTACATGCTATAAAACCTTGGACTTTGCTGAAATGTAATATCCCTAACCACCTTTTTCACTCCTGTTAAAACAATGAGTGGTAATCCTGTGCTAACCTTCAGCTGATCTTCATAAGCATATCCAGGTATTTCCTCTCTTATCTTCTGGCATCTCATGTTTTGATAATGATGAAGTCTAATGGACAGCTTCAGAAAACACAAGAACCTCTGTATCTATCCTGTATCAATTCAGCAAAATCTCATGGCTACAGAAGCTGTTGCCAACAAAAGAGCTCTGCATATGCCTACAACATGATGTCTGTTCATGGACACCTATGTTCCTATTGGTTTCCCCTAGTTTGGTAGAAAAAAAGAGGATTCATTAAATCTAATAGGAAAAACACATTGCAAGATTAACAGTAAGTCTTGACAGGGCAATGTCTGACTGGTTGATTTTGATCACACAGCAAAAAGATTATGAATCTCTTTAAAGACAAAGATACTGAAATAATGCCAACACTAATATGCAACCCCTGACCTCTTCTCTGCTGGTATCAGGACTTCAGTCACAGAGGAACTGGTTTTCACAGCATATAAGCCCCTGGTGTTTCTTCTCCAGGCCTAAGGGCAACCTCCCTGCCCATCACCACTTCAGAGGAGGGACAAATAACCAAGGAGGCCACCAACTGCACACAGGTACTTACTTCTCACAGTTGTACAGGTCACAGCAATAGCACGTGTTACTCTTTACTTTCAGCTGGCAGTTGCTGTTTAAAGTATAGCATGTCACCTGCCAAAAAAAGAAGAGACTGACTTGTATTCTCAGTATTTCAGTGCAATATGTGAATCATCCCACTGACCCCAAAAAGCAGCTACTGCAGCATCAGGTTTTATTTATTGTTGTGCAGAAAGATCCTATGATTCCAAAATCCATGACTGCAGGGCAGGAGAATGTGCCTGAGCTCCCAGGAGTTTCATTTAGGACTTGAGCCCGAGTCTCAGGCATTTGCACTATGGTGCCCAGAGCCAACACCAACCGGCAGCCAGGGTTGCCAGAGGTTTCAAGCACTTTGCTGCACTGCCTGGTGCTATTTTGTTGAGTTTCAGTCTGCAGCAGCAAGATGTGGATCCCATGGGTCCTGAGAGATGCACCATAGCAAGCCACTTAAGTGAATAAAACTAACAGTCCATTGTAGTGGGGAAATGGACAAAGAAACCAGGTTATCTGAAGTTTCCAATAAATAGGAGCTGTTACCTTTCAGTAATGCTCTCTCTAGAAAAAGAAGATAATTTGGAACAATAAGAAGAACAATTCCCAAACCCAGAAACAAACCTTCTCAGAAAAGACCCAAGCACTTCAGCAAATAAGTACTATTTACTGCAGGGTCTTGAATAGAAAAAGGTTTGTTTGTGTAAGCAGAGATTGCAAGGATGGACAGATGTTAGAATAATAAAAGGCAGGCAGATGTAAGCTACTCTCCATCTAGATAAGAAATCATTTTAATGTCTTCTTAAGTGCAGTAAGCATTAATCACTTTTATTTGGCACTACAGAAAAATTGAAATATTTTATATGAAAAGCATTTTTTTCCCCCTGAGATTTTTAGCTTATTGACTTTGAAATCCTGGAAAACTGTCAGATTTTAAAAGCTACTAAGTCAGAATATACATTCTTTCTACAATTTTTATTTTAGTAGGAAAAAATATACTGTAAACACTGAGAATTATTTTGTTTGCAAAATGCAAATAGAATGTACTATTGAATAGAAAATTCCTTCTAGAGAAAAAGTAGAAGGAGCACATTTAGGAATACATGCCTGCTGTTAAAAAGCTTCTGTGAAACAGTTCTGATATGACTGTTTAAGCCTGTAGGATAGTATCCACAGGAGTTGTCAAGCCATGTTTCTGACCTCCCTACTTTTGGATCTATACATTCTTGTAGTGTGAAAACAGCCACTGTTGATGAGTCTATACTCTTTTGTTTGTTCCCAGCAAAAAGGAAAACCTTTACATGCACAAAATCAGCACTAGAAAAATTTCATCTTGCACCTGGTCTAATACTTGCTCTCCTTAGAAGGATTTGCTTGAGCAATGAAAGTTGCAAGGACAATAAATCTAAAAGTTAAAAGAAAGTTAAAGTGATGTCTTGTGATTGCTTTGCTGCCCAGGACAAGGCTATACCTGTAGTTTGTATTTCATACAAATCAGCTTTTCTAACTCAAATGTTAATTTATAAAAGGACAGTCTCACTCTAAGGTGCAGTCTGGAAATAAAGCTCATGGTTTGACACAGACACATCCCACTTGCTACAAGAATATCTCACCCGGAGATAGGACCTCATTTCATCAACCTCATTCTGTTCTGTCTGAACTTACTGGAACTTCACAGAAAGGCTTTGTTGGCCTGAAGTCACATTAAGCTACAGATGTCTTCAGCGTGAGCTGTGATTTACTGCAGAAGAGGAGCGTGCTACTGTCAACATCTATATCAGCTTAAGCAAGATCCTGCTCAGAGGTGACTGAAACATCCCACCTGGCTACTTCTCAAAGCAGTTTGAAAACCGATCCTGGAGTAGACTGCACCAATGCATCTGCTACCACAACCATTTCGTTGGGATGCCTTTGTGCTTTTGCACTGAATGGAACTTAAGACTTCAGTTTTGGCCCCCTGCAGGTGGTCAAAATGGCCTAGAACCTGCATAGCTAAAATACTCTTTTCCCTTTAAACATGAATAATTGGGATCAGAGGGTTTCATAAGATGGAGTGGGCTGCTAAAAAGGAGGTTCATTTGGATGCATGGCTTTGGGGACACTTCTGATGATAGGAAATAAAAGTAGTTTTCCCCTCTCCACGTATTAATAGGGCTAGTTTGTTCCTTTTTACTGTAGAAACCTAAGAGCGCAAAAGAGGGAGATTGCTGAGATTTTAAATATGTTTTTATCCACTTCTAGGCTGCAGGACATATTAAATCAATGGCCAAGGGCGTTAATATAGTTGCCTATTTTTATCACTGCACTTTTAAAATACACAAAGACCAAGACACTCTTTTTTAGGAGAACAGTGAATAAACCAAAATAAACAAATTACTGTGTGGTATAAGCTAGTGTGGGTATGCTGCATGTCAAGACCTATTACTTCATATCAGTGACCAGACGTACCTTTTTCACATTCTGGCTGTTCGTGCTTGTTTATCCCCTCAGCACCAATAAAAGAGATGTTCTGCTCTCATAGTTAATTGCAAGAAAACCAAATCTTTCTGCTTTCAGCAAAAAGAATTGAAACAGGCAAACTACATGAGCTAAAGACGACTCATAAGCTAGAGATGGCAATCAAAAGGAAACTTGCAGTCTGTAAACAATCTGCCTTCCTAGTTAGGTGTTTGCCTGGCATGCTAGGCATGTCTTCTGCTCACTAGTTGGCTAACTTTGGAAAAGCAAAAGCCAAGTTTGATGCCATGGATCATTAACTCTGGATTAGCACACGCTGAATCTAGATCAGTGGACAACCAGACAAAAATGTTATTACAAACTAACTAAACTTTTAAAAGCTACAGGGTTGTGGGTTTTTTTTTTTTTCCAAAATGAAGCAGGGAGCTCTAGGTAACCCAACTTTTGATACTACTAGAATCTGAAAAGCTGGGGAAACCTGTCTGGCCAGAAGCCAGAGGCTGGGGTCACCTGCAGGGAGTTGTGGTCAGTGTGATGTCCGTGCTTATTACATGCTTATTGCAAAGATCATAAGCATTTCTGGGGCTATGTCTGAGTCTGACTGTACGCGCACATTTTAGAAGTTGATGGAGTAAAACTTACAGGGAAGGGTGTTGCCACAGACCATAAGTTTGTCTGGGTATGTCTTTGGGCAAAGGGGTCAATGAAATATTTGTGTCATACATTTCCTTGATTCAACAACAGGGTGTCCTAGCAGCAAGATTTAAGGAGTATTAGCTGGTTAACCTGGTAATATACTTTGCTAAGCTGTCCAGAATTATTAATCTAACATTCACCATAACTTCTTCTAAGCCATGGAAAGAATGGTGATGAAGGGCACATGGCACTGTTTAGCTGTTCTCGGTTCTGCTCTACTTGATTTTCTTTTAGCTCCCGCTGATTTACTACAATAATAAAACAAAAAAATAGAAAAAGAAACTAAATCTGGACTTCTCAGGATGGTAGCCATTTGGATAGGGGCATTTTTCTGGACATGTTAATGTCATTGAGATAATAAAAAAAAAATGCATTCAAACCATTGACATTCTTGGCCCGTGTTGGATTCATTTAGATGTTTCCTATTCCACTCCTCTAAATCTCCTTAGAGAAAGATGTCAATATGACAAATACATCCCAGACAGGTATTATACAGAATAGATGTACTAGATATCATTCCAGTTCTAGAGTAACGTACTGGATAGAAACACTTATGATGACTCAGACCCTCAGGTGTAGTGATTTGCCATCATGAGAGGCTTTGACAAGAGGAGATTCACTTGTGTGAGGAAAAAAGCTGTAAGGTTTCTATCAACTCATGACCTACATGAACAGATATGCTCTCAAACAATTGTCTCCCTCCCCTACAGCCCCTCAAAGCACAGCAGAAACAAATGTGTGATAAGGTGAGTTTGTTTACCTCTGTCTGATAGGCATCATATAGGAATCCTGTTCCGCTTGAATAAAACTGACATCTTTTGTTATACAAAGGTCTGGGTTCCTGTAAAGAGAAAAGCAGCCAAAAAAAGTACTCAGTGTGGAGGAACTGTGAAAGTACCATGTCCCATGTCCCCATGGCAGAAGCTTACAGCTTTGTGGAGCTGAAGCCAATGCAGACGCTTACTTAAGTGGCTCACACCCCACTTTGTTGGTTTTCTTTCCAGAATGGCTCTCCTCAGGGTTATATTTTCCCTCCTCACTCTGCCACTAAGCTGTGTGATTATCATTTATTTTTCTCTTCACCAGTCACCTCTTTTATAAAATCACCCCTGTCATTTAACTACTTCCTTCCTGATGTCAAATGGTACTGCTCTATGACAACAGTCCCATCACTCTTTTTCCTGGAACAGTTTCTTAGCTAGCACAAAGAATTACTTAGCTATTTCTCTTCAAGATATGTGACTGTCTATTTAAAGGATTTCAGCCATGTTGACAGTGAAAACAAATTACAATAGCTAATACTTTAAACATTCCACTTACTACAACACATTTCAAGACCCAAAAGCAAATGAAGACATAAAGGAGAAGTAATTTGCACCACATTTGGTTCTGCTTATTTTCCTATGCTTATTGCAAAAGATGCATTCACTGCTCATATTTCATATTTTGCTTTTAACAGTTCCCACAGATGGATGTAAAGGAAGAACAAAATGAAATAACCTTGGCCAGATTAAAGATATGTGTTTCCAAACTTGGTGAATGGCCACTTGAAGGCTAGAGGATGAACACCTCAGCAAGTTTGCCTAGGGAGTATTTAACAGCTGAAGAGTTCTCTGTGACCAAATGTCTATCCCAAATCAAAGAGATGTCGCGTATCTAGACCTAAGTCATGATCTGTGCCTTCAAAAGCACCCAGGTGCTCCCCAGTATGTCTGTCAGACCACCTCCAAGAGAAAAGATGGAAATCTGTTATGTGCCATCCCCTCTTTCCATGTTAACTTATAAGAAAAGGACTACTTAAGTTGTTAACAGAAAACTGTGCTGAATAACTTTCATGCACTTTACAGCTTTATGACCCATCCAGGAATAACCCAGAAATTGCAGAAAGATCTGTACTACTTAAGACAGCATCTGAGTCATCTATGCTTGTTGGACAATGAAGTGTGAACTGTATAAATCTGCTGACCTAAAATGCATATTCAGTAAAAATACAGAGCTAGGCAGGAATACAGACAGGTCAATGAATGAAGCTCATTCATCAGTTTGTTTGCTTTTCTGATTACTCTGGCAAAGCCAAGGAAGTCTAGACACCAACTCCTAAGGGTTAGGGAAAGGTTAGCTTCCTGCACCCCAAAAAAATTATTTATATCACACAAGTGTAAGAAAAATAGGCCGCAGTAACTCTCTTTCTCTAGAGGAAAAGCAAATGCCACCCAAACAGCATGCCACGTCTTGAATTAGGACACCATTCTTCCATAGGTTTGGGAAAACATTAGCCTTTAACTATAATTTCCAGGGACAGATTTGATAGTTTCTGTGCTAGCAATGTGCCCTTGTGACAGGCTAGTAGGATCCTTATCTGCATTAGGAAAAAGCATCACAATCAGGTCCAGTGAGGATATAGATCCTTCCTCTCTACTCAGCACTGGTGAGATATCTGGAATGCTAGGTCCAGTGCTGGGATTCCCAGTATGAGAAAGACATGGATATACTAGAGCAAGTACAGGAAAGGACCATGAAGATAATTAACAGTTTGGAGCATCTGTCATAAGAGAAGAAGCTGAGAGAGCTGGAACCGTTTAGCCCAGAGAAGAGAAGGCTTGGGCATACCTTATCAATGTGTATCAGTACCTGATGGCGTGAGTAAAGGAGATGGAGTCAGATTGTTCTCAGTGGTGCCCAGGAAAATGGAAAGAGTTAATAAGCTAAAACTGAAATACAGGAAATTCCGTTCATAGAATCATAGAATAACCAGGTTGGAAGAGACCCACCAGATCATCGAGTCCAACCATTCCTATCAAACACTAAACCATGCCCCTCAGCACTTCGTTCACCCGTGCCTCTCTGGGCAGCCTGTTCCAGTGCCCGATG
This sequence comes from Clamator glandarius, assembly GCA_033459285.1. Taxonomy (NCBI): domain Eukaryota; kingdom Metazoa; phylum Chordata; class Aves; order Cuculiformes; family Cuculidae; genus Clamator; species Clamator glandarius. The sequence continues at coordinate 2,444,054 of JAUNZM010000393.1, read as the reverse complement.
ACCCTTTCCATGAAAAATTTTTTCCTGATGTCCAGCCTAAATGTAAGAAGCAACCTAAGAAGAAACTTTTTACTCTATGGGTGATTAAACACTGGAACAGATTTCCCAGAGTGACTGTGGAGTCTTCATCCTTGGAGATACACAGTTCTGAGCAACCTGCTATAACAGGCACTGCTCTGAGTAGGAGGGGTTGGATTAGACAATCTCCAGAAGTGCTGCCCAGTCTCAGCCACTGTGATTTTGTGAACAGTGTCAGAACCTGCCACAGGATATAAGCATACTAACAAGTTCTCACAAAGTATCACAGGCTGTGAATTTAGCTAATATACCTTAGCAACTGGAGACAAATGCTCTCTGACCTTACCTTCTGGTGATGAGCAACATCAGCCCACCACACCAGGAGGCTGTGTCTGGCCCTGAATGCTAAGATCCTCCCCTCAGACAACTCTGTATCTTGTTAAATGCAGTAAGAGAGCTGTCTAATCTGCCTCCATCGAGTATAGAAAGACCCTCACCTTGCCCCAGATCTCTAGACTCACATAGCTTTCCTGCCTTTTTTAGTCACAAGTGTACTTGTGACTGTGTACGACTAAATCATACCTACCAGTCCTTGTTTCTGCTTGATACTACTGTTTATAGCAATACCGGTTGAGACAGAGCTACTTTTGCATATAATAAAAAGACCTGAATATGCAGGCATAGAGCAGAAAAGATGACTGCCACTCTTAAGGTCTGTGTTAACACAGATAACAAATAACCACAACAAAAGCAAACACAGTTAGCTAAGAAATCATCTTTTCCAGTGCTCAGGATTGCATGAAACACAGATATTGGTCCTTTATGTCAGTAAATAAAGCCAAGTATGCTTCCTCTTTTTGCCAGTCTATTGGTATTTGTCCTCCGTGCAGAGCTCCAAACAGCAGATGCTACCCATATGCCCATTTCCAGTTAGAGTTACTCAAAAAAAGCAGAGAAGGGGAATGCATAACTTATTAATATATTAATATTGCACATCAGTGGGATATATTGCAAAGCTCTGTTCCAATAATAGTGGTTCAGGAAGTTCCTGGTAAAATTTGGTCACATAATAAGCTGTTCTGGAAAATATTTTTGAATTTGTTGCACTCAGTATGAAAACTTGATGCACTGAAGTCAAAGGCAGCTTGTTGCTGAATTCAGCTGAATAGATTAAGATTGGACAACTGAAGACCACACATGAGCCTCTGGGATTTGACTTTCATGGCTCCTACAACACCTAACACTAGTCATTCTAGTAACATTTTCAGAAGTGTCAAAAAAAATTTGGACATCCAGTAATTCCCTTTAATTTCAGGCAGATCAGAATAGCTCAGCCTTGAAACCTACTGTAATTCTTCCTATTCTTGCTCAGTTTTTATTTTAATGTTTTGCTTGCATGTGTATTAGAAGCTGAGAGTGATGAATAGATGACTATGAGGGAAGGCTTTATGCCAAGAAAGAGAAAATCTGGTCCAAATATAGAAGGCTTAGTTGGTTGCTTTCTTTTAAGAGCATGGAATAAAAGCCCCACATTCTCTTTGATGGTGGGAGCATTGCAACATGTTATTTGTGTGAGGCAAATATTCTTTGAACAGTATCTTTGGCAGATTTGATACAATGTCTGTGAGGGAGGAGGTTGTATGCCTCTTAATTGAGGTATGGAAAGTAGATTTTTCTATTCCAATTTTTGTTTCCTTGGAGAAGACATATACTTTGGATAACACAGGGAAAATTCCATCTCCCTTATGTGTAAGTCCACTTTCTGTAAAATGAGATATAACCTAAGCTGTGTTGACTGAAAATTATACCACATTTTACAGACACAAAACATGGCTAATAATTTAATGAAATAATTGTATAATATAATATGGTTATTTTTTCCAATTACAGCATTTATTTAGTCTTTGCTTCCATGGTTGCATTGACAGAAGAGTAGATTAATCAGTGCCAGGGAACGTTCCGAGGCCTGAAACTCGATGAACTAGCTCATTAAATCATTAGAACTGTGTCTGTGATGGCTTTGGCCTAGGCAAATTATCACTCTTCCAAAATAATTTCTGGGCATGGTTTGGAAATTAGCATGGGCCAAGAACCATTCCCAGTAAGTAATTTGGACATTGCCATGCAGCCTCTAAGAGACTTTAAGAGTGAAGATGTGGGCCATGCCAGTTGGCCTGGACCAGTGCCAGGACCATTCCAGAGAATGGTCCTGGACACATATAAAAAACAAATATAGATAAAATTGAGGAGTCCAAAACCAGACTAATGTTTTTAGTGGCTCATTAAATTGAAGTTTCTCATTTTCTATTTTCTTCCTACGACATTTTTGTAGGTCTTTTTAATCTACAGCACAGCTAGCAATGAATAGGAGAGTGAGCTGCCAAGATTTTTCAACTTTAATTCTAAAAGCAAATCAAAACATAACCTATCAATGCCAACTCAGTCCTGCACCAACAGCTGGGTGTTCTGGAGATTATCACTCCCTTCAAGACCTGGCTCTCCACTAAACTTCTGAAAGCAGGCAAGCAATATGAACAAAATAGATGGTATCAGCAACTGATTTTCATGCTTTTCTGGAGGGATAGATGGAGCACACGTCTGCCTCACACTGAGATCACGTGGCACCTGGGAGCATACAGACCCAAGAGCTTTCAGACCAAAACCAGAAGAATCTCATGAAAGAAGGTGCCAACATATTAGGAATCTGGGAAAGCAGGCAGACTGGATCACTGTCTGGGGATCCAAGCGAAAGCTGACTGGATCCCATTCTGTACAAATAACAGGAGGAAATGCTACATACTATTTGTCGTTCCCATCTCTCTCTGACCAAGAGCTGTTTCTCAGTCTTTTTCAACAACATTCTCAATGAGATGGGTGTCTCCTGAGGAAGACACTGCTAGGACATCCCAGAGGTTCATAGGACTGATTTAATACAAACACCTTTGTGGTTTTACTCATAAAAAACAACAACAAAAAAATGTGCAGCTTCCATATTAGTTGTGACAAGATGGGTACCAAGGAACATCTGAGCCTAAGGCACAGGTCAGTACTCTCAATAGTGCAGTGAGGCAGTATCAACTTTAAGAAACAAAGCATCTTATACTTCTGTTTGCTCCCTAGCCTTGCTACTCCCACATAAAGTACATTATTATACCTTCTGGAATTAGAAACAAGGGTGAATCTTTCTGACAATTGTTTTGAGCTTTTACTCACTGGCAGCTAAACATGCAATTCAGTTTTCAGTCTGCAATTTCTGGAGCAGAAGCATATTTCCGACAACAATTTGTCCTTCATAATTTTACTGTTTTAAGCAAAGAGCAGAAATAATACCACGCCAAACTCTCCAAATTCAGATTTCCAAATATTGAACCCACATCAATTGAAGGAAAAGAAACTAAACTAATTACAATAACCATTTTAAACTGGCTAGTTTCTTGCAGATCAATATCTTCACTTGCATTGGAAAAGAATCTTCAGCTACCTGGTAGGCCAACAGAATGCCTTACCCATAATTCATGAGATGTTATTTTTTTCTTGCTCATAGCATACATATAACTATTAATATACTAGTCCTTGTATGCATCATTGAGATTTATTTCTGTAAGTAATGGCATGATTTTCATAACTTTCGCATTTCAGAGAGAAACTAGGAAGACAGGAGTCACTGTCCAATTGCAAGAGCCTCCATTGCAATGCATGAAAGCATCTGGGCAGGATGGAGCATGTTCTCCAACAGAAAAACGTGCCTCCTTGGACAGCCTAACGCCTTGGGGCTGCCACCACCATCGAACTCATTTGGCTTCTCTTCTCTCCCTTCAAAATCAGAGACTGCCCTTATGCGAGTGTCAGGCAACAACTCTTGACTTTTACCACACCGGATTGAGTAGATGTGCTCTGTCAATCACTGCCAGGGATGCTAAAGGGGCTGGTACTTGAAGCAGTCACTGAATCTCTGACTCTTCCATTCACTAAGAAACTCAAACCATATATAAATTGGCCGTAAGCATTTGACAGCAACCTGAATGCTGTGGTTGCAACAAAACTTGCAAACAAGGAGAGATGCCTGAAAGACAGGAATTAAAAAAAAATCTTAATTTTATTAGAAATTAAGGAAGCTGAGAAAGTACAGTTATCGGAAGAAAATTAATTGTACTGGTGGACTTGGCAGTGATAAGTTTACAATTGGTCTTGATGATGTTAAAGGTATTTTCCAGCCTAAATGGTTCTATGATTGATTCTATTACAATTCCTACCTGCTCCACTTTCAGACCATGCACCAAGACAGTCTTTCCCAAACTTATTAACAGCTTTTATCTCATTGCCACCAAGCTCATAATCGGCTTTTGAATCCAAGTATCAGTTTAGTTTTACTTCATCAACCGGCCTGCCAAGTCTTTCCATTTCTGCATTTGAGCAGTTTTCCTCCCCTGTAATACCAGTGCTTGTTTCCTACTTTTTCCTCTGTTTTGTGTCCTCTTGACTAACAACATAGAAAGCCTTGGGCAATCAAGGAGTGCAAAGTGCATGCTGGCTGGGATTCGGAAGGGTAATTGCTAAAAAAAAAAGAGCAAGCCATTTCTGGACTCCCACAGTCCTACGTCTCTGTAGCAGCCTAGCCCTGAGGTTATGCTGCTGCCAAGGGCTGCAATGGACCAGACCACCAGGAACATTCTGTTGAATCAAAATTTGAATGTTTTCAAATTTTTTGCTAAGTTTTCAAAATTCAGCCAATAGTTACCTGATACTGACAAGCTATAAGCCCTAGAATTAGGCTTTTATATGTTCTTTTGATCTAAGCTGGAGACTTCGCTAGTGTATTCGCTCCTTGAATACTCTGTTCAATTCTGGGCCCCTCACCACAAGAAGGATGTTGAGGCTCTGGAGCGAGTCCAGAGAAGAGCAATGAAGCTGGTGAAGGGGCTGGAGAACAAGCCTTATGAGGAGCGGCTGAGAGAGCTGGGGTTGTTTAGCCTGGAGAAGAGGAGGCTGAGGGGAGACCTCATTGCTCTCTATAACTACCTGAGGGGAAGTTGTAGAGAGGAGGGTGCTGGCCTCTTCTCCCAAGTGACAGGGGACAGGACAAGAGAGAATGGCCTCAAGCTCTGCCAGGGGAGATTTAGGCTGGACATTAGGAAAAAATTTTTCACGGAAAGGGTCATTGAGCACTGGAACAGGCTGCCCAGGGATGTGGTTGATTCACCTTCCCTGGAGGTGTTTAAGGCACAGGTATTTGAGGTGCTAAGGGGCATGGTTTAGTGTTTGATAGAAATGGTTGGACTCGATGATCTGGTGGGTCTCTTCCAACCTGGTTATTCTGTGATTCTGTGATTCTGTATATAGATTCGATTTCTACATGCATTGCCAATGCCTTAAAAGCCAATAGTTCCCAAATGTACAGTTGAACAACCCTTCAAAGTGATGTAGAATGAGACAGAGAGATACGATGCTTCTGTCCACGCCATACTCCTACTGTAAGTACAAGACAGTAGTGACCCCCTCATGCAAATAACACATTCCCAGTTTTGTATAAATAGGAGGCAGTTGCAACAGAATTTGTTTACATGCTTTGGGTGATGTCATGCCATGAAAGCAATACTGAAAGCTTTACTCTAGACTGCAGTCAGCAATTATCATTTCTCGTGCTCCTCCATCTGCCTCGCATGAACTTAACTTAGTAGATAATCTTCTTCCAGAAATGCTGGGCTCCAGCCTAGAGATCCTGCCTGTCTTGTCTGCTCTGCTGAAATAACCAAACTACAGTGCTGAAAATAGGAAAAGCAGCTGGTGGGGCTTAAACACTTCTCTACTCTCACGAACCAGATTTACTTCACACTGTGCTTTCCAGAATCTCTTTTTAGAATTTCTATTTAATTTGAATGACTAAATCCTACAGAATCCTCTCCTCTTAATTCTTGGCATAGTAGATATTAATTTCAGATCTTTCAAACCAGCAAGTACTCAGAGCATCTATATACTATCATGGCTGAAAAACACATATACACAGATCCATCTCACTTTGTATTTCCTCATTGATTTTTCTTCTATTTAAAATATTTTGTAGTGGTAGCCTCAGTCTCTCTCTTGTTATTTGGAGGAGTTTTTTGAGCTGGTAGTAATGCTGAAGTCAAATGAAAAGCCTCCATTGCGAGACAATGTGCACAGACAGGTCTATTCTTGATGTGGACACACAGGTCTGTTCTCAGATGGATATAGTCCCACTAGAAGGGGATAAATCTTCAAATAGTGTTTTTTTTCTTTCAATGACTTTCGATCACGCTTCCCCTAATGCAAAGTCAGGAGGCCTGTCAGCCTTCACTAGCATATGTAGTGTAGGGGGACAAGTAGGAGAAGTGGGAGCTGACTCCCCTGCACATCCCCATGGAGGTTTAGCAGCCCTAGTGACTTTAGCTGATGCAGGTGTAGGTGGTGGCAGGAGGAAAGAGGAGTGTGCAGAGCTGCTGAGGGACACTGTGCCTGTCTGCTTGAGAGCTGCTGTGCAGCAAATGAGTATGTCACCAGGGGCAGTTGCCCTGGCCGAACTGGGGAACTGGGACCACACAAGGCTCCAGTGAGGAAGTCCACTCCTACCCTAATATTCCAGACCTCTGGCAAATCCAAGCTTGGCACTGGAGTGACTCCTTTTCATTAGTCAAGGTTTTCTAGCAAATATCTCTCAGCATGAGGCTGCAGACTTTTCCACAATACCTGCAACAGCTATTTTACATAGTTAAAAACTTAGATTTACCACTGGCTTTTACACAAGTTGCTAATGATGCAATTAGCTGATATTATTCAAGGCTGTAATTTTAGTTATTTCTTGATGCAGTTACATATTTAATTTCTTATTATAGTTGATTGCTTACATTGATTACACTACCTTGATTATAGGGTTTGTTATATGAACTGATTACTCTGTCTTGATTATAATGATGTTGTACCATATGAGTAATTAACTTCCCCACAAGAATGCAAGAACTATTTATTCTGTTTCTGGTAATGTAATTGAAATATATGAAATACAACTCATATCCTCGCTTTTGCCTTAAAGCTATCAGAATATGTACAAAATATATGTCTTGTGTATTACTGCAAGAAATGTCATTTTGCAAGACACTAACCTTTACACATTTGAAATACTGACTATCCTGCTGACTGAAATGTAGTGGGTTTATATATATAATGCTCTATTGGATTTTTTTTACATTAAAGAGAAGAAAAAGAGGCTGCATTAAATGCATCTAATTGAGCAATACATATATTGAACATGTACATATTCAAATAAAATCCTGGAGGCTTTCTGTGATTTTAATTTTTAGGGTGTGGCACATCACTGACAGAGACCTTTAATTATCCCCACTCTAATCTAAGTAATGTAATAACAACTCTATGTATGAAAATTTTATGATATGTATTGAGCAGAAAGCACACAGAAAATAGGTGTTTATGCCCAGCAATTTGCCATCAAAGCTCGTTATCATCCTTGTAAAAGAAAGACCCCCAACTACACACATCACAGCACACTAGAGGCCAGGCTGACAGGGCTCACCCAAATGGAAAGGACTGCAGCACTAAGCCTCAAAATATAAGAGAGTAAAAAGTCCGTGAGAGGAGCCCTGGGAGGAATGGAAGGACATAAGATAGAAAAAATTAAGATGTTCTAAACAATTAGTGAAATGAGCCATGCATCCCCTGATTGCTCAGGTACAAAAAGCTTCTCTCCATCTCCACTGCCTTGTCCTTTTGAAGCTCCCATGCATTTCAGAAGATCAGAGATGTCCAAATACATGGTGTTCAGAGGTCCAGAGGCAAAGAATTCACTGGATATACTGCTGGCTGAGAGTGTGCAGAGAATTGCACTGAGGCATACATGCAAAGAAACTCTAGGCAAGTTCAGTAAACCAATTTTTTAAACTATATCATCTTACAATCATACATTTTAAAACTTGCAATTTCTCATCAAAGACTAAATAAATATATTACAAGTGTGAACTTTCAGAATCTATCAACACATGTCTTAATAAGCTCTGATTAGAGTCATAAATAATTATCAGTCAAAACTTTATGAGTATCTGGGAACATATTTTTCATGGACATTATTTGCAACTGAACTATCCACCCACACAGAGAGAAATTCCTGCTCCGTGATACTATTGTTATCATACTAATCATGTGTTTTTCTTGACGATGAAACAAATAAAACCTCCAGCATTTTTAAACTTTTTGCTATGGCAAAATGCAGCATACTTAAATATCCTAAATTTTTACTCTACTAGAATTTTAGGACTTTTACACGAAGAAACAGCACCTTTTCCTATTTTTACTCCACTAGTTTCTGCATAGGGCAACTCAAACCCTTGACTAATGACAGAAAATATGCCAAGTATTTTTGCCGTAGTCTGAAGTTTGCAGGTGATTACTCCCTCTCCCTTCTATGCATCTCTGTAGCAGCTTTGAGTTTTTTTCATAGAACAGAAACATCTGTTGACAGTCTAGAAACATTTCTGAGAATAGGAAACAATGAAGGAAATTATCTTCTGCTGGCAGCACATCAGAGGGAAGCAGATTATGCTTTTCAGAGCAGACTGCAAGCCCTTTGCCCCAGTCAATCATGTTTCTTAGGATTAAACTGTAATTAACTTGCTTTGTATGCTTTGCATAAATTCCATTGTGGCTAGCGCTTTGTAAAGTAAGGTTAAAGATGGAAGTAGACAGTAAATCTCCCCTGATTCAAGCTGCTATTCTACATTGTTAAATAAACTCCTCACCTCAAACTGATTTTTGCATGTATAGGAGCCACACAGATGCAGAAGACTATAATCTATGGAAACAAATACTGATTACAGAAGACTAATCTATGTACAAATGCGGAAGACTATAATCTATGGAAAGTAGAATACCAACCTCCCTTTAAACATAGATTAAATCCTGCTCACTTTCTCACCTCGGATATTATTTGTCACACTAATAATATGGTTAGTAATGTAAGTAAAATGTGTAGGATTTCCATCCACATCTCTAGAGGTAATTTACAATATACTCAATGGAGTTTGCACCTATTCCATTAAACCAGAAGAAAGCCAATAAAAAGATAAAATTTTCAGAGCCAAAGAAATTGGAAGTACCATACTTGCCTCTACCTCAATGCACTAAAAATTCTGCCCTGTTGTGCATTGACATAGGCTCTGTGTGCAACAGGTTCATGTAATGGTTGGTCATGTTATGGTTGGACTTGACGATCCAGTGGGTCTCTTCCAACCTGGTTATTCTGTGATTCTGTTATTCTGTAATTACATGGCAGTGTCGTTCAACCATTAGCTTTCATATACTGGAAATGTGTCGGTCACTCCCTTAACATCTTCTCAGAGTGTGTACTCCTGATTTAAAAAAAAAGAATAGTCTTACTCCCTCCCTATGGCATGCAACTGTAGTACGATGTCCCTTACTGCATCTTCAGGGATATTTTACCTCAAAGCTGAATTACAGCTGCTTTGAATGACCAAACTAATGACATTAATGAGCAATGTTGTTACATCTCAATGAGGGAGGCCAATGGACCAATGTTTGTGCCACAGTGCTAGGGAAAGCAGGATCAATCCTTGCTTTTGCCAGCAATGGGTGCTTTTGTCCTACACAGCAGCACAGATGGAGAGCCAGGAGGGCTTGAGACGCCTGTCCTGGGGTGGCAGAACAGCACAAGGAGCCCGTGTGGTAGATGTAGGGAGATGCTGCTGGGAAAGGAACTGGGAATCTCTCTTTTTCCTTCCCACTGACAAGCAAATTCCAGTTTGGCATCCAAACACAATGTGTGTACTGCCTAATGGTTTAGGTATTTCTGATTGATTGGCACAAACCCAGACCTTTTCCCTCAGGAAAACAAGTCACAGCAGGGAACCAAAAAAGAGATCTTAAAGAATTTGCAATTCAACTAAACCTGAAAGGAATTGCAGTGGGGGGAAAAAAAAAAAGAAAAGAGAAAAAAAAGAAAAGGGAGCTCTATAACCAGGGCTCTGACCTTGCCAACATGAGACGCTGACGTTCTGCAAAATGGAGGGAGTATATTAAGAGGTTCTCCAAAAAACAGCTTGTCATTATTTTTCTTACTGGAAAATACCTGGCAACCAAACTAATCCTACTAGCTTCTCTTTAACTTCAATGTATTCAGGTATGCATAATACTTACCTGTCTGTAAACAGAGGAATATCAGATTGCAGATTCATGGGGACAAATACCCTGAAACCCTTCCCTGTCTCTACATCTAGCCCAGAAAGTATTAGAAAGACAACAGTTTAGCTGACAAGCCCTTGGATGCATCCAATATATTTATCACTGTGTTGTCTTGTGTATTATCCAGTATCTGAGTGGTTTTAGTAGAGATATTATTTCAGTTATGTTCATGCTAAAGATTGCATTTCCTTTGGAGATCTGAAGACAGGAAACCTGGATCAGAAAAATTGATAAATGGTTTTCAACAGGTTTTAATCTGTTGACGTCTAAACATTTCCCAGCAGAGAACAGGTCCTGGCACCACACAGAGAGACCTGCCAATAAGAGGCAATTGAGTTTCAACCTGACTATAAAAACAGTTCACGAGATCCTTCTTTGAAGACCCTGCTCTAGAATGACCTTCTGAATAACTAGGCTAAATAATTTCACTCCAATAAAAATGTGTCAAGTTCATAACTTCTGAATAAATTTTGTGAGATCATGTAAAGAGATGCTTGGGATTTAAATATTATGGAGAACCATTCATACCCTTGACAAGGCTGCTCCCTAATTCCTTATTGTCCAAACTCTGCTTTGTGGTTTGAATCTTTTTACCATTGACTTCAACCCACTGCACTTATTTGTGCTTTTGTGTGAGAGATTAAAATCCCTCTGTTACCAGATAACCTTTGATTAAATAGATATCTTAGAGAGGCCAAGATCAAATCACCTCTCAATCTTTTCTTTGATAAACATAATAAAACAAACTTCTGAGTACTGTTGCTAAAAGGTGCCACTCCAAATTTCAGATTTTTCTTCTCTGAACTCCTTCCAAGTTGATAATGTCCTTTGCAAAGCGCATAGAAACACCAGAGCTGGAGTTATCTGGCAACGGTCCCACAGGCTACACGTATATTGGCAAACAAAAGTCAGAGACCAATTCCCAATGCTGAGGCCGCATGGTCCCATTTACACTGCTCACACCCACACAGCTTAGCATTATCCCTCTAGTTCAGATTTGCTTGCAAGAGAGTTTGTGTGGGTGGTTTGAAGCTGAGCTGAATTGGCAGCTAACCACTACACAGTGGTCTGATGCCTGAGTGGATTCCACAGCAGTGAAGTAGACACGACCACTAATATGTAACAACTTACCTGTCATTATAGGTAACTAAGCTTTGTCTTGCTAGTAGACACTACTCTCCAGTAATTCATGGATTACATTAGATCAATTAGCTAAAGTATCTCCCTGGAAGATTACTTTACATTCAGATTTTTTACCACACTGATGTTTCAACCTTCCTTAGACTTGCTGCTTTCCAAAACACAGTGGCTCCATCCTAGAGCTAGGATATCCTTTCACTCTACTCTGCTCCTTATGTATCAGCTTAAAGTACTAGCATGGCAAAAAGGCATCAAAAAACCCTCTCCTTTGGTTTAGGAAGTTTCTTCTTGTAAAAACACAATCACTTACAACACTATCAATATAACTGCAGTTACTGCAGGGGAGATCTTCACCAGACGGGAGGTGATTTTGATTGAGTGTGTCAGAGCAGACAGCACACAGAACTTCCAGGATCTAATGTGGCTGGAATCACCAGACATTTCTAGATTCCAGGATTACCAATTAGGCTGGAGACTCGTCCAGCATGAGAAGCTCTTCTACCATCTGGATTGTGATGTTCAAGGAAGGGTATTCGTCCTTTGATTTGAAGTGTAATCAATTGCATTTGGATGCATGAACATAACTGTTACAGGAATGTGGTCATCTTGCAGCACAAAGATATCTTGGCAGTTTGACTTAAGCTGGTTGCAAGAATCCTTCTTTCCTCCACTCTTTAAATTAAGTGCATAAAAATGAATTAATCCCCCCTTGTACTGAATTGGTACTGTATGAATGCACTCTGTGCTTTCTATCTTAGTGTCAGATGCAAGGTCTAATACTAGGATTAATATGGTGGGATAGTAAACCATTGGCTTCAAAATGCACTGCTTGAAAACTTAAGCAATTTATATTTATGAAGTTCAATATTAAAACATTTTTCACCTTGGTGGATCACCAATATATATATCACCACTGAACTAGTCCTTGTTTTCAGTTATAAATGCTTATAGTCCTCACTTTACAAAACCAAAACCCTTTAGGTATATGCTATGTCATGCTATTATATTAATGAGTCATACAGGATGGAAATAGAATTAAAAGTAATTAGCTGTAATTTTGTCTCATGTAGCAGCATGGACAAAGTAAAATACATTCAGTTTTCTTCTCCAGAGAAGCTAGTTAATTTAATTGCAATGAGAATTCACTTATTATTTGAGTTGTGTTTTCTACCACCAGTCGTTAAGGTAACAACTTTGTTAGACATGGAATACAAATATGTTTTTTTTTTTCTTCAAAGGGAAGGCTTCTCAGATGGCTTTCGAGGAGATCTGGCCTGAAGGGTGCAACACTTTGGGGTGTGACAGTAAACTCTATTACACACTTATGAAGTCTCCCTTTAGTAAAATGCACTGGTCATCAGCAAAGCTGCTGGGTGCCCCTGCTGCAATTCTTGACTGTCTATAATCTGCATAAGAAGCTTCAAAGATGGAAAGAGGATTGATATTCTTAGCCGTTGCACGTGCAACCAGCAGAAGGTGCCATCAGTTTCTGAGTGCACACATGCAGCACCTGCCTCTCCTGCCCAAGAAGACTGAAGGGTAGGGTGCTCCAAGACAGGTTAAAGGAACTGGGCTTGTTCAATGAGGAGAAAGGAAGCCTTACTGATATATTTATTGCTGGATTGCACTACCTGAAACATTGTTATAAAGAAGACAAAGCCAGAAAAGGTGCATAGAGAAAGGATAATGGCCACACTGCCAAGCTGCAGTTTCACTGAAGATATTCTGGTGTTCTCACTGATATTATCTCAAGCTCTTGAGTTCTGCTTATTTTTTTTTTAGTGGATCCCCCCTAATAAGGGGGGGATCCACTAATAAGTCTGTCTGTCTGGGCTCTGTGAATTCCACTCAACAAGACAAAAGATCAGTTCTTATAATCAAGCAAAGAAGACTTCCCTTGTCTAAATTCTCGATTTCTCCGAGAGCTTTTAGGCATGTCCAAGTCTCTTTTTATCCCATACTTCAGGAAAATTCAGCTCACCATGTGTCGGTACTGATGTTCCGTGATTCCCAGCTGAGCACATGAAAAGACAATACAAAGCATTTGTCTCCACAGCTTAAAATATCTGCCTGTGCTTTTGTTTTGCTATCTGTCATCTTCCTAAACTTCTCAGGAAGCTCTTACAGGCAATTTCCTCATTTCATAACTGGATTTCTTGCTGCTGGCTATTTTAGGTTCTGCTCGGGGGATAACTGCAAAGCTAAGGAATGGTCAAGACTTGAAGTCATGGATAAGAGGGTAGCAGGTACTGCAGAGAATGTGAATGTGATGTGGGACAGGGGGTCTCCCTGTGTGGGTAGAGGAGGCTGTTGACTGATCTCCATTAGCTGTTGCACAACTAGACGAGGCTCATCTGCTAAATAACAAAATGTCTCAAGCAAACACGAATGCAGATAATGGACTCCTGTGATCACCACATTTTCTGAAGTAACACCATTGCACATTAATTTCAGCTTTGATTTGTCTCATTTAATTCTGGCTTTTTTTTTCAAGGTGAAAAGTGCAGCTGAAGGGACAATAGTGAAATTAACTTTACACAGTAAATTACATCTGCATTATTTTTCAAATAAGCTACTGCTGTTTTAAATCAAGCTACTTTTCTTTCAGTGTTCTTAATTTTCTAAGTGCTGAGCTCTAGAGCTGTCTTTTAAGCAAAGTGTGTTCAAATGAGTCTTAAATAATTTAAATATCTCTTTTCTGAAACACATCATGTTCCAGGAAGAAGAATTTTTTTTAATTTTATCCCTTCTTAGGAAGAAAATAAAACAAAGAAAGTATTTTATTATTCTATCCACAGTTTAACAAGAGCAGGAGAAAATATGCAATGGCAATAGTATCCATTCCACAGTAGACACCCACTAAGACAAATCAATAATAACATGATTTGTTCTCTTCACAGCCATCCCAGCTCAAATGAAGTTAAAAATAAAATGAAAACCAAGAGACATTTCTTATTCCAAATTGATGTGAAGGATGTTTTATTTGTTGTTGATGCGAGCTGCATAAATTTGATGGAGCACAAACACTGTCCTCTTACATAGTAGCTCATCCAGAGAAGGAGACACCGTGTTTAACCTCAGCACTGGGGGACTGCAGTTGAATGGTTGCATTGCACTTATAAGTTGTAAGACTATACAAGTACCATTCAAACACTTCCTAATGATCACACCAAAGCAGGACGAGAATAAGTCTGGGTCCTGGGAAATTAGGAGACAGATCCAGTATTTGAGTAAGTGGCAATGGTTTTCTGCAGCATAACAACCTAATTTTCAAGAGCAAAAAACCTAAATAGGAATCCGCTCCCCCTCTCTATTTTGAAGCTCCCACAGAAAGGCCTCCTTGGCCTTATGCTAATCAGAGACAAAGTTGTACCAGATGTCATCCAGAGCAACAGCAGAGCAAAGCCAAATAAAAGCAGATCGCTTCAGCATCATCTAAATAGCATGGGTCTCTATAGCACAAAACATGATTACAATCCAGAGCGTTTATTCACGCTCACATTGCACAACTCAGTTGTTTATACTAACAGATGTCTCCTTCCTTGTGCAATGCATGTGAGATTCTGAAGCCCACATTTAGTTTAAACACTTCTTCAATAACAGTAAAGGAGAAATTAGCTTACAGCTGATCCAAAGCCTAATTATTGTAATGCATTTGCTAACTGAAAGTTAAATAGAATTCTATTGATGCCAGCAGTGTTATGCTGCCCCTCAATGAACAATGAAGCAGAAAGATCATGTTTCATAGGAGTGAGGGGGACATATAACATCATACCTGCTGTATTATGTAGCACACCACATCTGAGTTCTAGTGTCCCTTAAAACACACAACTAATTATTTCATAAGGCTTTTGGAAATCAAAGCTCAGTTAAAAGGTGGGGCTTTAAATTCGTTTTTAGGTGTTCTGTAACAAATGACAGAAGAGCAAACAACACATATCTAACATGCAAACTTGTATGTTCAAATGGCCACACAACCCAGTCTGTCTTGTCCTTCTATTGATTCTTTTTGTCTATTATTTTAATTTGAACTCTGTGAGTCAAAATAATAATAAAAAAACATGTTCTAAGTCTTGCTTACACAATAAGGTCATGAGAAAGACTCCTAGGCACTTACAGACAGTAATGAACTGCTAATAACATTACTGCAGCTACAGTTATAAGCATGCCTATAAAATGTCCTTTTGAAGCAAAGATAGCAATAGGTTTGAGGGAAGAAGGAGAATTGGGTTTTGAAGATGCATTGGAAATACTAGTCTCTGTGGTTAAATGACCCGCCCACCCTTTGATGTCAGGCAGATGGTAAATTTTGGGTTGTTTGTTACTCAGGAGGTTCCCTCTTCACACTGCTTCTAACCAATACCTACCAGTTCCTCTGCTGTCTTTGCTCCAACAAAATGTTCCCTTTGTGCTATTGCAATCCACTTCCCTCTAAAGATCCCATGGAGACTTCTGGTGCTCATTACCATCTGGGTGTTCCAAATCCTGAATAAGCCCAAAAAGCCTTTCTGCAAAAGGAAATAAATGCTGGTGGTGGCTGAAGTGCTTTCCTTTTCTTCAGTAGGTGTGCGTTTTAGCATGCCTGTCATTACATCATTTTGCATCACCTCTGTATTTGGAACTCCCTGAAAGATGAATAGGCAGTTGGCACCATCTCTGGGTATTGGCGTGATGGGCTTTCCTGTCAATATTTTTCCAAAAAGACATTTATCCAACAAGCAGAACTAAAAAAAAAACAAATACACTGCTAATCATAAAACTAAAGAAACTGCTTTCCTGATAGAAACGACATAAGTAATAAAAAATGATAGAAAATCGCTGTACTTACTATGTGCCGTGCCGCAAACACTCCATCAACTATTGCACAACAGAATGCTGCTACCACGCCAAAGCTGATAAACACGATGGAAGCTACTAACTGAGAAGAGAAAAACAGATTAAATAATGTTTTCAATATAATTCTGAAAGTAAAACAATTTTTCTAGCATTCTTAAATGACATTTACCCCTCCTGTAATTCACTTCAGATCAGCATGGCAGGATGCCAGTCACACAGTAGGAAAAAAGGCAGAAATTCTTGATGCTGGGTTGACATACCATCAGGTCTACTAGAAAAGCTTAAATCTTTCTGGAGAAAAGTAGGTCAGCTGTAAAGAGTTATTAAATTCAATGGTGATTTCTTCTAAATCAACTTATTTAATAAAATAACAGTGGTGTCCACAGGGAGCATGGCAAAAAGCCATGTTCCTGTTGGCTCACATCAGTCTCTAGAGCTTTACTACAGTGCTAGTAATTCACACACAGAGATAAAGACATTTTAGTAAGTTAATAACTTGCCCGTGAACTCTCAGAAAGCTTTTATCATCCCAAATAGCTCATGACACCTTATGCCACAACAAAATCAGAGACTCATAGGACCAGTAGCTCTGGAAGGGATGGGGTGTGCTGCTTTGACCCCTGCCACTGTTAGGGCTCCCAGCCTGCCCCTGAGTCTCAGAGAGGGGACAGCAGAGCACAGAAGAGCTCAGTACATGTCCTAGCTGCAGGCATTAAGCACTATAACTTTTTTATCAACAGGACTGCGGATGGCATAACACTAAAGCACTGCTCTGGCTCACGTGGAGGTGGTATGGAGGGTTTGGGAGAAAAGGCTGTGCAAGCTGGGCATGATGAGCTCCCCGCTAGCCATGCTCGCTTTCTGTCTGAGGACAACTACAGCTGCAGGGCTAGCACAGCCCCAGTTACACTAAGCTTACTGCTGGATTCACTTTGAAGAGAGAATAATAGGACTCAGAAAGGCCAAGCACTGGTGTGTGCATACATCAGAGACCAGTCAGTGAGCTGCTAGCACACACCCTTGAGATGGCACTGGCTTGTTTTAAGGGCATGTTTGAAGGATGCATTGCTGTTAGTGAGGTGAGACAAAATCAAAGAGAAACCCTGTGGATATCTGACATGGTGCTTCCCTTGTACTCATTAGCCCCAGCACCATCAGATGAGGGAGAGATGCTGTTACTCCTTCGCCTCTCAGATTAGAGTTCTGTGACTGAGAACTCTGTACCTTGAGTTTGGATGAGTGGATACCCGCAGGGTATAAAGGCAACCTAACATGTACTCTCTGGCTATGTTTTTAATATATTTTAACATACATCTCTGGTATTTCTGACATGAAGTCTCAAGAGGAAATATCCTATGAGGTAGCTTATTTAAAACAATAACTGCAACAGATTAAAATATTCCCTTGAAAACTGACAGAACAGCATCCTTAATTGATAGAGCACATAGACCAAGGTTTCAGTTAAGAACCTGGGCCTTTCTTGTTATATACCAGTTAATAATTGCTCCTTCACAACATGTCCTTCAGAAATTCAGGTATTGATTACCAAAATTACATCCATACAGTTCATATACCCCTTTTGTCTATACAAAATTTGTATCTGCATTACCTAAATGCTGTTTTCACATTCGTAAAAATTTTAAAGCACCACAAACCCACTTGAAAAATTGAGCCTTTAACTTTTGTTAGGCTAAGAACAGTACGACGTCAAGACTGTAACAGGGGACATAGCACTGATAACTTTCTAAAAAAAATGCATATTGGGGAGGTGAGAAATTACAGTGTTATAAACCCATAGGATTAGACAGAAAGAACAAAGCAATATCAAACATTTGAAAATAAGAGTTCTCAGGGAATTAACATAAAAAGCACAACTTAAAAGCAGAAGAATCACAGCTTTCAAATGCTTTCTGATACACTCTCTTAGTCTCTCACTACTTTATGGATCTAAAATCATGTAATCAGAGGGGAGACAGCACTGCTGCAGGGATCGTAATCTGAATCCTTAGTGTGGGAAAGGGGCACATAGCTGAGGCAAATGGTACTGGCTGATGTGCATCCCCCCTGCAACCAGCTCCGTCCTCCCATACGGAGGCAGAAGCCCTAAGAAAGCCCTGTTGGCTGCATTGCCCTTCAGCCTCTGCTATCCCTCAGCTCCCCAGTACAGCTGGCCATGTCTCACGAATCTGGTTGTCAAAAGATCTTGGCACGCAGCTCACCAGATTAGAAAGGCTGTGGGTTCCTTGTAGAGAGCTATTGTCACTGCAAACCAGTGGGCTGTACTGCCCTGTGGCAGCTGTATTTGCTACAGACCCCGATCTCTTTATTTGAAAAAGCAGCAGTGTTTAAAAGTTCAGATTAAGTCATTATTGTCTGATACCTCGATCCTTATTTTTTAAGTCATAGCAGTCAATCAAATAATTAGTGGGCTTAGCCAGGTGTTTCCAAATTGCCTGCTCTCAGGATGAATTTACTGGAAGCTGACCTCAAAGTGGCTTTTAATTTCACACATGAGCAACTTATTGCTGATCTACAATCCCCAAACCAACATTTTCCTCTCATTGAGGCAGCATCTAATGAGTACACTGGCCTTTCAGTTTCACCATGTAACTACCAGAGACCACATACAAAGGCGCACAGTAAAATGTAGTATAGACAGGAGCTATGGAGCTGGCTTTACACTCCTCAATCATGTTGGTGGTCATCTACTCATCCAAGGAATTTCATGAAATTCGAAGGTTGTCAGCCAGAGCCTGCTGCTCTTATCAATGCCTACCAGCAAATACTTCCATGAGTGACCCTTTCAAAATAAGAGGACTGTTTCTTGACTGAAGTAATATTTATTACAATGCTGAAGTGTCAGAATGCTAAACTCAGAGGTTCTCATGACTTAAATTGCCTTATATATGTATTTGAATGATAAAACAAGCACTAATACAAGAACAAAACAAAAAACTCCTTAAAATAAAATTCCAGATTTATACTCTTTCTTGAATCTCACATTCCTTACTGAGAACATGAGAAACACATAAACAAAGTACAAAATTAATTACTTATAAAAATTGCAGCCAAGACATCCAAATGAAGAGCTGTTGTAAATTCAAAAGCTAATTTTCCTGAGTGGTATGTCTGATTGCTGGAGTGAGTTCACAAGCCTAGCACCACCAAGAAAGCAGTGCATTTCATTTAAATATAAGAAGATTCTTCTGATGGGTAAAAGAAACAGCTCTTTAAAAAAAAAAAAAATACTCATCTGTCACATCATCTCATCTTCATTTTTAATAGCAGTACGTTTTGCCAGGAAAACTATCCATTATTTATAAAAATATATTTTAAACTTTATTCAACAAACATTTTTGCTTTTACTGTTCAATTGCTGTGCAGCCAAACTTCTCTATAGCTGTTAATATCAGAATGTGTTTAGTCTTGGTTCTGGTATAGAATACAATCATTTGGTTATTTACAAGGGAACTATGAAGCCAGTGATTAAACACTGAAAACTGTCCAGTGTGGGCCTAACAATCAAATCCAAAAGCCAGTTGTTTAACAGAGGTGTTTCAGCAAAAGGGAAAGCAAAATAGCACTTGGAATGAGGGACTTTTGTGCGCAGTATTAAATGAAGAGTCTTTATGTATCTTCAGTCATGTCACAGAAATATAAAATCGCACAAAAACGCAAAACTAGTGAAAGGCTGAACTGCTAAATTCTTGCATGCTGCCTTCTTTCAGAAAAAGGCATGTATTTCACTGCAGAATTCACCTGCTTTAGTCAAATTCTTGTCCTTCAGCAGGCATACAGCACCACTGGCTACACAGAGTGAGCCTAGAAAAGGCAACAGCCAGGGGATACCCCATGTTCAGCTGGCAGAAAAGTACCTGGCATGGGTATTTGCAACCAGCAGTCTCCCACAATTCCTAGGCATGGTTTGGGAATTAAGAACTGTCCATAAACCAAACCCAATGGGGAGTGTGATGCAGGTCACACTCTCACATCACCACCATGCCTCAGGTCTCCAGGCACTTTGTGAACTGAATCACATGTTGCTGGCACCATGCCCTGGCCATGTGACAGAGACATGCAGCCAATGACAGAAAATCATGTCACTCCCCAGCATAAACACCCATTTGCGACAGGCTGCTACCTCACTGGCTGTTTCCAATATTCCTGTGAAACTCCTCACCAATCTCCAGGTTCCTGCACATACCTGGCTTCCTCATGGCTCTAATTTAGCCTTCACCTGTACTCAGTCAAAAGGCACAACTGCTCAGATAATGACAGTCACTTCCAGCACCTGATGCTTTGTGAGGTGCCTCATTCTCTAGGATTAGATTAAGTAGATCTGAGACTTTGGAATATTTCTGTTTTCCAAATAGCCTTGGTATCAGATGTAGGTTTTATTCTATTCTACAGGCTCATTTTGCTCATGCTAAGTGGCTATTTCTGCACTGCACAATCTCCAATGTCTCCAAGCATTGTTCATCAAGTCTCTGTAGAACTTTTTTCCAATCAAGAAGAAGAATCATGATTACCCTCATCAATGTAAGCTGAGAAACACTGTCATCCAATACCTTCTGCTCTGGAAAGCGAAGGCTGTGCAAAAGGATCTGCAAATGTTAGGCCACAGGTCTCTAAAGCCATTTGTACCCCAAACAGGTTCAAGCAAATATATTTGGAAAAGAAAAAGCATGGAGCAGTTTGTTGTAGGCTGCCCCTAATATTACATTGTCCAAACCACAATTTAATTCTGTGGGCCTTTTTACTGGTTTGATTTCCCCCTGTGTCCAAGCTCAGAACTTAATATCGGCTTAAAAAGATCTACTGCACTTTCACATTATGCTGAGGATGAAGACGTAGGAGCAGAAGATTACAAAAATCACAGAATCTCAGAATAACCAGGTTGGAAGAGACCCACCAGATCATCAAGTCCAACCATTCCTATCAAACATTAAACCATGCCCCTTAGCACCTCATACACCCGTGCCTTAAACACTTCCAGGGAAGGTGAATCAACCACATCCATGAACAGCCTGTTCCAGTGCCCAATGGCCCCTTTTGTGAATTTTTTTTCCTGATGTCCAGCCTGAACCTCCCCTAGCCATTACCTCTTGTCCTTTCCCCTGTCACTTGGAAGAAGAGGCCAGCACCCTCCTCTCTACAACTTCCCCTCAGGTAGTTATAGAGAGCAATGAGGTCTCCTCTCAGCCTCCTCTTCTCCAGGCTAAACAATCCCAGCTCTCTCAGTCGCTCCTCATCAGGCCTGTTCTCCAGCCCCTTCACCAGCTTTGTTGCTCTTCTCTGGACTCGCTCCAGAGCCTCAACATCCTTCTTGTGGTGAGGGGCCCAGAACTGAACACAGTACTCGAGGTGCGGTCTCACCAGTGCCGAGTACAGAGGGAGAATAACCTCCCTGGACCTGCTGGTCACATCGTTTCTGATACAAGCCAGGATGCTATTGGCCTTCTTGGCCACCTGGGCACACTGCTGGCTCATGTTCAGTCACTGTCAACCAACACCCCCAGGTCCTTCTCCTCCGGACAGTTTTCTAGCCAGTTTTCCCCTAGTCTGTAGCTCTGCACAGGGTTGTTGTGCCCCAAGTGCAGGACCCGGCATTTGGCCTTGTTAAACCTCATGCCGTTGGTCTCAGCCCAGCAGTCCAGCCTGTTCAGGTCCCTTTGCAGCCTCCTGACCCTCCAGCAGATCGACACTTCCACCCAGCTTAGTGTCATCTGCAAACTTGCTAAGGGTGCACTCAATGCCTTCATCCAGGTTGTTGATAAAGACATTGAGCAGGACTGGACCCAGGACTGAGCCCTGGGGAACCCCACTTGTCACTGGCCTCCAGCTGGAGTTAGCACCATTTCCCACCACTCTGGGCCCGGCCATCCAACCAGTTTTCCACCCAGGAGAGTGTGCGCCTGTCCAGGCCGGAGGCCGACAGTTTCCATAGCAGAATGCTGTGAGAAACTGTGTCAAAGGCTTTACTGAAGTCCAGGAAGATACATCCACAGCCTTTCCCTCGTCCAGCAGCCGAGTCACTTTGTCACAGAAGGCAATCAGGTTAGTTTGGCAAGACCTGCCTTTTGTGAACCCGTGTTGACTGGGCCTGATCACCTGGTTCTCTTGCATGTGCTTCATGATAGCACTCAAGATCACCTGTTCCATGACTTTCCCTGGCACTGAAGTCAGACTGACAGGCCTGTAGTTCCCTGGATTCTCCCTGCGTCCCTTCCTGTAGATGGGCACAACATCAGCCACCTCCAGTCCAGTGGAACTTCCCCAGTCATCCAGGACTATTGGAAGATGATGGAAAGGGGTTTGGCCAGCACATCCGCCAGCTCCTTCAATACCCTTGGGTGAATCCCGTCTCGCCCCATAGACTTGTGGGTGTCTAGTCGGGCTAGCAAGGCTCTGACCACCTTCTCTTGGACCATGGGAGCCTCATTTTGCTCCTCTAGCTCCGGGGTTTGTATACAGAGGGAACAACTTTCTTTACAATTAAAGACTGAGGCAAAGAAGGCATTAAGTACTCCAGCCTTTTCCTCATCCCCTGTCACTGTTGTTCCTTCTGCATCCAATAGGGACTGTATGGTCTCCCTAATCCTCCTTTTATTATTTCTATATTTATAGAAGGATTTTTTTCTTATCTTTCACAGACTTTGTCAATCTGATTTCTAGTTGAGCCTTAGCCCTTCTGATTTTTTCTCTACACAATCTCACTTCTCTCCTGTAATCCACC
Organism: Clamator glandarius; assembly: GCA_033459285.1. Classification (NCBI taxonomy): domain Eukaryota; kingdom Metazoa; phylum Chordata; class Aves; order Cuculiformes; family Cuculidae; genus Clamator; species Clamator glandarius. The sequence goes on along the minus strand of JAUNZM010000393.1, from coordinate 2,421,100 downwards.
CAAGAGGCCTGTCACCTCTTCCAGAGCCCATAAACACTCCTCTTCTTCTTGATATCACTCAAGATCTCTCTGTTCAACCAAGCTGATTTTTTCCCCTGCCGGCTTTTTTTCTGGAACATGGGGATGGCTTTCTCCTGAGCCGCTAGGATCTCCTTTTTGAAGAGCTCCCAGCCCTCATGGGCTCCCCTGCCCTTAAGCACTGTCTCCCATGAGACTTTGCCAACCAGCCTTCTGAAGAGTTCAGAGTCTGCCCTCTGAAAATTTAATGCTACTGTCCTGCTAACCACCCTCTTCACTTCGCCTAGAACAGAAAAACTTATCATCTCATGATCGCTTAGTCCTAGGCATCCTCCTACTGCCACATCACCCACAAGGCAGGTCCAGGAGGGCACCTTCCCTTGTTGGTTCATTCTCCAGCTGTGCAAGGAAGGTGTCTTCCACGGATTCCAGGAACCTCCTAGACTGCTTCCTTTCTGCTCTATTGTACTTCCAGCAGATATCAGGAAGACTGAAGTCTCCCACAAGAAAGAGAGTTAACCCCAGCTGTTTATAGAAGAGCTCGTCAGCTGCTTCTCCTTGGCTGGGTGGCCTGTAACAGACTCCCATCACAAAATCTACCTTCTTATCATAATTCCTAAAAAGAGAATGACTTTCCACTCCAGTGCAATCTCAACCAGGATTTGCATCTGTTACCATGCCACCTCAGCAGGGCTGTAGATTAATAGCCTGCAAAACTAAGACAATTACACTCATTGCACTGCATCTCAGATGCTGCTGTCAACTAAACACTGCCTGTCTTGTGAGGTGGGACAATATAAAAGCACTTTTAATTGTGAGTTAATTTTCTCTAATTTGGAAAGTCATCCTCTGTGTGGCCCCCTCCCACCAATGGTAATTCTTCTCCCCTGCCCTTGGAACAGAATTTTGCTTTTTGCTGAAAATCAAGCTCAGGCAAGATTCTTACTATGTTGGTTTTCACAGCTGGGATAATTAGGAGGTTTCTCGCTACACCAGGTAACATGCTTCACAATTTATGGTCTGCCAACTTATTCCTTCCAAAGGTTGGCTCTTCAGTAGTAGCACTGCTGTAATTGAGGCTCTGCTGGAAGGTCGCCACACCACAGGAGATAGGATTATATCATGTTTGTTATTCATTAATGTCAATTCCAGTCATAGCACAATGATACGACTTCTTAGTGGTGAAAGACTTTTATTACTACCCAATCTATGCTTGAAGAACTATTTCCTAGGCTATCTTCCAGATGAAGAGGGGAAGGAAAATAAGCACAAAATATTTCTTGGTTTTAAGAGAACTGGTTTTGGTACAGCTCAGGAATACAAGGACTGAGGTGGGATACCATGCTTGAACACAAAATTTGCTTCTGACTGTAGTACACCTAATAACATTACCAATGTCCCAGCAGATGCCTATTTTACCAGGAAGGCCTTTAGACAGAGATGTTGCATTCATGATGTTGTCAGGTGTTTAGATCAAGTCTTGTGTTTAGACCAAGTGACCAAGTTAGAAACTTACAGCCTTTCTGCAGTATCATAACTGTTCAGTTCAGCAAGTCCAGTCATATGTTGAATATTATCAGCCACAACACAGATCTTTGATTCAGGTTTTCTTCTCACTTGCGTTGTTAATAGCACTTCAGGGAACAGAGCTGAGCTTATGTGACTGCTCAATGCCACCTGAAATGGTGGCTTGCTCCTCTTATCCTTGCTCTCTTGTTCCCTGCTGTTCAATCCACACTCCTGCTCTCTCTCCAAAAGGTGTATGTACAACCCTGCATACCGGCTCCCATACTTGCCCAAATACACAGCAAAACACTCACTATGCAGAACACTAAATGTAATTTGCACTTGTAGGGATTATCAAAGTAAAAGCTAGGTTTTAGTCCTAATGAATAAACTGTAAGGACTGGGGTTATTTTGCTGTTTGTGGTCAGGGAGACTTTTGTTTTACTGCCTGTGAAGAACGGTGTTGTTTTTCAATATAGTGTCAGGGATAATTAGGAAAAATAGCAACGTGAAAAGGCCAGTTGGTATAATACAGGCAGGAGAGGAGCCCCATGAGAAATTTAAGCAATCTCACATGCACAAAATGGCAGAATTAATTAGGTAAACAAATACTGGGAAAGTATACAGATACCACATGAGAGGTACCAATTATTCTGCCAACAAGAAATAAAGCAAGATCAAAATCCGCTTCCAAAATAAAGGTTGCATTTTCATTCAGAAAATGTCTCTGTTTTTCTTGCCCCACAGCCTGAAGGGCAGAATAGTGAAAGGCAGAATTCACAATACCTTTTGCTATGCTTTTGATACTCTATTTACATCCTTTGTAGGCATAGTTAATGCATTTTGCTTTCTCTTTTTCCCTTCCAGCAGTGTTGATGCTCGGCTTTTGCAGATAATTCATCAATTCAGCTACTCACAAGGGCAAGGGACTGAGGAAGTACCTGTGGACAGAGTGACTTAATTGTCCCAGCTCTGCCCAAACCCAAGAGGGTTTATGCAGCACAGTTGTGTAAGACAAGAAAGGCCGTACAGATTCCGAATCTGCTTATGCCAGCTCCTCCAGGCACACACAGAGGTCTTAGGGACAGGGACTGTTTCTTTACCAGTCAGATAAACAGACTTCTTGAATTAATAAGCACTTTACTTGTGCCATTTGCTGTGACAGGTAGTTATGGAGATAGGAGAACGTAGCATCTGATTACATCAACACATGCCCAGAGTTGTGAGATGGGTGTGCTGGGTCCCATGACAGGAGGTGGCTCACACAGTCACTTTTGCTTGCCATTTCCATTCAGGGCATCAAAGCTCATGGTTCAAATCTGCCTCTTTGTACCTTCACAAAGCTTACCCAGCCATCCACACATAAAGCATCTTTCCCATCCTCCTTTCCCCCTCCTTGCCAGCTAGCAGGAGCTGTGCAGTTCTCACAGATGTTGAGTACAGGAGGTTAACTCTTCTGCAACTCCATTTACCTTCAAGAGTAGCATGGAAACATTTTGCCTCGACATTGTACTGTCCTAATAAAAACCTTACATGTTAAGTGTGATAGTCTAGGTTTCTTAATTGATTTCACCCTCTAGAAATGCTCTCTTGAGCATTGATCCTTAATTTATACTAATCCACTTTGCACTACTCCTTCTGTAATTTATCTTTGTCTTTTCTTCTATCCTGCTAAAGCACTTAAAGATACAGTTTCTGTAAAAGATGCTGTATGAAATAAAGATTATTTTTTCTGTATTTTTATCTTCAAGCAATGAAAGAAAGTCGGGAATTAAATCAATAGCCATTATGAAACATGAAACAGCGTCCTTGAGAAAGGTTACCTGATAAATATATTTTTTTCTTCTTTTATAATCTAACAAGAGCTACAAAACCAGGCCTAAATAAGTCAGGAAATTATTTCAAATTGTTTTACAAGCAAATCTATGCTAGAATGACTAATCTATTGAATAATATAACCTATATCAGGCAGTTCCTGTGCACTTAAGACTTCAAAACTGGAATCACCATTACATTGTAATCAGATAACGAATTTGATATATGTGTAAGTGAATACATATTAAAGATAAATCATTCACTGATGAGTAAATGCTTGTCTTGACTCAGTTACAAGTGTCACCACTGATTATCAGCTATTAGGTCTCCTGGGAGTTTGGGAGAGTCTTAAGAGTTCCAGCTACTGGTGTCCAGCAGATGTTATTATAGCAATGTTGGAAGAAAGAGAGAACTGTACTTAGTCAACATTTTACAAGACAAGAAACAGAAAATCTAAAAAAGATTTTTTTTTCATTTTCTGGTGCAGGGTTAGTTTTATTATTGGTGCTCCTTTAAGACACCACAGCATCTGAAGACCCTTGTTCATAATCACTACCACCATTACTGATTTCCTTCTAGCAGCAGCACATCTCGGCTTCACTCAGATCATTCAAACAACACTCCTATAATTTGTCCCTAGGCTGAGCTGACACAACCATCCTAATGACAGACCCTCTCTAGTCTTAGCAGGTGTAATACATATGCTCTGCTCCACGTATGTGGTAGCTGCTTTTAAAAAGATTCTTTAAATAGCTGCTCTGCTTTGCTTTCAGCCCATTAAATAGGGTGCTGACTATATGATCAGTCCCCTTCCTCCTGTTTCAGCTTCTTACAGGTAGGTAGAGGAGCACTGCAACTTCCCAGGGAATTTCAGTTCTAGTGTGCTCTTACAGGCAACACTGCTGCCCAGCCATCTTCTCCAGGTTTTCCAATCTTTGTCTTCCTATTCCAAAGTCACTTCCCAAATCAAAATTGCCCCCCCCTAGAATTACTTTGTTTCAAGAGCTGTCTTTTGGAAACGTACTTTTTCATTCATTTTCACCTTTTTATATCTGTATGGTTTTTAGCCTTTTATTTCATATGGGGCTGTTGCCATATTCTATGGCAAATCCCATGAACCTATTCCAGGTGATGTTTAAGGCCAAAATTATTTGAGCTTTTAGTATTACATACTCATGACTTGGTTCATTTATAAGTATAGACTGGGGGATACCAAAACCAGGAACAGTGAACCTTCACAAAGCAGATGGGCCTGTATGCAAGAATCAGTCAGGGTCTGCTCATTAGAATTAAAGGATGTGAAGCCTCAGTATATATTTCTGAAAGGGGAGTGTTGCGGTGCTCCATCCAAAGTGAAGCAGTAGTTTTATTGGTGTTGCTGGGTGATACCAAGACTGGTACTCTGTATGCGGCGAAGCTGCTAAGAAAATTTTCCTAATGAAGAGATTTCATCACTTTATTCCAGCTACTTAAAATGTATGCATTTGTCTCACACAATTTTCTATGCTCCTCTGTAATCAACAGAGAGTCAGACACTTCCAGACATCTTCTACACCTACTGCAGAATGGGATGAATTACCTTCTGATGGTATCTGTCTTTTTTTTCCACTGGCTCTAGAGAGAGACTAGATGAGGGAGTATCTGTGCTGCCAAACACAAGATCTTGTCAATACTTCTTTTATTTCATTGATCTCGGCTAGTTTGATAATTGTTTTCTTTTTACTTTAGTACTTCCCTTCAATCACTTGCCTGGGACTTCCAAGGGTAGGAAGAGATTCAGGCAAGAAGGATGCCTGGGATTTGGTGAAAGTGGTGTGATGTTATACAGAGAAGGAAAAAAGCTCCATCAGTTGGATTTCAGAGCTGGAGAAATGCTAATGGTTTTGGAACCAGCCTAAGCAAGCCTTAGTCCAGCAAGCACTTCAAACTGGTAAAAATTCCCCCTGGTAAACATCAGCAAAAACACTTACCTAGGAATGGTCAAATTGATTACATATTTAAGGGTAACAAATAGAGTCAAGAAGCAAAAACTAAATACAGCATTAAAAAGAAAAGGCAAAAGTGAAACACAAATTTCAATTCACTGATCAGCAGTGCTGACATTAGAGGAATACATCACATGCTTCCTTTCATGGATGTTCTTTTATTGATTAAAATGGAACAAGCTCATTTCATCACTTAAACAGAGGCAGCTGTTCAGAGCACTATGAGAACAATAAACCAGTAATAAATAGCATACTATGTATCATGAAAGTTTGATTTCTGGTAAAAACTGGTAGAATTGATATAGATCCAATCTGTTACAGCTGACACTGTTTTTACATTAGCATCTTTAGAAAACCTCTTTCACCTTATAATGCCTGCATTGGTTTCTCAAGAAACACGAGCTCTTTATTAGAAATGCATTATAATTAAATTACAAGCTTTCATGTAGTGAACTTCTACCTGCAGAGTATGGAAGATTGTATCTAGTCAACAGGGATACTCATCTGTTTAATTAGACTGCATTCTTGAACAAGAGGATCAAGAGGCCTTTCCTTTCCATAAGGTACACCCTACCTCACCTTCTCCCCCCACTACACATGAGCAATTACCCTGGGTTCCTTATGAAGACTTGTTATGCCCTGTTCCCGCTTGCTGGGGAGAGTAATCAATTTCTTTATTGTTCCACAAATGCATTTCAAGGGTCATAAAGTTTGCTTTTGTTTTCAGCTGTGTGACAGTAATGCTTTCATTACATAAACAGCACAAGAAAACAAGCTGGCAGTTAAAACTTGTCCTATTATGCACTTAATTCTGTATGCTTTTTCCAAGCTCAGATCTTAAAGGAACCACATCACAAAAGACTTCCACTTAGTAAGCTGGAGGATCTGAATTGAATTGGAGGCTTGAGTCCCGGACTCAAAAAACCAGTGCCAGGATTTAAACATTGCAATGTTGAAAATAAGCTGTGTAGATGTGTACATATATATACACACATGTATATGTGTCTGTCTATAGAACTCCCATCTACTTCTATACAATTTAAGCTTCTAGAAGCAAACTGAAGCCATTCTAGTTGCCATGAAAGCACTCCAAATAAAAGTCAAAATATCTCTTTCCTAAATTTTTCATGTTGTAATAAATTTCCCATTTCATTCTACCAATAGTAACAGTGAAAACATGGTAGTTTCTTGACTGACACCTATCTAATGCTGTCTTAGGTCACAAGGTGGGTAACCTGAGATGAGTAAGACCTGGGACTAGTACAACCAATAGACCAGCATAGGGTCATATGAGAGGGAAAGAACTACTATGCTAGGCTGTAGCTGCACGTACTTGGTGGCATCTCTCTAGGTATGTCAGGTAGACACAGCCCTGATGATGGTTTCACAGTATAGTGAGCTGATACAACACTTATCCAAAGATACAAGTCTTGTTCCCTCCTCCCACTCCACTCTCAGCCATGCAGCCCCACCTGTATGTCTGATGCTCACTTGGCTATGAACCTTTTAACTCATTAATCCAGTGGAAATTATTTTTGGCTGGGGCAAGGAAGAGGGGAAGAAGGAGTCAGCAAGATTGAGGCAGGAGGAAAAGAAGGAAGAGGAGAAAGGAAGACCTCTCTGTCTCAGTGGATATTCACTATATTCACTATAAATTGGAAATCTTCACTTTAAATGCACAAGGCAGAGAACTGCATCCAAAAAATCCACAATATTTTACTTAGTCCTTCATGGACTACATAATGCTAATAAGAGCAAATTGCCTCTCAATATTATGTGAACTAAAATAAATTATAAGCAACTTTTCGACTACTTATTTTTTTACTGCCCGTAAAAACTTTCTTCTTTTAATCTCACTTGTCTCTACTTTGGATGGTGCTTTCATACCCAGAGACACAAGCCTGTTCTCCTCCTCTTCATGTGAAATAACTGAGCCTTAAAAAGGCTCAGTTAATCTCCAGTTATTCATGCCACTCCTACCTGTCTTTGCTAAGTATTCTCTTGCATTACAAGGAAGAACACAGATTTCCCAGACCTCCCATGGACAGATGACATTCAAAATCTTCCCCAAACAAAGGTTTCAAAGGGTTCACGAAGCTGATTCCTGCAAAATAAGGCAGCTAATACCCAAGACCGCACCACGTTTATGGCACAAAAGATGACTAGACAGTCTCTACACAGGCTGTTCTGCTCTAAACTCAAAACTGGGCAGTTTCAGTATAACATCTTTTGTAATCGCCTCAGTATTACAGAAGAAAAATACAGTTGTCACTTAGCACAGGATTCTTCTCACCACGCTTCACTACCTAAAACCCCAGAGCCTAGTTTAAATCACCCTTCAAGGCTCCTTCCAAGCCCTAAGAAGAAAATGAGATGCCTCCACGGGGCAGGTCATTACAGCGATCTAAGAACTAGACATAGGAGAGCAGGAAGACACTCTCAAAGAATAACCTGCTTGATCCTATCAGCTAATAAGATGCTGTTATATTTTTGAAAGGAACACAAACACCTAAAGAAGAGCCATGCTTTAGCTCATACAAGTGTCAGTGTTAATCTGTATTGGTTATCTTTCAAAAATCTCCTTGTCTGTTCTGTGCAGTTAGATCACACCAAAAAATCTAGTGCATATTTATGACAGAAAAGATAGCAATAGGTCTTTTCAGCTTCAATAATTTTAAAGGTACTAAATAAGACAAGGATGATTGCTAATTTGTTCCATTATTATAATCTTTTCATCAGCACTAATTTTTTTCCCTGAACTATGGAAAAGGTGAGCACCAAAAAAAAAATCACCGAAAGAAAGAAGTTCTGTTGACTTTCTCTGAGGCTTGAGTTCAATGGAGAAATTATACCTTGGTAGTGACGACTGCTTTTACATTGACTGCATTTCCCCTGCAATGCAATAAAGGCTTCTTCCATTTATTTATGCAGGAACATCAGATAGTCTCAGAAGACCTGCAGAATTGTTATGTTTTTTCTCTTTATGTAAACAAGCTGCTTTAATTAGCTTCATATGTGGTATGGAATCTATCAGCAATTAGCATCTTTGATCCAAATCTGCACTAAAGCCAGTTTCTTCCAGGATGTTCGACTTGCATGAAAAAGTACATGAAACTCATCACATTTGAATAAAGCAGAGTAGGTATCAATATGAGTATCTTCTTTTGGCATACATATTAATAACTACCACCTTTACACAAAAGGTCCACTGGACATTTTATGATGGATGTAATTTATTTACAAGATATATCATTTTTGAGAAGCAGAAGAGGTTTGGCTCTTAGAATTTGGAAAAAAAGCTTACACACATAACTCCTTTAAAAATGCTTTTCTTCTGAAGCAGACACAAATTCTAGTGGCAAGAAAATAATCAGAGATAATATTGAAATACTGTCTCACATACATCTTAACACAGGGTAGGAGTACATACCCTGTGAGGGAAATCTATCAACTTAAAACAGAAGAAAAAATTATTGCTTTGTTTCTCCAACTTCTGCTATGTTTGCTTTTCAGAAATTAATTTGAAATTTCGTTATTTTTGACAGAGATCTGGAAGCAAACATATTAAGGCACCTAAACCTAGAATACCTTTAGAATTATGAAAAAAATAGCTTTGCTCTTTCTGACTGTCTGCAGAGCTCCATGTTTTAAACTCCCTCATGTTTTCAAATTTTGCTTTTGTCAGAAACAATGTTTTCTTGGATAAAATCACTACAACCACCACTCTGAACATGTCAAGGACCAGGCGAGCCAAGTGTGCATCAGATTTGTACCTGAGCATGTCCTAGACTCATCAGCAAGAAAATTAACTTTCTGTTAGCATGAAGAAAATACAAGCAAGACTCAGCAATGGATTAATTCAGATCTCAGACTTGCTGCAGACAACTGTCTTCATTGTTAAGTATTACCGAGGTTCACACTAACTCATACCTCCTGAGGGGTCACTCCTGCTTCTCTACCCCCTCCCCATCCTCTCTGCCTCCTTTTCACTCCTGTACCTCCTCTTGCCCTCTTCCTGCCTTTGCTGCTTTCAGCTGTAGTGGCGCTGCTATTGAGGTGACTCCCACAACTCTACAGAGAGTAGCACCATGATATTGCAAATGTTGCAAACCCTGACAGTTTTCACGATGGTCTTACATCTCCCATCTTGCAAGCACTACAGGTTGAGCATGCTCATTTTCAGCCTTGTGATCAAGTACAGTTTGATGAGGCTGGCACTGGAAAGTTTCCACGTGTGAGTGGAAATGGTGAGGCAGTGCTTGGTGCTTCGTTCATCTGTCGTGTTAGCTAAAGTAACACTCATGGTGTCTTATCAACATCGCACAATTTAGAGAGTGATTCTTTTCTAGGTGCTAGCTCATGCCGCCTCCGCATTTATCTGAGAAGAAACCCCTTACATCACTCCCTCAGCACTGTTTACTGCTCTCAGCTCAGCTCTGCTGCCATGAACCCCTCCACGCATCCAGCCTTCCCCACCTGGGTATGCAATTTCAGCATCTCATTTTCTAATTGGAAATACTTTGTACTGTAATGTGAGGAGATGGCAAGCAAGCAAACGGACAAGGGCATTTCATGTCTTATAATCAAATCCATTTGATTTGAGCAGTATTGTATTTTCCACCCATCCAAACGGACTAAGTGTGCCTTTGGAACAAAACATCTTACAGCTGCACTCTGTTCTTCAATCCATGACCTGCTTTGCAGGAGGCAAGAGGGGCAAAAAGGGAGAGCAATCTATTATTTTTTTCAATTTCTGCTGTTTGCAAGTGGAAAAACATCCCTAATCAGTGCAAATCTTTAGTCAAAGGGAAATTTTGTTCTGCTGGAGCCAAGTTCTGCATAGCGGAGCCAAGTTCTGCATAGCAGAGCCAAGCATGAATGCTAAGAGGTGAAGTGAAATCATGCTGGTCAATGAGGCAGAGCCTGCTTCTGCAAGCAGCAGTTCCTTTGAATTAAAGGTTATACCTTGGTCAGCACATTGAACTCCCACTGTGGGCCCTGGGATGCCAAGAACAAGGTCAAAGAGGTACAACATTATTAATCTTGTGCTTTAAGAACAAACCATGGTCCACTCTTCCTAAGTGGGCTTTTTTTCTTTCTCAGACCCTGTGCTCACATTTATTGAGTTCTGGATATTTGCTGGACTAGTTCTGCTAACCATTACGTATTTCACATTGCACTTAGCATTTCATCCACCCTGAATAAATCTGGACTTACAGAGAATAGGTCAGAAGGAAACAGAACTTAAAGACAAAAAGAGAAATAGATTTATAGAGAAAAGGTCAATTTAAAATAGGTACTCTTTTTCTAGTGTAACTGAATCTACATTAATTTTCAGCTAAAAAGAGAACAGAAAAGATGTAGTAAGTCACTACAAGGGACTGACCATTGTTAAAGCTACTCTGGTTTGAACTCAAATTATACTGCAGTAGCTGCACAGAGGAGGTACAGTTAAAACATAAGCAACTGAGTAAACAATTTCTTTTCCTTCCCACCCTCCTTTGTTCTGCTGCAGCACATGGAATTTTCAGTTACAGGAATATGACATTTCTGTGCTTACATAAGTCCTTGCAATCTTATTGATAGCTGTAAATTTGTTAAAGCTGCCCTAAACCCTTTCAATCAAATACACTCAAGTTACACCCCAGGGAATAATTAACTGCCCTCAGCTGCAGTATGACACAAGCCCTTGCCATCTCATTTCTGTAATGTTTGAAAACAAGCACCTCAGCTTTAGCGAAGACAGTGTTAAAGGGCTTAACCCAATGTGGATGGTACTCAAGGTAAGAAACACGGTTAAATTTTCAGTTATTTTCTTAGACTGTTTCCCAGAAGCCCAATCTTCCAGCAGTCAGACCATCACTAAATGTTACTAGCAGAAAGCACTTTTCTTTGTTCTGTGCTGGGAAATGCAAACAGGCAGTAATACCAAATATACTGGACACTGATTTCTCCACAGTTCTTGTGTAAATGACACAACATGTTGAGTATTACATGGCTTAACCATCGCTTACCCATCTTATGTCCTTTTCAGTTATTTTACTTTCTGCTAAGGAAAGAAGCAATAGAAAACTAAGAGATAGATTAGAGGTAAACTGAAAGATAAAACAACCCTAAAATGTTATGCCTGTTGGTAAAGTAGCATGAATGCTGTGAAAAATAAAGTTATTTTCACTTGCCCACTACTGAGTCTGCAACTTGGAACCTGCTGTTCATCTTGGTCTCTGATGTAGAATCAGGGGCAATAGTTCTTGAAAACAATTAAGCTGTTTTGTCAGTAGCAAAATTAATGAGGACTGGCTTGCTGCAGGTTTGAGTCTCACAGCTTACGTCCCATTTGGATTCTGTGGTGTTTAATAAGAGGTGAGCTGACATTGCAGCCTTTACCACTACAGGGGAACTAATTCATAATTCTCTCCTCTACCCATTTGTGAATTTTCATGAAACTTGAAGGACTCACACATCTTTAAAGTCTCTACCTACCTGCTGAATTTCCCTGAAAATGGTCAATGCATTAAAAAAATGGAATGGGAAACAGGCAAAGACTCATACAAACATCATTGCTTTGTAAACCTCTTTCCTTTAGGAAACCCAGCTAGAAACAGAAGTTAAAGGCAGAGCCTTTAACTTACAAATATGTCAGTGTTCCTGACCTAAACTTCTTGCACAGAATGAGATCACGTGCTACAGTTGAGCTGATTATATGGCTCATTGTTGCCCTATCTGGCACGATTCATGCGTTTTGTCTCTCTTGCCATCCTTTTCCCAGCTATATGGTCCTGGCCAATCTCTGGCATTCATCTGAGCCCACCCTGGATCGATTCAACTCACTAAAACAGCAGGAAAGCAATACAGTAAGAAGTCCACTTCTGTCAGAAGCGAAACCATCCTTTGCCCTGTACAGAGGGAGTCACTGGCCAATTCGTGCTTCTCTGAAACATCTCAGAAATGGAGAAGCAAAGGGCTACGATCTTGAGGCAGATGCAGCAGTTTCAGGTCAACTGGAAATCCCTGATTTTCATGTTTTTAAGACATTTTGAAACAAAAAAAAAATTAAAACTAAAAGGGCTGTTGCTTACCATTTGTCTTCTGTTCTCTACCAGGTGGATGCCAACAATCCCTAAGAAAGATCCAAAGCCAAGCTAAGGCAAAGAACAAAACCAACAGAAACACATCAGGTCAGTTTATTTGGTCAACATACCAAAGCATTACAGTTAATATCTGAGCTGATGTATCATACCGATGGGCTAAGTGGGGTAGGTTGGGGGGAAAGGGTGGAAGTTCCCACTGGACATAAATCATTCAATGTAATGGGAAATGATCAAAACTGTATCACTGATATTTCAGAGCAATTCTTGACGTGTATTGAATGAAGCCTATATAAACATACAATTCTATAACTTGGCTACTGTTACCACAGTCATGTATAGTGTTACACAGCGTAAAGCAAAAGTAAGGCAAAGTAGGAGAAAATAACACTTACATTTAGCCCATACATCATTATTTTGGAAGACTGCAAAGCTTTAGGCAACTGCAGACAAGCAATTTTCCTCAAAAAATGGATGTGCTGCTGCCACACAACAGACCCAATTTCAGCCACCTAGGGTTGGATTTATTTGATTTTAATGACTAAATACTATCACACATCCCAGAAGAAGTTCTTGCTGAAGTGTCAAAAGGACCAGTACATGGCACAGCTGCAGCTCCAACAGCCATAGGAGAGAGAGGTGGAAGGGACACTGCAATAAGCTGATCTTACTGCTCCTGCCAGTGCTGTTTCAATACCAGGCAGGCAGGAAAAGTCTTCACACAGAATCACACAGAATGACCAGGTTGGAAGAGACCCACTGGATCGTTGAGTCCAACCATTCCCACCAATCCCTAAGTCATGCTCCTAAGCACCTCATCCACCCTCACCTTAAACACCTCCAGGGACGCTGACTCAACCACTTCCCTGGGCAGACCGTTCCAATGCCTAACCACCCTCTCCGTGAAGAATTTCTTCCTAATCTCAAGCCTAAATCTCCCCTGGCGGAGCTTGAGGCCATTCCCTCTAGTCTTGTCCCCTGTCACTTGGGAGAAGAGGCCAGCTCCCTCCTCTCCACAACCTCCCTTCAGGTAGTTGTAGAGAGTAATAAGGTCTCCCCAAGCCTCCTCAGTCTTCTCCTTCTGATGGGCCCATGAAGGTTTGGGGAAGTAAAAACTCCTTGGATTTGTGTCAAACACGAGGTAAAGTGGCAACAGGTGAGATCAGCCTTTCATCTGACCTTCCTGGAGCTAAAACTCCCACTGGGATCACGTGGACTTGGACAAAAGAGGTTTTGGTGCCACACACCTGAAACAGCTGTCCATAGACTGAAAAGCAGCCAGAGTTGGAGCACAGGTATCAACAGGATCCTTCCATAAAGCTCCCTCCTTGCCTTGCCTGGCCACACACTACCCAGTGGTCACCTCAGTCTCAATCCCCCATCACTTCCTTGCTCCTTACTCTCTTCTTCACTAAAGCTGACACTCCTCCCTGCCCATTCACCCCTCAGCTCCCATCCAACCCACTCCGTGCATGGGGCATGATATTTCTGCTAAGGAATCTAAGCCCCTTTCTTAAATGAGGTCTCTGAATCAAGTTCATAGCCTCTTCTCGAAGGACAAGTAAAGTTTTATAGGACTACATGTCCCAGCCAAGGGCTTGAGCAGTGTCCGTGAACTCCTCGCTGTTACGCACAAGCAGCCACAGCACTAAGCAGTACTCCTGCAAGCACTGTGCTCACTCAGTGTAACAAGAGGAATCTGTCACTCCCTCTCAAGAAAGCAAATGTAGGGCAGGGAGATTTGCTATAGAGTGCTTTGGCAAGATTTATGTGAAAGGGAGGCACAAGGACTAAAAGCAGAGACTTTGTAAGAGTATGCAAGTGCATCTATGCTGACAGCCGAGTAAGAGAGACAGCTGGAACCATAAGCAAGGACACTGTGTTCAGGGGACAGCAGTTTTCCAAATTAAGATAACTACAGCAAAACGACACTTGGTTACAAGTCCTACTTTTCATCCCAATGGGAAAAACACATAAAGTCCCACTTATGGCAGATGCAGGGGGCTCGGGGCTGAATAATATTATCGAAGTCAAGAAAAAAAGGAGCAAATAAAGGATAACAGCAATTAAGTCAGAAGGAGCAGAACCATAGATGAAGATCACGATGTAAGCCATGGCACTGCTGAAATTGGTTTAGGGTCAGATGCGCTGCCTCTTTTGTCTGTTTAGATAACAGACTATCCGGGTTGGGAACTCTGGGTCGGAATGGTAACTGGTACAATCAGACCCCATAGACTCCTGGTCAAAAGATTGTGAAAAAATAAGATTTTATGTTTAAGTACTTCGGATGCATCAATGCAGGTAATACCCACCATTGCAAGGATATACTTAGAAAAAAAGGTTTTCCCCAAACAAATGACAAATGACCACATATGCAGTGAAATTAAGGTACCTAACTCTTCTTGAAGCCAATGGCAACTAAGCCGAAGCTGAAAGTATGTTACCATCAAGCCCTAAAGCCCTGCTTTGCAAATTCTTCTAGATGCAAGCAGATCTATGTGAGTAGATAGTATTATTCACATTTGCAGGTATTTTCAAGGTAGAGTCTAATTCTGCATAGGTTGCAAGACCAAAATCCCTTACCTAAGGCTGGAGATTTAACTTTCGCTTCCTAGCTATGAAGTTAATATTTTAATATTGAATTCTATGAGGACTAGACCTTATTTTTAATTGTAATTAAACTGTCTGTCCTCATGATCAGTTCAGCATGTAGCATCGAATTCACTCCCATGTAGCTTTAGTTATCTAACAGACTGGGATCAGTGCAATTCTGGTTTTCTAAGCTCCCTCTACTGTCAGCGGAGAAGAGAAGCTCTTTGTGGGGGTTTTTCAGCTCCTTCAGAAAGAGGTGGCAGACTTTGCGGGGAGACAGAGGAGAGTCCATGCCACTGCCTAGAAATCTGTCAGTGCCGAACGGGAGTCGGTAACCTCTGGCAATGGGGCAGGAACATTGCAGTGCTGTCATACACCTCTGACCAGCCTTTTGGCAAGAGATCATGCAAAGTTTGTGCAGAACCTTTTACTCTTGCTAAATATTTAGGGTATTTAGTGTATCGATGATGTTTACACTGAGAATTACCCATCACACTTTCTCAGTTACTTTAATAATTGATCATGGGCACAAGAAGAATTCTGAATTTTATACAAATTATTTAGCTCACACAATCACGGGGGGGGAACTGTTAATAAATGTTTTTGTTTTCAAAATGTTCTGATAAATTCTAGCTATTCTGTCTAGTTATTAATGACTCCAGGATTTTAAGAGAAATATTTTAGTGGATTATATTTTTCAGCTGAGAGAATAGACATCGTGCTCTGTATAAAAGAAACTAAATGCTGGAATAAACTGGTTTGTGCACATGAGTTAATTATTAATCACACTTATTAAAGATGATGGTTTAAAAATGAAACTTCTTTCAAGGGAATGAATGCAGCTAATACAGTCTTTTAAAATGTTTTAATTCAAATTACACCAAGAGATCTTTATCAGTAATCTATCTATTTTAACTTAATTAAAGGAAAATTCATTCTTTTAAGGCTTTAGTCTAGAAACTATTTTTTGTTCTATTTTTAAAACATCACTCCTTCTAGAACATTATCCCAAAATTATCTTTTTGAAAGACCTGTTCTCAGCATGACACTAAGACATAAGAGGAGTTGCTTAGAGGGAACTGTTCTAACTCACAAATTATTAAAGGCAATGCAAAATATATGTGAGTATTAAAAGATACATATCCCTCTCCTCTGGGCATCTTATTTCACAGAGAATGAGAAATAACAGTATCTTGCAACATATTTTGGTAGTAGTGGAGCCACATACCTAACATGGTGCCTAACTGAGTACATGAGTTTCTTTCTGCACCTTGCACCCTCTGCCTCCTCTTGGCTGGCTTGGGGAGATCAAATGAGGTAGATGAGTCTTTATTTGCTGCCTGTATTCCTCTTTTTTAAAACATGGCGCAGATATCTCAAAAAATTGTTTTGAATGAAGAAGTTTCCAACCTTTTGGATATGACCAATCCCTTCTTCTGAGATCAAAAAGGGCCATGGGGGCTGAACTGATGAGGGCCTGGAAGGACTACCCTTCCCCAGAAGTCACAAAGGCACCAAGAGCTACACAGATGCAAATCAAACCTTGCACCCAGTGCAGGACTCTGTTTAAGCAGTCCGTTCCCAAGACAAAAACGAGACTAAGGATGGCAGAAAGGGATCTTGTATGAGGGTGCTGAGAGCAAAGCTGCATGAGAGGATGTTCAGTAGGCTCCAAGGAGATGCCCATCCACACGCCTTTCCCTGCAATGGACCCAGTGGAATTCCTGGCACACAGACACAAGAGCAGAGCGGCTCTTTCAGACCTCAAAGTAGCAAAACTCTAAAACATCATTTAAATCTATCCCATGCCTACTGTCCAGTCACTTACACACCCACATTTAGCAGAGATCAGTGGGAAGTCAAGCACAGGTTCTCACACAGAGCCCTGAGCCCAGCATATGGCTCCACAATGCAACCTGGACCCCATTCTGCTCCCTAACACCCTCCCCTGTGGGGCATCTCAGAAAAACAGTTTACTACCCTACCTACAGGAGATCCAGATCAAAGCAAAGGAACATCTCTCTCCTGTGAAATGCAGCATAACTGAATTATCTTTTTTTTTCATCAGTCAGACCTTCCTGTATGCAGCTGATATTACTTTTTCTGGATGTACCAAATAATCTAAAAAAGGTTTCTTTACTCACAACGATGCCTGGGTAGTAGCCTCCCACAGTAATGTTTTCAGTTCTTGTGGTAGCTGCCAGACCTATAGTCAGTATGAAAACAGACACTACCAGCAGTGAGACTGTGAACCAAAGTGAAGTCTTCTTCCTTTTTGCAAATTGTCCTGTAGGGAGCAGGAGAAAAAAAAAACAGTGAGCTTTTCATTGTAATCATGGCAGAACAAATACAAAAGCATGGATGATTTTCTTTTGCTAAACTTCTCCGTTGTTAAGCCACTGCTGTTCTCCCACTAAGGAAAAGAGCTAGCAGACAACAGAGAGAATTAAAAAACACACAGTTAGCTAGAGCTCAGCACAGCTTAATGTACATACATTGGGTACATGCAAGAGATGAGTTTTAATTAAGCTATATTGAAAGTAAGTTACAATGATAATTATGCCGTGTCTTCAGTAACATTCGTAATTAAGTGTTGCTCGCATCCATAAGTCGGATCCTGTAGGCTCAAAGTGCTTACCTACATGAAATGCCAATTTGACTCTACCCAGATAAAACATAAAAATTTATATTTTAAACAGGATTAGCAGAACCTCCACATACTGTCATGAAAATGAATGTGCTCCTTGTATTTACTAGGGTAAGCAAACTTGTCTGTATCTCTGAATCAGATCTTCAATATAGTTGATCAGCAAATGACATATGGGACTACCTTCTCAAACAGTAGCCGCTTAGTGAAATACATTCAGTCTCACTGGGATTTGGATTCAGATACCCAAAATCAAAAGCCAGCAGGTTCATCTACTGCTTTCAGTCTGCTTCAAGCCGTTTAACCTTGTTATTGTGGTGGCACATCTGAGCTGCCACCACAGGTTACCAACATCAGAGACTCAGCCCGTAACACAGACTTATTTAAAAACAGCAGTCAGTATATGACTCTAACTAACAAAAGGCACACAAATGAATCAGACTGAGAGAGCCCATGATACCCCTTTCTGGTTCTTTTTGCTTTGAAAGGCAAGGCAAAAATGTGCCTGGAGCACTGTGCCATGAGATGCCAGGTGACCCCAGGCTGCAGTTGGGCAGCACAAAGCTCCAGAGAGAGCACAACCCATCCACAAGCACAGGGTCAGTATCTCTCCCCTCCATGGCCTCATGAATCTGCTTGCGTGCACAGTCTCAGGATGCGGTAGAGGCCGTGGTGTTGGGTGGAATACTGGAAGCAAGAGCCCTCGCCACAGAGGGGTAAGTGAGAGGGGATGGCAGCCTTGTGTAGATCAAGCTCTTAGAGTGCTGCTGTAAGCAAAAGCAGGAGAAATACAGGGAAGTCAAAGAGCAAGCAGAAGCCACTTGCAATGAGTGACTTGAGTTATGTGGCCAATTTAAAGTCAGGTAACTCAGTTAAATGATTCCAGTTCAAAAGCCAGGCTAGATCGGTGATTTTACAAACCAAGCCAAATAATTTCAAAGAATAAATAAATGCATTTATAATAAAACCATGTACATTTGTTGATGTTTCTCCAATAGAATCAGACAAAACTAGTCCGGTCTTTTAGTATGAAATGCAAGCAACTTAACTGAAGACAAATATCGTCTAATGAGCTTATGCAAGTATCTTATACCTGCATATACACGATCTTCTGGCTAAAGATCCAGAAATAATTCATAAGACCCTCCAGACATCTCTCCTCCAGCCTGTGTCCCAGCTGTCTGCCTCTGGCAATTACCTGTTAATCAATCCATGGAGGGTCACTAGGGACATGGAAACAGAGAGTTTCTTTGTTATCAATCAGTTCTTCCTCAAGTGCATGGGATTAAAAGCAGTTCTTTCAATGAAACCACTTCACATAGTCAAGTGGGAAAAGCAGACCTCAATCTCGTAACTCCACAAAACAGCTGCCCTTCTCATAAGCTAAAATGATTTATGCAATATATCTACCGGATATTAAATAATATCGATGGCCTTGCCATACTCTGTCATCTTTGAAAAGTCATGGAAATCGGGGAATCCCCAATAACTGAAGAAAGGCAAATGCTCTACCTATCCTTTAAAAAGGCTGAAAAGATGATTCAGAGAATTACAAGCCAATCTCACTCACTTTGGTTCCTGGAACGCTGGAACCAAAAACATGGAGCAAATCCTCTCCTAAGACATTTCTGGGCACATAAGCAAAATGTGATTGGCAACAGTCAGTGTGGATTTACGACAGAGAAATCATGTTTGACCAACCCAGCTGCCTGTTATGACAAATGTCTGGACTTGTAAAGCGGTGGGTATCTTGTATCTTAGATCTAGCAAGGTTATTAACATAGTATCCCATAACATTCTCATAACCAGTTGGGATGCCATGGCCTGGGTCAGTGGACATGCAGATGGTTAAAAAATTAGTGGGATTATTGGGTTCAGAGGGAGTGGTTAATGAATTATACTCTACTTGGAGGCCAACAACAAGTGGAGTACCACGGGACACTGTCTCAGGACCTGCCCCATTTAATGTATTCATCAACAACCTACAGCAAGTAGTAGTGTGCCTGCTCATCAGGCTCACAGATGACACAAAGCTGGGGATCAGCCAATACCCTGGAGGTCAGGGCTGCCATTCAAAAGGATCTAGGCAGGCTGGAAAAACGGGCCAGTAGAAAACTTATAGAATCCAACAGGCAGAGGTAAAGTCCTGCACAGAGGAAGAAACAATGTCAGGTGAAGGACTGCCAGGATGAGGAGCAGCTCTGCTGAGAAGGACTCGTTAGGTAGAATTGAGCTGAACATGAACCAGTGATGTGCCCTGGCAACAGTATCCCGAGCTGTATTAACAGGAGCATCACTTGTAGCTCACGTGAATAACTACACCCCTCTATTCAGCACTTCTTAGACCACGTATAATACTACATCCAGTTTTGGGTCCCCAATACAGGAAATATAGCAATTAACTGCAGTGAATTCAACAGAGGACCACAAAGAAGGTCAGGGGGCTGGCATACTTGGGGTATGAGAAGAGGCTGAAGGAACAGGTTTTGCTCAGCCCACAGATGAGACAGATTTTGGCAGCACTATTGGCAGCCTTCCAGTGCCAACGAGGTGGTTGTTAAGAGGACAGGCTCAGGCTTTTTGTAGCGGTGCACACCAGGAAGGCAAAAGACAGCAGACAAACTGACACACAACAAGTGTTTCAGACTGGGTATAAAGAGAAAAAAAATCAGCATTAAGACAGTCAAGCATTGGAACAAGTTGCCCAAAGAAGTTGTGCTGTCCCCACCCTTGCAGGTTTTCAAGATCCAAACAGAAAAAGCCTTGAGCAACCTCGTCTGACCTCATAGCCGATCCTGCTTTGAGCAGGAGGTTGGACTAGCAAGCTCCTGAGGTACCTTCCCACCTGAGTTATTCAATGGTTTTATGATAGTTAAGACAGCTAGACTAAAGGTGGCTGGGGCGTGTGTGCTTACATGCACTGTTATGAAATTGCAGCTGCCATGTAGACATACTCTAAAGGGATGTAGGAACACAAACCTTCTGTGAGTCAGTGGGGCAAATGCTCTTCAGCCAAGTGTTTCTGAAACCACTCAATGTCTACTTTTATGAAAAGTGCCTGAGGAGGCAAACCTCAACATTTTTCTCAAAGTAAAATCTGTACTACAAAGGTTAATCAGATTACATGGAGATAAACTAAGGGTTCAAACTGCTCTCCAGAGTTTTGGTTTATCAATAAAGTGAAAAATAAAAAGGAGGCATGAGTTTGACTGTCCAGAGTTTGCTGGAAAATGTCTGAGGAAAAGCATCCTTTTATTTGTAATTGGAGTAAATCAGATGTGGTTTTAATGAGATAAAGGAGAAAAGGATGTCATTTTTTTATATGATCATTTTTGGACCAAACTACATTCTGAATTGGAAATTTACACATGCCAGAAAGCATCTTCAGTCCTCACATTCATTGCTCTTTTATCAGCTGCATCTCAAATCAGAGGCAAACATCCAATCATATCTCTGCTTTTTCAAACTCCAGTTTGGAAGCTCTTATAACTACACATAGTTGGCTATAAACTTCACACTTAGTAGAGATGACTTACGGGCAGGAGCACAGAACAGCCCCTTCTGGAACAGAGACTGGCACACACAAGTCCTTGCTCTCAGGGACTCCCATACTCTCAGAGTAGATGGCTAGAAATCAGGTCTAAATTGTTTCCTGCTCTGGCTATCTGGATTTCCTTAGCCACGTCAATAAAATTCTTTGGCATCCTTCTCAAAACCTGCATCATTACATGTATATAAGTTGCCAGCATACTATGAAGCCCAAGTAATATTTGTAAAGCAGCATAATATCTTCAGATTAAAAAGGCTACAGCTACAAATTTTCCTACTATTGGCTCCCTTCTGCTATTTCCATCACGTTAGCTCCCAAGATTTTTCAAGTCTTTGTTTACTGGTGTTTGTAGCAGTTGCCATGCAGTTCTTTGGATCAGCTTTTACTGTATCTTCCAGCCAAAACACAGTGCCAGCCTGTTCCCTAAGAAGCGTTCTCCACAGCACAGAGAGAAAGGCTGGCCCAGTCTTCTTCCCTGGCACTCTCCATAGCAGGGCTTGGAAGTAAGGCTGACCATGTACAAAAACAGCAGGTAAACTAAGAGCAGAGGAAACATTGCTGTCAGTACATATAGGATGAATTTTCTTCCAATGTCAATATTCCCATAGTGAATGAAAGAGTTAACGTAGGGTATTGACTTCCCAATTTTTTAATACTGAAGTGGCTTTCAGAATAATTTTGATATTTACCCCTTTAACTTCTTTAACAATGATTAATATGAACATATAAACCCTTAGACTGGACGTTACTCCAATTTAGTTATAGTTTCAGAAATCAAGAATGTAGAAAGAAATCTTCTCCTCATATCTGTATCAGAATTAGCTGGAAGCCATACTCAATAGAGGTTGTGGACGTGTTATTACCCTCTACAGAGAATATTCTTCAGTATTTTTGCCCAGGAAAGTATTAACTGAGTTTTGATATTGCAGCAATGGGCACTACAATAAAATTATAAATTAGAGAGGTAGTGTTGCTTCCACATCACAGATTGTGCTGTGCCTATCAGGGACTTAAATTGCGCATGAAAAGGAACAGTCCCAGAAACACTTTCTGCTTTGCTTGCTAAACGTTTGTCAGGCCAAGTACCTGCTTAACCACTCAAGCTACCCCAATGGAAGCAAAGAGAACACCATCAGGACAAGGAGCAGAGATACCAAGACAAGGTCTTCTTGGGACAGAGAAAAGCCTGTGAGGAGAGAAATTGCAATTATCCTCCAGAGAATAAAAAAGAAAAAGTGCCTCCTGAATACCAAGTGCTGCTTGACTCAGCAAAACCTTTCGTCTGTTCATCAGTTGCAGAAAACAAAATTATATTTACAATGCTTTGTTCAAAATGGCCAGGGTATAAATGCAATTTGTAGAAAGATTATGGAAAATGAATGGGTTTGTGGAGAGGTTATGGGGCAGATTGCTGGTAGGATGCAAAGTGGTGGTTCTAATGGTGAATGTTAGGGTCTGGGTTTTGAATGAAGCAAAGAGTGAGTTTAAAAGGAGGACAAACAAATTTATGATGAAACATATCCATGGAACAAAATGAATCCAATCATCAAAGGAAAGAACAAATAGAGTGAAAACATATCTCTCATCTCTGGAAAGCTTGCACATAATCTGTAAGTTAACTGAAAAAAACCCTCTACATTTAGATGAAGGCAGCTACACTTTGCTAACTTCACTGCTCCTTTTAAAATCCAGCCCCAGACACCATAAAGTCTGTTAAGAAGTGTGGAATGATTTTGGCAAGGGAAGAACTGCTGCAGCATATAGCAATTTGCTGGGATCACAATCACGTTTCCTGAATATTAACACTATTTTATACCTTCCACCTTCATCTAGTTGAGGTGATCTAAATGGAAACACCTATTTCAAATATTGTCCAGGTCTGATGTATATTAGCATCCTAATATGAGAAAAGATAAAGGAGGAAAGTTTTGTAGCAGAAAAAATAGTGCGTATTTATTACCTAATGAACAGTACTAAGAATTGTGACATGTTTTAAAGTGGAGTTAACCATACATAATAGGATTATTTAGGAATAAATTCACCACAGACAGAAGAGTATAGTATCAAAGCAAAGCCTGCTGCTTCTCTGTTATCAAGAAAAGGGAATATCTTTGGAGCTAAATTAATAATTTTTAATTACTGCAGTGCTCACTTCAGTGCCATTTCTCTCTTGGCTATGGTTTTTATCATGTACTTTCAAAACTGGTTTATGCCAGTGAAATTGAGTTAATCCTACATTGCCTCCTAAAATTAAATGTGATGGACTGAGATGCCTAAAAGAGATAGTCACACCTGCTATTGGTGATTACTTTCCCTTTTCTGATTAAATGCTTGACTTGTCCAGAGTGCTGAACTAATTAAACCAGATGCAACAGCGTTCATTTCAAGCCACAAGATAATGGCTTTTATCTGGCCCATCTCTTATCTTTATTATGAATTTGTTGAGGAAGAATCTGTCAATGTGCTCTATATTCAAGACCAAAAGAAACATTCTGCTGCTCCCTTACAATTCTATTACAAAATAGAATAAATAAATAGATAAATATATCAGACCCACAAACCCTGCCCTACTCTGTAGTAAAGCTATAGTAGGCGATATCATGCAGTATCACCAGGGCTTCGTTGCTTCGGTAGCAATTGTTTAACTAATAAATAATTTAATAAGCAGCTAATCACTTATTTAAAGCTAACATGGAATCATAGAATCACCAGGAAAAGACAATGCAGAAACTTCTTTTTCCACTGTACCTGAAAACATTCTTAGGTTACAGCACATCTTCCACTGATACCTTTTCAACACTGATACCTTTTCCCCTTCAAATTTAAGGTAAAAACTAAGATCTAACACCTCTTTTAACTGTCTGCTTCCATCCCTGAGTACATAGCCAAGTCTCTTTCAAACACCACATGGAGTAACCCCTCGCAGTAAGCTCTGTACGTTCTCAACCGCAATTAATTTCACTGGAATAACGAAATATTTGGTTTTTCTTGCGCGAACGTCCTTACTTTCCAGGATGCAGGCTGCGAGCACAAGCAGCGCATCACTTGAGCGACAAGCCGGGAGAGGGAAACCCACCGCCCGCAGGCTCAGATACAAACCAGCCAAAAGCTACCGCGAAAACTAAGCGCTCTAACTCGTAAAGCTTAAAAGACAAATGAGTATTTTTTTAAACAACTCGGCGAGGGAGTAAAAGAAGCGGCACGACCCGCATCTCGGGCTGGAATCCCCCCCTCGCCTCCGCGGGACGATCCCAGCCCCGCTCGCTCGAAGCGCCTCCTTCCAGTCTCTCCTCGCACGCCGGCTCCGGTTCTCCCGGGGCGGGGAGCCTCGCCGGGGCAGGCGGAGGGTCTCACCTGTGTGTTCCAGCAGGGCTAGAGCCCCGGGCAGCGCGGGGACGGGCGGCGCCGCCATCCCCTCCCGAGGATGCTCGGCGGGATGCGGGATGCGGGATGCGGGACCGCCCCGCGGGCAGAGCCGGGGCGGGGCGAGCGGAGCTGCCCCCGCGGTGGCCACCGGGCTCCCTTCCAGCGCGGAGGGAGGCGGGGAGAGAGGGTTTTCTTGGCTGGGGAGGGGGAAGCTCCTATTTTTCCATCCTGTGCCCTAGGAACCTCAGCCGCTCCCCTTCCGCAGGCTCTGCCTCTCCCCGGGTCCGTCTCCTCGTGCAGGTCCATTTCCTCGGTGCCTTCTGGATTCCTCTCTACAAGCACAACTCTCCTCGCATTTTGGCTCAGCGTCCTCCTAACTACCTGAGCACACGACAACGAGCAGATCATTTCCAGGCTGATCTTGGAAAGTGTGAGGTAGGGGGAAGGTTGTGGAGTAGGTCTTTATTTCATAGAATCAGAGAATAAAGGAACAGTTTGGGTTGGAAGGGACCTTAAAGATCATCCAGTTCCAACCCACCTGCCACGGGCAGGGACACCTCCTTGCATTTTGGCTCGGTGTCCTTCTCCTGACTACCTGTGCACACAATGAGCAGATCATTTCCAGCCTGACCCTGGAACATGTGAGGCAAAGAGAAGGGCATGGAATAGGTCTTTATTTCATAGAATCAGAGAATTATGGAACAGATTGGGTTGGAAGGGACCTTAAAGATCATCCAGTTCCAACCACTTGCTGTGGGCAGGGACACCTTGCACCAGACCAGGCTGCTCAAGGCCCCATCCAACCCGCCCGTGAACACTTTGTGAAAACACAGTGGCAAAATTTGTGCAGTGGTAAATAACACATTATATGTTCTACCTGTACCTCAGCCTTGGCTTCACATCTTGATTTGTTCCTGACCTATGGCAGGGAAGCAATTTGTTCACTTTGTTGAGATCAGAATTATCAAGCTTTACTTTCAGCTTTCCCCTTCTCTCTTTTTTTTTTAATCAGAAATCAATCAGAAATAAAATACCACAGCAACCAGAAATATTATTATAAAATAGTAACGAAAAAGACATCTTGGAGACATGGGTTAAGGTAGGCATAGACTAAGACAGGCAATGTTAATAGTCAAGATATATTGTAAGGCTGTTTGTTTTCTTACACAGTATCTATCACTTTCTCAGCCTCTCTGGCCCTCTCCTTCCATCCTGGTTTACATTCTCTCAGCAGATCCAGCCACTTATCCTGCCTCTACACAGGAACTCTGGTAGCTGCTGTTCCTACTGCTACCAGCTGTAGGGACGTGTGACCTCTGTCTGGAAGACTCTAGGAGTAACTGAGAAGAAACAGCCAAGAACCACTGTCTTGTTTTGGTGCCTGCTGTTCCTTTTGCTGGACTTGCTGGTAGCAGAGAACACAAGCACATTTTTTTGTAGACAATATTTTTGATAGGCTGCCAAGAGCCTTGCTTACACTATGGTGTGCTATCCCACTTGAAATAAACACATTCTAGTTAATAATCTAGTTTTTCTTTTGCTTTCACCTCTAAATGTATACATGTATCTGTATTTAACTTCTTCAGTCTCTGGCTGATTTCCACAGAAAATGGTGAGATGGAAACAGACAATTTTCTCTGGTACCCCCCACCCCTGTTGTCTTTGAAGCCAAGCCAGAAGCTAAGGCCAACAACAAAGTCACTTTTTTTCTCTTTGTATCCTCTAACCTGGAGGGGTTGAACAAAAGACAAGCATGAACATTGAGGTAGTATTTTTGCTGCCTGTTTATTACTAATTATTAACAGAAATTAATGAAGTCATTGAGAAGACAGAAAATGCAATGGTACAAATAAAACATTTGGTTGAAAGAGATCATGTATGAGTGTGATAAAAATGCCCCAAATTCTGGTATGGACCTTCAGGTTCAGGGGTGGCTATAGATGGAAATTTCCATCAACATTAAATAACAGGGAGAGCTGGGGAAGACTTTAATTCTCCACACAGTTTGTAAAAGAAATACCAGATGCAGCACGTATTCTTGGGTGTGATGGACAATGAAATTTTTCTACCAGCACCCATCAAAGAGACATACCAGCCCAAATGGAATTTGCTTTAGGCTTCTTTTCAATAAATAAACAGGATATTATAAGTCCTTTAAAAAGTAATTTGACCAAAGAAAATAAGCTTTGATGAATGA
Organism: Clamator glandarius; assembly: GCA_033459285.1. NCBI lineage: Eukaryota > Metazoa > Chordata > Aves > Cuculiformes > Cuculidae > Clamator > Clamator glandarius. The sequence goes on along the minus strand of JAUNZM010000393.1, from coordinate 2,394,336 downwards.
CTCACACCTTTCACTGCAAATTTCGGAAGAGTCAAAAATGGATTTGGCCCTACAGGCCTGGATACCAGAGGGCGAAGATTAAGAATCTATGGAAAAATGTTTGGTAAGGCTGCCTGGACCTAAAAACTCAAGAATTTGGAAGCAGAAGAATCATGAACTTTAAATCCAAAACTAAAAATCCTGTATCGCACTTTCATCTCCTAAAAGAGGTTGGAATTGGTCGAGTGTAGACCTAGTGGGTAAGTAACTACCTTCTAGATTTTAGAAAAAAATCTAGCTGAGCCAGGTGTTGCACAAAATAGATTAACAGATAACAAAGAATTCTTCAACTATATAAATAAAAGCCATTCAAGGAAGGAAGATGTATGGCTGCTGAATGCCAGAGGTGGGATGAAGACTGAGGCTGTGCCAAAACTTGAATGTATACGTTACCTCACTTTTCAATCAAAAATTTATTTATGAGGGTATTGGCAGAGAACCTAAAGCAAGTGAGCATAACCCAAATGATGACATTAGTAGATGCGAAGTGGAAGCATAAATTAGTCTATTTCTTGTGAAATAGCCAAGAAAATTGTACCCCAAATGTTGAAAGAATTGGTCACTATCTTTTCAAGTTCCGAGCAGCATTTTCTATGAATCAGCCAAGCTGGAGATGAAACACTACTACTGGAGAACAGGAAATCTCTCTTATAAAATGGCTGAGGGAGTGAGGGGAACAGCAACTCTATGCCCCATTAACTTGACTGGGGAATATCTTAGAGGTCAGTGAAAAATGAATTCAACTACAGAATGGTTCATCAAAGCTAGGTCAGGTCAGACTAACAAGATCTCTGATAAGATGATTCCTGAGACGAAAGCAATGCAGTGAAGCAAACCTGTCTGGAGTATGCTACACAGTAGAGTCCTGCAGAGAAAGTGACTTAATATGGAGCAGACAGGTCCAAGTGGAGGTCACCATCAAGTATCGAGATAGCTAAAGGGCAGCCAAGATACTCTGAAAGAGGCCGGCTGTCCCAAGTGAAAAACCCAGTTTGAAGGCAAGATCACTAGTAATGTTGGGTTTAGGGCATTTATGTGTGCTTATGAAATGTGCCACCATCACAAAGCTGGTAGACCGCTCTTACTGAGGACTATGTGAGCAGGAGGGTAATAGCATTGCCTGAGGACTACAGGGGCAGGGCCATAATAGCATATCAGAAGCAGTTTGTGATGGAGCTTGCACACTTGAAAATTGACAATGAAAGATTTTATTGTAACTTTGGACCCTCCTCAGTTCAGTGAAACTGAGAAGGATTCTGTTTCTGTATCACCAACAGTACTTGCAAGGTGCCAACACAAAGGCTGCTAAACAGATGTGTTCTAGGGCGTGTTATTTAATACTTGCTAATTACTTCAATCAATCGTAAGTGTGAAAGAACTTCATTTTATATTTGTGTTGCTGGTTGCCTCTAAAGCCCAAAGAATTTTTTTTCACCATTTTGATGTGTAACGTGGAAGAGAATTTTCTTAATTAATATTTTGAAGGTCTTTGTTTCCCAGATTCCTGGCTCATGTACCTTGCTCACATGTCAAAAATAAAATCATTTGCTAGATTTGTGCCCAGGAGTCCTTTCACTCCAAGGGTAAGCTGGCAATGCTGTTCAAGGTTTTTTTAATATGTGTGTTGCATGGAACATGGCCTATTTCTACTTGACAGTGTAATCTTCTCATTCTCACCTTAAAAGTTGAGAATGTTGTTGGCACAGGGCTTGGAGGCCTCCATGATATCATCCATCTCTCTTGTTCTTTTCTTGTGGTAGACCACAGCTTTGAAGGCTTTTGTCTTTTGTCATACAACTCATCATTGTACTGGTGAATGCTTTGGAGCAGAAGTTGGTCATACTTGAAACTTGTATTCTTCCTTCTTTGTTTTAAACAAACCCAGTCTGTTTAGTAATTTCTCACAGGTCGTGTTTTCTGGGTTGGTGGACATTCCCATTTCTTCCCCCTAGTCTTTGCATAGGCGACAACTTTCTTAAATTTTGGTCATCTTATTGCCCGATAGCTGGTCAATATTCAAATAATTCTGAATTCTAATTCTGTCTATGGGCATACTTCCTCCAGTGTACTCAATAGCTACTCCCAACTTTACATCCTCTGCATATTTTTAATACACCTTGTGGTGCAGGGCTGCCACTGACCATTCTGGTACCAGAGAGAAGTACCAGAGAGTGGAAGCACGTCAGCTCTTTTCATGTTCCAGGATCTCTAATAGGCCTGACCCTCCAGTTACTTTCTTTCACCCCTTCTGTAATATTGTCGTTTCTACTGTATGTCTGTAGGACAATCTGGTCTGGTGCTAATTCCTGTTTTATGGGCTCCATTCTCTTGCATGGGTTATTTTCTCAGTAACCCCTTTTGGAAATCCATTGTGGGCTTTTGGATGTGGTGGTGTTGTATTTGGGGGAAGGTTGTTTGTTTGGTTTTGTTGCAATTCAAAGCAAAAAAACCCATTCCTTCCAGCCCTCCTTTATGACTCCTGCTCTCAGCAGTGGCTTGTTTCCCAGGCCCAGGCTCAGAGATCCAGTCAGAGACTTTTCAACCATTAATCTGGGCAGACAGTTTTTGAACTCTGTATACTTTTAGCATTCTCAACATGTTGTGACAAGGAGCTCCATGGATATCTGTGTGCTGTGTGAGGAAATGGGATATCCCGGTGGGATCAAGAAGCAAACTGAAAAGAGCAAGATAAAAGTCAAACTAAATGTCAGGTATATTTACATTCACAGGGGAATGTACCTGAGGAAAGGTAAACTGCACTTACAAAAAACCAGTTGTTACATGATGCCAAAAGTCATTATGTTACTTATCTTTTAATAAAGATAGATAATGAGAAATCAAACTAATGATGCTCATAACCATATCAAGACAACAATATTGTGCAAAATGGACTGGACTTTACTGAAGACTGACAGCTGTCTTTTAGCTGGTCTGATGACAACCCTGCTTCCTTCAAGAAAATCTTGCCAGTCAGTGAAAGGGCATTCATCTCATTCAAAGGATTTGAAAAAACAAGACAAAAGAAAATGCAAGGGGTAACCAAAAGGCAGAGATAAAGGTCTTTTGCAATGGTTTGGAGACAGGCATAACAAAATGCAAAGGCATCAAATTTAACATAGAGTCATAATAATTATATGTCTCCAGTACACAGACTAAGAAGACATGCAATATCAAGACATACAACCCATGATACAAATGAGTTAATACAAAAATAAGACTTGCTAAGGGTTTGTGTAAATCTGTAACAATTAAATGATGTGACTGTACCTTAACCTTACTTTATGGAACAGTCAATGTGGTTTTAGGAAAACATGAAGATATCTTATCTTTCATATGCCTTCTGAAGGATTGACTCAGTACAGAAATAAAATCTCTGAAAACTGAACGTTTCCTTAAATAGGTTAAAGTCATTTGCTTTCAGCAGATGTAAGTTTGTGACTGAGAGGTGTAGAAATAACATACCTGGCCTTTGTCAGGCAATTCCTATTGGTAGGAATAATCCATTGTCACAGTGAAGACTGCACAAAAGAAAATCTTTTTATTGGAAAAAAATCCCTGAAATCTGAAGTAAAAAAAAGGTTTTCAGAAAAGTACCTGGTTTTGAAATATACTTATATTGATAAAGCCTAAGTTTATATCAGCTGGATGTGCACCTCTGCAAGATGACAATAAAAATATTTTTGAAAAGCACGGATAATAGCACATGAGAAGTGTCATCAAACAAAATAAAGTGTAGTTTGTGTGGTGAACTGTTACATTAATATGTTCATTGGTAAAAATGTATATGCCAAGGTATTTATACCAGTCCAAGTAGAAACAGTTAATCAATTTTTGGAGCGCATGTTGCAGAAACTCCTCTGGAAAGTGTGGCTTACATTCCAAAAATATGCCATCACGAAAAGAATAACTCAACCTGAAATATAGATGTGATAATGATACTTTTATGACAAGCATAATTTCAATTGCACTTTGAAGTAGTAAATGTAAAGTTTGATTAATCATTTTGCCCATCTCAAGGCATCTTAAAAAAATTCCTTTAATATCACAGTGAATTATGGTACCCATTCAAATTATACTATCCATTCAAATTACATTTTTTTTTAAAGCCCAAAAGTAAGCGAGGCATCCTGTACCTTTCTTCTTATCAGCCGGTGCCTAATTTATTTGAGCGCCCTTCATGTCTGCTGTGGTAGACACTGTTAAAGTCAAGGACAATGTATAGTACAACCTTGGTGTGGAAAAAGAGCTCCTTGCACCTGTCTCTTCCCATGCGAGGTTCTTTCCTTGGTATATTATCAACAGCTTTGCTCAGTTAAGTTTTAAAGTCTCAGTTATGAGGTTCTCCTTTCCTTGACAGGCAGTTTTACAGTATAATGGAAAATGAGGAGAACCAAGACCGAAGTACCACACCGAGAACCCCCTTGAGAGTTGTAACTTACTACAACATTAGTCAAACTGATCTCCTAATTGATTTACTGATGTGCTTCTTAAACTGAAATAACTCACAGGACTTCTTCAGAAACTCTGGACAACGAAATATGAAGTTAGAGGAATATTCTGGCATGCACTGCAATTTCCACTGTATCAAAAATGTCTTGGTGTGGAGAACACTGACATGTGAAGAAGGTGATAGTTCAGCTCAGCTGGGAAGACAAGAGACGGAGAGAGTGAACAGAGACGAGTGGGTCAGCCTTTGAAGCTCACTATAGAAGGAAATGAACCAGCCATGGAGAGGTATTCCAGTAATGTGGAATGGGTCTCTTTCTCCTTCGTAACAGATCCATAGGGATCACCCAGGTAATTATTTAGAGGGGAATAGGACAATGGGCTCTTGTAGTACTCCATTGTCTCAGTATTTTTACAGTGCACACACCCATTGAAAAGATCACAACTGCAGCTTCTATTTTGCACAGGAGAGAAGTAGTTTGCCATTCTTAAAAGCTTGTGTTTAAGATTAAAGATGTGCAGGCATAATAGAAAGAAGGCTGTAAAACCTAACTTAATGGCTGGTTCCTCCTGCAGGGTGTTGGATGATCTCACTGGAGAGGTGAGAATTCCTGGCTACTTGGTAGAATAAGGCAGTCAATGGGGTGAATCATATTTATCTGGAGACAGCACAGGATATGCAAACAGCAAGCAGGCCCTGAGTATCAGAGTCAAGGTGTCTCTTTGCTAGTCTCACTAGCTAGCACAGTGACTTGGAGCAGCCACTTCTTTAGCTCAGCTGTGCTTTTCAGCCCTTGAAGGGGCCACCTTTGCCCCATCCCATTGTACCCATGCTGGCTCAAAAACAGCGGAGGAACTTTGCCTTTAATTGTAAAGGAAGGATGATGCTTCATCTCCTGTTGATACCCCTGTGGGGAAGAAATTCTTCAATTAAAAGCTAAAATGTCAGCACTTTATCTTCTGAATTCCTGGCTTAGTTCATTATAGAAGCACAAAGGAAGGGCTACAACTTGGTTTATTTCTTCTGCTTGGTTGGAAAGTACGAGAAGTAATGGTGCATGTGGTGACATGGCCTGCTTGTGGAGATAAAGAGGAGATGTAGGGCTGAAATAAAAAAATGTGACAGTTTTTAAAATGCATTCTACTCTCAGGGCCAAGATACTTTCAGCAGCAGTTTAGAGTCTCTCAGGCACTTTGTTCTGCAAGATACTAAATTGACAATAAGGAAAAAAGAGTTAAAAGTAGCTGGTGGACCAGGACTTGCTGCCATGGAGGTTTAGACATTCAAGTAGAAGACAAAACATGCAGAGTCACTGCAGTCCAAAGCATTTCACTAGAGAAAAATGCATAGAAGAAAACTACAATTGGAGATTCTGAAAAGTGTTTGCCTTCCCTCCTTTCTTTTTTTCAGCTTTGAGACCCCCATGTTCAGAGTGGTTAAGGGGAACACTTACATGTCTTCCTCTTTCTCCCTCTGACCTCATTGTCCAAACAAAGTGTTCTATTAAGTCATCATAGCCTGGTGCAAATGATAGCAATAAACTTGGTCTGAGAATCACACTTCACTTCTAGGTTCCTTGTGTCCCTAGTTTTTGTCTCCTTCAGTGATCAGTCACAGACTTTCATCCTACTTCGAAGCTGTCACTTAAGCAACATCTGCTGGAGGGTTGGGAGGCTGCAAAGGGATCTGAACAGGCTGGACCACTGGGCTGAGTCCAACGGCATGAGGTTTAACACGGCCAAATGCCGGGTCCTGCACTTGGGGCACAACAACCCTGTGTAGAGCTACAGACTAGGGGAAAACTGGCTAGAAAGCTGTCCGGGGGAAAAGGACCTGGGGGTGTTGGTTGACAGTCGACTGAACATGAGCCAGCAGTGTGCCCAGGTGGCCAAGGAGGCCAAGAGCATCTTGGCTTGTATCAGAAATGACATGACCTGCAGGTCCAGGGAGGTTCTTCTCCCTCTGTACTCAGCACTGGTGAGACCACACCTTGAATCCTGTGTTGAGTTCTGTGAAGGGGCTGGAGAACAGGCCTTATGAGGAGCGGCTGAGAGAGCTGGGGTTGTTTAGCCTGGAGAAGAGAAGGCTGAGAGGAGACCTCATTGCTCTCTAGAACTACCTGAAAGGAGGTTGTGGAGAGGAGGGTGCTGGCCTCTTCTCCCAAGTGACAGGGGACAGGACAAGAGGGAATAGCCTCAAGCTCCACTGGTTCAGGCTGGACATCAGGAAAAAAATTTTCATGAAAAGGGTCATTGAGCACTGGAACAGTCTGCCCATGAATGTGGTTGATTCACCTTCCCTGGAGGTGTTTAAGGCATGGGTATATGAGGTGCTGAGGGGCATGGTTTAGTGATTGATAGAAATGGTTGGACTCAATGATCCAGTGGTTTTTTTCCAACCTAGTGATTCTGTGATTCTGTGAAAAATCAAAGCAGTTCTGTCTTGCTTGCTGTCCTTCATGCAGAACAGCCTGCTACTCTGGAAGAAAGGCCTGCTGGTGTTGACAGTGGTACAGGGTGGCTGAGGGGTGACCACCCAGGGAGGCAATTCAAATGGTAACAAATGCAGTTGCCCAGAGGAATTTCAAGTGTAGTCTACGAGTGCAGACACTTTTTAATAAGCTGTTTATTCCTACTCAGTGAACAAGTTACTTCGCTGGATTGCAAAACAATAATCTTTGCCTATGCACAGATGAAAGGAGACTGATAAGAAAACTAGAATGAGAGTAGGAAACCATCTCCCTATCATTCTCTTTTTTCAGTACTAGTAACAAAAATAAGCAGTAAAATGGAAGTGGAGATAAAATAGAGTGGGAGATGAAATTAATCAGCTTGTTTGAGCTGGATGCACTGGAACACCTGCAGAGGTAAATGTGCAAACAGCACCCAGCATCATTCTTGATTTCATATACTTTTAGAGGAAAAAATAGGTTATATTTGGAGATAAGCTGACTGTTCACAGTAAACAGGTATCTTGATAAAGTAGGCCATCATTTTGTCTCAAAATATGGAGAAAGATTTTATAAAAGTGCAGTAGTAAACATTTATCAGCATGGCTGGGCAAATGCCTGAAGAATTGCTATATGGTAAGGGCCTGAAGGATTTAAGCAGGCCATCCCAAACACATACCACCTCCAAACAGCAACTAAGGGGTACAGTATAAATACCAAACAGTGGTAGAAAAGCTGTTGTAGGTAATTCCCTGCAAAAATATTTAAGAAACTATGCTGCTGACTGTTTTCACATGGCTCCCTAACCACCTGCCTTTGTACAGAGGTATGAGACTCAAAAGAGAGTCAGAAGCTAACTGGTAAGTTTCTGAATTCTCTGACAGTAATTTCAAACTGCTTTTTCACATGCAAAATTATCTCAGTTTCAGGAGTAGGGCTATCTCTCAGGAGATCAGCTATAAAGGTGGGACTCTCCATTCGCACAAAGATTTCATTCCTGGCTTTGTTGCATGTTGAGAATTCAGGTCTTAAATCTGACTGTTTCAGTAAATGATGCTACATTGCTTCACCACCTCTGTCACTGAGAGGGATGTGGAAGGGTGTGAAGATGGGCACAGAAGCACTGTGGAGGTGGAGTCAAAAGTTTCATCTTCAGAATTTGCCGAGAGCTCAAGCTAGTGTGAGGGCATCACTTGTTCATACTCCATGGCAGCAGCAGTTTGGATGTATCAGGGACTTAGAGTGTGCAAACTAGTCCCAAAGGATACCGGTTGGTGGGACAGGGTGTAGACTTCAAAAAATATCTAATGAATGAAATGTAAATGTACATAGCTAAAGTTGTCACCCTGCCATAAGCCCCTTATGTAGGTATATCTATTGCTATTTAAATATTTATTATTTAAATATTTAAATGCTTATGTATCCTATTAAAACATGTTGTTGGATCCATAAAACTGTGAGCCATATCATAAGTCCTTAGTGGGGCTTAGAGCCAGTAGGGTATTTTATTGCAGTTAATTGTAAATCTTTGAATTTACTTTCACCCTTTCTTCATTAATTGATCCTAAAGTCTACACCTGTATTTGTTAACATAATTAATCCTAAAGACACAACCTAATATGAGAAATAAGCTATTCACTTTATCTGTTCATTGTTTCTCTTTTGTTATTGTATATGATCAATCATCTATTTCCAAGGCTTTCCTATGGTCACAGCATGGGATCACCGCAGAAGGCAGAGATGAAGGGTTTCCCCTCAGGATACTCCCTCAGTGGTATTGTACACCTTCAGCTTCATGTTATGCCGCTGAGGTGCAAGGAGACGTGAGACTTCCTTGCTATGCTGGATGGAGACCTGATGGTTCCCAAACCCCAAGTTTCAGCCCCCACTGCACAAATGTACCTGCTACTGTCCCAGTGATTCCACATCTTGCCTGGGAAAATAAACTTTTTAAAATGAACTTGAACAACAGTTTGACACACCCCATACACTACTTTTTTTTCTGATCAGTATATGTGTTTATACAGAGAACAGCCGTTTCTTGAGCATCTATGCAAACAAAGTCTCACTCACATACAGGTAACAAAAAATATGTAATGGAAGTTACACATTAACAGAACATAGATATGCAGTTATATAGAGTAAATGTGAATCCAAGATTAGTACTGGGCTCATTCTAGTAGAAACAAACGAGCAGATTTTGAAATGGGGATTTTGCAGTGAACCTGAATTGCATTAACAGTCACAAAAGAGAGCTCTGGTTTTGTGGAAGGGGCAGTTTTGCATGTCCCTGTGTGTTTGGGCTGCACAAGACAAAAATGAGACTGAAGACCTGGTTAAAATAGCTGCTTTCTGCATTTGAATAAAGAGCTCTCCACACACTATGTATACTTTCATTTTAAAAAATACTTACTGCAAGGTCCATGATCTGATCATTGCTACTAATACACAGCAGCTTGTTTCAAGTGATACATGTGCTTACTGCTTTTTCCTTTAATAAAACTTTCCAGGGAGCCTTCATTTGGCTATTAAATTTTGATTTAGGTTCTTTCAAGTAAAGGCATTCTTCTCTCACCGTAACTCCTCTATTAATAACTAAGTTTATGGATCTGCTTGGCTATTGTCCCTGGAGGGCTTTCTGAGCAGAGATTACAGATGTACATTTCCAGTGTCACATTTTAGTCACACGGGAGCATTTACATCCTAAACCAAGTCTGCTTTTACGGACCTTGATTTTGCATTTCCTTGGAATCCAAAAATCCTGCTAAGCATAGTGCCAGCCTAGCATGCACAAGGGAAGTGTCATCAGACCCAAGGGCTCTCTGCCCTGACAGTACACTTAGGATAATTTAAGATTTTGAGTCTGTCCCCTCCTACATCTGTACTGAAGCTTTTATAAATGATGTCAGGATTTGGCACAATTCAGGTTAGCAAAGTCAAATGAAATAAGCCTGAAGTCACAATCGTTGGAAATGGGAACTTCACACAGTTCAGAGAAAAACAAGGGAATTATTGGTAATGTGCAAGGTTCCAACAGAACACAGTTTTCCTGAACACATTCAGAGAGAACTAAGCTGAAACCAACAGAAGCCACTGATAAACTGCAATATGAGTTATTTAATATCAACATAAAAGACAGAGTGTGCTTAAAAATCTGGTTTTGGAAAAGCTTTTTCTGGGCATCACTTCATATCTCTGCGTTTACTCTCTCTGCAAGCAGCTGACCATTATTCCCTCAAATATTATCTTTTTAGCAGGAGACAGCTGAGTGCCACAGGGCTACAGTTTGTATTCACTATTAATTGTGGGCACACTGATAATTCAGGTCCTCAGTATCCCCTGACTGTGATGGGATACAGAAATTGAAGAGCTTCTCTCCCCTGCATGCTTTTGGAATGTGTCACAAACAGCCCCCAGCAGAAAATTAGCCCCATTTTGGTTCATTTGTAGGAGAAGAGAGGACAGATACCACTTGGGTTGTTAATATCTGACACAGTAACTGCAAAATTCAACCTACAAGGCTGAATTATTTCTGTTCTTTGGGCATTTTAGGTTGATCTTGAGCATTTATATCCAGTTATGAAATGCCATTGTCTTTTAGTGTGAGAAGAAACAGGCTCAGAGTTGGAACTGAAACTATATTGAGGATACCAGATGTCCAGAGCTGTGATCCAATGTCACACCCTGAGGTAGACAGAGTAGGACCCAGAATTGTATTTAAACATTTAGTTTACTACCTATAGTGTTACAATAAGGCCTCCAAACTGCTGCTGGACAATAGGAGAGGCACTCCCTTCTTGCTTCCAGCAGCACCATGGTATCTCTGCACACTTCTGGGGCTGTTCACAGTCTGAGCAGCTCAGTGCCTCTCCTCAGTGCTAGTGCCTTTTAAAAATATGGTTGTAATCACATTTTATTTAGTAGTTTCATGGCAATAGTGCTCACTCAGGGAGCAGGAATCCTCTATTTGAGGACAGCCTGTGTTCACTACTCTTTGAGGAGTACATTTGCTACTATTTAGATTTGCTAGTGAAGGTGGACCATCACTGCTGTCTTGGCCCGCAATGAAGCATTGGTTTTCCTTCTTATCATGTTGGTATTTATTGAAAAATGCAGAAATATCTCCTGGAATATTGGCCACAACTGCCCTGTGTCAGGCAAGTACTTCTAACCACTAAAATACAGAGCTACGCTGCAACATATTCCATCTTTTCCGAAGTCTCCACATTTTAGAGAAAAGTCTGAGCTCCACTAATGTTTTGGAAGCAAAGGCTGGGGTGTTTGTGCCCTATAAAGGAGGCTAAATGGTCAGAGGCATCTGCCTGTAACCTTTTGGGACATATCTAAATCCTGGAGTATAGGATTGCAATAAACTGCTCTTCATGGTCCCTCCTCAGTGTGCTCAACAACTGAGGTGCAATGTGAGAAGGCACAACTGCATATACTCTGCATAACAATACCTGGGCTGCCTCTGCTTTGGGCATCTGAATTCAATTTGGGCAAAACTTGTAGGATTTCAGCTTACAGGCAAACACTCATTCTACTGTGAGTTGAACCAGAGGTCAAATTTTATATACATCAGATTTCAGCCATGCCCATTTACATGGTTTTTGGCCATGATAAACACAAGGCTACTTCAAACTCATTGGGAAAAAAAGGATGTTAAACTTGAAAAATTATAAGAAAGCAGCATAAATTATGGGAATAAGACAAGAGCCAAGACTAAGATTCCTGCTATAATGCAAGCAACTTTTGAAAGCAGTCAAATACAAATGCATATAATTCTAATTTCTGATGTATTTAGGTTGTTCTTTCTGAACCAAAACATTTAGTACTACATAATTCTCATAAACCTGGAGGACTTCCACACAGTTGAATAAAACTGTCTTCATCAACCTAGAAGATTATTGACAACAAAGCTTAATCTAACTCAGCCTTCAAAGACTTTAAATTATCAGCAAACTATTCACATACATGCATGTGGGTGTTCAGCTCTGCTTTGGACTTAAATGCCTGCTGTTTCTTTTGCCCTTTTGACTACAGTGCACAATAAACAAACACAAAGCATTTCCCTTCTGGAGCACTTTGTTCCATTTATTTATTTCTTACTTAGACATTTGTTTTCCAACTGGAAGCTACTCGCTGATTTATAAGCTGCAATTTTCTTATTGTGTTAAAAATTTCCCCTACCAAGCAGAGGACGTCAGGTCTTTCATCTTAATATTACCTCCTCATCTGTTTATATATTACAGTTGTTTGTGGAAACTTCTAACTCTTTCATTTTGATGAAGGACACCTTTAGGAAAATGCATACAGATAGTCTGCTGTGTATACTGTGTTCATGCAGCACCCAACACGTCCTCAAGGCTACCAGAAGGATTAATTCCTGCTTTAGAAAGCCTAAACCTAAGGAGAAACACAAATGGAAAGAAAGGATATGGGATATAAAATCACCTGAGTAGGAAGTTGGCCATGTTCTGCTTACTCAAAAGGCTTTTGATTTGATTCTTCTGTTCTGGAAATGTGGCTGAAGCAGTCATGCTGCCTGCAAATGTTTTTTTTGGGAGAGTGTTTGAGTGTTTCACAAACAACTTTGGAACCCTGGGCAAAGGAGGACATCTGGACTTTGGCTCAATGCACATAACACAAGTGGCTGGAGACAGGCATGGAGGGGTACATTGTGAGGGTCAGAGGGTCATACAGGACCAAGAAGACGAGGCAAGATCTCAGCAGAGGAAGGCAAATGCTGGAGGAAGGAGAATGCTCGTGGAAGGAGTTAGGGAAAGAGGGGTGATGGATGCTGCAGCATTTTAATTGCTCAAATAATGACTGTGTTTTCAGCAAGACATAAATTGACCTCAATCTTATAATGACTTTACAACTAAAAGGTATGTTTTTAATTAATTGCACAGTGAACAAGAGAGAAATGAACCCTATTTTCTATAACGATGATATGCCTTTGGTAGCCCTCTCCTGCTGCCTAAATTAATGGCAGAAGAAGTGTTGTGGTGTTCTGGCAGCACTTCTGGAATTGGATTATCTCCCCTCCTCCACTTGCCACCATATAACAAACACTCTTAATTGTGCCTTCTATCTGATTATTAACCACTGCTTCTGATCATGCTCCATCCCTTCCCTCATCTGCTTTTCATCTTTTCAATTGCCTCTCTATAATTGCAACAGATCTGCCTCAAGGCCTCAAATTATTTTTGGTCATCTTTGGGTGCAATAGATTGTTTTGGGGATTTTGACAACTCCCCTTTTCTTAGTGCTGTTCATCTGCAGCCAGAAGCTCTGGCTTGTTGGGTTCTGAAATTGGCCAAGAACAAGAGCAGTTCATACAGGTGCTGGTGACCCAAACTGTACCTCAGGGGGTGAAGATCATGAACTAGCATGACCTGCTTGTTGTGACAGTCTTCAAACAGCTCAGCAGGCCCAGTAGTGAAGGTATTGTGAGCTACAGAATGGAAATCACAGTTTTGGTATCATACTGCCCTGCCTGCCTGCCTGCCAGGGCAAATATGAAACGTAGTGGTGGCTGCCAGCCCACAGATGGCCTCTTCTCCCAAGTGACAGGGGACAGGAAAAGGGGGAATGGCCTCAAGCTCCACCAGGGGAGGTTCAGGCTAGACATTAAAATAAATTTTTTCATGGAAAGGGTCATTGGATACTGGACAGGCCTCCCAGAAAGGTGGTTGAGTCACCTTCCCTGGAGGTATTCAAAAGACAGGTGGATGAGGTGCTGAGGGGCATGGTTTAGTGATTGATAGGAATAGTTGGACTTGATGATCTTGGGGGTCTTTTTGAACGCAGTGGTTTTCTGATTCTGATTCTGTGATGTCAGATGGAGTGAGGATTTTGCATCATGGTCCAGAGGCATTGGCATAGTATAAATATGCATGGCACAGGCTGTAATATGCACTCATAAAAAATCTCTCAAATGTGCAGTCATTGCCTTCTAAAAACCCTCGTGTCAACCCTATATGCAGCCAGAAAAGAACTGCCTTAAAATCATTGAAGTAAATGAAGTCCTTTTATAAATCCTAGGAGGTGGTCAGCCTTCCTTGCTAGGAAGATGATTATAGCATCACTTGGAAGCTGGAGCAGAAAAAAGGAATCAATAAAAAAAGATAATAAATCCATCTATTCCTATTACAGATCATGAAAGGGGAGCTGGCAAACACCTCCCATGTAAGCTGCTCTGGAAGTCAGGAAACAAACAAGAAAGTTTTCCTGGTGTCAGAATTCTCTGGAGCAACAAAACCACCCAAAATACCTAAATACTGCAAGTATCCTATCTAGCAAACACTGAAAAGAAGTGTAATTCATATTAGCTGAATTATTAGTTCACTAACTACTCAGCAGTATCCAGCTCTGAGCCGCAGTGCTGAGTACAGCAATGCTGGAAATTTCAGACAGGTAAACTGAATACCAAGTCTGTATTGCTGCTATTGATTATTTTCCTTTCATTTATAAATAATGCTGGGCTGCTTAAGTTGCCAGGTAGGAGCCCTAAGACTATCCAGGGTGGTATCTCATTCCTTTAGAAAGACTTAGTTTAATACTTTATACACTCTAAAGGGCATCACTGCAGAAATAAGCAATAATGCCACAAAGCAAGAATTAATTGCATGGGGAAAAGTAGTTTTTGTCACTATCAGGAACCTGGGATCTTCTGTCCTTTTCCCTGATGAAAATATAGATACCTACCTCCCAAATAGTGGGTCACAAAAAGGTTGAGCTCACCTGCAGAAAGTCTGGTGCTTTGGATCCTGGTTCAGGAGTCAAATTGAATGAACTGAGAAGGCAAATCTGTGCATCCTGATGAAGTCTGTGATACAAGATCTAGTAGCCGATAGAGGTACATCCCTGATGTAGGAATATACAGGACATCTACACATGCACACCCATGCATATGCACAGTGCTCAATGACCAGTGAGCTTGTGTTAGATGAGGTAAATAAAGTATAGAGGCTTACATGTGCAGCTACAATTTAAAATATTCCATGCAGCTGATATGCCTGTCAAAACCTGGAATGGGTTTGTTCTCTTTGAAATGGAGGTCCCTTTAAATGAGATGTCTACTGTTCTTTCGCACTCCTACGGACTCCTAAACGGACATTAGAGACATCAAACTCATGTTTTCTACAGTCTTTATGTTATGAATATTTTTTTCCTGGTTATTGTTAGCTGTGTCCATATAACGTCTGTACTTCCAGCCTTGTGTGATAACAGTGTCTGCAATGCAAGGATATCATTCCATTTATTTATCATGAAGCGCATTGCCTGGGAAAGTCCTTCTCAACTCACATTTTAGCTAATGAATGCTTGGAGGTTTATTAAATCAGATTATTTGTATCTTTTTCCTTCTCTCCGGGGGATTTTTTATCCTGATTTCTTCTGGAGCTGAGGCTTGTGCAGTTGTGCTGCTTATCAGTCGCCTTCAATAACATTTGAACCCACTGGCCAAACTTAATCACATTGGCAGAGGACTGGACCTCTCAAGAACAACACAACTAGTCAAAGAGGAAACCAGATAACAAAGGGAGCAGGAGTAAGTGCATTCACTGCAGACGCATTTCAAGGAGAGATCAACCACATTGGGAGACACCAGAGAAGTTATACAGGGGAGAGAAAGACAGGGAACAGCCTTTGCCAACTCTGCTTATCACGGAATAGCTTGTCTGAGGAGCATTATCTTCAAAAACCAGGATGGACTGTTTGAACTGACAGCATCAAGTACACGTCTGCATATAGACGAATTGCCTCTCCATGTTTCAGCCTCCGGATAAATTCACAAATAGATGAGGTGTGCTGGACTAATTCAGTCCAGCTCAGTTTTGTTTTATCTACAGAATCAAATTTGTTCTTCTACAAATTATTTTCATAGACAGAGTCCGGGAGACATCCCTGGCACCATGCCTTTCAAGAATTGATTACTGAGTGCTTATAGCCAACCATTTACTGAAAAGAGATATCTAGCAAAAAAAGCAAGCTAGCTTTCTTCCTCTCTTGTCATGGATTGTGCTTCTCAAGCAGTCTATGCCATTATACAGAAGAGGACACCATTTATTCTCTACCAAGTCCATACCGTATAGTCACGTTGAACGTAAGTGGCGATGCACATGACAGTTTCCTGAACACAAACTAAATATGCTGATTTGTGTCACAATATCTCATCAATGTCCTGGAAAAATTGTGAAGCCCATTGAAGGAAATGGTGATGCAGATGAAGGAAGGAAGGAAGAAGAAGTTTTCCATCAGATTGCAGCAAAGTGACACACAGCCACTGGTAATACCTCCCTAGGCAGGTTAGTGCTCCTTGGACAAAGACCTTCTCTGGGCAGGAAACGAGGCTTTACACTTCATTATGAAAGGACATCTGATAGCCTAGATTGCTCTACCAGGCAATCTATCATTTATTTATTGGGCTTTAATGGGATTGAATAGCTGTCTGCCTCTCCTGGATGCATCCTGCTTTCTGCTTTGTAAGTGACTGATAGGCACCATTAATATTGCGGTGGACAGATACATTGACTTTAGGAGGAGGAGACATTTCTTAAGTTGAATACTTTGTGCTTCTTCCCATATCCAGAAAGGTACAGCAGAACTGGAAAAGATTCTGGGATGCATCTGTAAATTGGCCGTGAGGATGATTAAAGGTACCAAGTGGTCTTTGCACTAGAAACCACTAAATCAAAGAGGGTTCTTCTTCTTGAAGAAGAGGTGAATAGGGGTGACATGAGGGAGATTGGTAAGACCACAAATGGCAGGAAGAACACCAGCACGGGATGGTTGCTGGCTGTATTTTCTAATCCAAGAAGCACAGAGCAGCAAGTGAGGCAGCAGTTTTAAAGGCCAGAAAAATAACTATGTACATAATACGCAGTTAATCTGCGGGCTGTCTTGCCAGAGACTTTTTGTATGCTAAAAGGTCACCTGGGCTCAGAAAGCACCCAGATGTCTTGAAAAGTTGTCAGCACTGGTTCAGATGTGTCTTGTAGAAGTGTCCCTCTGTCCCCTTATCCCTCAGGATTATTTGGGCCAGTGTCTTACGCCCAGACACAATGTTAGGCAGCCGGACGAAGGCTGCCAGGGGCCCCACAGCTGCCTTCCACCCCCAGCCCAGCCCATGGTGGCCACTGGACGTGGGGATGCTCTGGGGCTTCCTGCCCCACAGCAGATGGTGGGGGCTCAGCTGTTGGACTCAGCTGCTTGAGCTGGGGAAAAACCCACTTTGTAGCTGTTCTGCAATATCCCACAAACTGTACGAAACACCCAAGAAGCAATTTGAATGCAAAGTGTGTGCTGGGGAGACCATATCTCATCCCAGTCTCCGAGCCCCCTCCTGAGGCCTTGAGCACATTAAGCTCACTCAGCACCCCAGGCATGCGCTGATGACACCTGATATGCCCTCCTCAAGCTGCTCCTCAAATAGTCAGACATATATTATTTAATGAATCCATTGGTTTGGTGGCCACTGAAAAGCCTGCCTGAGTCTAAACCTGAGACCCAAAAGGGGTTGCTACAAAAGTAGTGCTGAAAGTCATCCTGCTGGAGTCAATGGCATTCATGACCTGGAATTCCTGGATGTCTATCATATGAGCCAACAGATGTGTTACTGTTACTGGAGGAAAATAAGAATAACATATTGTAGGAAAGCAAATCATAAATTCCTGAATATAATATATTAGTTAAGGTCAGTTTTTTTCCTTGCATAAAACTCTTCTCAAATTCAACAGAGATGGTACGTGTAGGGAGGTCCTGACGGATTTAATGAAACGGGATCTTTAGCAACCTGAAGTTAGCAAACCAAACAAACCAATGAGAAGAGAAGACAACAAGGAATATTTATTAATTTCTAATATTTATAACTTTAAAATAACTAAAATGTAAAAACATTTTACTTTTGCATATTCATTGCATGGCTCACATTTCTTAGAACTTAAGAAATAACAGTAGAGACCTAAGAAGAAGTCCTCAGGCGACAGTGCTTGCCTTGTTGACTGAGAGGCTGTGCTTTCAATTCTGTCCCCAAAAGACTCATTTTTACCTCTTCACACTGTTCAATGCTTGATGCTGGAGGCCAGAGAAAGCCCTCCTGGTTGCTTCTGCTCCTTGCTATACACACACACCCCATGAAATTCAACCCAGTCTTTGCTACAGTGATCTTCTAGCTTACAGTTTCAGAAGGTAACAATTCATCTGAAAACCTGTGGATGAAGCTTCCAAGAAGACCATAATGTTGCTACTCAGTTCTTCACATATAGCTCTGGAGAAATTTAATTTCCTTAGCTTTCAGCCTGTGAGGCAGGCTGTAAAGTCTCCTGTGTATCAGTAAAAACTGCTCCAATGGAAAATGGACCTTACTTGAGAATACAGAAACTTTTCTATTAATCATGTGCTTTCTGCAAGGTGACCAATCATGAATGGTCAAATATACCAGTACCAAAAAGCTCTGCCTTTCTGCTTCCTGCTCTGTGCTAGGTACACAGAGTCACAGGATCAGAAACACAGAATGACTTGAGTTGGAAGGGACCCCCAAGGATCATTGAGTCCAACTCCTATCCCTGCACAGAATAATCCCAAAATTTACACCTTGTCTCTGAGGGCATCATCCAAATGCTTCTTGAATATTGTTAGGCTGTGGACCATGACTATTCCCTGGGGAGATGGTTCCAGTGCTCCATCACCCTCTGGGTGAAGAACCTTTTCCTAATACCTAATCTAAACCTCCCCTGCCACATCTCCCTGCCATTCCCTCAGGTTCTATCATTGGTCACCAGAGAGAAGAGATCAGTGCCTGCTCCTCCTCCTTCCCTTGTAAGAAAGCACTAAACTGCCATGAGGTTCCCCCTGAGTCTCCTCCTCTCCAGGCTGAACAGACTAAGTGAATTCAGCTGCTTCTCATATGACTTCCCCTCTATACCCTTTCACCAACTTTGTGGCCCTCCTCTGGAAACTCCAGTAGCTTGATATTCTTTTTATATTGTGGCACACAATACTTGAGATTGGGCTGCACCAGTGTGGAGTACAGCAGGACAATCGCTTCCTGCAGCTGGCTACCAATGCCATGCTTAATGCCTCCCAGGACACGGTTGGCCCTCTTGGCTGCCAGGGCATACTGTTGGCTCGTGTTCAATTTGCCATTGACCAGAAGCCCCAGATCCCTTTCCCCAGGTCTGCTCTCCAGCCTCTCAGTCCCCAGTCTGTATGTATATCCAGGGTTGTCATGTCCTGGGTACAAAACCTGACAATTGCCCTTGTTAAACTTCATGTGGTTGGTGATTACCCATCTCTCTGTTTGTCTAGATCCCCCTGTAGGGCCTCTTTGTCCTCAAGAGTGTCAACAGCTCCCTCAGTTTCATGTCACTGGTGACTTGGTTAGTAAACCTTCGAGCCCTGCATCCAGGTCATTTATGAAGATACTCAGGAGTACTGGTCCTAAGACAGTTCCCTGTGGAACTAGTGACTGGTCGCCAGCCCAGTGTAATCCCATTCACTATGACCCTTTGAGCCCAACTCATCAGCCAATTGTTCACCCAGAACATCATGTGTTTATCCAGCTGTATGCCTGACATTTTGTGTAGGAGGATACTGTAAGAGATAGTATCAAAGGACCAGCTGAAATCCAGAAAGATTACGTCAACCTGGTTTCTTTGGTCAACTACGTGGATAACCTCTTCATAGAAAGAAATAAAGTTTGTCAGACAGGACCTTCCCTTTATAAAACTGCGCTGACTGGGGCCAACGACTGTGTCTTTCAAGTGTTCACAGGATGTCTGTACAGGCATGTCCTCACCCTCAAAAGCAGTTCTGGTTTTCCTGGAGAGCCCTCCCACAGCAGCTATTACCCCCATGTTCAATGCATGCCCTGGCAGTTTTCCCCATCTGCCACTCTCTATGCTGAATCTTTGTACTTGTGATGCTGTTCTGGAAAAATAGTATCAGAATATCATCTCATCTATTTTCAGTGCCTAGGAAGAATGCATGTATTGACTGAATTCACCTTTAATCCTTCAGATCAGTGCAATTGTACATGCACATCCTTAAAATATGTAGCTTGAAAGGCAACTTCTAACAGCTACCACACACACTCAGCTTTTAGTCCATATTGCCCCGATAAGAGAAGAGGATCAATGCTATGTAGTGTACTGAGTGCTAGTGATTATTGATCCTCTTGACTGTCTGTCTGAAATGACATTGATTTAGAAATATATTTACAGAAATGCTGAG
The DNA here is from genome assembly GCA_033459285.1 of Clamator glandarius. Lineage (NCBI taxonomy): Eukaryota > Metazoa > Chordata > Aves > Cuculiformes > Cuculidae > Clamator > Clamator glandarius. The sequence continues at coordinate 2,374,165 of JAUNZM010000393.1, read as the reverse complement.
GAAGGAGCAAACAGGTGCACTCATTCCTCATGGACATAAACATTGAAAGGAGAAAAGCTCCCCTGCCCATATTCCCAGCAACACAGGATTCAAACAACTAGACCTTACATATTTCAATTGAATGAGACCACATATGAGTCAGTGATGGGGATGTATTTATACACACCGTTACCTCATTTCTATCCAGTATGCCTATAGGAGTGGAAGCTGTGGGTGAGTGTTGGTGTCTGCTAGCAAGTCCTGCAATGAACTGATGGAGATGTAAGCAGGAATTCAACTAGGAACACTCTTAACACTTACTAAAATTATTTCAGATTAGTTTCCAAATAATACAGAGTTTTAGCAAGCCCACACTTTTTCAGGCACTTAGGAGAGCAAACGCTTTCCAGCATATACTTTGCCAACAAGCATGTGCTCACTTGCACAACCTCTTTGCAGGGCTTTTAGCTGACAGCTGATGAGGAATACTTTGTGCTGAGGTAAAGTGCTTTGCTTTGTGGTCTGGGCCAGGACAGCCCCTCAAACAGTTAATATGACTAAGATGGAAACCCCAAAACCCAGTAAATTTAGTACAATCTGTGAGCCCAACACAGCTGCCATATCCAGAAACAAGGTCAGATGCTCCCCAAGGAAGCATCCCATAGGCAGCAGCACTAGGCAGACAAAGTTAGAGGGAGGCAAACACCAGTGGGATATGTGGTGGGAGAGGAGCCTGGGTGAGCAGCAGGATCTCAGAACAGCTGGAAAAGCAGAAGAGAGATACACAGATGAAACACAGGAGAGAAACAGAGCAGGATACAGAAAGCACAAATGTATTGAGTGTGCATGGTGAGGTTTTGGTAGTGGGAGGGCTGCAGGGCTGGATTCTGTGAGAAGCTGCTGGAAGCTTCCACTGTGCCCAATAGAGCCAATGCCAACTGGCTCCAAGACAGATCAGCTGCTGGACAAGGCAGAGCCCACCTCTAGGATATCACATTTAAGAAGGAGAGGGGAAAATTGCTATGGAACAGCAGGGAGAGGAGAGGGAGGAGGAGAGGGACTCTGCAGACACTAAGGCCAGTGAAGAAGTAGGAGAAAGTGCTCCAGGTGCCAGAGCAGAGATTCCCCCGCAGTCCATGGTGAAGACCATGGTGAAGCAGGCTGTCCTCCTGAAGCCCACGGAGTTCCATGGTGGAGCAGATCTACAGCTGCAGCACATCGGGGACCCCACATCAAAGCAAGTGGATATACCTGGAGGAGGCTGTGACCCCATGGGAAGACCATGCTGGCCCCTTGCAGGACCTGTGGACTTGTGGAGAGAGAAGCCCATGCTGAAGCAGATTTGCTAGCAGGTCTTGTGACCACACAGGGGACTCACATAGGATCAGTCTGTTCCTGAAGGACTGGAAGTGACCTACTTTGGATCCATTCATGAAGAACTGTGGCCCGTGGGAAGGACTAACATTCAAGAAGTTGGTGGAGGACTACCTCCCACACTGGAGCAGGGCAAAAGCATAAAGAGTCCTCCTCCTGAGGAGGAAGGAGTGACAGAGACAGCATGCCATGAACTGACCACGATGCCGGATCCCCACGTCCTTGTGCTGCCAATGGGCAGGAATTCAGGGGTAAAATTAAGCCCACAAAGAAGGACTTAGTTTTGTTTTGCTGCTGAAGTGCCATTGTGGCTCTGTACGGTGCCTGAAGGACAATGTGGGAGAGATGAAGGGATGTGAGGAAATACAAGCACAGCCAAATCATGAGGGCCCCAGGGCAGCTGCAACAAGGGCTGTGGGACAGGTTACTGCCCCAAAGATCAGGGGAGCACCATCTCTACATACTCAACAGTGGCCAGATAGTGCTTTCCTCTGATCCACCAGTAGAAATGCACCTACGGAAATTATCCAAACTTAGAAAAACCTGGTAATTACAGGCTTTGAAATAAACCGCATCATTGAGGCATAAGAGGGTTTAGAAACAGTCTCCCATGCAGTTGTGCTGGCGGACTGGAGGGGTCAGCAAAACACTGGGGAACTTCAGCTCAGCCTGCTTCTATCCCCAGCCATTCTTCACAGGAGTAGCCATCAGCCTTCATACCCACCCAACTGCACCCTACACCCAGCTTCGGAGCCCAGTACGCATCCATATGGGCCACGAAGTGTTAAGTGTCCCCAGAAACGCCTTGGCGTCAGCTCAGGTTTTATGACTTCTTGTTGAAAGTCTCCGCATCCTGTCACTCATCCTCAGAGCTGCTCACTAATATTTCATTTGTCACTAATGGCATTTTGTGGTATTGGCTCTTAAACTGACCTTACTGAATCAGGAAAAAGCAGCTGCTTACAGGGGCACAGTCATAAATCAGGCAGAAAGTAAAGATCAGTAGAGAGCTCTTCCGAGTGGTACATTCCCATCTAAGAGGGTACTGCTGTCCCAGGGCCATGAGGAGAAACAGCCCGCTCAGCTCTGTTGTCATTGTGCACTGAATGATGCTATTGCTGTCACAGATGAAGAAGAGAGTCTGAGCTTGGAGTTTAGGGCATGTTAGTGCTTCACATATAATTGAGGTTGTGACTGTCCATATGATCAACTCAAGCAGCCATTAATGGAGGGGTATTCAGTGGCTTTTCAGTTCCTCCTCTGCCACTGATTATTTATGTGACCTTGGATACATCACCGAGTCTGTCTTTGCCTCCATTCCCAACCTGAAAGTGGTGATGACAACCCTCACAGAATCACAGAATCACAGAATAACCAGGTTGGAAGAGACCCACTGGATCGTCGAGTCCAACCATTCCCACCAGTCCCTAAATCATGCTCCTAAGTACCTCATCCACCCTCACCTTAAACACCTTCAGGGACGGTGACTCAACCACCTCCCTGGGCAGACTGTTCCAATGCCTAACCACTCTCTCCATGAAGAATTTTTTCCTAATCTCAAGCCTAAATCTCCCCTGGCGGAGCTTGAGGCCATTCCCTCTTGTCCTGTCCCCTGTCACTTGGGAGAAGAGGCCAGCACCCTCCTCTCCACAACCTCCTTTCAGGTAGTTCTAGAGAGCAATGAGGTCTCCTCTCAGCCTTCTCTTCTCAAGGCTAAACAACTCCAGGTCTCTCAGCCGCTCCTCACAAGGCCTGTTCTCCAGCCCCTTCACCAGCTTTGTTGCTCTTCTCTGGACTCTCTCCAGAGCCACAACATCCTTCTTGTGGTGAGGGGCCCAGAACTGAACACAGGACTCGAGGTGCGGTCTCACCAGTGCCAGGTACAGGGGGAGAATAACCTCCCTGGACCTGCTGGTCACGCCGTTCCTGATGAGCCTCCCCTCAATCCTCACAGGAGAACTGCAGTATGGTAAGATGCCGCAGTAGTGGACTCACACATCTATCTGCAGTACAGAATCTTGGAAAGGGGATTTCTTGTGAATCTCCAAATCTTGGGAGTTCGGCAGTAGGGCAGCAGTTCAGACCAAAGTCATGATGGGGTTTCACTAAGAATGGGTATGAGCTTTAAGTGATCTTCATCTAAATGTAGCTTGAAAGGATATTACAGCATCCCAGATCTGAGTTTTGTAGATCACTTTTGCTTAGGTGAAAGTATGCGCTGAGGGACCTGGTTACTCGAGGCTCCAGCTGCAGCCTCCTGCTTCTCCCCTCTAGTCTCTGCACTGCTCTTTTTCTGCTCTGTCAGACAGGGGTAAAAAGGAGGATCCCACCTTGATCTGAGCTGGGTTAAGACTGGGCTTGCTTCCCAGTGTGAGAACTTGAAAACTTCCAAATCTGTCTAAAGAAACCTATAAATAAAGCTACTCATCTCCCTTCATGGACAAGGACATGGATCTGGTAGAGCAACTCCAGAGGAAGGCCACAAAAACGATCAGAGGGCTGGAGAACTGCCCAGACGAGGACTGAGTTAGGCTTGTTTAGCCTAGAAAAGAGAATCGTCTGGCGAGAACTTATAGCAGCTTTCCAGTACTTAAAGGGGGCCTGCAGGAGAGATGGGGAAGGGTTCTTTATCAAGTGTAGTGATATGATGAGGGATAATGAAAGAAGGGACGTTCATATTAGGTATTAGGAAGAACTTTTTTTCCTGTGAGAGTGGTGAGGCACTGGAAGAGATTGACTGGAGAAGTTGTGGAAACCCCATTCTGGAGGTGTTCGAAGCCAGATTAGATGAGACTTTGAGCAACCTGTTCGATTGGAAGGTGTCCCTGCCCATGGCAGGAGGAGGTGGAATTGGATGACCTTTAAGGTCCCTTTCAATCCAAATCATTCTGTGAATCTCTTCTGACTCGGCAGGGAGCCCTTACTGGTCACACATGTGCTCTTGTCCTCTTGCCAGCAGGCAAACAGCAATGAATACATCTCCTAGCCATTCACGTTTTTCCACTTTCAATAAGGCATGGGCACCCATGTACTTAAGGTCCAGGATCCCTAAGATACTTAAGAACATGAGTTTCACTGAAGCACTACAGGGTGTATTCACAGCTGAGAGAAGGCAGGATACAAAAGAAGAGCATGACAGAATAACAGCAGAGTCTATGCTAGACCATTTGGAGGTCTGTTTGTCCATTGTATGAGCAAGAAGGACCAAGCACATAATACAAGTAACTGAGAAGAGAAAGGACTACTAACTAGTACTTAGCAGCCCAGGTTCCCTTTGACCCATCCTCTGATTTTTCTTCTCTACTAGTCTGCAATGGAGCACTGGAGGAATTCTTGTAATCCTGTCTGCTGTCCTATGGTAGCTTTATAAAAAATATCCCCCCAATGGCCTTGTTAAAATGTTTCTGCACTTTAGCGACTGAATTAAAGAGATTTTTTTTTTAATTGGATTATTGTGTATATATAGTTACCCTTGGGACAAGTCTTAATGCCTTTCTAAAATGAAAGAAACTCTTTGGCTGATTCCCTGGCTTTCTAATTGGAAAGTACGTTGTTGGCTGTCATAGATAATAGTCCCTATATCCTCTCTTATTGTGCCTGTTTCCCTCTGGTTCTGTTGTGTGTCGTTCCTGTCACTCCATTTTTAGCTGAGCACGAGACACTTTCCAAACGATCAATTATTACCAAGCTGCATTCAAGTGCCAAGTCAGACTTCACTTGTAACAACTTCACAGCAGTGGATTGCGAACTCGAGTATAAGAGACAGGAGGAAACTATGAATTGTTAAACACAAATAGGAAAAACAACAAAAAAGGGCACTATCTGCAAATACTCTCATGATTTGGGGTAATCAGACAAAAGACACCATTGCTGCTCTGGACAACAAACTATGGCACTGCTGAAATCTGTTATTTAGAAGACATTTCCTACTTCCTTTTCTTCAAACAGAAATAGTATTCAGTACAGACCGTGAGAGGTTACCGCCCCATCTTCAACACCTGATTCACTGACATATTGCCATCTGAGGTCTTCATCAGGGCTTGGTATCTGCAAGATATTTTTTTCATCCTAGGTGCGTCCTGGAATATAAAGCACCAATATCCATGTAAACAGCATAACCTGAAAAAAATGTTGAGTATCTGCTCAGACTCACTCACTGATTCAATAAATAAGCTCCTACAATTTCACATAAAACCCCAAAATTATCATTCTAAACTTTAAAGACAAATTCATCATTCATTTTCATGCCCAGCCGAAAATCTGTCCAGGGAAGAAAATAAAAACACTAGATAAAATCTGTTTTCTGGACATGTGCTTTTCAGGGCAGGAAAAGCCTGTCTAGAATTATCAAACATGGTCATGTCCAAAATATTTTTGGCAAGATTCATGAATGCTGCTGCCTCCATGTCCCACTCTGTAAACATGCCAGAAGGGTACTGGCTTTGAAGACTGAACCCACCATAACTTAAAAGTGATGGGATTCTCTATCTAAGGGATGTCTGGCTATCTGTGCCACCCACAGCTCACCCACAGACATGCACCATGGTCCCCAAGGGGTGCCAAGCCTACCCAGGGGTGACAGGGGTGTCCCTGGTACAGGGCTGCTGTCCCCATCAGCCAGTCACAGGCTTGTCAATGAGTCTCAGGAGCAAGGTCCATTGGGTGTGCTGAGTCTTGGCTTCTCTCAACCTGCCAGCAGCTCTGGGTTATTTGGTTTAATTGTAGTAGCAGTTTTTCTAGTAGAGCAGGCATCCTTGTCATGTTTGCTTTACTTGGTTTTTTTTATCTTCATATTTTAGTTTCATATATAGAGACCACTGGCTGTCAGCAGCTCATGGAGGACTCAGGAGAGGACATGGAGCCTGGACCTGGGCAGATGAGGCTCCAGGATTTAGGACAAGAGCAGAGAATCCAGGCTAAACAGTTGGAATAACTGGTAACATCATAAGACAGTGTGAACCACATGTAGTTCAATTTGTATACAAGGTGAAGCTGCAGGCTAGTGAGGAAAGAACAAGGTGCAAAAGTATGTTTGCAAACATAAAAATTAACTCTCGTGGTTCCCTGAGAAAGGCTGAAGAAGCCAGCAACACAGACATCACTTTGTTCCTGGTGCAGGACATCATATGCTCATACCATCTGACTCTGCATAGCCCCCACCAGACCCACCAGCAAGGCACCATCAACCTCTGGACAGCAAAGTGGAGGAAGAGGGAACTTAACTTCAGGAAAAGAGGTAGAGGCTAAAAAGTGTGTGTAGAATTTTAACTGTATCATTATTCTTTCCTACAATAGCTACATTTGGAGTAATAATGACTAGACTTTTAAGATTTCAATTGCACTAACAATAAATTCTTGACTTTACTTGCTGTGCATACTTTTTGTCCATGAGCAAGATTTTGAGTATAACGAGAGCCAGGGTGCCGTTTTGCAGATGGGTGTTTGACTGGGCCTGTGGCTTATTCCCTTACAACGCTGCATGAAACTCTATGGCCTGTGGTAATCTGTGCAGATGGAGAAATCCCTTCAGTGGAAGTTAATGAAGCCAGAACTGCTAGGAATGTTTCTTGGGGTGTTTAATGTTCCCAAGGACCACGTTACTCACCATCATCAGAAAGAGACCACAAGCAGTGGTATGTTGCCCCCACAACAGCAGACTTTGGCACTCAGCCGTGTCTGAAAAGAGCATTGCTGGGTTTTGCTGTGTTTATTTTTGCATTCAGTTCAGCAGGTTTTCACAGCAATAATTTCCTTTAATTTCTCAGAAGGTGGAGGGGGTGTGAAGGGAGCTGGCTGGGCTCGTGGTGGGGTCAGCACCTCTTGGATAAACAGGAGCAAGACAGAAAAGCTGAGATTGGCCAATCTCCTTCTGGAAAACTGGGGTGAGTGTTAGGTCAGCCCTGAAGAGAGGCTGCTTTGCCTTTTCCACAGCCCTGATCGTGCTGTGCTATCATAAGCCAAGCACTGTGTTTTTGCCAACCCAGTCGTGTTCTTATCATTTGCCCTGAGGCTGGAGACAGTGAGGACATCAGTACAGTTCAACTCTAAGATGTTTTCACTGTTTTCTACCTCTGAATTTCTCAAGCTGTGGATCTGATGTCTTTATTCTCAAGTGCAGAATAACTGTGTTCCCAAGTCTAAAAAATGCCAACACATTTTCTCTTGCCAGCCTAAGAAACACAGGAATGAAGCAAATGAGAGGGACTGCTAGTGAAACACACACATCAGATTTAAAAACCAAACCAACCAAACAAAAACGTAAAGCAAAAATACCAACCAAACTCTGAAAAAAATACAACCCTGGATACCAAAAGTATCCCTTCACCATGCCCTACCATCTGAGCCCCTGGCAACAATTTTTGCTGCATTCTCTTATGTTTTAGAACCCAGAAATCTTCAGAAAATGTTCTTTGCCATACCTGTGAGAAAGGCAAAGCAAGCCTGTTGTATCTTTTAATCTAGAAAATAGGCATGGGCCAAAGAGAAAAGCATAAACCTCATTTCTCCCACAGGGAATGTGGTTCAAATGTCAGCCCTAGTGTGTGACGCCCATCAGTGACCCCCAGGTGCAGCTGGGAGAGACCCCACAGGAGCCTTCCCCCAATTCCCTCTATCTGGGTGAGTTGTTAGGATACAGCGAGGCAGCACACTGTGCATGCGGTCCAGCAGCCAGGGAACTCACATCTACTTCAGCAGCAAGTCTACAGAGGTGAAAAGAAGTTTGGAAGTAGTATCCCCCCAACAAGGACAGCAAGCACTGGGTGGCCTCTTTTGGGGAGCTGGGCTGAAATCATAGAATTGTTTAAGTTGGAAAAGACCTTTAAGATCATCAAGCACAACCCTTAACCTAACACTGCCAAGTCTAAAACTAAATTATGCCCCTGTGCACTACATGTATCTCCAGGGGTGGTAACTCAACCACTTCCCTGGGAAGCCTGTTCCAATGCTTGGCAACTGTTTTGGTGAAGAAATTTTTCCTAATATTCAATCTAAACCTTCCCTGGTGCAACTCAAGGCTGTTTCCTCTTATCCTATCACTTATTATATGGGAGAGCAGATGAACACCCGCCTCACTACAACCTCCTTTCAGGTAGTTGTAGAGAGCAACAAAGTCTCCCCTCAGCCTTCTGTTCTCTAGCCTAAACAAACCCAGTTCCCTCTGCTGCATCTCATGAGACTTGTGCTCCAAGCCCTTACGAGCTTGGTTGCCCTCCTCTGGACACACTCCAGCAGCTCATGGTTCTTGGAGAGCCAGCACCGTGGAGCCTCTGGAAACCCACATGCAGGTTGCCCCCCTCAGCAGGGCACTGGCTACACTTGAGTAAGGCAGCAGGCAATAACTCTTTGTATTTCCCCCACCAGCACCTCCTGCACAGCCATCACAGGAGGGAGGAACCAGTGCTGTTATCATGAATAAATGAATGAAGTTAATGTTTCATTAACATTGACACCAAGCTCCCCATCGTTGCTGCACAAACCTGAAGCGACTCAAGCAGGTATGGCTTGTAGGGACCTCTGTGTAAAGCAGGCTGAGCCACCACTAGCCAAGGCATGCCAGAATCCAGTTCTGCTCAGGATAACATCTCCATGGGATAACATCTCAGACTTGACCTAACCTTTAAGGCATGGAGATCCGGAAGAGGCCTTCAAGCTGACTAATTTTGCAAAGCAATGGGACAGGGTAGGGCTTTACCTCCCTCTTTATTGGTACATCTGCCTCTGACCACAGTGGTGCAGCTCTCACAAACACATTCCCCATTAATTTTTTGCAAAGTGTGGGCCTCCCTGAGGCCAGACTTTGCTTTGCTCATGCCTAGATCAGCAAGAGAGGGAAAATGCAGAAAGCCTGCCAAGACCTGCCCACTACCGCGGCTGGTCTGTGTGGGAGATTGTGCCGTGGCCTCCCCTAAAAACAGATGCCAGGGCTGCTGCCCATGCCAGGAGGGGAACTCAGGCCATGGTCTCACCTCCAGCCTTATGCCACCCCGCACGCTCCTGCACGACCTTCCCCCTTGGCCGTCCTTCCCTTCAGTGGCCAGCCCAAGGTCAGCCATGTGGGCATTAAATACCAGCCAGAAAAAGCAAACAGCAGTCCCAGTTTGAGCAGTTCTGGGTACACTAAACACAACAAAAGGCTCAGGGCTGAGGGTCTGGCACAGCAAAGGGACCAGGGGTGTCTGCAGTGGCTGCAAGCCCAGGGCATCAGGGCAGTGCAGTAGGTGTTGATGGACGACCTGCACAGCTGGATGAGGAAAATGGGCACTGATTGAACCCTGATGGACTGCAGCAAGAGGGTGCTTAAGCTAGCAATGCTCCTGTGAGGCCATGGCCCACTGGTCAGTAACAACCCTCCTGACAAATTACTGCAGTGGCCAGGAGCCACCTTGATAAACGTCTTCACACAATTAATGCTCATTTTCACTCACGTGCACAAAGTTTCCATGAGAAACTCCTATTTATTATAGCTGCACATGGGTTGTGCCCATGGCTCAGCCATCCCCATCAGCTGGCACGTCACAGGAGCTCCAGTTTCAGCTCTCTGCACCAATACTTTCCCCTCCTGCTCTTCCAGCAATTTGCTCATCCCTACTTGCCCCCAACATTTTCTGCATCCCCACACGCAGGTGTCAATGCTCTCTGCTCACAGCTTTCCTCTCCTGTATTTCGTCCACCTAACATGGCAGATGATGAAAAAAGGGAAGTTCCCTTGGCCTCCTGTGCAATTTAGTGAGTAAATAAATGTATCAAGGCCTTTCGTCAGCGCTGTGTAGCCAGATTTCACTCTTTGTTCAGAAAAAAAACCAAAGGAAAATCCACTAATATTTGCTCTTTTCTTTTCCAAACTTTTCCTCCAGCCTTTCAGGGAAAACACCAGGTTCTGAGTCAGTTTCTTAGCAAGGTGGAAAATCCCCAGATTTCTGGTGGGAAATTTCTACACTCAGTACTCATTTATGTAAGAAGGTGTAGTTCTTGATGAACCTTCTCTTCTTGTTGTCCCTGGTGCTGTGAAGCAGAAGAGGGCAGGAGGAGTGAGCCCGTGAAGGTGAATTGCCTGCGTCTGGCTTCAGAGCAGGCTGCCCGCATCAATGGAACACAGCATACAGCTCTGAGTCCCTTCTGAGTCCATCGTGGTGTCTCTTTGGCCCCACCAAGGACATAATCAATATTTCTGCATGTTTTTCCAGGTCTAGTTCTTGAAAGAGGGGAAGGCTGTGCAGCAGACCGCCCATCATGGAGGCTTTTGTGACATCAAATGGAGCCCAGAGGAGCAATGCCAGGGAATGAGAGAGGCAAACTCCCTGGCTTGAAAAGAGGTGCCCGTGCTGCTTTTGGGGGCAGCACTAGCCCTCAGTCTTTAACAGAAAGGAAAATTGTTCCCTCTGTGCACAACCCTAGGGGTTGGAAGAGAAGTATGAGATTCCCAAGGTCCAAGAGGAGGTGGTTAGAGACTTGCTTGCCCAGCTAGACGCCCACAAGTCTATGGGGCCGGATGGAGTCCACCCAAGAGTTTTGAGGGAACTGGCGGATGTGCTGGCCAAACCCCTTTCCATCATCTTCCAGCAGTCCTGGATGACTGGGGAGGTTCCGCTGGACTGGAGGCTGGCTGATGTAGTGCCCATCTATAAGAAGGGGTGCAGGGAGGATCTGGGGAACTACAGGCCTGTCAGCCTGACCTCGGTACCGGGGAAAGTCATGGAGCGGGTGATCTTGAGTGCGATCATGAAGCACTTGCAAGAGAACCGGGTAATCAGGCCCAGTCAACACGGGTTCATGAAAGGCAGGTCTTGCCAGACTAATCTGATCACCTTCTATGACCAAGTGGCTAAACTCTTGGACGAGGGAAAGGCTGTGGATGTGGTCTTCCTGGACTTCAGTAAAGCCTTTGATACAGTTTCTCACAGCATTCTGCTTCGGAAACTGTCGGCATCTGGCCTGGACGGGCGCACACTCTCCTGGGTGAAAAACTGGTTGGATGGCCGGGCCCAGAGGGTGGTGGTAAATGGAGTTAAATCCAGCTGGAGGCCAGTGACAAGTGGGGTTCCCCAGGGCTCAGTGCTGGGTCCAGTCCTGTTTAACGTCTTTATCAACGACCTGGATGAAGGCATCGAGTGCTCCCTTAGCAAGTTTGCAGATGACACCAAGCTGGGTGGAAGTGTGGATCTGCTGGAGGGTCGGGAGGCTGCAAAGGGACCTGAACAGGCTGGACTGCTGGGCTGAGACCAACGGCATGAGGTTTAACAAGGCCAAATGCCGGGTCCTGCACTTGGGGCACAACAACCCTAAGCAGAGGTACAAACTAGGAGAAGCCTGGCTGGAAAGCTGCCAGGAGGAGAAGGACCTGGGGGTGCTGGTTGACAACCGACTGAACATGAGCCAGCAGTGTGCCCAGGTGGCCAAGAAGGTCAATGGCATCTTGGCTTGTATCAGAAACAGCGTGACCAGCAGGTCCAGGGAGGTTATTCTCCCCCTGTACTCGGCACTGGTGAGACCGCACCTCGAGTACTGTGTTCAGTTCTGGGCCCCTCACCACAAGAAGGATGTTGTGGCTCTGGAGCGAGTCCAGAGAAGAGCAACAAAGCTGGTGAAGGGGCTGGAGAACAGGCCTTATGAGGAGCGGCTGAGAGAGCTGGGGTTGTTTAGCCTGGAGAAGAGAAGGCTGAGAGGAGACCTCATTGCTCTCTAGAACTACCTGAAAGGAGGTTGTGGAGAGGAGGGTGCTGGCCTCTTCTCCCAAGTGACAGGGGACAGGACAAGAGGGAATGGCCTCAAGCTCCGCCAGGGGAGATTTAGGCTTGAGATTAGGAAGAAATTCTTCATGGAGAGGGTGGTTAGGCATTGGAATGGTCTGCCCAGGGAGGTGGTTGAGTCACCGTCCCTGGAGGTGTTTAAGGTGAGGGTGGATGAGGTACTTAGGGGCATGATTTAGGGATTGGTGGGAATGGTTGGACTCGACGATCCAGTGGGTCTCTTCCAACCTGGTTATTCTGTGATTCTGTGATTCTGGAATGAGAGAGGCAAACTCCCTGGCTTGAAAAGAGGTGCCCCTGCTGCTTTTGGGGGCAGCACTAGCCCTCAGCGTCCACAAACCCATCCAGTAGCCAAACCTGGCCAGGACAGTGCCCTCCTCAGCTGGGACTGAGCTGCATGCGTGACTCCACTTGCTGCTGCTTTTCTCTAGCAGTGGCCGCAGTCTTGGAGTCCTGTCATATGATACCATCTTTATTATATGAACTACATACACTGACTTTTGCTGTGTTTATGAGGGATTTTTTTAAAGCAAGATATTAATCAACATAAACCTGGAAATTTTATACTTTTCAGTGTTGAGGTCAAGCTGCCACAGAATCATAGAATCACCAGGTTGGAAAAGACCCACCGGACCACTGAGTCCAACCATTTCTGTCAAACACTAAACCATGCCCTTCAGCACCTTGTCCACGCATCTTTTAAACACCTCCAGGGAAGGTGACTCAACCATCTCCCTGGGCAGCCTGTTCCAGTGCTCAATGACCCTTTCCGTGAAATTTTTTTTCGTAATATCCAGCCTAAACCTCCTCTGGCGGAGCTTGAGGCCATTCCCTCCTGTCCTGTCAAAAAAAGAAATAATGTATTGTTTCTTTCCACTGGGACACCTCCTGCCTGAAAATAGTTTCAAGTCTTCCCTTCACTACCACACAAGAAGTAAGAGAAGCTATTAAAAAAAAGCAGTACTGCTTCTCAGAAGAATGCTTCAAAACACATCTAAATTCATGCAACATCAGTGCCAGAGTCACCTGATTCAGTGAGTCACTGTGAGTACAGAGGAAGAGTTGTGACTGCTAACGACTGTCACTTGCCTGCAGGTACACAAGTGAGGGGACAAGGGCACAGTCACCTTGATGAGCTCGCCTCCCAGAAGGAATGAAACTCTCTGCTGAACTGTGGCAAGAAGATGGGAGACGATGGAGGGGAAGTAGCATGATGCCTGTGGCAGCAACAACGAGAAGACCAGGCAGTGGTTTACAGCCTTTAATCATACTTCACAAGAGGAAAGGTTGAAATCTCAAAACATTTAAAGAATAAAAAACTCCTGAAATTCTAACATGTTCTATTTGGGCTCAGTTCTGTATCAGGCCAGGTTGGCCCCTACTGTCACATAGCCCAGGGGGTTAAGCTTGAGCATCTCTTCTTACCAAGGAGCCCATCCATTACCTTGGCTGGGCAATGCAGTGTCTGCCAAGGAAAAACCTCATCTTCTCGTGCAACCTCACTGTTGTGTTGCAGGAGCCCTGGCATGGCCTTGCTCCCTGTGGCCAAGCGCAAGGACTCATAAAAGGGGGGGAATTACTACCCCTGAGGAGGTCTCACAGAGTAAGCAGGTACCAATGAATTTATCATGAACCAAAACCAAGAAATTCATCCTGATTAGGCATCAAACCAAAACAAAATATCTTCTCATTTGGGGGAAGCAGCCTGAAATAAAATATTGCACTTTCGTATTCTTAATCAGAACTGGGGAAGAAAATGAGAAAATAGCAAAGTCAACACAATGATTCACAGGTATGCTGCTTAAAGGACTAAGGTAACATATGCTATATCCCCCATGTGCTGCTTTCTAAACCTGCGAGGTTTAGCTTCTTCTAAGCATTTTTCAGCAGAGCTCATCCCTCGCAGAGAACATATACTCATGGGAAAAGGGTCTGTTTTTCTGAATTACCTCTCCCAAAGTGGTTCAAAGGTGTTCATGCAGAGATGTCAGGGGCCACAAACCAGAGGTGGAAAACCAGTCCTTCTACCATGGTCTGCTGGCAGCTCTACATGGGAAAGAAAGGAGAATGGTACCTGCATGGGTTTTGGTAGTGGTACATGTGTGATCACTGAGGTCGCTGAGGTTTGATGGATGTGATGCAGAGCAGCCAGCAAGGGCTTGACAGCTGCTGCTGCTGCTATGTTGATTTAGTGTGATATCTGAGCTGTTGGGGTGGGAGGTGCAGAGCTGCTTGGGGCTGTTGCAGGGGTTCTCCATCCTTTATGGCCAGGTCCATAGGACCTCCAACATCACGTTTCTCGCGTAACACTGAAGACAGCAGAGTGTACACTAGTTTTAATGAATTCCAGCAGCAGACCTGGAAGTGACAAATACAGAAATGCGAAGTGTTGCCATGTAACAACACTATTGCAGGTTTTCAATGTTAGGTGTCCTTTTATGGTTTGCATTCTGCTAATTAAAAATAGGTTAGGATCATATATGCACAGGACAGCCTATATGTGAAGGGACCTTTGGTGGTACCTTCTCCAAACCCTATAAAGATGGGGCTAGCCCCAATAATAAAGCAGGTTGTGCAGAGTTGCACTCAGCTGGGATTTTAGTGTTTCCAAGGATGGAGACTGCACCACTGGGTTTTTTATTGTTTCTGAGGATGGAGTTTGCCTTTGAGGACTCTGTTGTTGCATGTGACCACCCAAATGAAGATAAGCTTTCTCCTTTTAGGTCACCAGGTTCCCTCACTGCCACCTGTGTTTGTTGCCTCTTGTCTTTTGCTGTGCTCTACAGAGAAGAGCTTGACCCTATATCTTGCCTTATTACCTCCAGTATGTCAGACCACTACGCTGTGTTGTCCATGCTTAATGGAGACACTGAAGAGCCCCAGCACCAGTGCTGGTCCCACCAGGACACCACTGCATCCTGGTTGCAGCTGAATATTCACCCACTGAAAACTGCACTGTGGTCCCCACCACCCACCTGCCACCCACTCCACCCTGGTCCTCCATGAGGAATGTGCAGCTCCCCATGTTGCTGCCACATTGCAAGCTCTGCTGGCATCAGCTTGGATGGCAGCAAATTCAAAAGCCTCCGCTTCTGCCCACCAGCCCACTCATCTCACAAGAGAAAACAACCAGGCTGGTAGGCGCAGTGCACCTTTGGTAAACCCCAACCACTTTTTTTGTCTTTCAATATGCTTGCAAATAGCGTGCAAGAGGAGTTGCATACTTAATGAGTCGTTGCTTATTTTCTACCCAACCTTATTTCTTTAATTATATTTAGAAAACATGCAAGCAAAATGCAGTTTTTAATGAAAACTGTTTCTGCAGTTATCCATCTAGTGTTAAATAGGAAGCACCAGGTGACTGCCACAGCAGCTGGCTGGTGGCACACACAGCACCACCTCCACAAGAAAGTCTTGTTGCTAAGTTGGATTGTGGCTCAAAACTCCTCATGATTTCTTCAATAAAACGCAAGCTTCTCAGCTCATATCTACTGATATACCACTCTCCAGATACTAAGAGCTTTCTTTTTCACTGGGAAATGTCTGACATTTTCATGAGCAATTTCCAAAACTAGATGAGAAATTTAGGAGAGAAACCATCTTAATGTAACCACCCACTTTTATATGAGTCTGGTTTTCATACTTGTTGGTTATGTGAATGCATTTCTGTCTTTTATTGGTTCCAATATATTTATGGATTTAATATCTGCATCAGTTGAAATTATGGTACATAGCTTATTATATAATATATTTGGCATTAAATTTTATAATTAATAGTTAATTAGGTGTTTCGACTTAGTTGCCTACTGAAATCCATGTACTGTTAAATTATCTATATTTATGCAAGCAGTACAGAAAATGCTCTTTCATCATAAAGCTTCTGACTCCAGATCTCACCAAGTCCAGTTGCTCCTCTCCATCAGATTCACCTCAAGGGCTCCAGCTCAACACAGAAAAGGTTAAATCCTGCTGAAGACCTGATGCTTCTCTCCCTGTTTTCTCTCTAACCTCTTCACACTTCTGCTTTCATTTCTGAAACTGCTATGCAGGAACCTCCACAAGCCTTTCTGCCTCTGGACAGCTGTTATATTTCCATTATTTTTTCAGGCCACTGCCCAGTCTCATTGTCTTATTTTAACTTTTAAAAAACTCCACAGCTGTCCTGAATACTGGTTAGCTCATGGTGTAATGACTGACAGGTCCTTTCTGATAATACTCCTCTCCTTTCTATGGGAAATATAAACTAGTCAAATACCTGTAAATCTTGGGTTTGTTTTCCTTGGCCTGATTCCTATTTCATCATCTGAAAACAAGTTAACTCATCCCAAACTGATGGCTGTTATGTTGAGGCTGAAAAGCACAATAGATCTCTATATATATGTTCAGAAACTCAGCATTATTTAGCTGAGAGAATAAACCCACCATATTACTCCACCTGACAGGATCAGTCACAGGTGTCTCAATATCCAAAGAACCCAAAGTCCCTCCATCAGCCTTCCTGTATGTGCCTATTTTAAAGATTTTGCCCCTAACATGTGTCCTAGGAAGTCAGTGAAAGGTAGGACATGCCAATATAGCTGGTTAAAGAGCACTAAACCCTGGTACTGATGAACTCATAGGGAAATTTGGGAGATTGACATTACTGGGGTCCCATAAGAGAGTAAGAGTACTAGCAAACAACTTCAACAGGCAGCAAGCACATCAGTGTGCCTGAAAGGGCTTTCTAAAACTCAGGCTCCTCTTGACACAGAGACATTCGGAGAACCTGTCGGCTCTGCTATTTGCTGTGTGCCCTTCTCTCTTCCACCCACGGGTTGCTGCTGGGCAACTTCACAGTCCTGTTGCTTTGTGTGTAGAGCAAGTTCAGGGTTGAGTGCCTCTCAACACGCCAAGGTATTTGGTTTAAAGCAGATATAAAATCTCATTAAATGTCACCTGTATGTTCTCTTCTCTGCCTCATCTTCCACCTGTATGGTGAAACTTTTACTGTGCTAAATTTTTCCTTTGCTTTCCCCATCTTTCTTCTAGCTTTTCCACTGGTGTGTTATGAGGGAGGCAGAGATAGGCAGCAAACAAGGTGGAGATACCTTCTGAAGCTGAATTAGCATCATCAGAGCTCGCCTAAAAATATTCCCCATAGAAAGTAGCAAAATGCTGGCCAGAATTTCCCCAGTGATGCAGCACAGCAAACACCTGGGAAATGGTGTTTTTCCTCCACTCATTCCTGCTGCAATCCTCTCTATACCAACACCGAACTACAGACTGTCGTGAGAGAATTATATCCACTAATTGGGGGTTGGAGCTGGATGATCTTTAAGGTCCCTTCCAACTCAGACTATTCCACGATTCTCTGATTTGCAGGTTAATTGGAATGGAAAAAAATAAAAAAAAAAAGGGGGGGGAAAAGAAAACCTAGAGAGAAACAAGTTCTCCTTTGCTTTATCTGCGCTGATAACAGTTATCGCACCAAGTCTATCAAAAGCCCTGTAGGCACTTGGCAAAATGCGTAACTGCTGATCTGTTAAGGTGGTCAAGAGAAAGGAGAAGGGCATTTGATAGGAACTAACTTTTCTCAGCATCAGCATTATCAACACCCTTTGTAAAGAATTGTATCTGCTGCGGGTTGATAATGGTGAGCAGGGGCTTTCATTGGTACAGGAAGTAATCTCACTGACCTTCAGCAGAGAAGAAGGTATAAAACCCAAAGTGTTTTTCTTGCTTGACTGTTTTGGCACTGGTTTAATTTCTTAGTTTCTGAGGAGAACACATTTTGGGGGAATTTTGTGAGAAAAATGGCAACTTTAAACGAAAAAAAGACCTGCAGCGAACGGATGGAAAATTTCCGCCGTTTTGTCTGGAACCCAGAAACAAAGCTTTTTATGGGAAGGACCTTGATTAACTGGGGTAGGTTTTCACATGCAAGTGTCTTCTTTTCCTTTTGGTATGCTTGAGAATCTTCAGGGTGAGGTGTGTGGATGTGTGTCTCTTATCTTAATTGATGGAATGGGATGTAGTGGTAGATATGTTGCAATTGTTGAAAACTTCAGTTTTCAATATGCTTCTGAGCCACTTTTAGGGTGGCCCTGTAAGCTGAGTCAATTAAATCAAAACACTGATCCAGGTAATTCCCAAAAATGTAAGAAGACTTTAAAATGATTTTGAAACAAATACATCCAAATGACAAAACTTAACACATTAGCAGTTAACTTATTAGTAGTTAAGGGTGATGGTTACAGGGTGGTTCTGATGTTACTGACTAAAGAGAGTTCTGATATACAGAGAATTTTGCTTAATTAGTGTGTTTTGTCCAATTCTCTGCAAATACATTTTGCTTCTCCAAAATTCCTTTCTAAATTATGGTCTGCTTAGTTGATCTTCTCTCTTATCATTACATGCTAGCACACATTTCATCTGAGTCTCCCTGTCCATAGTCAAACTTGTGTTCTGACCTACATTCAGGGAAGGGCAGTTCTGACCCTCTCAAGGAAGGTCTTTGCTCTCCCCAAAGACTATGAATGCCTGTAAGTTTCCAGGTGACATTTTTCTGCTATGGAGCCAGTGAGTGTAGCTTATTGGCCACTCTTAGTATGAGAATTTTACAGAAAATTAAAATGAAACAAGAGCCTTTTCATTTTAAAGAGAAGAAAGTGTTGCAAGGCATTGATAACTATAGGGGCAGTTTCTGATGTCCCCCTCCCAGTAACCACTGGTTGCTTGTAGGCTACTAGCTGTCTGTAAGACATGTTATGCAGACACAGACAGAACCAGAGTGTCATTCTACATCTCAAGTCAGAATAAAATCATTAGATGACATATTTTGCTGAAGGTGATTTTCGATGCAAAAGACAGTGAAGTGATACAGATCTAAAGTCAAGATGCATCTGTCATCTAAATAATACAATGAGCAACTTGGTTTTGTCGAAGAAATACCTGGGCTGTGTCCATGTGTAATGAGCAGATAAATGGTCTTAATACATGAAGTGGCTTCAAGAAGCCACACAATATTTAAAGCTTTACATAACCTGAGCCGAATACCAACAAGTTCAGAATTCCTTCCTTTTTTGTTTGATGTGACACCATCAGCTGTCATGATCATAGAATCATAGAATCATAGAATCATAGATTCATAGAATAGTTTGAGTTGGAAGGGACCTTAAAGATCATCCAGTTCCAACCCCCCTGCCATGGGCAGGGACATCTCCCACAAGTCCAGGCTGCCCAGGTCCCCATCCAACCTGGTTTTGAACACACATGATGTTTAAGTGTGAGTATGAATGTGAATGTGAGATTAAAGACCATTCATTTCCCTTTTTGCAGAACTGAACAAATCCAGATTTTTCTAGGATGTTCTTTTAAGTGTAGAGAAAGAGATCCAGATCACCAGTCCCTTGGCAGGGAAAACCACTCTGGGGCCAAGGGTAGAAAGGAGATGGTCACTGCTACCAGGACAGTGTCAGCCATAGGGGGATCATAGCACCACCTTAGCTCTAAAAATGGGATTTTGCCCTCATTTTTTTCCACAGTGTGGATCAGCCTGTACTACCTGGCTTTCTACGTGGTGATGTCAGGACTGTTTGCACTCTCCATTTATTCTTTAATGAGGACAGTGAACCCATACGAGCCGGATTACCAAGACCAGCTGAAATCCCCAGGTACTTCCATGGTTTGGTCAGCTGCTGCCCTAGCAAAATCAAATCCCCCAGGTTCCCACAGTGGCTGCCTGGGGCTGGGCTGGGCTGAGAGGCAGCTGCAAATCTGGGGTGCAAGTGGAGACAAACACTGAATAAATTAGGCTGATTACCCCCAAATGATCTCTGCAAAGTTTAACGTCTGCCCAAAAATACGTTAAGGCCTTTTTATTAAAAAAAGGTATATGTATTTTAGTCATTTTTATAATATATAGAATGTATAATTATATCTACTTAATTAATTAATTATAATAGAGAATATATACCTCCTCTCCCCACTGGCAGGGGTCAGTCCGTGGGGAAACTCTGGTTTCTTCTCCAGCCACCCAAGCACCCTGGAGGGTTTTGGGGTTCCCAGCAAGACAGAGGGATGGTAGGACTAGCAGCTTGGGGTGGGTATTGCCACGTTTACCAGCAGCATGGAAAGTTCCTGAGAGGGCAGGAATCTTTCCCCAGTTGGTTATGTTATGCCAGGGGCTAAGCACATAAAAACACGACAAAGACACATGAGTTTATAAAGATTTGCAGGACACAAAGTAAGACGGGGGAGGGAGAAGGCAGTATCAGGGAGAGATCATCAGTGCATACTACTAAAACCTCCCTCCCCTAACAGCTTGTCTTTAAAAGCAATGGGGAGGAAAAAATGACATTTTCAAAGCTGTAGCCCTAAAAGTCAATCTATCTGCCTGTTGCTGAATTTTGAAGTTTCCTTTCCCAATATTCAGTAAGTCTGATGATTGCTGGCAAAATAATTCCTATAAAATATTAAGTATGGCTTTTTCAAAAGCTGTTTCTCACACTGCAGTACAATCTTTAACCAGACGTGACTACTATAGCATATATGACAAGTGCTGGGGAAATCCAGAGCAATTGATGGAATGATTCTTCAAGCTGTTCTGATAACAGCATGGATGCACATGAAAAGAAAAGAGTTTAGCAGTAGCAGAGGGTTTAGATTTTCTTTTGAACACTCAGAGCTGAGGTGTTTTCTGTACACGGTTAAATCCCCTCCAGCAAAGCCTACACTTAGAATAATGATTATTGAAGTGGTGTAATTGTGTTTAGAGATTTAAACAAACAAATCTGTGCCTGGCACCTCTCCTCTGCTTTGCTTTACCTCTTCTTCCCCTACAAAGGTGTAACGTTACGACCTGACGTTTATGGGGATAGAGGACTACAAATTTATTACAACGTATCTGACAACAAAACCTGGGAAGGTTTAGTGACAACTCTTCGGACATTTCTGACAGGTAAAAAAGAGGTTTCCTGCATAATATTGAAGAAACGTGCTGTTACATCTCCCTTATTGGGTCTGAGGATCTTAAGTTGGTGTTTCCATTTTCTGTTGGTCCATCAAAATCAGAGACTTTGTGTGGAAAATGCATCTCTTGTAAGGGACGAGCTGATCACATCATGAATCTGTAAATCAAATGTGTAAATATGCCATTTAAAGCAGAGCTATTAGTTGCTGCTTCAGACCTTTTACTTTTTTAAACCCTGAATAACCTCAATAAAATATGCTAGTAGAAAGTTTGAAGGAAGAGAGTGAAAAAAAGGCCTTCAAAACTAGTCTCAACTAAATTAATCTAATATTGCCTGTAACTACAAACATCAAAGTGCCATAATAAGTTTTGGAAGCCATTGCATAGTGTCGTCAGAGTACAGTCAAAGTAGGTTAGGTGCTCCGTTTGCCTGTTCATATCTTAATACGTTTATATCCCTTGTGACCCATAATATCCTGTTTCGGTTGCTCATACACATATTGAGAAAAAATATATTTGAAATGGGTTTTATATGGAGCTATCAACACAAATTGCTAGTTGTAACTCAATATGATCTCTTTTTTAACTTTGCCTTTGTATCCAAAAAAGTTTGGGATTCTCAAACAATTTGAACTTTCCTCATTGCTTCTAACGTCAACTTCACTTGAAGTTTCCCATGATATCAGTTTTTCCAGCCTGATATTGGGATGTATAATTTATACATGAAAACCTTCACAGAAGAACAATTCTTTCTTCCTTGTCACATCTAGCATATACGTCAGCTGCTCAGCATCTGAACATCAACTGCACTGGTGACACGTACTTCATTCAGGACACCTTTGATGGCCCAAACAAAACAAAACTGTCCTGCAAATTCACCTCAGATATGCTTCAAAACTGCTCTGGCATCACAGATCCTACTTTCGGATTTCCAGAAGGAAAACCCTGCTTTATTATAAAAATGAATAGGGTAAGTACAACCTTAAGGTGATGACCAGGAAAGAAATCACAAAAAAGCCCTGATAGATCGAGTCTTTGCTGGAGACTTGCTACAGCATCAGCTGCCACGGGCTCCAATCTCTGCTTTGTACTGGGAAGACAGATTTGTGTGCCTTCCCAAGAGACCTCTGGAGTGAGCAGAGAAACAGAAGGACTTGTTCACTGCCCCAAGGAACATAAAATACAGTAAAGTGATCTCTAAACCAACTCTCCAAAGCTTTGGGGCTTGTGTGGCTTTGTTAGCATCTCCGTAGTGCTTTCATCCAATGAACTAGTGCATAAACCAGCTTCATTCTGACATACTGCAATCCCATGCCTTCAGCTGAGGTGTTATGGTGTGAGAGTAACTGAAGTGATTTCAGAGAAGAGATACTTGCACGCTTTATGTCTCCAGGCTGCAGATAAATTCTTTAGGAGAACCTGTAAAAACAAAATTCAAACCAGGTGAATATTTTTTTAGTAAAAATTACCAACACTTTTTTGGAAGGAAAAAGGGGAAACTTCCATGCCTCCTCTACTTTTTTAGGACATAGTCAAAATTATAAGCATTTTATTTTTGTTTTCAGGTAAGATTCTGAGCCTTCTCATCCAATTTCAGTACAAAGTAAAGAATTTGTATTCTCTACTGGCTCCTGGTAGGCAAAATCACTTCATTTTCAGTTGGGCTTGCACACTAGGCTTGGGCAATGAGTATTTTCAAGAGTCTGTGAAAGGTCCAGCTGTGACAGGAGAGTTGTGCCTCTGACTTTGGTAGGTGAAACAAGGTTTTTCCCCTGAAAGCCTTTGCCTCCTTCAGCAAGGCTCCATGCCAGCTCTGGCAGGGGAAATGCAGATGGATTTTGTGTGTGGATTTTGCTTGGGGAGCTTTACCTACTTTTGCCTTTGCTTCTACAGCATGGCCCCACTATTTCTGTAGGGACAAATGGGACCAAGAGATTCTAACAAAGCCAAAGCTTTCTAATAAGGCATAGGATAAAAGCACAAGGATTCAGCTTTTCCTTTGTTTTCACACTACTAGCTGCTTTAAGAGACACCCCCGCACCAAGAGCAATCAGCACAGGCAGGAAAACGAGCTGGACTTGCCAGGAGGTGCAGGCAGGAGAGAGCCAATCTGCAGTGCCCACCCTAGGCAGCATGCAGTCCTGCTCCATAAATACCCATCCAAGGATGTTTTCACCCAGGTATATAAGATGAGGTGATCCATTTACCGTACACAGAATCATAGAATCACTAGGTTGGAAATCACTGGATCATCGAGTCCAACCATTTGCATCAATCAAACAGGGACACATTAAGCAGCATCTGAAGTTCAGTTACTGTTTGCTTGGTTTTATCTCAAAACCATTTCCAAGATGACCGAATGTGTGTTTTCTATTTCAGATTATCAAATTTTTCCCTGGCAATGGCACTGCACCAAGAGTGGACTGCACATATGTGGTATGTATATGAGGTCCAAGACTCAAAAATTTCAAGCACTGTAGAGCTAATAGCAAGTGAAGTGCAGTTGTGACCAGAAAAATTACCCTGCAGCTCTGGAAATCAAATAATTCTAGCCAAATACTGGGAATATTATCAGTTCTGTGCAATTTCCTGCACCAGCAGACATCCTAAGAATGAAAAAATAAAAATAGTCTGCTTTATTTTAAATCCCTTGAAAAATTGTTTTTCCGTGCTGCAAAGAACATTTCCTGGTGAAGTTCACACCTCAGAGCTGCTCCTTCAAACTCTCTGCATGTTTCAGCAGGTCCCCATTCGCTGGATTCACAACTGCCATAAAAGACTATTTCCCTGTTTTCCTTGGTAATAGTAACAATGGGACATTTCCACTTTTATTTGATAAATAAAAATTAGACTGCTGCTAAAGAGACTGCTGAACTTGAGTGTAAATACACCTTGTGCAGCTTTTGGCAGCAGTAAAACATTTGCCTAGGGCTGGCTTGCAATTGCCCAGCCAGGAGAACAGCTTTCTTGCTTTACCAACAGGGTGACGAGTCTCGCCCACTGGAGGTGGACTACTACCCAGTGAATGGTACCTTCAACCTCCACTACTTCCCCTACTATGGAAAAAAGGCACAGGTAGGTGCTCATGTGTTTCAAGATCATTTTTCTTCTTTATTTTTGTATAAGATGAAGCATATGGAGCATCTCTGCAGTCTTAGGAGAACTGGAGATAAGGCTAATTTAAAAACATTAAACTGCTAGTGTAAAATTGAAGTACATTTTCCTTTCCTCCTAGCCCAGCTACAGCAATCCTTTGGTAGCTGTGAAATTTCTCAACATCACAAGAAATGAAGAACTTAGAATAGTGTGCAAAATCATTGGAGCTGGAATTACCTTTGATAATGTTCATGATCCGTATGAAGGAAAAGTGGAATTTAAATTGAAAATAGAAGACTGAGCAGCAACGGAGACACATCTGAAAAATACATGTGAAGAGTGAACTTGCCTATTAACACACTCACCTGTATTTATTTGCTACAATTTCCACATACATTTACACAAATTAAATGGCAAAGAGACTTTTTCTACTGAAAGATGATCCATAGAGCTAAAAATCAAGATACCACTTGCAGTGTGTGAAGGAGATGAGGATTATCTTGATGTACATAGTCTAACATTCCATGGGTACCATATGCTGCCACTTTCATGCAAATATTTGTACAAAACAGAGTTTCCTGTAAACTGGGCAGCTGTGCCTTCGAGGAAAGTTAAGTATAGGATCAAAACATCATTTGCAGTCAGTTTCCAAGCCATAATAAATTATCAGTGTATGATACTAATTTTTGCATATTGAGAAATAATTAGATGGCTAGAAAAAGAAATCAATAGTTTGAAATGCTAGCAAGTCATATAAAATTCTCAGTCTGTCTTGTATAGGATGTATAAATTATAGAAGTACAATAAATTATCTGTATCCCGGTGTGTTGGTTTTTTTGTGCAAGTCAGCCAAGTTGGATTTTTTTATTTGATAAATCGATAACTGCAAAAGAAGTGAACTTGAAATTTGGCCTCTAGCTTACAGATTTTATTGTATCACTTACAATTTCTGTACATGTACAACTTAATAAAAATAACTGATGAGACTGTAACATGCAGTTACACCCAGGAAACGCATGTTCATTTAACTACTAGAGTTTTGATTTGGTTTTTTCCCCCAGGAGAATAGCATTGTACTGCAATTGTGAGTTTTAGGCTGCTTGAGTTAATCTGGAAGATGCTGAATTAACACTAAATAGTTAAGTGAATTGAAACTTTTAGAAGTCTAACTCTGCCACATACGATACAAATACACAGGGTTGCTCTGTCTGTATAGTATGGTTTTTTTATATGAAGTCTAAGATGCTTCACTGAGAGAACAAATATTGCACAGAAAAAAGATAGTCAAGATAAGAAATAATTTTACACTTTCATTGCCTGGACTTTTTAGGAAGCGGAAAGACTTAACAGGTCAATCTCCTTTACTACAGTGACACTCAGCCAGCTTGCAGAAAGAATCCAACTGGAGGGAAGTATTTTCCCTTCCAAACCAGAAATGGTCTTTGTGCCTTTCTTAGAAAAAATGTGCATTCTGCACTTCAGAAAAAACAAGAAATTGCATCATCACATATGAATCCCTTCTCCCTCCCCTTGTCGGTCATGTTTCATTTTCTGCAGTGGGACTTCTCTCTTGTAAGAAACTGAATGAATATAAATTTTATATCCTTGTTGAAACATGTGTCTCCCCCAGTGCATCTTTCCAAAATAACACAGAAAACAATAAAATCATTTTGATAACAAAATAGTAACTCATGCTCAAAGGTAATTCAAGGGTGTCTAAACAGATAATATTCAATATTATCTTACCAAGAAAATCAAGAACTCTTCCCTTGCTGTCTCTGATGAAACCTCTGTTTGACTCTATTTGATTTAGTGTTTTAATTTGCACATTTGAATCAGGCAACGCAGTATTACAAGTTCACAGAATCATAGAATGGTTGGGACCTTAAAGATCACCCAGTTCCAACCCCTCTGCCATGGGCAGGGGCACCTCCAGCCAGATCAGGTTGCTCAAAGCCCCAGACAACCTGGGCTTGAACAACTCCAGGGATGAGGCATCCACAGCTTCTCTGGGCAACCTCTTCCAGTAACTCACCACCTTCATAGTAAAAAAATTCTTCCTAATATCTAATCTAAATCTCCCCTCTTTCATCTTAAAACCATTACCACTCCTCCTATTGCTGCTCTCCCTGACAGAGCCCTTTCCTGTAGGCCCCCTTTAAGTACAGGAAGGTTGCTATAAG
Source organism: Clamator glandarius (assembly GCA_033459285.1). Taxonomy (NCBI): domain Eukaryota; kingdom Metazoa; phylum Chordata; class Aves; order Cuculiformes; family Cuculidae; genus Clamator; species Clamator glandarius. Next base: position 2,347,835 of record JAUNZM010000393.1, on the reverse strand, counting down.
CTTTTCTTGTTGTCCCTGACATCCTTGGCCAGATTTAACTGCGTCAAGGCTTTAGCTTTTCTAACTTGATCCCTGCCTGCTTGGACAGTTTCTCTGTATGCCTCCTACGCTATCTGCCCTTGTTTCCAGCCTCTGTAGGCTTCCTTTTTGTGTTTAAGTTTGCCCAGGAGTTCTTTGTTCATCCATACAGGCCTCCTGGTGGTTTTGCCTGACTTCCTCTTTGTTGGGATGCATTGTTCCTGATCTTGGAGGAGATGATCCTTGAATATTAACCAGCTTTCTTAGGCCCCTGCCCTCCAGGTCTTTATCCCATAGCACCCTACCAAGGAGATCCCTGAAGAAGCCAGTCTGCTCTCCTTAAGTCCAGTATAGTGAGTTTGATGTTCACCTTCCTCGCTGCCCTGAGGATCTTGAACTCCACCATTTCATAGTCACTGCAGCCAAGGCTGCCCTTGAGCTTCATATTCCCCATCAGCCCCTTTCTGGTTGTTGAGAACAAGGTCCAGCGTAGCAACTCTCCCCATTGGCTCTTCTGTCACTTGGAGAAGGAAGTTATAATCAATGCAGGAACCTCCTGGATCGCTTATGCCCTGCTGTGCCATCCCTCCAACAGATATCGGGGTGGTTGCAGTCCCCCATGAGGACCAGGGCTTGTTAATGGGAGGCTGTGCTTATCTGTCTAAAGAGTGGCTCAGCCTCTCACTTTTCCTGGTCCAGTGGCCTGTTCCCCACCACAATGTCACCTGTCTTCCCTTTAATTCGGACCCATAATCTCTCTGTCAGCTTCTCATCCACCCCCAGGTGGAGCTTCAAGCACTGCAGCTGGTCACTGACACAGGGGGCAACACCCCCTCCTCATCACTCTTGCCTGTCCTTCCTAAAGAGCCTGTACCCCTCCATCCCAACGCTCCAACCATAGGTTCCATCCCATCATGTCTCCATGATGCCAATGAGATCATAGCCCTGTAGGTGTGTGCATGTCTCTAACTCCTCTTGTTTATTCCCCCTGCTACCTGCATTTGGAGGCACTTAAGTTGGGCCCTCGATGAAGCTGTCTTACTGGCAGCAGATCATGTGTTTCTCTTCATGTGCTCTCCTGACGACCCATGATCCCTCTTCAGGAGAAGGCATCAAACTGGGATGGATTTAGGTTCCCCTTCTCTGGCAACTCTACTTTAAAGCCCCCTTTCACCAGTTCAGCAAGCCTATGACCAAAGATGCTCCCACTCTTCTCCAACAGAAGGAGCCACATCAGCCCACAGTAGACTGTGTTTCTCGAAGCGAGTGTGCCTATAACCAGCTATCTAGCTCCTTCTCAGCCTCCCTGATGCTATGCAGCCTTCTCACTACCTCCTTCTGCAGGAGCTCCTTCACCTGAGGAGCTGCCTGCCCCTGCCACAGGAGAAAGGTCCATAGAATCACAGAATCACAAAATCACCAGGTTGGAAAAGACCCATCAGATCATAGCGTCCAACCCTTCCTATCAATCACTAAACCATGCCCCTCAGCACCTCATCCACCCTCACCTTAAACACCTCCAGGGAAGGTGACTCAACCACCTCCCTGGGCAGCCTGTTCCACTGCCCAATGACCCTTTCCATGAAAAACTTCTTCTTAATGTCCAGCCTGAACCTCCCCTGGCGGAGCTTGAGGCCATTCCCTCTTGTCCTGTCCCCTGTCACTTGGGAGAAGAGGCCAGCACCCTCCTCTCCACAAACACCTTTCAAGTAGTTATAGAGAGCAATGAGGTCTCCCCTCAGCCTCCTCTCCTCTAGGATAAACACCCCCAGCTCTCTCAGCCGCTCCTCATAAGGCCTGTTCTCCAGCCCCTTCACCAGCTTTGTTGCTCTTCTCTGGACTCGCTCCAGAGCCTCAACATCCTTCTTGTGGTGAGGGGCCCAGAACTGAACACAGTACTCGAGATGTGGTCTCACCAGTGCCGAGTACAGAGGGAGAATAACCTCCCTGGACCTGCTGGTCACGCCGTTCCTGAAACAAGCCAAGATGCCATTGGCCTTCTTGGCCACCTGGGCACACTGATGGCTCATGTTCAGTCGGTTGTCAACCAACACCCCCAGGTCCTTCTCCTCCAGGCAGCTTTCCAGCCAGGCTTCTCCTAGTTTGTACCTCTGCTTAGGGTTGTTGTGCCCCAAGTACAGGACCCGGCATTTGGCCTTGTTAAACCTCATGCCGTTGGTCTCTGCCCAGCGGTCCAGCCTGTTCAGATCCCTTTACAGCCTCCCGACCCTCCAGCAGATCCACACTTCCACCCAGCTTGGTGTCATCTGCAAACTTGCTAAGGGAGCACTCGATGCCTTCATCCAGGTCGTTGATAAAGACATTAAACAGGACTGGACCCAGCACTGAGCCCTGGGGAACCCCACTTGTAACTGGCCTCCAGCTGGAGTATAACTCCACTTACCAGCACGCTCTTGGCCTGGACATCCAACCAGTTTTTCACCCAGGGGAGTGTGCGCCTGTCCAGGCCAGAGGTTGACAGTTTCTGTCCAGGCAGTTCCTGCACTCCAAGGTCGGCATCGCTGCCTCTCAGCACGACAGCACAAGGCAGGAAGATGTTGAACATGATGATTTCCCACAGACTGCATATCTGCACAACCTCAGAATGACAGCCTACATCAACTTCACAAGGAGACCTTTAATGGGATAAATATATTGAAAGACTGAAATGTCCCTGTGTTGACCAAAGGATGATGCATCCTGAGGTCAAAAAAGGCTACCCAGGTCCACTGAACCTGGTTCTTCAAGTACAAAGACTGTCATCCTGGATTTTGATTTTTCTTTAACTTTTAGCCATCTGAGATAATTTTGCTTCTTCACTGGAATTACAAATAATAATAATACAGAGTGAGTTTTGTAGCTAGTGTAGCCAAAGTAGAAAAGCACTGTGACAGCTCTAAGTGTGTTAATGTGGGTATAAATTGCCTGGAATCCAAATATAAGTACAAAACCAGCATGCAAGTCTTTTGCAATACTGCAACGGCACAGCCCAAAGCTACGAGAGAGCATTTCATGTAGTGAGCAATGCAACCATCCAAGCAGCAAAGACAGGCTTGTATAGTCACGCTCGGAGACATCCAAGCAACAGAAGTTACGAGATAAACACCGAAATAAGCACAGGGGAAGGAAAAGGGGCAGCACATCCCACCCAAGGCACAGGAGGGTGACTGGCAAAAGCAAAAACAAGTTAAGGAACAGTTGAAATCCCCCTTTAGGCAGAGGGTAGGCAGGATGCATAAACCACTCATAGTGACAGGCAGAAATGAAAACAGATGCTGCTTCTGGTGGAAGAGCTCTCCAGCTTGATCACCTTCACCCTAGGGGACCTCGGCCATCAGTGCCAGCAGCTCCACACTATCGTATAGTTGCAGCTAATCTTGAGTACAAGTATTATAGACAATAGTTTTATATACAAAGGGATAATGATTAACAACATGCAAGAACTAACCATTAGCACAATGTGATACTAATTGATTCAGTAATTTTGGTTTTTAAGTTTAAAACTGGCCTCATTTATCAGTCTTTTAAATGCTCTCAATCCAAGTCTCCAGTTCCTTGAGAGACAGAGATACATGCACACATGCAAGAACATATATATATTATACCTAAATTCATTTGCAACATATGAGATAATTGATTAGAACAGACAATATAAATGTGAAAAAAACTGTTGGGATACATGGGGTCTTGGTTAGGAAGCTGAAGCAGCGTATTTAAGAAATACTACAAGTAAAACCAAATTCCTGAGTTTAGTGGCACGCTGATCAGCTTGGCCACCTGCCAGAAGAGGCATTTAGCCCACGTCCCTGGAGCAATGGATGGGGCAGGCAGGCGTGTGCGACGGAGGAGTTAGCTGGGAAGAGAGGCAGAAGGAAAATAATAACATGCTATGAAACACCACTGACTCCATGATTTTTTTATGTTCAATAAATTTTAGTTTCCAGGCTTATTTGTTAAAGGCGTTGAAAATCCCTGTTGAAGATCAGTGCAGATAACAGAAACAAATCAGATGCTTTGAGATTTATATTCCTCTGAACACCTCCATCTATTTGTATGTATATTCATACGGCTGGTAAAGCAAATAATTTAAGTGCAAAGTTCTATTGTCTGTTATTAAATATGATGAATAATTACCAGAGTTCAGAAGAACATTGAATACAAGCTCCTTGACGCCTAAAGGGTTTTTTTTTTTTGCTACTTGACTAACAGCAAGTTCAAAATTGCTAAGTACTATATATTAGTTATTAAGTCTTTGCTTAATGGTCTCACGTGATGTCATTGCTATTGCACTTGGCAATTCCTCTCATCATTTCATTTAACTGATTTTAATCTCTTACCTATAATAAAAGTCAGGCAGCAATTGATTCTCCAGCAAATAAAGCTGTCAAACCATGTGCTACTTTCCGTAATTGGATGGAGAGTAACAGCTGCATCAATAATGTTTGCAGAAAATATTTTATGCTTCACTCATATACTCTCTTTACAAGCTTGATTTCTTTAAGACACAAAAGTTCAACCTCAAACAAGATTATCTTGTTTAAGATAAAATAAAAATGCACATGGAAGAACAAGTGTCCTTTTCCTTTATTTAATTTGAAAAACTATCAGTCACTGGGGACAAATCTGTTTGCTTTTCTCTTCTTTCAATTTATTTTTCTTGGTACGAGAGTGATAACAACAGATGCATGGCACTGCTCATTAAGTTACAAGTAGAAACTGGGCAAAGAATTGCCTTTTTAGGCTTCCACTACATGTCCCTTACTTGCTCTAAAATTAGAAAGAAATGAATTCTGGAGAAACACTTTTGCATCATCATTCCTGTGTGTATTTACATGTAGTTCCACTGTTACCAAGGTGGGAATCCTATCATCTCAATCAACATAGGGTGATAAACCCCTAGAACACTTTTATCAACTACATAACTAATTTCAGTTATTCTGATTTCAAGTTCCAGACCTTAAATCTCATGCCACCCTTCTGTCCTATATTGATAAGCCTTAAAATGCTATATTTTTCTGTGACCTGACAGAAATCTAGTACTACTTCATATTTCTTTTTTATAAATCAAACTAGAGTTCCTTAAATCTCTGACTGAAAGATCTTGACCCTCAGTATTGAGTAACCGGGGAAGGGCTTTTTTCTGAGTCTTTCCCAATTTTTCCAACAAGCTTTTAAAATTATCATGTTACTAAATACATATCTGCACACTATTGGTCTCATTGTAGGTACTCAGATGTTAAATCACCTTGCAATCCGTGATTAGCTTTATCTATACATCCAGCATCAGATTACCTAATTCCTTAAATGACTGCATAGCAGGTGACCTATGTGCAGTTCTCATCCACCTTGATACCCTGATCAGTTTTAGCATCCATATTTTCAGCACATAATCTTACCTCCTGTAAGTGTAACTGGAGGTCTTCATTCAAAATGTGTTGTTTAACCGTAACATACTTGGTTCATGCCCTGCTTGCCAAGCAATCCACATTAATCTGTCCTTCTCATTGCTTGATTCTTTTCTAACCAGTATGGCTTGCAATTATTTTAAATTTTATTTTCTTCTGGGTTATAGAAGAAAGTGTTAAAACAGAAATCGTCTCATTTGATGCAGCTGTTCAGTTAGAGATGATGCCACAAAACCTATTTTTGATTTGGCAGTGAACAGTTCATATAGCCCTTTAACAATCTGTTGAGATCGTAAAATAAGTATTAAAAATCAGAATCCAATGAAACAGAAAAGGCTTAAAGATGCCAAAATATATCCATCCTTGCCTTCATCACCTAAAATATTTTCATTTCCTCCCATATGCTTTTGACAGAACCTAGTCTGTCCTTTGTCATTATCATAGAATCATAGAATAGTTTGAGTTGGAAGGGACCTTAAAGATCATCTAGTTCCAAACCTCCTGCTGTGGGCAGGGACACCTCCCACTAGCAGATTACCCAAGGCTCCGTCCAACCTGGCCTTGAACACCTCCTGGGATGGAGCAGCCACATCTTCCCCTGGCAACCTGTGCCAGTGTCTCACCGTTCTCATGGTGAAGAAATTCCTCCTTATGTCTAGTCTAAGTCTTATGCCCTTCTTCAGCTTATATCTGTTCCCCCTTGTCCTATCACCACAAGCCTTTATGAATAGTCCCACTCCAGCTTTCCTGTAGGCTCCTTTCAGGTACTGGAAGGTCGCTATAAGATCTCTTTGGAGCCTTCTCTTCTCCAGGCTGAACAACCCCACTCACTCAGCCTGTTCTCCTATGGGAGGTGCTCCAGCCCTCTGATCGTCTTTGTAGCCTCCTCTGGACCCGTTCTAACAGCTCCATGTCCTTCTTATTTTGAGGATTCCAGAAGCACACACAGTACTCTAGATGAGGTTTCACAAGAGAGGAACAGAGGGGCAGAATCACCTCCCTCACCCTGCTGGTCACGCTTCTTTTGATGCAGCCCAGGATGTGGTTGGCCGCCTGGGCTGCGAGTGCACGTTGCTGACTCATGTCAAGCTTCTCATCAACCAGCACCGCTAAGTCCTTCTTTGCAGGGCAGCAATTAATCACATCATCCCCCATTGTGTACTGAAATCAGGGGCTGCCCCAACCCAGGCATAGGACCTTGCACTCGGCCTTGTTGAACCTCATGATGTTCTCACAGGCCCACTTCTCCAGCCTGTCCAGGCCCCTCTGGATGACATCCCGTCCTTCTGGTGTGGCAACTACACGACTCAGCTTGGTGTTGTCTGCAGACGTGCTGAGGGTGCAATCTCACTGTCAATATCATTGATGAAGGTATTAAACAGCACCAGTTCCAGTACAGACGCCTGAGGGACACCACTAGTCACAGATATCCATCTGGACTTTGAGCCATTGACCTCTACTTTCTAAATACGACCCTCCACCCAAAAAATCCCTATCTCTCCAATTTACAGAGGAGAATGTTGTGGGGGACCGTGTTAAAGGCTTTACAGAAGTCTAGATAGACCACATCTGTCAGTTAACCCATGCCCACTGCTGTGGTTACCCCATCATAAAAAGCCACTAAGTTGGGTCATAGAGAATTTGCCCCTGGTGAAGCCGTGCTGGCTGCCATTAATCACCTCCCTGTCCTCCATGTGCCTTAGCACAGCTTCTAGGAGGATCGGTTCCACGATCTTCCCAGGCACAGAGGTGAGGCTGACAGGTCAGTAGCTGCCAGGATCGTCTTTTCTGCACTTTTTAAAAATGGGCACCCTTCTTCCAGTCACCAGGGACTTCTGATTACCGTGACTTTTCAAACATCATGGAGATTGGTTTGGCAACCACGTCTGCCAATTCCCTCAGGACTCGTTAGTAATTAACCCTCCAGGCTTTTAATTGTTTTTCTAACATGAGGTTCAGGGCTGACCTCCAGCTGTCTAGCCCGCATTTGCACATGACTTCCACATATCACTTCCAAAATTGGCTCTCCAGCATTTAGTCTGTAAGAATTTACTCACTATTTCAAGGTTCATTAAAAACCAGCATCAATGTAGAGATCCATTCTGTGCCTAACATCAAGTACTTGGGTTTTCGGTTTCAAGAGGGTTAAGCTTTAAGTACATGCTTAATGATCTGCTTTAACAAATTCTCTAAAGCTGACATGATAAAAGAACATGAACCTTGCCCAAAGTCTGCAACTGTACTGTCTCTTCGTGTGCTACAATGTGGAAACTTTCCCTTGTGCTCTGCCTGGCCCTCCTAACAGGTTAGGGCCAGTATCATTGCAATATTTAGAGCGATGTACCATGATGTGTACACAAGATCAAATCTTTGAACTCAAGTTTGGATTTCAAACTGAGCAAAACATCCAAAAATTTGACAAACAGAACAAATAAAGGCACTTGTAAAGATATTGCATTGGTGATTTTTGATTAACACCAGTCTCTCTTCTTCGTTCTCTGCTACATCAGGATACACTGCCCTTATCACAGCAAAGTTGTGTGAGAATCAACAATCATTACTTTCTCTGGTTAATGTTTCACTTGTTGGTACTGACATACTTTGAATGTCTCTGCGGAGAGCAGCTCTCCAGTTGTGATAGGCAGACACAGCTAGGTGGTGAACATCAAGTCAGATGAGAATTAGCAGAGTAACCAAATGTTGGAAGTAGGAAATGCTTGCGCACATGAGTTGTTGCCCTTCTTCATCCTGCTCTCGGCATCCTTTGTATTTCTGCTTCTTAGAAACCTCATCCTAAAGGAAGATGAGCAGGCAGAAGCAAGGAGTGTCTAACTACCGAACTCCTATGGTGGAACAGGTAATCTTTGACAGCTTCTGAAGGTGAGATGAGTATCCGTTCTTTTCCTGCTGAGTCTTCAGTAAGCCAGATGACCCACTTGCTAGTCTGTTTGTGACGCTATTTTCTACTGTGTTTATTGCTCTTTTCCAGGATCAATATAGTAATTCAGGCTGGAAGGCACCAGGACATCTCTAGTCCAATTCCTGTTCAACGTATGGTCAGCCGTGAGGTCAGACTACATTGCCCAGGGCTTTTATCCTGTCTGGTCTTGAAAACTCTGATGATGGAGTTAGCACAGCCCCTCTGGGCAATGTATGTGTTTCACAGCTTGTACCATACTAGGTTCCTTCCTTAAGTCTAGCTGGAAATGCTCATTTCAGCCTGAGTGTGTTGTTCGCATCCTCCCACCATGCACCACTTCACAACAACCTTCTCTCAGCACTGGAAGGCTGCCGTTAGGTCTCCTGAGCCCACCTCTTCTACAGGTTGAACAAGCCCCACTCTCTCAGCTTCTCCTCATATAGAAACTGCTCCAGCTTCCTGAGCATCTTGGTAACGCTTCTGAGTTCATGGAAGCATAAGAATCAGAGACCAAGAAAAACCTTGGAAATATCTTAAATTCCAAATTGAGAAAATAATGACAGTGAAAGTTGTTGTGCTCACTGTGCCGGCTTGTCTTTGCTTTTCCTAACAAATGAATGACACTTAAGGTAAAACAAGGCTTCAACAATAAAGTGCATCTGATAATACTATTTCTGGAAGCAGACAGATGTGAACAGGACCGAGAGCTGTTAACTAAATGTAGTAGTGAAGACAAATAGCCTACTTCTCATAAGCAGACAAGAGAAAGGAAATCCTCACAGGAAATAATGGAGTAACCGGGAAAAACAACGTATATACTTGCCCTTCTACTGATGATCATTTCAGTAGAATTACATAAAATTTTTACCCCCCACTTTCACCCTTTTTATATTAAAGTAGAACCCAATTTTCAAATTTCCTATTAATTAAAAGATTTTCACAACCCATGTATTCACTTGAATTGAAGAGATTTATCTTGTGGCAGTTAACCTCCTTCCATGTACAACTTACTAAATGATCATTTTCAAGGGCTGGTACCCTATCAGCCCTGTTTAATTTTCTTCTCTGCAACAGCTGCCCTTCCTTGAAGATAGACTAAGAAAAAGAATTCCAAAGTTGTATTTACTTTTCTTCAGTTCAAGCAAATTCCTACAAGCAAAACAGTTTACTTTTGAAACAATTAAAGAAATCCTTCTGAATTTGCTACAAGTGTCAAAACAGAGAGGCAGTCTTTCAAAGCTCACTTGAGAAAAACAACAGAAGATGCACACTGTTCCCAGGATTTATCTGCAGGATCATTTCAGACATATGTACACATGCTTTGTAACTGTTCCTCTTCTTCAGATCACAAAAGGAGTGCCGACAAATAGAAGGAGTTACAGTACATACCTTCCCTATCCTGTTTTTCTCCAAACTGAGCCCTTATTACCATTATCATACCATCTTTCAATCTTCCTTAAACTTAATTCTAATCTCTATCTCCCTACAGCATTTTCTGCTTCCACAAATTTCCTCTTACATTCTGGTCCAGCTTCTGATCTTCTATTTCCATCTGCACATGTGGTACCTCCCTTTTCAGAGATCAGAATCACACAGCTGAAAGTCATCTCTCACTTTCCAGGTCTTTTCATGCCAGGCCTCGAATTATTACATTTGTTCTACACATTTCTCTGCATTTCCTGTTTGGTTTTTTCCTACTTAAATTTCTAATAGTGGTCTGTTTTGCAGTCTGAATAGTCTTCTCTTATCTTCTTATTACTAACTTCTTCCCAACTTACACATCCTTGTGCTTTTATGCCCCTCTGTAAAGATGCTAAGTTTCAATCTGTTCTTTCTTTTCTGGTTCCCTCCACCTACTACTTCAAGCCTCTCTCCGCATTTCAACCTCTTCTCTCACTACTGGTGTCTTTTCTCTTTTTTTTTTTTTCCCTCCTTCTTCACCTAAACACTACAACTAGGCAACTGCCAAAAATCTAGCAAATAATCAAAAAGTCAGTAGACTTTCTCCTGTTATTGAGTGCCACATTTAGGATAAAGCTTTCCTAAACCAAAGGTATTCATTCCCCTAGACCACGCCAATGCTGCTTGTTTAAACTCTTAAATTCCCTTTAAATTCCCCAAAACCAAGCAAAGTAAGGTCTCCTGAGATGCCACACTTTCACTGCCACTTTGACTTTGTCTCATTTGAGGTCTATTCCACCAATAAGAATCAAAAGGAAACTGCTGGATGCTTTCAGCCTTCCTTAGATAACATCCCTGTACTCGTTCTTTGCAATTCAGTCTTGAATTATACACTGGAGATTTAGAACTTAAAAAAAAAACCCTGGAGTAACACCCTTGGACCACACAAAGTTTCTTAATAACTACTGCCAGGCTCTGCAGTTAAAACTGCCATTCAACAGCAAAGATTAATTTGAATCTGTTGACTCAGCAGCAACAAGAACCTTTCTACCAGTGTTAGCACTGCAGAGCACGACATCTTCAGTGAGAAGTAAAACGTTCAATTAGCTCCCCCAAATGGTTTTCCCAGGCCCATAAAATAAAGTTATTTGGTTCAGTCACTCACATTTAGTGAGTTGGATACAATTGGAAAATGGTCACTGCTTCTCAGTCGCTCTCAGCAAGCACCCACAACCCCTAACCACAGATCTATCAAGGCATTACCCCTCGGAGAAAAAAGGTTTAAGTGGAAGCATATGGAAAGTAGATGAAGACCTGTTTTGAGGACATAGGGATGGAAAGCCAGGCTTGAGGAATATGGATGAAAAGTTAGGATGGTAATCTTGGGATTTTAAACAGAGAAACTGGACTGAAGTACTAAGATCGGCCTGACACTCCAAGGAGCAACAGGAGATATGAAAGATGGGAGTATAGAGAGCAAGATATTGCCTTTTGCATCCTAAGTTACCAAGAGCTGTAAGGGCAAATTACTAAAAGTAAAAAATCTGTACCCTCTGTAATGCAGATGCAGTATCCTCAGACAGTTAATTCTAGGTCTTGTAGTGAGAGAAGTGAAATGTTCTAAAATAACCCTAAAATTAGAAAAACCACAGAGCTTGTTAAAAATGCCCATGCGCGTTTTATTAATAAAAACTAACAGTGCCAAGGTTAAACAAGTCAAACAATTATAGTCTCTTTATATTCCATAAAATATTACAGAAAAGTTTATTTGTGTTTCAATAAAAAGACTACTGTCTTAGAATAGGCAGCTGACAGTATTTGTGCAGTTAATTGTTTGTGAATAAATTTAAAAAGACTACCACCTGCCCTGAAATTCCTTTTATAAAAATGAACTATTAAAAATGATTGACAAATTTTGAGTTAAAAAACTTAAAACATTCTCTATATTTAATTTCAACTTTATAATAGATTACAGGAAGATGCTTATGAAACAAATACAAACATTTGTTTCAGTACATGTCTTTATATGATAGACTTATAAGTATGTAAACAACTATATAATAAAAAGTTTCCAAAGTCTGCCTGTAAGAAATCAGGCAAATTTTACCATAAGCAATAAATCTTTCCAAACCTTCAAGACATTTTATATAGCTGCACCAACTGGCAGTAAACATTTGCCAAAAACTTTGAATTTCATATGTCCCAACATACAGCGAAAAGTATATAAACTCGATGGAATCATACTGTTAGATATAATTTAAGGGAAAATAAGTTCACAACAATGTTTCTGGAATTTAACATGTAAAAAAGTAGGACGTATCTTTCTTGTTTGGTTCTTTGGACACTGCAAGATTAACAAAAAAAAAACACTACTACATTAGCTCACTATCCCTCCAAAAGTGGCATAATCAAAATACACTCCAAATAAATTGCCATTCAGTGTATTCATTTTCCACAGAAGGATAGCATTTTATTTCTCAACGATGTGTCTACATTTTCTTTAGCAAACTTCGCAAGAACATATGGGGCAAAATCCATTTTCCTTCAAGTTAAAAAAAAAAAAACAAAAACAAACAAAACAACCAACAAACCAAAAACCCCTAAAACAAGAGTAGATAAAAGGCTCTGCATTAACACACTGGTATCAAAAACACACATCCACACCACATTTAAAAATATCCTACATAAAACAATCCTTGTTTGCTTATCACAGGTGCAATTTCTAAACTCAGAACTGCTTACCAATATTCTCGTTGAGGGACGGGGCAAAGTAATTTGAGAGACTTCTCCCTAGAACAATTTATTCCTGAAGCTTGCTGAATTTTAACAAAAAATAGTCTACAAGCAAAGAGCATCAGTCGTCATCATCATTTTCATTAAAATCATCGTCGTCATCATCATCATCCCCAACATAAGAAACTGGCGTTTCAACTCTGGAGCCACTGTACTGTGATCCGTTGGAACTTGTAGCCAACATCCCATCTCCACCATTGGAAAAGTCACTGAAAAAAAAAAAAGTTAGCATTGCTTAATGAATTTTCACAGTTACCTGGGGTCTTAAATATAACCATGTATCTACTTCATTCCTTTAACAAACCCACTGCTTCTGCTTCAGAATCTGTTTAACATACCTCTAGGTTGTTTCTCAAAAGCAGAAACAGTTTAAGTAATTTTGGAACTTTTTGCTACACTTCTTCCTTTATGTTTTATATAAATATGGAATTCTTTCACAGGCGCTTTACATTTATGCTTTCCAGGTTTCTTAAGAACGTTTAGTGTTAAAGCTAAACAGCTATTCAAGACCTTTAATATTTTTATGTAACATTGGATGCTTGCAACACCAGAGAATCATTTCTTTCAGAAGCACTGATCTTGACTCAAAGACTCGGAAAAGTCGAGAAATTAACAGGTGGTTCTTATTTCCTTGTTATCACATGGCAAACTATCATTGCTACATGTGGTTTTTAACTTGAAATTTATTTCTTCTTGTTACACTTTTCTATTCTACTTAAAAAAAAAAAAAAACTAAACAAACCAAAACAAAAAAAACCCCCACAATCCAAAAACCTTTTCAGCATCCCAGACTTTTTCCCTCCTATTATCCCTACAGTAAAAATCCACCTCCTGGATCAGCAAGCAGGTTTAGATTTCTTACTTGAATGTGTTCTTTTTCCACCAAAATACACATATGCACCATTGGTATGTTGTTTCTAGATTAATTAACTGTATTTTATTTCAATAGAGCTTTCTCAACAGTTTGACAAACTATTAAACTTTACAACAAACGCCCAATAAAATGCTTCTCTAAAAATTACAGAAAAAATATCTCCAACTTGAAATCCATTCATCGTTAAAAAATTGTTTTCAAAAATATTTATGCTAGTAATTTTTTAATCCAGTTTATGCACATACTCAATTGTTCTATGGAGCTACATCAGTGCTTTGAAAGCCTATCATTACAAAAAATGAAACTGCAAGGGCATAACCCAGAAGCTCAAAAAAATTATCCAGTAAGACACTTCGAATTTTCTGCTGTGCTGCACACTTATTCAAAAGAAAGATAGTAAGGTATCTGTCTAGCTATAGTTACTTAACTTGTAACAGGTTCTCCATAACTATCTGCAGAAGCAGTTTTAAAAACAAAAATGGAGATTATTCTTGTGCTCCTGTAAACACAACACTTGTTATCACAGAATGAAACTCAGTGAAAACAGGATTTTATGTACTGTGTAAGCTCTGCTTCCCTAAAGATATTCTGGCAGTACTCGCACTGAGGCTTCAGTTCACTATCATGCAGCAGACAGAATTCTCCACACTTTCCTGGTCAGCAGGAATAGGCTGGAACATAAACCACATTCCTTACCACTGCTGTTCCCACGTGTCCCTGAGCTTAATGGTTTCCCCTGCAAGTTATTTCCTTTTATTTTTTGGCTTTGTGTTCAGATAAGTCTCATCTACAAAATTTTTATTTTTAAAAAAACAAATACTTTTAAAAAGTAATTGCATTAGTGTTTTAAAGTAAGTTAGATACTGTATCTTTTAGAAGGATCTCCTTCCAACCCTAACAGAAAGCATATGGGTTAGGAAAAGCAGCCAGAAGACTATCTTCAGAGAACAGGAATAAAGCCGTATTTCTCCTTGCCTAAAGAAATCCCATCAATAAAGGATTTTTCCTTTAAAACATAAATGGCTGAAGAAATGTCCTAAAAATTAGGACTTCCTGAATAAGTTCAGTAGTATAGCAATTTCCCAAATAAATTACAAGGCAGCACCTGCCACTGATTCTGGTATAAAAGAGTCACTGTTGCAGAAAGAGTCAAAATAACCTAAAACTTATCCTCTCTAGCCTCAACTCAGTGCTCACTAAAATCATAGAATACATCCTCCTGGAAGTGATGTTGAAGTATATGGAAGCTAGGGAATCCATTAGGGAAAGGCAGTACGGCTGACAGCAGGAAGACACTCGAATAGGTTGCCCAGAGAAGCTACAGATGCTCTATCACCAGAAGCGCTTCAAGATCAGGTTGGATAGAGCTTTGTGCAACCTGATCTAGTGAAAGTCATCCCTGCCGAAGGTGGGGGGTGAGGTGGACCAAATCATCTTTGAAGACCCCTTCCAACCCAAACCATTCTATGATTTTAGAACAGCTAGGATTGGATTAGTTTTGACGTGTACAACAAACTTAACTGACTTTTTGGATAAGGCTAAGTTTCTGGACACAACAGAAACAACTGGTAGAAAATGAACACCTTTGCAGATAATTTCTTCAGCTTATCACCTTGCTCCACTTGAGTATTCATTAACAACATTAAACATTTCAGTGATATTTGACTCACTTTACAGCTTAGTAGAGCTCAGAGAAGGGCATCTCATTTTATGCCACAGCAAAAAGCTAGTGAGCAGTGACTACATAAGGAAAAGCGTCTTATATAGCAAGACAAAAATCAGAGTTAAGTTCAGAACTTACATACATACGTCTACCTAAATTTAAATAAAAGTCATGATTTATCACTCTGCTGGTTTCCAATGCTGTTTAAAACTCAAAGACAAGATATTTTAAGTTAGACACTAATGACCAAGGGAGAATCTTGCCCAACTCATATCTTTAGGGATGTATCTGTTTTCTTGTCATAAAATGAACACTCAAGAAGTAATACATTTGAGATTAACACTGGTCTAATCAATTTTTTTCCCCACTATATGCAAAAAGATTTTTTTTAATGACACTGGTAAGAACCGTCACTACTCAAGAAAAAAACAAGTGTCTGGGAATAAATTCACAAGATATACCTGCAACACATTTAATAAAACCAGAACCAGTTTCATGAAGTATTTACTCTCTGATCAATTTTCTTTGATGATCACAGATTTTTAAGAACCATTTGATAATTTCAACTGACCTGGCTGAAAATCTTGTGCCATTTGATGCAGAACCTGAAGATGTGACATATACACTGCTGATTGATCCCTGAGCCATTTCTGTAATAAATGAAAAATACATATTTCGAAACATGCTCATCTAAAAGCATTAAACATTTCTGCTGAATTGAGGTCCAGAAAAGGAACAAACCAACAAAATAGACTGATGTACTATATAGTACAATTAAAAACAAAAAGCTAGTGCAACAGCAAAATTTCAAAATACATTAAAAAACATTTTATCTTGAAGTAAGCAAGTCAGATGTCTTCAGTATTCTTACATAATGAAAATTACAAGACAATATAAAATGAAGCCATAACCATGTTTACCCTTTTGGCTTTGCAGGTGAATCAACTATAATGCTGTCCTCTAAAAAAATTACACACTGCATAGATCAGCCTGTGTGGTGCAATGTAAAATGTAGCTCTGGGAAGAGTAACAGCCCATTCTCTATGAATCCCTATGTAATTTATTCTCCAAGTTATGCTAAAAAGCATATATACTTGCAAACTTCTTAGAAAACTTGATCAAGAACCAGTCGAAATTAATTGATCTTAGATACTTCAATGTTTTTTCCTCGAGTCTCACATTAAGGGGAAAAACAAAACTCTGGTGCAACTAACCTGTCACATATGGTTCCAGAGCTTTGGGAACCAAACTCCTTGCAATTTTTAGGTCCTCTGCTGAACAGCTTCCAGATTCTAGCCCACAAGCCATTCCCATTCTTTTTAGTACTTCTATATCATCATGAATTTCAAAAGTATTGTCAAAATTAAATAGATATTCAAACCTGGAGAGGAAAAAGAATACCTCAATTAGCTTCAATTACATTGACTACCTTTCCAGTTTCAGGAACTGCAGTGTTTCAAAAGCTTAACACCCAGTGTTAGAGACACATCAATTAAGCAATCATATTTTTCAACTTCTGTATTTGATAGTTAGAGACTAGAGCTGCTATTATACACACTATGAAAATCATTAATAGCCTCAATAGACAGAGTTTTAATTATACATTTTGCACGTTCGATATTTTTTTAACTCCACTCCCGTCTATTGTACAATTTTAAAAAATATTTTTAAGCTTTTCTAGTAATCTCTCTTTTTACCTAACAGTGCAAGTAGAAACCACTGCTACACTCAGCTTTTTTTAGCAGATGAAAAACCTAGATTTCTGAACCAAACATAGAGAATAGAGAAAAAAAGGCTCCAGGGAGACCTTATAGTGGCCTTCCAGTCCCTGAAGGGGGCCTACAAGAAAGCTGGGGAAGGATTTTTTACAAGGGCATGTAGTGATAGGACAATGGGGAATGGGTTTAAATTGGAGGGCGGAACATTTAGATTAGACATTAGGAAGAAATTCTTCACAATGAGGGTGGCGAGGCACTGGAACAGGTTGCCCAGGGAAGTTGTGGCTGCCCCATCCCTGGAGGTGTTCAAGGCCAGGCTGGATGAGGCTGATCCTAGTGGAGGATGTCCCTGCCCACGGCAGAGGGTTAGAAATGGAGGATATTTAAGGTCCCTTCCAACCCAAACTTTTCTGAGATTCTATGTACAGCAGTTCTGAAAGCAAAATTTTCAAATCTGCTGGCTGTATTCCACCATGTTAAAGTCAAAGGAAAATGCTGCTTGGTAAAGTATGATATAAAGCCTCTCAGCAGAGCTGCCTTACTTTGCTTCTTGTATCTCTAGATAGCAAGTCTTCAAGAAGTTATTACATGTGAACACTATTATTGTTTATTAAAAAGTGCTATAAATCCTGACTCTATTAAACAGTTTTACCCATCTGAAATACCTGTTCTCAATCTGCAAAAGTCACAAGTATTTAATTTTTAACAGGTCTAGATTAACACTTAAGCATGGACATAAAATTCACAGTTGTACCAAAAGCCAGAAAGAAATGTTTACTCACTTGTCATTTGAAATACTGCAGTCAATCACTGTTTTCTTGCTGGTGTTCACAATGATAAACGGCAAATGGATGACAGAATTGGAAGGCGGCGGTCGATTTGCCTGTTGTTCTGCCTGACGGTTCCGTTGAACAAGGTTTTTGAAGGCAATTTGCTAGAAAAAGGAACAGTGATATGGAAACATGAATTAAACCTTGAAGATTCTGCTAATGAAAAAACCCTCAGATAAGAGCACCAGCAATGGTTGTGGCAAGTAAAAGCATAAAAGGACAGACAGCATTCACCATATATTCCTGCATGTTAAGATGCAAGAAGAGACACAAATGAAAGTATTAAGAGTCAAATTTAAGAGGAAAAAAAAAAACACTTCCTAAGAACTACATCAGGACAGATCTTTGACAGACCTTGACTGGAAAAAGGAATTTTCATTACTCCCCCTCTGTTTACTATGCTCTGCTAGCTTCTATGCTCCAAATAACAGCTGAATGATTAATACTGTATTTTTGCTAACTGCTAAAAAGCAGTTAGCTTTTGGGATCTGAATACTTGACATTAGGTTTCTGAATTACTCTAATAAGATTAGTGACTTTATTCTCATATCTTATCAAAATTCTTTTCACAATCAAATCTTCGTATTTTAAAAATTAGTAATAGTAAGAACTAAAAATTCCAGTTAAATTCAAGTTATAAACTTTATAGTAAGGCACCAAACCAAGAAAAAGTATTTTTCTGGTCATAGAATCAAATGAAATCAAGAGGAACTAAAAACAAAAACCAAAGCTAACACAGAGGCTGATAAAAATCAGATAGCTATTGAGATGGCTGTCCCATAGCTGTCCATACTTGCTTTCTGCATACCTTCCCTGACATTCTCATTACTACTGTGTAGCTGATGTGCCTACTAAGGGATACATTTCAATGAAACGGCAACACAATCACTTAGGGGACAGACTACTGCTTCCCATAGTATATTAGGGGACATCTGGGAAGAAGTCCAGTGATTGTTTCACAGCAGTTAAAGCACATACACAGCAGGGGCAGCAACATCCAAGAAAGGTAAGACACAGAGAAATACGAGAAATGACCTCTGCAGTCACATAACTATATCCACGGACTTTTAACACAGGAAAAACATTCTAAATATAAGATCTGAATCTGAAAATTCAGAAGAAACAGTATAAATTACAGATCTTGTCAGGATAAGTCCTCTTTAAACGTAACTGAAACTGCAAAAGAATTCATCACAATTCATGGAAGGTTATATTGCCAACAGTAATGGCCAACAGCATCGTCCCAGCTAATCACTGCAGCGCTAAATTAAAACTGCAAGTGCCTGATCCTGAAATTCAACTCTAGTTTTCTTAAGACATCTCCCAGCCCCCACTAGGATAAAATAACGGGACTACAGATATAAGTTACCTTGCCCTATAGACAAGAGTACCTTGACTGTACCTGTAGAATGAGTTCTTGTAGTTGAGACTGTTTTTGCTTTATTCTTTCAAGTCTTCTCTGTTTCTCCACCTTAAGACAGTGAAGGGATTGGTTAGTTTGTTGGTTTTAAATGTCGTTTTATATTCTCATCTTAAAGTAATTTCTATACTACAGAACTGGACCTAGGACATACGACAACAATCTTCTGCAGGTAATTTAGAGAACTATCAAGACACACGTCAGCAGCACAAGAAAATATAACAAAGAGCAGAATTAGAACACGGGAATTAAGTACAATGTATCAGGGAGGTAAAAACAAGTCACACCATAATCAATTAACCAAACTCTCTAAAGGAGGCAAAGAGCATGTAGACCAGAAAGACCCACCTGAAGTCTAGTGATATTGGAGGTAGCGGAAAAGATCCACAGAAGATGCTTAAAGAAATCAAGTTGCAATGGAACCAAATATTAAGTCCCTACAGTATTAAATACGTACTAAATAATAACATAAAAGTTAGGAGACAAATTGGTAGGAAATAAACTGCCTTCCCAGCAGAGGAAGCTCACAAGCAGATTCTCACAAGTACTTAATTTCCAGACTGTTAATCAAATTATAGAAGACTGGAATAAGGCAGGCGAACAGCAAGGTGACAGATTCTGCTGACAATGCTGGACTATGTGACGAGCTCTTTTTACTATGCCACAAAGCACGCTTGAAGTGTCCTGTAGCATTTAGTGATTACATAATCAAAATTAATTTGAGTAAAAGTAATTTTGTATGTGTGAGAAAATACAATCCCACTCATGCAGACTGTCTTAAATTAGCAGCATCCACAAAAACATCAGCTCAGTACACCACAGCAGCCAAAAATTTGAATTATTATGCAAGGAACAGAGAACAAAGCAGAAATCATCACTACATCACTGCATGAACACAGAATGTTTACACTGAATTCTGTAGGTCTACTGTTCATACTCGAAAGAGACCACACAAAAGAGCAATCAGGAAAATCAATGGTACAGAACAGACTCCATACAAGGGAATAATGAATAAAATAGGACTTTACAGAAAAGAGAATGAAGTAACGAGGGAGAACATGGGGGAGATCTATAAAACCATCAATATGATGCAGGAAGTGAATAAGGAATGCCTGGGTCACCATTACTTCCAATCAAAAAAAACCAAAACACAAAACAAACCACCAGAAAGCATCAACTAAATACGGTATGTTCACAAACAAAAGGTATTTCATAAGCAGCTCCTAATACACCTGAAACTCACCGCCACAAAAGACTCAATGTTAAAAGCAAACTTTGTATAAATTAAAAAGTTGTAATAGCCCTCATTTTTTCTTCCACATAGAAGTATATTATACCTGCCTCACATTATGCCTGAACCACAAGTTACAGTGTAAAACATCACTAAATACTTCCTCTAATCTCAGTAATTCCTCAATAACTGCTACTGTCAGGCAAGATACTGGGACAGACCATTGGCCCGAATATCAACTTCTGTTCTTAGGTCCTTAAAATATGCAACTAACAAGCAAAAGACTGGAATTAAAAGTTCCAATAAATACAGTTTACTGTTTGTTTTTGGTGAAAAAAAGAAAAGCAGAAGTCTACACAGTTGAAAAAACTTCAGAAAGGCATGATGTTATGTCATATTAGAAAAGAAGAAAAGGCACCAGGTCTTATTTAGCATTAAAAAATAGGCCAAATAATCACTTTCCCCAAAAAACCTTAGCACAATTCACCTGACATATTTTCCTACCACGTATATGTAAACTACGTGGCTTTCCAAGACTGCTTCAAGACACAGACCTTATTAATCGTTCAACACCCTCTCTTTCTGCATCATGAGGACATATTTTACCAAATCTAATATTCTAATTGACACACAAAGTACAATTTTAAAAAGACTTAAAACCCTAAATACTTGGTGGGGAAGTCCTCAAATTCCTATGTTCTCTTAGAAACCGTTTAAGGGTGAAATGAAACAGTACCAGATGGAACAGTAAAAAAAAGGCTATTTCGTCAAAAAATCACAAATTCAACATTAGCCTCCATAAATTGCTTAAAGATAATCTTATTCCCAAACTTGTCAGGTAATGCCACTAGTACTTTAAAAGACAATAGAGCTTGCAGAAACAGGAGCTAGAATACTCATGAAGTACTAATGGCAAAGGGACGAATCCTGTAATTTCCTCAAGTAAGCTCAATATATCCTTGGATTTTTGCTGTTTTCAAGATTATACTACATCCATGCCTCAATTATTCAATGGTTAACAGAACTCTTTTCTCCTCTTGTGACATCCAATTAACAAGTTCTCACTTTGGTATCAGAACTGGTCATCGTTCACATCTAAAACACATGAACATTCACTGTGCATTATTACATTCCAAGCTGCTTTTTTTCACTTCAGTACTAATACTACCCTGCTCTTCTTTATGACATTATCAGTCATGACATCAAATCAACGAATAAGCCACCCTTCTTTTTCACTGGCAATATCATACTTTGTGAAACAGACCCGAAGAAATCTACTTTTAAAATCACACAGTAACGTCATCTTCAAATCACTTCCCCTTCCATACTCAGCCTACTATTTATACACAAATTATCACTTTCTTACCTCAACTGAAAAATTTCACTTGGGATGATAACTATTTAAATAAAACTCAGATTGATTAGATATCCAAGGCTTGCTTCATCTAGATAACAATTACAGTACTAACTGAAAAACCAAGCATCGGTATCGAACAAAAAACTCAACAGAATTAGCCCCTCACCGATAGATTCCAAAAAGAGGTGTCCCCCCCAACAATTTTTCAGCTTCTACACTGATTTTTTTTTAGTCCTGCTGAAAGGGATTTAGAATAAAGTCTCATTCTACTCTGATAAAGTGAATTGATTTCAGTAAACCTCAGTAACTTTATTATCCAGCAAATCTCAAGGTACTAAAAAAAATTTCCTCTAGTGATTATGAATGCTTTTCAGCATAAAATATATTACTTGTCATCCAACACACGCAGTAAAAAGTCTCGCGTTCATGTAAACCAAATGTCATAACATACATGTAATCTGCAGTAAACAATGAAGCAATGCATAGATGTAACAGTCTACACACAACATCAATCAATACAATACTTGTCTGGCATCTAGAGCCTCCCAAGTTTTGAGCACCGTGACTGCAATGTTGGAAATAGTCGTTAATCTTTCAGTTTGGTTAACCTCACACCCTATCATGTACGCTGTAAAAGCTGTGACAGAGCTGTATTTCTGACACAGAAGAATTGAAAAATATGTATTTAAACAATCTGGAAGTTTAAATGCATGTTTTATAAATACAAATAAAATTTTAAAGAAACAAAAGGAACTATACTGTTTTACCTTGCTGTTCCAGAACATTAGATACACATTTGATTAGAACATATCAAAGGTGTAAACATTTACTCAAACACAAAGCCACTGTGAATTTCCTCATGTACATACCTCTAAATTCTGACATTCCTGAGCCGAGTTAGTAGGCAGACCAATCCATTTGATTTCCTTCTTCTCCTTAGAGATAATGTTCATGGCCATAAGGACATTTAAGGCATCATAGACACGTCGTCTAATATTCTTCTGGTCATAAGCCTGCTGTAGACACAGTGCATTAATCAAAACAATACCTGTGACAAAAATATTTGAAAATAAATATATTACAGTAAATGGGTAAACTTGGGTAATGTCTAAACTGTTTCATTTAGCCGTATGAAAAGAAATACAAAAGTCTCAAAAGAAATTTCTCTTCCCCCATTCAGTTCACATGTAATTGACCTCCCATATACTTACTGATTCATTTGGTGAAATGTGATTATCAGTGGTACTGAATTCTGCAACCAACTCGTCTGCCACCTCATTGTATGAGGTGGTTCCTTTTCTTTGTACCTTCTCACAAACCTTCATAGAGAAATGACGTAAACCCTTGCCATTCTTCTCTCCTTTTTTGTTCCGCTTCCTAAATATACGTATAATATATATTTTAAGAAGATTTGAACTTTGGAATATTTTATCTCTCTTTTTCAAATACAGGCACACTGCTGAAAAAACCAAGCCTTCCCTTTAGTTCTGTTTCTCACCCCTTTCCAACACTTTTTCCTGTATTTTTTCCCCTACTATTTACAATTAACAATATATACATATTGATGCTGAAATACAGTACAAATTCACCCTTTTCACAACTCTTGCTAGCTCCAGTAGCAGATAATACATTAACAAAACAGATACTCCTTGAAGAAGTCAGTAAATAAAACCTTT
Organism: Clamator glandarius; assembly: GCA_033459285.1. Classification (NCBI taxonomy): domain Eukaryota; kingdom Metazoa; phylum Chordata; class Aves; order Cuculiformes; family Cuculidae; genus Clamator; species Clamator glandarius. Next base: position 2,324,529 of record JAUNZM010000393.1, on the reverse strand, counting down.
CAGTCTTTAAGATGAGAAGGGATAGGGGGAGTTATTGCTAAACCATGAAAAGTCAATTCAAGGAGATAACATTGTAGTTTTGTGAGGGAATTTGAAGGAAGGGCAGTGTTGCTTTTTTTTGTTTTGTTTGATTGTTTGTTTTTAATTTAAACAGCCCATCTAGTTTGACTGCAAAAAAATTAAATTAATTGAGCACAGTTCTACATAAATCCAACACAGCCAAAGCCTGATACTGGTCAAGCCCACTAACTGTTACACTATTGCTAAAACACACATTTGAAGCTACCAGAATATTAAGTCACAAAAGTTTCAAAGTTACAACAGATGCAAGAAGTGTAACAAAATATTCGGCATATCTTGTAAATAAAAAAGTTCCCTGTAACCTAAGGAAAAATGTAAATATAAACAAAACTAGTATCAGCAATGGGATCTCTCATTTCCGTACACTTCATTTCATTGCATAATTCCAAAGCAGAAATCTATTTATGTGTAATGGACACCGATGATAAATTTAACTTTAAAAGCAACTATATTTAACAAAAGACTCTTTAAAAACAAGCTTGCATGAGAAGACCCCAAAAGAATGCATGAAATTACATCTAATAATTTTTTTCAAGTAAGAACTACATTCTTATTTTAAATGACACTTTAGGACAGATTTGTTCAATCTGAAATATATATTTTTTTGGGGAAATACACCAGAAATGACGAATTAAAACCTGAATCAAGACACATTAATTCTGGTATCCTTTTAGGAGCTAAATTCTCTAATGGTAAGTAACATGAGAATATTCATCACTGTTTACAGAAAATATTCTAGTTGTTTTTATGACAAATGAGGGGTTATTCATTTTTCTGTGACTATGCCTACTTTTAGTATGCGATACTTTAATGTTGAAGCGTTCTTGGCAGAAAGGTAAATAGACTGTCTCTCTTACAATGATACCCTGGAGAGTACATACACTATCTCAGCAAATACTTAGAACAATTAAGCCTTTTTAACTTTTATGCTGCTCACCCAGCAGACCACGGCGAAGAATCTGCAGTCTGGTTCTGTGATACAAAATGTGTGTTAGGTGTATGTGGACTTCCTACGAGGATAGTATTTGGCGCTGAAGGTCTCTGAGGTGTACCAATAACCTACAACAAAGATAAAATTATTTGAAAAATTATAAGTATTCAACGATATTCAGATGACGCATTGTTCAAATGATGAATTACTCAAACATGAATAATACTTTTCAACCTACTTTACTAGCTGTATTAATGCACAACAGCATAAAAACTTTCAGATTACATATTACACAGAGCACTCCCCAAGTAATGAGCATTTATGTTTTATCCTTCTTAAATGAGCTTTTTGTGCTTGCTAGAGTTGTTATACGGTTTTACACTAACTTAGACGAGATCAAAGCGTACAAACACTCCCCCAAAAAGAAAAAGGTGGGGTGGAGGGGGGGGGAAGAAACCCCTACCAGACTACATAAAAAGTTGCAGTAAAATACAACTAAAATATGAACACTTGAAACAAGAATATCTGAAAATCATTAAAAGCATAGAGAAAATGCAGAGTTTTTTAAACTAAGGCCAAATTCTCTCCCGTAGTCAGTGTCAAAAGCCCGCCACAGAGTCAAAAGCAAAATACGAGTACATTAGAGGTGAGGAAGATTAAGGGCCAATCTTCTTCATCATTGACTGCAGTGAGACCAATCTACGCAAACCCATCCCATTCCAAATACATCAGGAGCACACGCAGCTGATCACAGTGTTTCAGCTTACAGTACTGAGGATGTGCTTATTTGCTCATGAGAAATACACATACTCATTCATACACAGAGCCATGCTCTCCTTATCTGTGAAATTAGCTTAAGCAAAACTTCCACTTCTGCAGATGATGTTTCTTAATCTCAAATATAACTATGTAGAGAATCCCTATTGACAGAACACCTCCTACTGAAGAAATAATTTCATTCAGTTGAACTAGTTTTGCTACACTCTTCCAGGTGGCTGCAAGAAGTGAATTAACTTCCACAGCTGGAAATACAGCACATTGAATCATCTGCAATTATACAGACACTTCATTACTTGATAATCTTGAGTCTGCCTCACCCTCCTCAAACCGCAGGAAACTTAATATATCAACACAAAGACACTGGACCTGCAATTCAGTTAAGAACATGGGAGGAGGTAGAGGTTTGAAGATTTCTGTTTGGTTTCCCTCTTCAAACTGACTGCTATTACCATAGCAGCTAGATCATGGCAACAGCTTCAAAGTATAGTTAGTAAGACACACTGCCTATTGCAGAGGGACTAGTCCATTGCAGTATCTCTACAAGTGGTAGAGTTTATAGACTCAAGCAGCCTCAGTTCTAAAACACTCCTTAGAGATTAGAGTTGGGAAAGGTAGATGTGAAATTGCTTTCGCACCAAGAAGAAACCCAAATATAAACACATAAACATCTGATGGAATATGTCTAAGAGTTGTTCAGATGAACTGAGATCAATTCTGCTCAGATCACGGAATTTTAATCCTGTAAAAAAATGCTTAAGCAAAGAATATCTAAATTAACCATTAAGAATTGGAGCTGTTTTCAATTCTGTTGCACCTATCTTCAATCTCAATAAAAATGTGCTAATAGACTTCATTTACATTTCCATATGCCAGATTTCAAAGCAGAACCTAAAAGAGCTACAGATTTTTAAGTGGCAAGACTGGTAAAAGATAAAGCTACTTGAATATTTAGGTATGCACTTTGATAGTAGTGTCTGCATTTTTTTATGCAAAAGAACTCCTGTTTTAACATAAATATACTGAAATTAGAAACAAGCTTAGACTATCTGCCCATTACAAGCGATACTAAGTATCAAGCTACAAAGTCAGAATTACTGTATGTGTAAGTAACAGTGAAAGCAGGAAGGGGGAAAAAAAAAAGCAAACAACAACAAAAATACCAAGAAAACAAAGTCTTCTTACCACTTGTTGTGCAATGTTAACATTAGACTGTCCGAATGTTTTTGGCAGGAGCTGTTTTCCAATCGTATTTACTGTAGAAGGATGAACAGCCAATAGAGAAACAACCCCTAAAATAAATTCAAGTAGAGAGCTTTAGATCAGCCACATTTTATTATTTTAACAATTCCAGTTGTGTATATTAATAGAATCTATCTCTCATCTGCACAGAGAATCAATATAAACATAGCATGTGCACACTTCAAGCAAAAAAGAAATTAAGATTCATAATATGTTCTCTTAAATTTTCTCCTATGTAACCTTGCAGGTCAGGACCTAGCAAGAAAATGTTTTAATTCCTTTTATTCCAATTTTTCTTCAAAAGCAAAGTAATAGATGTAATAGGCACCTGACAAAAAGCATAATCCCCTCCTATTCTACCCGTTTTTTGTGACTACTGAAGCCTTTTCCTGCAACACCTAAAAAAGATGCCCATATCCCAGCTTATGAAGTATCCTTCTGTGGAATGCTGGTCTACAACAGATAAGATTTGGTTAGTACAGGCCTTTCCAACAGAATACTGCCAACTTTTTTTCTAAGTGCCCTCTCCCAGCTGAAGGCAGGGAATCAAAGAACAATAATCTTTAACAATCTTACATCTGAGCAAAATACACATGATGCGGTAGACCAGCCCTGCAGGGCAAGCTGCCCTCTTCCAGTTCGTAAGCCATCCACAATCACCACTGGTAGGTAAGCAAGTCTTAAGCCATGTAAAACAAAAACTGAAATACATGAATACCAAGTCAGGAATCCTCTGGCAATTTGATGCATCATGCCATAATTTAAACATAAAATAAACCAACAAACCAAAACAAACTAAAAAGAGGCAAGAAAGACTGACTACAGAAAAAGAATAATGTGACAAACAAGTACTGGAGACCTTTTTATTGCCGAAACATCTGCCATTTGGCTTTCAGATGAGAGGTTTAGCAGCACTTTCGCTCCAATCACTTTTTAAGGGGCTGATGGGGCCAGATGGACTTGGAACAACTGTTATTCCTCTTCCTTTCTTTTTCTCATTATCCACTTCAGAAGCAACAGGTAAGTATTTTTACAATGGTTGTTTCACGAAGGGCCCCAACAAGTCCTTGATGCCTACCGTCCCTCTTATGTATCCTAGTACCCTAGAGGAAGTTAGAGACAACTCAAATCTTGTTTAAGCCCATGCTTTCCAAGAGGTTTTTATTTCCTAACTGTTACCACTCACCACGTAAAACTGACAGCCTTGCACAAGAAGCTATTCTCAGTCCCCTAAATGTGAATGGGATGCAGTAGCCTGTTGTTCTTCCATTATTAACCAACTTCCCAGTGCTCTTTCATGAAGTCAGCAGGTACTTAGTTTGTAACCTAAGTCTGTTAAGCCTTCTTTTCCGTTCAAGTACACTCATCACTATCACAACCCATTTTGTGTGTTTTCCTCTCTGCGGACTGCAGTAAAGCAATATTAACTACCCCGGCTTTTAGTGCTTCTGTATCTTCTCAGCTTGCTGGAGGTTAGCACGGCTTTTTTAAACTTTCTCCTCGCTGCTTTAAAAACAACAAAGCAATCGAGACTTGCAACTGCTTTCCAAACTTAAGATGTCTCATCGATTTGATCACCTTTCCTTACCTTTGTTGTCCATACACTACCTAGTTCTCCTACATTTGTTTTCTTTTTTCCACAGGCGACACAGATGGACATATTATTCATAACAGAGAAATGCACTATCTCATTTTATAACTCCACAGCACATTTTCTATTTTTTCGCAGTTCTTTTCAAAACAATTCTCAGAATTCAATTTGCTTGTTCCCCACAAACACTGATACCGTTTTCATAATATAATATAACCTAGAATGACTTCAAGATCTTTCTTGAGTGCTAACAGCTCACTTAAGGTCCTCATTATATCCAGTTTGGTTTTCACCAATTATTAACCACAGGAGTAGCGATCCATCCTATGACACCTCACTTTCTTTAACAATCTGATTAAGGACCTTTACAATCAAGGCTTTTTTTGTTGTTTAAGAAATCCAAGGACGTTGCATTGATTAGATAAACCCTACCCACATGGTTGTTGACTCTTTCAAAGCATGACTTTGAAAAGACATAACTTCACTTTTTGCTTCCCTCTACAAAAGTCCTGTTAATTACGTTAATTATTACTCCTGCCCATTATCACATTTATCCATACATTCACTACTTTTAGGCGCTCAACTCATTTGCCTAAGGGAGCTCATAAAAAAAATTGTGCAGGATACACTGTTTTCTATCCTCCTGGTACTACCATAGGAGTCACATATACTTAATTAGTAGCAAGACAGAAGTACCATTTGTAGGTCCTTTATTTAAGAATTCTCCAGCCACGACAATTTCTAACCATTCATGCTGTAATTTTTTTCCTAAGACAACAACTTCTAGCAATACTTCAGTAGGACAAGCTCATAAGCAATGGTATTGCCACGAGACTCCCTCATCATTTTGATCATCTACCAACTCTTCAGACACTCGAGAGACTTCATTCATATGTTTACAAATAGAGGAATTCTTTTTATGCTATGGTGTTGCTTCTTAAAAACTTCCATGCAGCCAACAGAGACTAAAGCACCACTCTTGCACTGTGACAGCGTAAATCTATGCAACAGCAAAGGTCTGAGGTCAAGTGGTTAGGAAGCAGATGTGTAGAAAAGGACCTGGGGTTCAGGTGGACAATAAACAGTAACCCAGAACAGCCCCATGCCAATGAAGACTTCACCACATCCTGGGCTGCATTTTGGAGAGTACTGAACTAAGTACAAAAGAAGTGGTTATTTCCTTTTACCCCAGCATTCTTTAAGCTCTATCTGCACTACACTTTTCTCCTTTTATATGATGTACAAGGAGAACCTCAAGGAGCTTGGCACATTCAGCCTGCAGAAGGTGGGGCTAGGGGTGTATTTGTGGGTAAGCTAATCACTGTCTTCAAGTATCAAACAGAGTTACAGAATACAAAAGGAAGAGAGGCAACACTCAGAAGTTGGGGAAAAAATTCACAAGGAGAAAGGCAAAGAACAGCAACAGGTCGCCTAGGATCTTCCGTGGAGATACACAAATTCAACTACTAAAGGCTCTGTGCTTTGAAGTTGGTCCTGGTTTGACTGTAAGAATAGATTAGACAATCTCCACGCTCCTTATATTATTAATTTAATTCTGTGAATACAAATAGCTATCTTGCAACTAAAAGATCTGCATGAAGGGAAGAGTACACATGATGCTCCTTTAAAATTTTTTTAAAATAATATTAACGTTTCCTGTGGTGCCATGCAAGAGTTAACTCACACCTGAACCAACTTGGCTCTATAAAGTCTATTTCTATGGCAAAAACTGATTGGCAAAGAAACGCAAATTTAACTGCAACACACACCTCAGTGTTTGAAGCAAAGTTCAAGTTAACATATAAAAGACATCATACTAAATAGGAAAGAATGCAACTACTCAAAAATAGGGGGGAAAAAAAGAAAAAAAATGGAATAGGTTAGTCATTGCTTTTTTTTTTTTAAGAGAAAAGGGGTATTTTCATTTTGTCTCTCTCTGCCCAAGTGCATCCTATGATTTTCTCATTTACCTGACATGCAAACATTTTTCTCAGATGCAGTTGCCTTTTCATCAAAGGCTCATAAAGCTCTCGTTTCATAGTGGGTTTGTGCGTGTGGTTTTTTTGTTTATTTATTTGTTAAATATGCAAGCAGAAATCATTTTATTAACTTGGCTTTGCAAGTGACTGACAGCTCAGTTTCTCAGAAATTTTACTAAACGTTTGTTAATTACTGTAATTCTTACAGCAATCACTGCAATCCAAATAATCCTGTACTTTATGGCCAACACACCATGTGCATAACAGCATGTAAAAATTAAAACCACAAGTCTGCAAACAGTTTTGTTGGCACCAACTCTTCTTCCTTTTCAAAACAAACACATTATTAACACTGCTAGCTTGGGACAGGTTTTTTTTTTCTTTTTCTTCTTTTTTTTTTCTTTTTCTTTTTTCCCCCCTTTTCTTTCTTTTTTCCCCCTTTTCTTCTAAAGATTTCAAAAACCATGAGAAAAGGCCATGTAAAGCAGAAAAAAAAGTTATACCACATGATGTAACTACTACTTAAATTCCAAGTCTCTCAAACATCCACACTTTGGACGACTACTCTTAGTAGCTTATAAGCAATAATTAAACGTAAAGGGAAGTAGAACTTTATTAAGCTTTTCGGAGAAGGACCTGGGCAGCCTAGTGGAGTCCCATGAGCCAGCAATGTGCCCATGTGGCCAAGAAGGCCAATCAATGACATCCTGGGCTGTATCGAGAAGAGTGTAACAAGCAGGTCGAGGGAGGTTATCCTCCCTCTCTGTTCTACCTGAGTGAGGCCACATCTGGAGTCCTGTGTCCAGTTCCAGGCTCCTCAGTTCAAGAAAGACAAGGGACTACTGGACAGAGTCCAGCAGAGGGTCACAAAGATGATCAGGGGACTGGAGCACCTCTCTCTTATGAGAAAAGGCTGAGTGAGCTGGGTCTATTTAGCCTGGGAAAAAGAAGACTGAGACCTTATAAATGCTTATAAGTATCTAAAAGGTGGGTGTCAAGAAGATGGGGCCAGACACTTTTCAGTGGTGCCCAGCAACACACGCAAACTGGAACACGGCAAGTTCCATCTGAACACGAGGAAAAGCTTCTTTACTGTGAGAGTGACAGAGCACTGGAAGAGGCTGCCCAAGGAAAGTTGTGAAGTCTCCTTCTCTGGAGATATTAAAAATCCACTTAGACGTGTCACCTACAGTCTGCTGTAGGTGACCTTGCTTCAGCAACGGGGGTTCGACTGCATGATCTCCAGAGGTCCCTTCCAAGAGTGACCATTCTGTGGTTCTGTAATATGACCTTCCACAATGCCCCCAAACAGAAGGTAATTATACAGGTGGGATCAAGGAGCAACGCCATGTAAAAGTTGCACTGCAAATGCAGCAGCACCCTTTAACAAAACCTGCTGTTTATCTAGAACAGTTTATAGAGAGATAAGTGGTCTCTTCATATACCTTTCTTCAGTTACTGATTGTATTTAAGGAAGAACTTTTGAATTAAACCTTTACTTTTAAATTTAAACAGAAATTCAGGATTTTATCACAAAGAATCCCTTGCAGAATTTTAGCAGTAGAGAAGACAGGTGATGTAGTAAATTATGAACATGTTAAGTAACTTAATATGCCACAAGAAAAGACACAGTACAGCTAAAATTAGAGAAAGGAGAGACCTATGCAGACAAAGTAGTAGATATCTCTCTCAAAGCAGACTGCTCCATTTCAAACAGCAGTGACTTTGAATTTCATATTTTAGATCAAAGAGGATGGGGTGAGGTACTCCTTGCCTCCAGAGCAGAAATCCCATTCATTCTAGGTGCTGCACCATTTCTTCATGTAACCTATCATTATGTTTTCTTTCCTTGTAAAAGAGATCGCAACAGGAGTGATGCAACAATGGAAGACAACAGAAAAACAAGACAGTTTCCTTATAACGCAGTCTCTAACAAACTAAGCCTTGTCAGCTTGTCTTCTAGCATAGAAGCAATACTGCATATGGGAGAACTGCACTTGGTAAGAAGGTAATTTTGCAAGCACTTTCTGCATTATTGCAACCCTGAAAAAGAATGTATGGAATAAGAGCACACAGAGTAATTCCTACCAGCTCCTGCAACAGTCTCAACCAAACTCCATCCAGCGGATCAATTTGTAAGGAAATACTCTATGTGATCAAAGGTTAGGAGTTAATGTATGGAATAAGAGCACACAGAGTAATTCCTACCAGCTCCTGCAACAGTCTCAACCAAACTCCATCCAGCGGATCAATTTGTAAGGAAATACTCTATGTGATCAAAGGTTAGGAGTTAAGCTAAGGGTTGTTTTAAGTAAAGTCTGAAGAAAATTCACCTTGCAGGCGACATTTTGCAGCATAACTGCTTATAACCACTACTACAAACTCTACAAACTTTTGTCTTATTTACATATTGAGCTCTGAAATTGATGTTTTTAACAGGGTAGCTGGAATCTGGCTTAACGATAGCCACACAACTCACAGGCAGCAACATTACTAAGCAAGTCTCAATACAAGTCAAATATAACTTATCTTCTCAAAAAGATACCATAATTACCAATAACCTGATAAACTCATAACTAATAGAATACCACTTGGTAGAGCCCAACAGGTCTCTTTTGGGAGACCCAAAAAATCCCACTGAGACTTTCCATGAACAAGAAGATTTAGGGAAGTGACATAGATGCCAGATGCCATTGCAATTGTCATTTCTGAGAAGGCCAAGTGCCAACTGGAACATTACATCCCTTATTTTCAGATTTTTTTTAAAAAGTTAATAGCAATGGGACTATAAAGCCAGAGTACCTGTACTGCTTAAGACATGAATGATACAAATATTACATGAAAACCATGAGAATTTTCTGGAAAATTTTACAGATTCAGATTTGGCAGTCTTCTGTATGTATTTTTTTTTGTAAGAAAAGTGACAGGAAAAGAGGAGGGAATTCAACATCACTAATGGAATTCTATACTGCAATCATTTTGGAAAGAAAAATTCCTTGCCACAAAAGCATCAACTTGACTAGTTTTAGATTGTTAGATTACATACATATATATATATATATACAGAATACTTACAAAAGACTGTACTTAAAAGATCTGGGAAATGATAAGAGAGGTGCCAGTAATATCCTAGAAGCCAGTTCCTCAGATGTCACCCTTGTAAAGCTGTGGGTTTTATATGCGTCTCTCTCACTAACTCCACAGATATTTTATGCTTAGTTATGTCAATTCTCAGAAAGCAATGAACTCTTTTTGAGGGTATCAGCCCACAATAAACTTTGACAACACACAGAAGACTGTCTGTAGCTGTGGGCCAAGTCAAGTAAAAGGACCTCCAATTATCAGACAAGTCACACCATCCTGTTAAGACAACAGATAAACTGGTACAGCAATTCCAAGCATTTTTACAAAAGATACTGATCTTTGCCGATGCGTACTACTAATAAATTCTTAAGTAACTTCTCACATCAACTCAGACTTTTAAGTGATTATCATCCTTAGAAATTACTAGCAATAGTACAGCTATTACAAACCAGTCTTTCCCAGGCTGTGTTGAAATAAACTACAGTTTATTAAAGTATTTTTAGACTTTTCTAAGTATCATCCCTATTTACAGCAACAATTTTATTTCCTGAGCTTAACTTTAGACAATAAAAATTGGTTGGATTTAGCTCAGCTGCACCACTACACAGGCATTTTATAACAAACGTTCAGGCGTGTGTCTGTTTGCTAAAGCACAAGTCACGGGCTCTGAAATAGATCTCTACTTCCGTTCCAGAAGAACAATTCCAGATACTGCCAAAAAACAGGGAGAGTTTGATCTTGCAAATAAAATTAACAATTAACGCTGCAAAAGCTTCTTGTCATATAAATAAAAATAACATGATAATCTTGCAGTCAGGCAATGCTGAAATGCAAGAGTCTAAATAGATCATAAAAAAAATATTTTACTTCAATTTTTTTCAACTACCAAAACTGAAGTGAAAATAAAACTCAAGTTCTTTATGTCCATAAAACGTGAAACCTTATTTTAAGGAGCAAGAGGTGAAAGGAGCTAAAAACATTTTTATGAGTTATTTTCAGGTTATATACCAATAATGCCACCTACTGGCATGACAGAAGATCCAAATATTCTGAGTAATTTTAAAATTAATTTAAGAGTTTTCATTTCAGTGTAATGTTAAATACCATTATCTTTCCCCTTGCACTCATATAAAGCAGAATTTCTTTCACCCTAATTTCCTCACAAGCAAGGGGCAGGATTAGAACTGAATAATGTTCTATTTAACACTGAAGTATCAGCACTAGTCAGAATCCAGCAAGGATTAAAATGTAGCAGTTTTCAAAATGCAACCTCCTCGAACAGCAAAATTTTTAAGTCTCTAATAGTCGTTGCCAAATAACTTTTAGAAGATACTGACCTCTGGAGTCATTCAAGAACCTTCACTTCCTTTTTAAATTCTGGGACCCAGAACTGCACACAGTACACGAGGTGAGGCCACTTCAACACCGAATACAGAGGGATAATTGACTCTTTTGACTGGCTGATTAAACTGTGTTTGATGCATCCCAGGATGCGGTTTGACCTCTTGGCTGCCGTAGCACACTGCTGACTCCTACTGAGCCTGCTGCTGACCAGTACTTCCAGTATTTTTTTTATTACTGCCAGAAAAAGAGATAGAGCTATAAATCACAATTTGGGTGCCCTTAGTTTTTCTTCATTTGAACTTTGAAATTTATTTTAAGCAGTACTTCTGATTATAATTTGAGGATTTACTGGGACAATTTTAGGCACTATTTCTACACAATCCATTCCTAAATATATAGATATGTGTGAGGAAAAAGAGAGAGAGCCTTGTGTAACGATGACAAACTACTCTAGACCAAATCTGGGGATTTCTGCCACTTAAACCATACCAGACAACAAACTCCGCAGACCTTGCATCTAACAGGAAAGCTGCAATAAGATATCAATGTAATACCTCATGCCATTCCAGAAGTCAGTCTTTCAACAGTACCACCCTGGAGCCAAACATACTGAAAGCCCTTATTACCAAAGGTTATTTATCCAGTGACTGGCAAACACTCAAACAGTGTATCTTTATAAGATCTGGGAATCAATATGGCCTTAGATCAAACTGGTTGAAATAACTGGTGTATCATTTCATCGATACTTTCCCAAGATTTAACTTTAAGAATTAGCTTTCTAGATTAAATTCTCACTGCTGAAGGAATAGAAGCAGGAAGAAAGAAAATACTCTTCTGGTGAGCAGAGCTGATGGTGACAAGCGAAAATTTGCACCTTGCTTGAGCAGCTCCATGGAAAACCATTTTTTTTTAGTGCTAAACGAGTTGCCGCACTCCGGTAATGGAAATACAGAAGGGTATCAGAAAACACAGGTAAATTTACACCCTCCCTCTCCAGGTTGTAAGAACTGTTGCATAACTTGATTTGACCAAAAAAGTCAAACTTTACTTATCTTTCATAGTTGAGCCATATGTCAATCTGTATTCACCTTACAGACTTTTGATGAAGTGTTCAGAGCCATTTCAAGGAAAATATTCTGCTCTCTTTCTCCCAAGCCATGTTTTTGTAAGCATGTCCTTATGACTCAGCAGAGAAGTCATTTTTTTAGTCCTCTATCATGCCCCTAAAACCTCTGACAGCTTAATTCCTCATCCTGTCACATCTGGCTAGCAACATATGGAAACAGAAGCAAGCCTTAAGTTTCCTGCTGAGGTTGCATTCTTGTTCTGCAGAGTCTCTGTCAAAGCTGGACTTTTCTGAAAAGATGCTGGAATTTGCCTTCTGATATTACTAATCCACTGACCTTGAGCACTGTGAGAGCATAGGGAGAACAAAAAGTAGCCAGGCTCCCTGCACTGTCCCTGAAGAGTCTGTCTTGCTGTTGTTGGGGCAAGCAAACGGGGCTAAGCAAACCATTCGTACAAGACAGCAAGGAAATCTGAACCCTCTATCGATAAAACAATGTATTCTCAGACTCCAGCTATGATTGACCTGCAATTTTCAGAAAAGATTCCTTCCTTTGAAGAAATACAAATCCAAAGAGGAAGGAGAGAAAAAAAAAAACAAAACAAAACACCACAACATTTTTAATGACGACCATCAGAGAAGAAACCAACAACTCTTTCCTAAAGTCCTTCAACTCATCCTCAGAAATGCACCAGATACACTTCTTCTGCCCTGTGGAAAGCTTGCTCTCTGTTTTTATTGATTGCTGTCGAAAGAATCCTCTTCACTGCAAGATTCCAGGGAAATTTTACACACACTTCACAAGACAGTAAAGGACTGGTCTTCTTGATATAATGGCATGTGATGTAGACAGCTGCTGTTAGAAAGCACATAGTATTTTTGTGTATAATAGTTACATTTAAAGTTTCAACATCTAAAGACTACCCAAAAACCTAAAAATTATTAAAATGTGGCAACAGAAAATGAGTACTCCTTTAGTAAACAAATTCTGATCCATATCTGAATACTTCAGTGCCAAAATATTTGCTATTTTAAGCTCTGCTTAAGACTACAGAGCCTGCATATAAAACACACGAGTTAGAGGCAAGAAACAAAATGATCAAGCCAAGAGAAACATCTGTTTCTTTTTAATATTAAGAATTACTTGCTGCCCATTAACTTTACAAAACTCCACTAAAGAAAGGAGGTGCAGGAATTAACTGAGGATAGCTTATTTTGCTTGCATTATTCATGGTGGTATACATTGAGAATAGAACTGGACACCCAAACTAGTAGAGCTGCAAGCCTAGAATTATTTAATCACTTGAATTTATTCTAGAAATTCTACAAGTAATGAAATGGCCTCTATTTTGCCATTTATTTCTACTAATAATGGAAGATTCACATTTCCAATCCTTCCTGTCTAGACTGCACTGTCCGCTTTGACTTCACTGACTGTAACAGGGCTTAGACACAGATGCCCACATGAGTGGAAAACATCCCTGCCAGTATTTGCCCTGATATGAACACCAGTTTCACTGCCCAGAGGGGTAGGGAAAATGGTACAGCTGTTAAGGACCTACCCACAGACTTCTTTCTTCAGTGGTGTGTGACTGTAAATATACATACGTGTATATTTACAGTGTCAGTTATTCAACCCTCAGTGTCTTCTCCATCAAGTAGATCATAGCAGATCAGTTGTACAGCCTCCTTTTGTAAAGCAATGTATATTTTAAGCAAGGGAATGTCAAAGAGACCCTAGTGAGATTCCGATCAAATACTTAATGTACCTAGAAAAATTGCTAGTTAAATTGCTGCTGATAGAAATTAAAAGTTCTGCAGGTTGTGAAAAATGAATGCTTAAATGGGTTTCCTGAAATGGTCTATAAAAGGCTAGAACAATAATACTAATGGAGTTCATCTGAACTGGACTGCACATTAGTGACTACATAATCCAACAATGCATAAACTCAATATATTTGTCAACAGTGTGGATTATGAAAGCATTAGACAAGAAGTAGGTAAGTCTGTTCTAACAAATCTCGCCCTACTTAGTACAGCCTATCAAAGCACACTGTCACACACAAGAATAAAGCAGACTACCATGATTTGGAAACAACAACAAAGGAAAACAGCCATTTCACCAAAATCCACTGAGATGCCTGTGAACCAAACACGGTTTTGCATAGGAAAAAATTAATTACGCCTCTGTACACCCATGACATGCTTCACTTGGAGTCACCTACACTATTTTGGCCACTCACATTTAAGCAAGTTAATGAAAGCAATCAAATAGGCTCAAAGGATGAGGATAAGGAAAAAACAAAGCACAAAGAACTCATCTGACAATGAATCCTGGAAACAGTGGCTAGCTGGCCTGCCAAACTAAAGACTGTTAAGAAACCCAATTGATATTTATAAAGAGTTAGGTAAATAGACTGGAGAAAACTACTAAGCTAAAAAATAACACTGCCACCAGCAAAACGCATAAACTGGGTAGAATATACTTAACTGAAAATCAGAGACTAGTTCTACAGTCTCACTATGGAAACAGCCCTCCCCTAAGAACACAGAGGACAAAAATTTAATCTTCGCCTATAGCACAATCAGTTTACAGAAGAGGCTGTACGACATAGCTGTCAAGAACTGCAGGCAACTGGAACTCAGTGGTGCTTCTGCTTTTTTCCCCCCCCAGCTATGCTAATTGTAAAGTGCATAACTCATAACTCCTCAAATGTTTAGATACGTTCAGGTTTTGAGCTTACTTCAATTTTATAGCCGGTGTTTTATTCAATTGCTTGATTACATTAACTTATCATATATGCACAGCCATTATCTGCAATTCCAAAACAGTTCTGTTCAAAATGTTTAGATAGGCTTGCACTAGTGTGGATGCAACATCATAAACTGTCATAACCCACTTTGAACTTCTACACTCCTGCATTTATCCCATTTACTAAAACATAGTGCCCTCAGAGATGTTTTGGAACATCTTGGCCTTTATACTTAAAAACAAGCTACACTAATGAGAAGATCATATAGGGGATGACAAACCACCACTGAACTTCACAAACAGTTTAAAACAAATTATAAATCTACAGATTGCTTGACGATTACATAAGATATAATTTAAGAAAATCTTACAGAAACTACACCAAGAAAGCAGTTTAAAGTCAGTAATAATTGTAACAGCTAAAAAACAAGAAATGGAGAGTCTTATTACATATTGTGTTCTTACCTTTTCCAGGACTTAGGTTTTGGTCTATAAACACCTTAAGCTCTCCATTGGCTTCAATTAGTCCAGCCTGTTAAAAAAAGTAGCTTTTATTAAATTTACACACACACAGCCATTCATTGTTAAGGACAGAAAATATTACACCAGAAGTCTCTGCTACTACACACTCTGTCACAAATCTGCCAACATGTAATGGCAGTGTTCGTGGCACAGTGTTTTGCCAAGTTTTAAAATCTTAATTGTATAAATACCATATTCTTAAAAAGCAGGCAGAACATCAGTTTACGCTTACCCCACCATTCTGTGTCTTAACTAAGGTCTTGCAGTGTACATGCACTATTTTAGCAGCTTGAACACCCTTCTAATGAGAACAACCAACACCTGCAACTGCTTTTCTCTGTGTAGATACTGTTTACCTATCAGAGATGTTAACAACTTCATAGCAAAAACAGCAGAGGTGGTAAGAGAGTGCCTCAAGTCATTTTAATCATAGAAAAAGGTATTAAGAAGAAATACCTTGAGCTTTTCAATCATTATATTCTGATTTTTGATAAAATAAAGTTCTTAAATGAAAGACCTACAGGGCGACATACAAGTTTACAAACTAATCAAGTTCATAGCAGTAGTTATTTTAAAAAAATGTTATTTTTTTTGATAAAAACACACTTGATGCACTGCTTCTGAAAAAATAATGAACACCAGCCACACAGACCATTTCCATTTAGAAAGAACAGCAAGAAAGTCAACACTTGTACTTAACCATAAATTAGCACGTGGTGTCACAGAGGGTAAAAAGACCCTAGCTGCATTTTGTGCATAGCTGGTATTCATAGGCTTCTTCAAAACTTGAAGAGACAATTAAATGGCTTGCTGTCACTCAGCAGGAAAGCTTTTTCTCTTACAAGACTACCTGTAAAGCCCTACTTACGATTCGCCAGATGTTCAGCAAACCAAGCAAGCCACTAGAGGATGCTGTGTTGCTGTTATTATCCAGGCGCATGACAGCAACGGTTTCTTAAGAAAGACCATGAACTTTGCAAAACGGAAAACTTCCTCCCCTCAGTGAAAGGGGAAGGGGGAAAAGATGACAACAGAGCACCAGGGACAGGCCAGAAAACGTACAGGAGAGACTTTTCTAAGGGAAGCATAAATAGCAATAGACCATAATGGCATGGAAGCAATGAGGAGCTGGTGGCACAAAGGAAATTTTGAGTGAGAGACAGTGGAACTGATGGGTCGAACAAAGAGCCTGTGGCAGTTCTGTCCTCCATTCTCCTAATTCCGCCTCCCACAATAATGAGATAGCATTGTTTTAAGGAGGCTAGAACAACTTACCAGTACACAAGCACTTGTCCATAGTAGGGATTCAAAAGTCCACTTGAACAAATGACAGTTCTACTGCCTTATTTCCAGGCACCATTTTATAATCCTAATTTCATCACACTTACTACGTAACTCAGAAGGGCAACAGACTATATCAGACACTTCCAAAGAAAGAAGGTATACTCATCATTGTGACATCTGTATCACATACAAGGCTGTTACTAGAGCTATGAAGATGCTACTGAGCTACACTTTATGGCAAAATGACATTCCAGAACACTGGAACTCAATGTGCTATAGGAAGACAAATTTTTGTTTAAGTGCTACATTAGACTCCAATTCTACCTCAATTTCACAACAACAGTGTTAACTCACACAGGAAGCACAGTCTCTTTGTCATAATTTCTTTAAATGCAGTACTTCATTTTCTATTCAACAACAGGAAGAGGAGACTTGGACTCAAGGATTCCTGCAAATCCTCTTTCCCACAAGAATCAAAAATACACTGATGAGACTGGAAAGACATTTAATATATTGAGTTTGTGATCACCAAGAAAACGGTTATTTTAATCTGTAATGTCTTTCATTCCAGAAGCACGTGAACTTAATACTTTTGAATTAAATCCTAAATTGCAAATTAGGCAATTCAGTAATCAATTATTTACTGGTCCCTTCCTATTTTTGTTTTAAACTAGAATCTCCAATAACCATTTCTATTAAATCATTTCATCCTTAAGTATTCAGGTAGTCCTCAAATAGTCTCATAAGCTTCAAATTTTCTTCTACATTACTAAACTACACCGTGATAAATATTACCCAAAACATCACGCAACTCCAAAATGCACAATCTAATCTAGCATTACAAAGGGTCAGATTACTGCTACGTGCCCTGGATCCATGCTTTTGGGTGACTGAAATTATGCAACTCACTGACAAACTGGAGAACATTTGGGAAAAACACTGCATTTAATCAATAAGAGAATACAATTTGGGAAAAATCAGAAAAGAGCAATCACTGAAAAATAACAACCCCCTAGTAACCATGATGCTGATGAGCAGTACAGCAGTTACAGTTCCACCACCTTTTCACATCGGTGTCTTACTGAACGTGCAGCTCTAGGTAAATATTCAACTCCTTTGTATGAGTTATGACTAGGAAAGTCTCCAAGAGAACTATCTGGAAAACACACTATCAGATCCCACAGCAAATAGCACCCCCAGCTGCTAATACTTATAATGAAAACCGATTTCTAGTGAAAATTCTGCTACTCCAGCCTCAGTATGCGCTTCAGACTTCCAGATATGCTATTTAATTCTAAGGTTACAAAAATTTATCACTAGTTTTGAGTCTCCTCAGTCACAGACACAAGCTTCCCAAACTTCCATCCTATACAAAATTCTAGTGTCTTTGTTCTTAAATGGAAACACTAGGCAAAATTTCTGTATTTCAGTTTATAATTCAAAGAAACTCCCACTATTTTTCATGCAAGGTTATTTTGCAGGAGAGCAGAATTACTGCACCACAACTCACCTGGCATAATGCAGTCCCCAAAAGAAAGAAAACAGGAGAAAATGTGACCATAGCTCCCATTAGGTGTACCACTGTTGCAGATTCACAACAACAAAAAAAACCCCACCCCAGCAAGAAGTGTCCCAGTTTCACCAATGGAAAAGTAACCTCCTGCCAAGGAGGGTTTAGACATCAAGGAAATTCTGTTGTCTCAAGGGAAAATAAATACGCCTTATCAAGCTAGTTGTAATAAGGTATTTTTGTATTTTTTTTCCATATTCCATGATTTCTCTTTATCTTCACATGATTCCCAACTTCAAGATGCATAACTAAGTTCGATGACAACCCCAGAGCTGCTTGAAATAATATCATGCTCTTAAAATTCTATTTTGAAAGCTTAAGTTTGTGCCATTTCACAATTCAGTATTGCTTTCTTCTTCAAAGTGACAAGTTGGCTATGCATACTTCTCTATGGCTACTTAAAGAAACTCATAGTAACCTAAATAAGCCACAGATACACCCTTCATCCTTCTCACATTACAAAATAATCAAGAATAATTTTTAAAAATAGTTTTTGTCACCCAGCATAGCATCTGAACAGTAATAACTTAAGATCTCCTTTCCACACATCAGAGGAAGAAGGTTAAAGATGTCTGGACAAATTAGTAGTCTGTTGATTTTAACTGTGGAAGCTACACTGGACTACAGACCTTAGCCATCATCTAGGCTTTGTCTCATCACATAACTCAGAAATCCTAAGCAAAAGAAATCAACTGATGGGCTAGACATACCGAAAATTCAACTGAAGCTATCTTTGACCTGCTATGAGATCAGCAGCAGTCATAAGGACTGGGAAGTCATTTCTATTCTGATTACAAGCAAAAGCTGAAAAGCACTACAAGTGCAGAAAGTTTTACAGTCAGTCAAATGTGAAATATCTTTGTAGAGACTAAACTTGATCTGAAAAGAAATTTGCTAAAACTGCAGAGAATTAAACTTTTTTTATAAAAAAAATCCCCTATTGCAGGATACCACACAATAATTTAGTATCTTGCTTACAAGCTAGTATTTGTGGTCTCTGACATTATGCACTAGAAATTCAACACTTACAACAAAAGTATTCTCTTCCACAGCTTTCCATACGAGTAACTCGATTTCTTAATAAAAAACTAGCATAAAATTGTTCACTAAATTTTTAAACTAAACAGGAAAGATTGAAGCTGGATTTGGACTGTAGGACAAGGAACTTATAAAAGCATGACCAAGAAGTTTGATTAAAACGAGACTTAACATGTACATGTGATCTATCAGTTTTAACCAGAAAGGAAGGTCACCCCCACTACTCTGAAATAAGTGAATACGAAGAACAGAAGGGAACAGAAACATCTCTGCTACCTTGCTTCTAGGTAAGGAGCCCATTTGAAATATACTGAAAAAGAGCTGAAAGAGAAAAAAAGTAGAGATGAATGGGAAGAAAGGTACTTGCCAAAATGTATTTCTCAGAATAGAAATTTTCAGTTGCTAAGAGCAGATTAAGACCACTAGATAGAGGCACTGGACTGGATCTGACAACAAAAGAAGAGATGTTTGTGCCAAATACACAATGGTTGAAGAATGGGAGTCAGAATGGAACAGTCAGAAAACGAGACTATTTTAGGACTGGCTGGGAACGTCAGCCAGAAAATCAGATGGAAGTGGCAGATCTAGAGTTGATGTAGAGAAATTGAGCATCACTGAAAAGCACAGGCAACAGAACTGATGAGAACCTATAGGAGACCTTTAATAGAACAAAGAGATCAGATCCTGTGAGGAGAAAGGAACTGTAAAGATGAACACCATCTACTCTAGACTACAACTGAAAGGATAAATAAACTGGAACTTAGACGGAGAAGTTAAAAAAAAATCAGGAAAGAATTAGTAAAGACAGGGACAAAAACTGGAGCAATTGGAGAGGACAAGTATTCCAGTTAAGAGCACATTTTTCCCAGAGCTTACCAAAGGTGTCAGGAGGATGACCTTGCTGACTACAGGCATTTGCAAAGCCTGCTAGCAAATAACCATGCATCTTGCGCCAACTTTACCCAACTTGATCCATACAAAATGACAATCCCTAGTTATTTACTACGTAAGAAATGACAATAAACGTAAAAGTCCTATGCCATGTGATTTTACTATGTGCTCCTTCACAGATAATGTAGGGGTTTTTATTGTTTTCCTTATTCAGTATCGGGAAGTAACAAACAACATGACATTAGCAGAGCCTCAAAGTGGAGAAAAGCTTATAATCAGGAATAATACTGCTTAGAACACCCTAATAATTCTTTCACTCCTATCCATACACAAACACCATTTGTAACAAAATGATAATGAAATTCCTTTTCCCATTGGATTCCCATCTTATTCAGTGACCAGAGCAAACATGCTCTGGGAATGAATGCTCATATAACTGCAGGACATCCAATTCATTTTTTGCGGAAATTAAAAAGCAATTAAGATACGAGTTAAGGGATTCCAAAAAAGAAAGTTCGTAAATTTAAAAGGCAGGAATTTTGTTCTGCAAATGAAGTCAGTGAGAACAATTCCTTAAGTGTATAAAATAACTTCTAAAATTGCAAAATTCTCTGACATGCCATTTGACTGTGTCTTAGCAGTTTTCCTTCTCAGAGACCATACCACGTCCTCAGTTCACGGTAGCATCTTCAAGATGAGTGTGTTAGACAACTACTCAGCAAGGAGCCATACCATAGAGAGGAGATTTCCAAACAGTAAATTTGAATTATTATATTAGCATCTTAACTAGCAAGACAACAGTCAAAGCACTAGATATTGAAGATCCGGATCACAGAGAATTGTGAAGGTAAAAACTAATACAGGTTAGTAACTCAGTTAAGCATTGTCGATCTTTGGCCTGAATACAGGCTCCACTGATTCTGTATGCACATTGGACACTAAGTGTACACAGGACGACATCTGAGGTCTCCTTATTGAGGAATATGTCAAGACCATTAGCATTTTTGCCTCTTCCTTCTGAACAGAGCAAGACGTGCAGAATTCACAAAAATTAATTAATTCATTTTGAAGACGAGTCAAAGTAATTCAGTCTAAGCAGCCACACAGATGAAAAATAACACAGGAGTTAAAACCGTAATACCGACTTGTTTCTTACAATAACTTCAACTGCCCAAGAGATACAGTCCTTGCAAAATTTAAATCTGTCACCCTCGAAACTAACCATGAAGCTGTAAGAATAAAGCAAAATAAAATATTCCCAGGGTAAACATGACCAAAGCATCTGTTTGCCACTTCTACCACATGAACTAATCAGAAAATAAAATCATCATTTGTGCTCTCCTGAACTAACATTCATCTCCACAGAGGTACCAGCAGCAGCCACTTCCACAAGCAGCTTTTAGATTTGACCTAAATAGACTTGTTTTTCCAGCCAAATCAAATCTTTACAGCACTTTGTCCAACAGCATCTGAACCACAGCTGAAATCAACAATTAATATTAACCAGGACCCATTCTGAAACCATTTGCCTCACTAACTTCCTTATCAGTGTATTGTAAGGCTATAGCAGCCCTCAACATGATTTTCAAGCAAGTCTGTACAACCATTAATGCAATACTAGGATGCTTAACAAAGGTACCATAATACAAGGCAAGTAAAGTAGCCAGCAGCATTTTTGTGGATACGGACCACTGTGAACCTCTAAAACAAGTTGTTGACTGTCTGAGAACCACTACAACTATAGAATGTTTAGCAAAGATTGGCTCATTTTTCCTCACAGTCCTAATTAGCCACAATAAATCTCCATTAAGTGATACCCAGGCAAGCAAATACAAACGCTAAAATAAGTGATCCTTAGCATACCTTAACTTTTAAAAGCTGCATTTTTGTTTATCGAGTCAAGTTGTCAACATAGTGTACATTATATTATATAATTGTAATACCACAACTATATAACTATATAGACTCACAACCATTAACTGATCTGTAGAATTAATAAAGAAGCTAAAAACTTGAAGTCTACAGGAAAAAGCTTTGTTTACACAAATAAACTGGCAAGGTGACAGGCAACTTCTGAGTTGCCATTTTCTGACTTATAAATACAAACCAACATAGGAAAAGATGGAAACTGTCATTGTGTATTTGCAATGTAAAAAGGAGAGCTTAAAGATCATTTTCCTTCTGTTTTTCTTTTTTTAAATGTAACATCTGAAATCCCAGACTGAGACACCTTTCAGAAGATCCAATTCTACAATATTATTTGATCTTCAGTTTGCAAACTTCTGAACAAGTTAGAACTGACTAAAGGCAAATGGAAATAGATCAAGCTGCCGAGAGTCACTGAACTAAAATGATATCAAAAAAGGTGTATGAACCACTTGAGATCCACTGAAGACTCAACTTCTCTACTGCCTCACTGAAATTCGCGGTACATAACCAAAAATAAACATTAAAGGAGAAACACATGCTGATATTTTAAGAAAAGACTGGAAAATGTTTTGAAGACTTTTCAATACTCCCTAGGCATTGAAAGTGCATCATGTAAAAAAGATCCAAAATACATCTTTTCCTACCTCGATTAGGCTCTCCTTTTTTTTTAAAATTCTGCTTTATTTTTAACCTTTTCAGAGCACAAAGACACGCTCAAGATCAATGCAGAAGCACCACATGAAAGCTATTAAGCAGTACAACTTTTGTGGTGTTCTGGCAAAATTAATCTACAGAAACGAAGATCTACTTCTTTCCCCAAATTTAGAAGATCTACTGATCTATCCAGTAAAGTTGCTGGAAAAAATCAGTTTGCTGCGAGTTTATTTTTTAAACATTGAGTAAAATATTTCTTAAGTAACATTGTGCAATAAATTAATTGGAATAAACTACATACCTAAATGTATTCTGGAGACTCAATTTTAACATACCATCAACACAAATCCCTGTGTCTAGATCTCTTAAACAGTAATATTAGGTCGGGTGCTGTACTTTGCGCAGGCAGAATTTCTTACATGGTGTCTAAGATTTATATATGTGCAAGGGGCTTCCTTTGCAAAGATACATGAGTCACAGGTACTATTCAATGAAAAATTAATAAAATCACTATGAACAAGAGGTAAATTAAGCTTTGTGCAAACTAGACATCAAGAGAAAAAAAAAATGAATAAATCAATTAAAGCAAAAGATAACAGCAGAATAGAATAGTTCCAAAGCCAATACCACAGTTGGCAACCTATGAAACAGTAAAAAGTATGAGCTTTCCAGATGAACAGGTCTCAAGAAAGATATTTCAGTCTGTGAGAAATTTTCTGAAGACTAGCAGTAGTGTGTCAGTTTAAATTTGTTAAACATCAAATTAGTTTTCAACCATATGTTATCACAGAATCACAGAACGGTTTGGGTTGGAAGGGACCTTGAAGATCACCATAGTTCCAGCCCCTCTGCCATGGGCAGGGACACCTCCCACCAGACCAGGTTGCTCAAGGCCCCATCCAACCTGGCCTTGAACACTTCCAGGGAGAGGGCATCCACAACTTCTCCTGGTAACCTGCTCCAGTGCCTCACCACCCTCACTGTGAAGAATTTCCAATCCACATCTTCCCTATTCTCATTTAAAGCCACTCCCCCTCATCTTATCACTCCATGCCCTTGTAAAGAGTACCCCCCTCTTCAAAGACTGGAAGGCAGCTATAAGCTCTCCTCAGAGCCTTCTCTTCTCCAGGCTGAACAAGCCAAATACTCTCAGCCTGTCCCCATGGGGAAGGTGTTCCAGCCCTCAAGATCATCTTTATGACCTCCTCTGGACCCATTCCAACAGTTCCATATCCTTCTTACATTGAGGATTCCACAACTGGACACAGTACTATAGGTGGGGCCTCATGAGAGTAGAGTAGAGGGGCAGAATCACCTCCCTTGACCTGCTGGCCACACTTCTTTTGATGCGGCCCAGGATTTGCTTCACTTTCTGGGCTGTGAGTGCATATTGCCGGTTCATGTCAAGCTTCTCATCAACCAGCACCTCTGAGTCCTTCTCTTCCGGGCTGATCTCAATCACACCATCCTCCATCCTGTACTGAAATCAGGGATTGCCTCGATCCAGGTGTAGAACCTTGCACATGGCCTTGTTGAACCTCATAAGGTTCTCATAGGCCCACTTCTCCAGCCTGTCCAGGTCCTTCTGAATAGCATCTCACCTTTCTGGTGTGACAACTGCACCACTTATCTTAGTGTCATTGGCAAACATGCTGAGGGTGCACTCGATCTCGCTGCATATATCATCATTGAAAATATTAAACAGCATTAGTCTCAGTACAGACCTTTCTCCATGAACACTTAGATTTTTTTTTTTTTTTTTAACGACTGGACGCAGTCCATGCAATAATGGTGAACAACTGAAACAATCATAAGCAAGCGCTACCGTACAGATTACTTCGTTTATGTAATTAATGTATTTCTATATACGTATTTTTTGAGATCAGAAGAATCATACCCATTCCTTTTGTCTAGCCCTTTTCTTAGTACCCACTGTAATACCATGCATTGGACTCTCCAGTACCCGCAAGTGACACTTACTTTTATTTAATAGTGGGTCTTCAAAACCCACAAGCTTCTCTTTATGGCTGCTTGAAACCCTCCAACAGTCCATTTGCAATAGAGGTAACAGAGGAGACCTAGGGTCACACCAAAGTTGGATCTTCAGCTACACTACAAAAGCTGTTAATTTAGTGGTGGAGGGTATGTTAACCATTGATACTAAAGAGTATTTTATTTTATATATTAGAATTATCTGAATAGTGGCCAGCAAGCAGTCCTCAGTCTTATACTGGGAGCTAGAAGACAAAAAAATAAGTTACCTAATTTACTATCTTGCTACAGTAATTCGCATTCCTTCTATCAATGTTGCATCCTGCCTATTCTTGAGCATGCCAAGGATGGACAGGTCACCGATTCATTTAGTGTACCATGCTTCCCCTCAGACTATTAATCCCATGAATCCAGTGAGCAGAACAGGTCATCTGAGGACCTCAGTGCTTATGCTTGGCTCCTCCAGCTCCTGCCTCAAAGATGTCACACTTTTAACCAGCGGAAGAGGTTACAGGAGACTCCAAGTCTTAAGAGAATGACACTGATTAACCAGGAAGAGGAATACTGGCTAAAGTGGAGTTTTTTGAGATTGTCTGCATGTGATCTCTCTATCTCAGACCAAGAAACGTGCCGTATGTTGCATCCACTGTTCTCAACGAAGACGTACACAGCGTAAATGTGCATGTCAAACTGTACCCAACTCTACCAACCTCAATACAATTTGCCATCCAGCCTCTGACAAGCAACAGAGTGATCCTGCTCCCAAGGTACACAAGACCTTGAAATACTGCAGTGATGTCCTCTAGTCCACACACTTTTTTCATTGTTTCTTTAAATACACAAAAAGTAAGTCGTTCTAGTAAGTAAGATCTTCTGAAGTGAATGTGAAATTCCTCGGCCAATCTGTCTGATTCTGTTAGAACTGCTCCTCAGCTGCACAAAACACTCACATAAAACAAAAAATGGCTATGCCTATTACTGTTATCAGATCACACTGGAAAAAAAAAGTTTGCCTCTTTTTTCCACCTTTATATTCACTGCATTCCAGATCCCATACCCTTTATGTATAAAT
The DNA here is from genome assembly GCA_033459285.1 of Clamator glandarius. Classification (NCBI taxonomy): domain Eukaryota; kingdom Metazoa; phylum Chordata; class Aves; order Cuculiformes; family Cuculidae; genus Clamator; species Clamator glandarius. Next base: position 2,298,730 of record JAUNZM010000393.1, on the reverse strand, counting down.
AGTTTACAAAAAATAAATTTATACACCCACAGACACTTTCACATTCACAAGCTCGTATTTCTCTTTTTCCTTTTACTTTACTATTTATTTACTATTTCCTTTTCCATGACTATTTTTTAACCTATCCAACTATAACATTACTGGCGATTACTTCATCTACAGGCTCTTAATTAAGGAGCTACATATATCTTCCCCGCCTCATAACTTCCTGATCACCGCCTAGACAATGAAAGTATTCTGCAGAAATAAAATAAATCAATGCTTGGTTGTTCATTTTCTCTTTACTGCACACCCTGAAAAGCATTAGAGGTATACATTTTAAAGTAATATTTAAGAGAATTTAGACTTGGTCAAATAGCTCATAAGCACTATCTTGCCAGCTTACCTCACCAGTACTTTTGTATTCAAGTCTTTATAAAAATATTCAATTGGGTTGGCCAGTATTCTCCATCCTGCTCCTCTTTTGTTCAATTATCCGCTAAAGCCTCAGCTTGCAAACTTTTACAAGTATTTGACTTTTAAAACGCGCCTTTTCAAATTATAGTTTTCATAAAGAGGTATCAGAAGCTGGAAGTGAGCAACAAAAGGAAAGGAAAAGTGCTCTCCTGTGGCAAGTGGGAGGAGGGGTTCAGTAAGAGCATGTTATCCTGCAGAGCCTCAGCTCTACACCCTCCTCTTGTGCAGAGCTCCCATTTCACCATCACCAGAGCAAGCACTGGCCCAAGCAGCACAGAGTAACAGTGGGATGCGCACTGAGCCTGCGTTCCAGAGCTGGAGCCCTGGCTGTGTAAATGCCACCTGAAGCTCAGACTTGGCACTGGAGCAGCACAGCCCTTACCACAGTTTAGCCATCTCGGCCCTGCTGAGAAAAAAGGGAAGGAAGGGGCGGGGGTATTCACCAACTATGCCATCTTCTTCACCACTCTATCTCTCAGTTAGTGCACTGGATAGGTGACACGGCAGAACCACGAGCCATTAATCACAGCAATATTTCCCTGTCAGAATATTTAAGTTGACAGCAGTGCAGGTCTTCACGGACTCAGTGCCCAGAAATTTAGTGATACTAATTCTATTGTGACTAAATCCACTATTTTGCTAGGAAATAAACTTGGATTTTGGACAAAAAAATATGGGAATCAGGCTCTTCCCTTCTGAAAAATCGTAAGTGTTATACCAATTAGCACCTCTACTTCCTAGCACTAAATCAAGCCTAATAGGGCCCATAATCAGTCCTGGAAATTTCAAGTTTCCCAGCATTCACTACACATTTCAGACATCATGTAGCGGTGGGTATGTAATAGTCTGCAAAAAGGTAAGCAGTTCATCTTTCTTCCCTGAGGCAGGATTAAGCAAGTATAGAGGTTTTTAAGAACAGGTTAGACAATCCTTCATTTAGGATTTCATAGCCTTCCTAGCTACCCTGTTCCGGTGCTCAAGTACACTTAAAATTTTACCTAAAACCTGACCTAGATCTTCAGTTTTCCAAATACAGCTTATTAATTCTTGTAACACAGATACTGACAGCAGTTTCTCTTCCTATCTGTATAATCATCTTCCATTTCTGAAGTATATTATCACGTATGCTATTCCTCCCTTGACTACTCTTTTCTAGAACAAGCTAGATCTTTGAAAAATTAGGTTCTGTCTTAAACCTCTCATTCTGCTCCCCTAGACCTTCCAGGATATGCATCTGTATTTCCAGGTGCTTGCACTTCTTCACTTACTTGATCTCTCTCTCCCAAAAGCTAATATTAACTCTAGATTCTCTATTACTTTGAACTGTTTCAGTTCTCCTAGCCTAACACTCCTCTTTCATTTTCTTCCCGCCTATACGGCCTTTCATCCCCTGAACTCTTGCTATCTGTAACAGGCTCGGCCGCCCTTATCTCTTCCAGGCAAGCTCTGAGTGACTATGTACTTCTGGTTACTTCTCCACACATCATGTTTCTCAGTTGCTTCCGAACTAATAAAATTCTCTACAAGTTAGTTAAACCAATCACTATTACATGAAAATGCACTATCTGAAAGCTACAAGAGTTGACATTAGATTGCAATCCGCCATTTAAGTACCAGAGTTGTTTCACTTTTCCTTAGCTTGTATACTGCTGGGGGGAGTTGCAGTGGGGGCGAAGGGAAATGTAATCTAATTTGACTACAGCATAGTATCTTCTCTTATTTTGAATAAAGAAATGTGAAAGCCAAATTATATTAGGTATTAATGATGACTTACATCTTAAATGCACAAATCATTGCTTTTTTTTTTTTTGACAGTACTGAAACGGGTGAAGAGCAAACATGGTTCAAGAAGTAGGCCACAGAATGAAAGCCACTAACCTTACTGGCAATGGAAGTCTATGATGAAAGTCCCCAAAGCCTGTTTTTACGGACACTAACCAGCATTTTTTAGTAGACAGACAAAACAATGAACACATATGGAGACTGAATTATCTTCATTCTCTTTAATACAAGATGCCTCTTTGAACACAAGAAAGGCAATGCTAGTTGACAACAGTAGTCATCAACAACTCCACTGTCTGAACAGTATTTGATGGATTTTTCTAAATCTAAGTCAAAACCAAGCTGGTTTAGCATTCTGCGTGAATACGCAAAATGCCAATGGCCCAACTGCTTTTATGAGCATAGTGAATTCTTAAGATTAATTACTCTGAAAAAAATGGCTGCAGATCTGAAGCTGCTTTATGCTGGAAAACATAGCCTAGGCTTGATGTACAGTGTAGATAAAGTTCCCTATATTCATTAAAGCTAGCTATTACAAAGCGTGACCTGGTTCGCTTTTGTTAATAAAACCAAAAACACTCTATGAGCTATGCTTCCACACGTGACGTGCTACAAACATACTTACATCTTTTGCCATGTTACCAAAGACTAGAAATCAGTCCTCTTGAAATCTTGACGGCTGCAGGACACGGAGACAATGGTGCTATTTTCTAGAAAGCGAGTAAAGACAACATCAGCTATAAAAATGAAAGGAGGGAAAGTTTGTGACTACCATCAAATACAATTATTTTTAACAACAAAAAAACATTTTTAAAGAAGAAAAAGTTTTCTCCTGACCAATTCCGCATTCAGCCTACCCCCAGCTCTCAGCTCACGCGTGGGAAACCCTGGGAAACACTCCTTTTCCGCAGTGGGGGGGTGGTGGAATCTCTCCCGGAGCAGGAGCGCCCTTCCCGCTCCCGGCGGGGCAGCCGGTCCCTGTCCAGCTGCGCCCGTCGCAGCGCCAAACGGCGGGGAAACAGATCGCTCCCTCGGCCTCCTCCTCCTCCCCGTTTCCAGCAGGCACAAGTAGGCCTCAAGGGCCAGCTTCCCCCCGCCGCCCCCGGGAGCCTCGCAGCCCCCTCCTCTTCTTCCTCCTCCTCCTCCTCGCGGGAGGCCGGGCCGAGGCTGGGCAGCGGCCGCCGCGCTGCCGGGCACCCAGCGCCACCGGGAGCCCCGGGCGGGGCCTCAAACCCCCACCCCCGGCAGCTCGGGGGCCGCGCTTCGATCGCCTCGGAGGCGGCGGGTGTGCGGGGAAAGGGGGGAACGGACGGGGGGGGAGGTGAGGCGGAGCGGGAGAAGGAGAAGAGGGCGAGAGGACGGAGATGAGGAGCAGGAGGGCGAGAGGAGGAGCAGGAAGGGATGAGGGAGCAGGAGGGGGAGAAAAGGGGGAACAGGAGGGAATAGGGGAGCAGGAGACGGAACAGGAGAAAGGGAGCAGGGGGAGAAGAGGGGGAGCAAGGGAGGATGGGGGAGCAGGACGGGGAGAGGTCGGGGAACAGGGGGCGCAGAAGGGGATGTGGGAGCAGGAGATGGAACAGGAGAAGGGGAGAAAAGGGGAGCAAGCGAGGGTGGGGGATCAAGGAAGGGTGGGAAGGAATGGGGGAGCAGGAGAGGAGGAGGGAGGGAATGGGGGAGCAAAAGGAGATGGAGGAGCAAAAGCAGATGGGGGGCAAAATAAGGGAGAAACAGGAGAGGGGGAGCAGAGCAGAAGGGAACAGGGGAGCAGAGCAGAAAGGAGCGCCCACCCCGTCCCCGGCCAACCCTGTCCCCAGCCCCCCTCGCCCCGCCGACGGCGGCACCCCCACCCCATCCTTATCCCATCCCCCCACAGACGTCCCCGCCGCTCCTCCACGCTCCTCCCGGCCCGCACCTGAGCGGCCGAAGGCAGAGAGCGCCGGCTCCATCCCCCGCTGCCACCGCCACCACCACCCCCAACACCGCCGCCGCCGCCGCCACCACCCGCAGACAGGGACCGCGGAGCGACAGCGCCCGGCAACCCCCGCCTGCCCGCCCGCCGCCGCCGCGGGAGGAGCCCGACTGCACATGTGCGGCGGCGCGCGCGCGCGGTGGCGGCGGGAGGGGGCGGGGGAGGAGGGAGCCGCGGGGAGCGGGAGCCCAACCGCCCCAACGGCGCGAGGGGGGAAAGGGGGGGGGTCACGTGGCGCGGGGTCGGGGCGGGGGACGGGGGGCGAGGCGCGAGGACGAGGGATGGGTGGGGGGCGCAGGTGATGCGGGGTTTAGGGAGGGAAGGAGGAGGAGGAAGGCGGGGGGGGGGAGAGGGGTGTCGCGTCTCGCCCGACGGGCTGTCACCTCCCAGCCCGCCCCCTTCCCTCCGCCACCCCGCACACCTGCCCCCTCGAAAGGGCTTTGGGGAGGGGGGGGGAGGTGGAAAGGGGAGGCCAATACATCTGCCCCTCCGCGCCCACCCCCACCCTTCTTGGCGCGGTGGAGGGGGAGAGGGGGAACAGGGGGATTAAAAATAAAAAATAAATAACATGCATTAAAAAAAAAAAAAAATTGAAACTTACACTTTTGCGCGTCCCCCCGGCGTGACGCTGCGCGCTGACGTCACGCCGGGGTGTAGCGCGCGCCTTGCACGGGCGCACGCGGGGCGCCCGAGCCAACCGCCCCGCGGCTCCATAGGGCGGGCGGGAGGGAGGGAAGGAGGGAGGGGAGCGGGGGCGCATGCGCGGCGTTTTCGCGCCTCGGCGCTCGCTTCCCCCGCGCCCTTTCTACTGGCGGGCGCGCGGGAAGCGGCGGCGCCGAGCACGTGGGGCGCGCGAGCCGCGAGGGGGGGAGGCGGGAAGCGGGAAGGGAAAGCGGCGGGTGTCTCCGTGTCCCCCTTTATCACCCCCGCCACGCGCCGCCCCCCCCGGCCGACCCCGGGGCGGGGGGCGCTGCGGTCGAGTTGCCACAACGTCCTGCCGGTGCTTCCTCGCTTCCTCACGGCGCTGATCCCGTGCTCAAGTTAGGGTTACACAGTAATCCGAGTGGAAGTTTTTCCGCTAGGCGACTTGTGCTCTCAAGCTTGAGTTGTCATAGACTCGTAGATGGGCTCCATCAAAAGAAGTGCAGCCAGCAGGTCGAGGGAGGTGATTCTGCCCCTCTGTTCCTCTCTTGTGACACCTCACCTGGAGTACTGTGTCCCATTGTGGAATCCTCGACATAAGAAGTGTATGGAACTGTTGGAATGGGTCCAGAGAAGGGCTGCAAAGAGACTGGAGCACCTTCCGTACAAGGACAGGCTGAGAGAGTTGGGCTTCTTAAGCCTAGAGGAGAGAAGGCTCCGAGGAGACCTTTTAGTGACCTCCCAGTATCTGAAAGGTGCTACAAGAAAACCGGGGAGGGACTGTTTACAAAGGGTGAAGGGCAATGGGTACAAACTGGAGAGGGGCAGATTAAGACTAGACCTAAGGAGGAATTTCTTCAATACAACAGTGGTGAGGTACTGGCACAGGTTTTCCAGGGAAGTTGTGGCTGCCCCATCCCTGGAGGTGTTCAAGGCCAGGTTGGATGGAGCCTTGGGCAGCCTGATCTAGTGGGAGCTGCATTTCTTCTAGGAGTGAATGTAAAACTGGTTGGTGCAGGGCAGAGGGGAGAGGGAGATGCAGATACTTTGTACGATACCCAGCTTGTGTGGTACTAGGCTGTTTATAACACCGTGAAGAAGGGAGCAGAAAGTCAAAGGTTGGATCTTTCTCTGAAACTGTGTTTCTTATCACACCTGGGGAAGAAGACTGGTCAGGAACAGAAGACATGACCTGCCAAGCCACTATACAGAAACAGAACAGCATAACTAGCATAGACGCCAGAGAAGATACATTTCATCAGTTGACTAGGCCCACATTTGTTTACTTTTAAACCTTATTAATTTTATTATTTTTATAAGACATTGGAGGAGTTGTGTTTTATGGCACCAAGCCTTGACAATATTCAAGAAGCATTTGGACAATGTGCTCAGACGCATAGTATGAACTTTAGGGTTGTGCAGGCACAGGAGTTAGACTCGATGATACTTGTGGGTCCCTTCTAAACTCAGGACATTCTATGATTCACTCTGCGATTATAATCATGAGGAAACATTAGCTACTGTAATTCTTGTAGAATCATAGAACATTTTGGGTTGGGAGGGACCTTAAAGATCATCCAGTTCCAACCCTCCTGCCATGCGCAGGGACACCTCCCACCAGATCAGGCTGCCCAAGGCCCCATCCAATGTGGATGTGGGTCATCCACAATTTCCCTGGCCAAGCTGTTCTAGTGCCTCACCACTCCCATTGTAAAGAAATTCCTCCTTATGTCTAGTCTAAATCTGCCCCTCTTAATTTTATAGCCATTGTCCCTAGTCCTATCACTACATGCCTATTTTCTTGATAAACAGCAATCTTTGATGTTTTTCATTCACAGTTACTCGGCTTGCTGCTCTGGGGTTCCATGGCTGCTCATGCCGTAACTTGTTCTGACAATGACAATGACCATTACTACCCCATTTTTTCATTCTTCTTGACTGAACCTGATAGCAGCGAAAGATGATGAAAATAAGTTTATAACTGTTTACAACTTAACAGAAAGAGGCAAGAACTTTAACACACAAAACCATGAAGCGCGCCCAAGCCAGGTGCAGAAAAAAAAATGCTTCCTAAAAGGCAGCAACTCCTCCAGTTCACAGTACTGCTCTCCACCCTCCACATATACAGTGCCTGTGGATTTACACTGCCAATATATCTGAAGTCCTTAACCACACCCCTGCTCCTCTGTTCCACCATCCCAACTACCACAAGCTCCAGCCATCTCCAGGAATGCACCCTCAACCGGGTATGTCTGTCCAAAGCATTTCCTCTGCTGTTTTGGGGGGATTTTAATGGTCTCAGGTTGAAGAGAAAACATCTATCTTCTCTAGTACAAAGCCAAATTGACTGAAACTTATGAAATTAAAAGTCAAAAATAGTTCATTGTGTGATCTGCAGGGACTAAAATAACTGCTAGCGTGCAAACAGAGGAGCAGCGACTATCAAAGAACAGAATGTGAACTTCATGCTGCTACCCGCTTTTGCAAACTGCACAGCTTTGCTGCAGACATCTGAATTGATGATCTTTTTGACCCTAGTCAGTAAAGAAACAGTGACTGAAGACCACCTTTTTTAGTTTCTCAAATTTTTCTGTCTACCTTTGCGACACCCTGCTGTGCTGCTCATGCTTCCCCATAAACCTCTTTGCTTCAAGTTTGCTGCGATACAACTGAAAAAGCACATACAAGGAAGGAGAGCAGCCTGGTTTGTTGGCATTTGACACATTACTATCTGCCCAAGCATACCCACTTCCAGGTGTGTTTTTTTTCTCTAGCAGATGGATGTTCACAACTAACTGGATGTATTAGTATCAGTGGAAATATCTTCAGTGTTTCTCTCATCTCCAAGTGTGCCTTCCTCAGGCATTTTGGAGTTTTTTGTAGTGGTGAAAGTTATTCCAGTTCACAATTGGTTTTCATGGCCTGCCTCCCCCTTTTAAGTGTGCTTGAAATAGAGAACAGATCACAACTTCAAACAGCATCAGCATTGAAAAAGGTGTGACAGACAAAAGGAAACTGTGTTCCAAGACATGATTAAGAAAGATGGGGAGGAGTTGTTCATAAAGGCTTGTAATGATAGGATGAGAGGCAATGGGTATAAACTGGAGAGGGACAGAGTGCAGCTGTTGGAATGGGTCCAGAGGAGGCTACAAAGATGATCAGAGGGCTGGAGCACCTTCCATAAGAGGACAGGCTGAAAGAGTTGGGCTTGTTCAGCCTGGAGAAGAGAAGGCTCCGAGGGCATCTTATAGGGACCTTCCAGTACCTGAAGGCTACAAGAAAACTGGGGAGGGACTGTTTACAAAGGCTTGTAGTGATAGGACTAGGAGCAAGGGGTATAAACTAGAGAGGGGCAGATTGAGACTAGACCTAAGGAGGAATTTCTTCAATATGATGGTGGTGAGACACTGTCACACTTGTGGCTGCCCCATTCCTGGAGGTGTTCAAGACCAGGCTAGATGGGACCTTGGGCAGCCTGGTCTAGTGAGAGGTGTCCCTGCCCATGGCAGGGGGATTGGAACTGGATGGTCTTTAAGGTCCTTCCAATTCAAACTATACTATGATTCTATGATCTAGGCTGTGGTCTGAAACCTAGAACAGATGCAAGAGGACATGCATGTGGACACATTTTGACCAACTGCTTTAAAACTGGAAGCCAAGCTATCTTAAAAGAGGGACCTGTGTGAGTCCCTGGCTTAAATAAAAACCTAATACCAGCTGCCAGCCTTGTCAGCATCTGCCCTCATTGGGAGGTAGCATCTCCCAATTCTTAAATTTCTGCTCTATTTTAGGACATAAAAAAATACAGCCTGGCACTGTAACCTTGAAAGCGTCACCATTCCCTGATCTAGATTCTGTCCCCCAAGGCAGGATCACTTATCCCTAAGCCACTCAGGTCACAATGTTGTCCAGTTTGTTCTTTGTCTCCAGCAATCAAGATTTTCCTGGTCTTACACTGCCCTAACTGTCAGTAAGTTTTTCCCACCCAGGAATGGTAATTACTCAACAGAGGCAGTGGGAGAACCAAAGCAGCACACCTCCTGGGCTCCCAAGTGAAGCTGGTAGAGGCATGCCTTTCTTTTCTGCCTTTTGTTTCTTCTAGGGTGGGGTGGGCCACACATCTTCCAGCCCTTCGGGCATCTTGCTGCTCTTCCTTCCCGCTTCACTAGTTTTGTTTACTCTGTTGATGTCAGGCCATCATAATATTGGATGTCTGGTACTACATAGTCCTTACAAGCTTTTGCTGTTTCCCACAAAGATGTTAATGCTGTTAGAGTTGCTTGCCTCCTGTCACTCATGGGTCCAGTTTCCTCCACATTTGGCACTGCCCACGTGCTGGAGCACTGCCAGGATGGCTCACAGAGCAGAACTACAGATTCCTTCCCTAGACAAACCCCAGGAGCGCTTTTGTGGTTAGGTTGTTCCTGGGTTCACTCCAACAGGCACCGAGACCACACTAGGTTTCCTACACCCTCCCATCAGGCATCACCATGCAGCACTACTTGCTGTACCAGACACCCCCACACGCCTTTCTGCCTGCAAAGCAGGGAACGTCCAGCTGTAAACCAAGTGAAATACAAGGTATTGTGAGGCTGCTTTCTCATCTTTGAGGGTTATAAGAAATATAAATTCTTACAGCTTTTAAAAAGCTATGTAGTCCCATGGATTAGTCCACGATGACAGCATTGCTTGAGCCGTTCGAGACCTGTGTCAGTCACAATTCTATGAACCTACTTCACAGCTCTCACTATGTATTTTCCTTCTGAGGAACTGAAGCGCAGCCTGCTCTGTATGGGATAAGCCATCAGTAGGATGTCTGTGGGTCCATATATACCAGTCTGACCCTGGGAACAGGGAAATTACTCAGAAACTATAAGCATGGCCCACTCTAGCAGCTTTTAAACTGTTTTGGTTCTTTTGCCCCTCATAAGGAGTTACATGCAAGAACCCAGATTTTCAGAAAGGAAGCCCTACAAAGCAAGCAAGCAGTTACAGCCACCTCTGAAACAAACTAACCAACCCTCTTGTACCCCCCAGTAGCCCCCAGGTATGCTGAATGAGTTGCTACTCAAGCACAGATTTCTGCTTTAATTTTATCTACTCAACATAGAAAGAGAATGTTCCAGAGCTCAAGCATAAGGTTCCTAAAAAGCTGAAATTATATCTAAGTGGGCCAGTTGCAAAATATTCTCCTCATTTTCCATACAGGCATGACAGATCATTCAGGAATAAGACCTGCTGCTTCTGTCCTAAGATTGTATCAGGAAACTACTCCATTTTGACATGAAATTTTGCACAGAGCCATTACCTGCATTTCAGGATACATTTACAGTATCTCAATATACCTCCAAATTTTTTACACAAATCTCACATATCTAATTGTAACCAAACTTATCATATGTCCAATAATGTTATTAATTTGGATTTGCATCTAACATTCAATCAGGAAATCTGAGTCCATGTCAACAAAGAGGCATAGAATATTGATACTCAGATGAGGCCCCAATTTCTTTTCCCCAGGTTCTCAGAAAGCCTTGCCAAGTTATAACCAAATAAAAAATTATTTGGGAAAGAAGTGACAGAGATAAGGCAACCACCAGTAAGGTACCTAGATACTTGTTTTGCATTTTGGACACAGTACCAAAAGGATTCTTTACCAAACTCCTTTAAAAGCTAATCAATAAAATATTTTTTTCTTTTAAGAGACACAAACCATAAATATTTCCTGCTCTCCTAACTGCAATTTTCCAGAGAAGTACAACTAGCCACAACAATTTATTTAGACAAAAACTACTCATCACAGCTGTATTACTTTGCATAATAGTTTCAAGCTAAGAGACATAACAGAAGCCATACAGAGGTCTCTACTTTTGTCTGTCATAAATCCTACTCCACCTCCCCGAAACACAGGTGGCAAACTACATGTGAAATAAGCATCTTTCAAAACCAAAATGAGGCATTTTGGAGAGCAGCTTTTATTTCAAGCAGAAACTATGACCAAGGTAAGAGCTCTCTCCCTAGTGCAGTTAAGCAAAGTTCAATGATTTTAGTGACATGCCTGAAAAAAGGAGTAAAAGGTTTGAGTTGGTAGATTGGTTAAATGGTACCATAACACTTTTGATCGGCCTGTCTTTTGATTACAAAATATTGAAATACACCAACAAATCAGTTTCAAATTCCTTTTCTGTTACAGACTAATTCTATAATCAAACTGTTATATTTATAGGGCAGCTTTTTCCTCTGCACTGTTGTCACTGTTCCTCAGAAACTTCTGAAACTATTCACAGAGAGGTGTGATTGCCATGCGTTCCTGCAACTTTTATAAAGCATCAGTGCCCAGAAAGAAATCCCCAAATCCTGTAAGCAAGAACCACAATATGATGAACCCTATCCTGTAGTACCAGTACATAAACACTCCAGACTAGTCCAAACTGCATTTTGACAAGCGGAGCAGATGTGGGAGAAAACACAGGAAGAAACTGAGGCTAATGAGGTAAAGAGGTATAAGGCACACAATTCCACCCAAAGATTTGTCTTCCCACTTGGAGGACAGCTTTCATTTTAATTGGTAATTTAAACCTACATAACATGCATTTTTCTGTTTTGTGGGTATTAATGTTATTTCAGATGACAGTATAATACTGACCTGAAGTGTTAATAAGTTTTTAATAGCATTGGTTTTAGAAAATAAATCTCTTTAAATTGTTTGTCAGGGCAGACTACAGTCTATGAGTAAATTTTCTCTACAGTGCTTAAAGAACGGGCTTTTACAAGGCTTATCCTGCTACACACAATGTTTTAAAGAACAAGATGCTTACATTTAGGGTCACGCTCAATATACTGTTTTGTAAATTATCATGATATCTTAAAGAGACTAATGATTTATTCGATGTAAATGCAACATACAAACTCATGGAATTCCAAATACACATACAGTCTGCCATTTCTAGTTTTGTGCAAATTAATTTACTTAAAATAATTTCAAACCTAGCATAGTGTCAAATAACATCCAACCCCCAAACTTACAGAATTGATGTTTTTTGTATCTGCTTGAAATCAGGCTTCCTAGTTTTACTAAATTTATTTTTTATTTAAAACAAAGAAAAAAAACTGTAAACAATTACTGTAACAGCAGTTAGCAACAAGAATGGGTGACAACTGTCAGTCTTCAAATATAAATTAGGTCCTTTTTTACCGTCAACTTTTAGTCATATATATAAATAAATACAAGAACTAACACAAATAAAAGTTATCACTATAAGAAAATGCATTATATGCTGCAATTTGGAATAAAGTATCTTACAATACTGGCTGCTACGTCTGAAATATGTATTTAACTGCTTAAAACAATTCAATGCTAAACAGTTAAACCTTTTCTTTGTGTAGAGGACTACACTTTTACTCACTGTTAGAGATGTGGTTTGTGATCAGTTTTATGCTAGTATATTAAACTCCTAAGTGTGAAAATGACTCAAGTCATTTAGTGAAAGAAGATACCATAGGCACCATAATATACTTTTTTCTCTTTAAACAAAACCTGGTGATAAGCCAGCGGTAACAAAATAGGATGAAAATTAAAAGGCACATTCAGGCAAAAAATAATCAACACAGTTTGCATGATGCTATATTTAAAAAATATAATTTATGCTCTGAATAATTGATTGGAACACGAATGCATATTCTGGCAGATTCTAAGCTGTCAGACTGAAAGTAAATTTTGTAAAAGGTGTGCAATTCAAATGATATAATTATTTTTTAATGTTGATTTTTGTTTTAAGGTCAGTATAAGGCTTATAACCAAGTGCACATTAAAAGCACTGACTACTCTAAACCTCGTTTTCGGAGTGCATAGAAGTACAATGAGTAATGAGTATTTTCCTTGCAAGAAGATGTATTCTTGTACGTGCAAATCTTAATCAAGTACTTGAGCGTCTTTCAGGCCTTGGAACACATTTCATGATCGCAGCTCTCCAAAGGGCAGGAGCAAGTAAAAGGCTTAGAGTAGTCACACTCAAAATAAGGAGATAGACCTGAAAATTGGAAATAAAAGCCATTACTTCTCTTAGTTACATGGTAAACTAAGTGACCAGAAGTTTGAGGAGATCAGACTCTTGTGGACAGTATTTTCAGGATACTTCACCTGTCTTCTTAACCAACTGTGCATATTGCTGCAAAAGCAAATAAATGTATGTGCAAATCGCCTAATTATCTGTTTACCTGGTTTGAAGATACAGTTCCAGAAACAACATTATGAGTTTACAGAAAAACAATTATTTACATATATAGTTAAGAGGTCAATTTTGAAAGTTAAATGTTCGCAGAAAGGTCAAAGGCTAAATACCACTATTAAAAAAACCCACCCACCCAAAGTATTTCTGGTTCAATGATATAATGGCAAAGTCAACTGCTATTTTATACACTAGAAAAAGCAAATAAAAACCCCTTTAAGCTGTACTGCACATCTTTTGAAAGAAGATCTTGACTGCATGATGTGAAAGAGTCTTATAAAACAGCAGCAGGAAGTAGTTTTAAAGTCTTAAACAGAAGACAACTTTTGGAAATGTCACAGCTATATAGCCTACACAGTGATCACATGAGAGCTGCCACAGAAAAAAACCTGAAAGCTTAAAGGCTTCCAAAGCACAGTGGGTGGGCCCCTAAACTGGTTCTGTGGTCACATATGGGTATCATGAAACAATGTACAAACATACAATATTTGTAACTCCCAATTATATGCAGGAGTGAACATGAAAATGAATCACCTTTACCTATACAAGTGAACACAGAGTAAGTTTTTCCATACGTGCTTTATTTGGAACTGGTTCCAACATTGTACAGCCCACTGCTCTCACAACGAAAACTTCGGAGCGCCAGCAGAGTATTTTTGTGAGAAGAGGGACAAAGGAGAAGGCAACTAGCACTAGAAAGCGAGGCCAGTCATTTTGTCTCCATAGACATAACTTAATTTCACAAAGCAGACTTCATCTTGAAAAAAAAAAGCAGCTTTCTCACAGCTTGACTATAAAACCAAGTTTAAGATTTCTTTTCTAGGGGATTTTTTTCTATGACTACTGAAAAAGTTGGTTGTTTCTTCTGCAGGGGATTTAAAATCAACAAGCTCTGCAGGTACAGATTACAAGTGTTTTTTCTTGTTTAAATATTAAGGCAATTTGCATTTCACCATATCTGCTCTGTGGTTCTTATTCACTGATATTTCCTCATTCGAATTCTATACTCTCACTTAACTCTTCCTAGAGCCATACCAGGATTTTAAAAGCAAAGGATTCTCAGTCTTAGTGACTTGGGTGCTGTCTACAACTCATGAATTAGTTAAGAATGAAGTTGTAAGTGAGAGTAGTTAAGGCAAAGCATTTATAATTACGTTATTTAAAAGTAAAACTCACTGTTTAAAATATTAAAGTACAACATGAAAGAAGTAAAAAACGGAACCAAGAATGCTGTCAGAGATGTAAATGTCTCCATTTTTATGGGTTGATTCTACTTTTAACAGTTAAGAGATACCAATACCTTCCAATTTTGTGGCATTTCAAATACACTATAGTACAAAGTCCCAAGAAGTCATTCAGGTGCAAAAAATGGAGTTAATAACTATAGAAGAGCTTACCTCCCGAGATATGATCCCTGCTCTGCGTGCTCTACTTCCCAGGACAAAAGAGAATTCACTGACTTGTGCCAGTCCTGCTGAGACAATCCACTTGATATACTGGCTGGTCTTTGGAAGAATCAGAGAAAGCACGAGCACTGCCAAGACAAACTTTAAAAACGTTTTGTTTGGGTTTGGGTTTTTTTTTGAGGGAGGGGTTGTTGTGGGTTTGTTTTGGTTTTGTTTTTAAATAAAATTATTGCTATAAATGAAATAGTACAATATTTATAAAGATACATAGCACCAAAGACAGTAGTTCTGGACATAAACTGGTGGACTTCTAAATGTGTCTTCTCTATGTCAAAAGAGACAAAAGTACACTGAACAGTGAGAAGTAGTATCTTATTTACTATAATAAAAACAATAACTGTCATAAATCCCAAGCTAAATAGACATTTCTCCACGTATGAATTATTTTTAATATTAAAATCTTTTTAATATGCTAAGAATGTGCAATCAATTTACAGTAAAGATGTAATATTCAGTGTTTGACGAGATGCTTGGTTCTTACACAGAATTTTTATTAGGGCATGCAACACAAAGATGATTTAAATTATTGAAACATTAAAAAAAAAATACCTTCATTATGACCACAGACAATGTAAGGAATAATAAGACTGTCAGTTCATATATTACAAACGTGGGGAAAACATGAAGTCCTAGAAAGAAAAAAAAAATATTTCAAATTTAAGGAAAATATCTTGCTCTGATAATTTTTTGAATTAATACTAGATCTAATTGCAAGACTGTATTCTCAAAAACAAACAAACAAAAAGCCCTATCACATCTACCAATACTACTAATAACTAAAGCACTTCCTGCATTATCCAACCATTTTTCCCTTGGATGGGTTGAGCACAAACAATATTCCCAACTGAGTTCAACTGTATGCAACAGATATATGAGCACTTTCATTCATAGTTTTCTCTCTTCCACATAAGTCAGGAATCCAGAATCTGAACTGAAACACACCTCTAATGAAAGTTATAAAAATGCTGCAGGAAAACAGTTCCATTGTTCTGCACAGTGATCGTAACACAGCCATTCAATGTTTTTGTGTGACGTGGTAATGGACTGTGGGAGGAACACAACATTCAGTATTTGCACAGACTATAGCTACAACAGAAAATGGAACTAGTTTGATCCCATGATCCTTGCATGCAAACACTGAAAGTCTTCTGAACTGGAAAAGTTACTTAGACTGGAATCAAGTAAAGTCATAAACCCCTGAGCATGGTCTAACAATTAAGGTATTATATAAAACCCCACTGCTATGATGTTTGGGTTTTAGGGAGGGTTGGGGGGGTTTTTTGCTTTTTTTTTTGTCATTTTTATTCAGTAATTATACGGAGCAGGCTAACAAGAACCATAAAGAACACAGAAACCTAAAACTAAATTCTGTTTAATATTAACAGAAGAAAAAGTAGCATTTGTTGGAGAAGTCCTGGAGTCACTGCAGAAGATTCAGTAACTTACAGCTGATTAAGTCAATTTTTTCCTCCTAGGCTATGAGGAACTTGTGAAGGCGAACATAACTGTCTATCTTTGGAAGCTCATTCTTTTTTTCATAAAAGCTCTGTTTAGAGGAACCAACATAGTGGTGGTATTCCTGATAAACCCATAACTGGCAGTTCTATAACAATTATTTCTGGTGAAGGACGAGAGTTTAGCTTTCTAAAGCAACACATGCATAAATCAATGCTGTAACATTTTAACACAAGACAAGTTTTCACTAATTTTCTCTGCCCCATAGACCTGCAGAGCCAGAAGAACTGTAGAGAACGAAGAGTCATCTTCTATTCATGCGCACGCAAGAGAAGTTGCTTACAGCCAACTTCATCATGTTTTCTCCACACGCACGTTTCATTGTGGATGAAAACATACTTCAGGCACATCAGATTTTTATACAAGTACTACTCAGTCAGCGTGCACACACCCTGTTTTGTTTCTTAATTTCCTTCCAACTGCTGAAGCACAAATGCAAAAGACTGTCAGAACAAGGAGACAGATGGCAGAACAAGAGAGACAAACACCACACCAAAAAAAAAAAAAGCAATCCTAATGTGTGCATGCATGCACAGGGAGGGGCAAGCAGCTTCTGGTTTTCTACTGTTTATCACATGCACATTGCTTATTCACTTTTAGGCCCATCTTAGAAACGTTCATGAAAAGCAGCTAGAGAAATAGAACCTCTAACAATGTCATGTTTGCCAAGAGGGCCAACTTCGCCACATCTGGAATTTAAGATTTCAGAGGGAGGCTATAAATATAGCCTAGTGCTCTCATCACTACCAGTTAATCTACCTTTTCAGTTCTGGAGCAGAGAGGCAGTCTGAAGGTGATTTGGAACAGCCTCCCCGCATGGAGATTGTTACTGTATTTGAAAGAGCTGAGGCACAAACCACCACAGGTTTCTATACTAATCTCGTGGAGGAAGTCTCTGCAAAGTGAAACAAGCCTAAACCTGTTACATACACTATTTGGAGCAAACAAATAAGCGTTCTAGGATACTGGAGGAAATAAATCCCACCATAGGGGATTTCATGGTCATTACAGGCCTTTGCCTGAGCCCTAGATGAAAACTTGGGATAAGGCCACAAGTCATATAATACTGATCTATAAGCACATGAAGCCTTCCTGACAACACGAATGCCATCAGAAAGCTTAACTTCACAAACAGAAGGTGCACGAATATGGGCATTTATTTCAATGGTTTTAATCACACTTTGTGGCTAAGCTCAGGACTCACTAGGGAAGAAACACTTCAATCAAGTAACTTAAGAACTCCATGAGGTAGCATGTGGCATGTTGGCCAGTCACCAATAGATAGGGTATCACTTAGGTACATCTGCACAGAGCTGTGCATAAGCCACTGGACTTCAATTCTAAGTAGCTTTTTGGAATGAAGGCCTTGGGGTGAAGGTGATCAAGCAAAAAGCACAGTTTGCTTGTACGAGTTGGTATGTGCTCTTCTGTGGATAGTTACAGGCAAAATTTTGCACATTCTTTTTATAAGTACATTTTTCTTATCAAGTAAGCTTCTCCCCCCCCCCCCAGTTAGATTCTACAAATCTGGTGGACGGCCACTAAACAGCGCTTGAAGATCCACAAAAGAAGTGATGACCACATCCCATAAGATCCAGCATCAAGGAAAGGAATCTTGACAAAAAACAAGATTACAGAAACCAGAATTCTTTTGGGCAAACTAGAGTCAGTAGAATTAATTCTGACACATCCTCAGGACTGGATATCACTCAGAAAAATCACATTAGTGATGCATTGGGATGCTGTATCTGCTGAGAGTCTTAATGAACTCAACATCATAGCAAGCAAATGCAATGAATGCTACAGCCCTGGATAGATTGAGTAGCAGAATACTCTTTATTCTAATGTCAGTTCTGAGAGCTTGAAATTTTCAAGTTTTATTGTGTTCCATGCGGAACAACAAAGTGGTAGGGCTGGCTGGATAGGGAAAACGCAACGTATGTCACCTAATGAATTCCAGTTGGCCTCTTCTTCTGATTTCTGTCAAATTCAACAGAAATATTCAGAGGCTTATCAGAGAAACATTTATGTTTGTTCTGGACAGTGGTAGTGCTGACAGTGTCAGCATTTCTCATCCTCAGAAGACAAAGATTGCACTGTTCAAAGTTTGTCAGCATCTTACATTCAGGCCCAAGGCTGACCAAAAGATTCACTAAGAGGGGAAACATGGAGCCTGGAAAGTGACTACATTTGTATAGCACAGTGAAGAGAGAGAGCTTTGGCTGTCAGTGGAAGTAATCTGCCTCCTCACCAGTTGCAGATAGGGTCCCTGATGCCCAATTTCAAACTCCATACACTCTGTAGACTGAAAAAAAGTAGGATATTGCAGCCTTTAAAAAAAATCAGTTAAAGACTCAATGTAAAGATGCCTTCCACCTTCCTAAAAAGCACTCAAAACAAAAATCAAATGATGCAGAGGTAGAAAGGGAAAGGTCCAAGTCCCATGTACCAAAACAGAAATGAGAAAGAAAGTTCTCAAAATATGGCTCTAAGGGATTGGTCCAGACGTGCTATCTAAAATACGAGTGAGGATAAAGACTAACAGGAACTTTCCAACCACAGCAGATAGCAGAAAACTTGAAGAACACATGCAGGTTTAAATGAATGTACAGATGGAGAGTAACTCAGAGTACAGCTGTTAATGCCTAACTGCAAAGGTGTATTATTCCCACAAATGCATCCATGCACGAATTAGAAAGCAGTAGCATTACACAGGTCAAGCTAAGGGCAGGACCACTGTTAACAGATATTTTACAAACAAGTACTGTTCAGTTCAGCTTTCAGACACCAGAAGGATTTCTGTAGCAAGAACAGAAATACATGCATTTAAGATAAGCAAATAGGAACCGATTTTTCCAAATGACACAATTACAGTCACTTTTCAGTTAAGTCAGTTTTTGTCTATTTATGTCTTTATTCTGAAAGGAACAAAAGTTGTATTACTGCAGTAATGTACCATCCCACCTCAGGATCTCAAGTGCTTCTGCTCTCTGTAATAGGGTGCTTGCTGCACATAGCACCAAGTCTTCTCTTTATGCAGAGGGTGGAAACTTTCCCTGGGGTCTTTACATAATTTCACAGAGTAAATCCCTATATATTTATAGATACAAATAATTTGCAGTGCTATCCTACTTGTGTTTTCTTTGCACCATCACATCACTCCATTTCAAAACCTACTTCTTGCTAGCCACAAAATTTGAAAGTAAGGGGTGGGGTTAACATTTATTTGTGGACAGCAGGGAAGGAGGTTGTTTGGGTTTTGTAGGGTTTAGGGTGTGGTTTGGGGGTTTTGTTTGATATTATGTTTTTACAAGCAAGCATCAGATGCCTATAAAATAGCTAACTTTTCTGATTTTTAGCTGTCTTCTGAGGCAGGAATACCACTAATTTTCTGTGAAACCATACAAACTTGTTAGGGCATTTTCTTTCCGTTCTTGCAATTATAACAGTAGCAAAAGTTAAAAATTTTTGGTTTTTAATTTCATAACAGAACTATCAAAATAATTTCCCTACAGTATAACATAGGCTGTACAGAGTGCTGCCAGAATGCCAGTTGACGTCTTGCTGTTTTCTGGTACTGTACCAAAGTGTGACCTTTAGTCATAATTTATGCAGTCATAAGAGTGTAGGACACTATTTCTGTTCAGTCCCTCGTAAAATTAACTTTGGGCTTTTAAGTACTTGTCGTGCTTTGAAACCCTGATAACACTATCTACTCCATCACCATCTTTACTAGAACAACCAACCTACCTGCGAGCATTTAGCAATTAGTTACCCAATCTTGTCAGTTTTAAGGGTCTGAGAGTTTTACCCATACCTCACCACTTTCCTCCCTTTATTAAAGAATAAGTTATTTGAATAAACATATCTGTTACTAAGCAATCCAACTGATCACCACAAGCTATTATCATGGGTTGGGTAAAACAAAAATCAAGGCAAGTATAACTGTTTCCTTTTTACTTGGACAACCACCAGAAACCATTTTAATTTCTGTTATGAAACAATGGGCAATCAAACAGGTATAGAAGGAAAGGTATTAAAAGTATGCTGATACTGGGACTTCACTATTACCTGAATAAATTCATGCAAATAAAAGCAACAATATGGAAAAAAAAAATGGAAGAAAAAATAAAGGTGGTCTTGGAATAAGAGAACTCCAAGCCCTAAGAATTTCTAAGTAAGCATGGGTTGAAGGAGGTTGTATTTGTACAAAGGGCCACATTCAAACCTCCTATTTTAGACCTTGCAATGCCCCCAACACAGGACATGCATCTCCTGAACAATCCATAGGAAGAAGTGCATACTCTCACAGGGCTGGTCTCCTTACTCACTGTACTTAAGCACTTCAGTAATGCTTTTCATTTTCCTTTAGTAAAAGAGTAGTAGGGCATCCATGGTCAGCTAAAGAATGTAGCCGTTCAAAATGAAGCTACTGATTGACTGTAAATATTCTCAGATTTAATTCGTTTTGGGTAACAAGCACAATGAGTTACTCTCTTGGTCTTAAGAATCAATGCTGCATTTGAGCTGGCATTCAGGTTGTCTGTGATACATCTTGTTCAATTATTTTTTCCCTGCATTGAGAACACACAGATCACATTTTCCTAACTGAAGAGACCAGTTGCTATAAAAAAAAAAAATCTGTTTCCATTATCATATCCTGCTTCTAAAGAAAGCCAAGCCACAAGAACCTGAAATCTACTCTGCCAATTGACTCAAAATAGTAATACAATTTTAGCATAAATTACAAATATAGCCACTGGGAAGACAGGAAGACATTAAAAAACCAAACACACACAACAACCGAAGACCTTTTTTCCTGTAAAATTTTAGTAACATGTTTTAAATAGCATGAATTCAGAATTAACAATGAAAAACAGAGTAAATCAAGAATCGAGAATGCAACATGGAAATTGCTTATAAAAATCAATGTTACATTTAAAAATATAAACAAAGACAAATCAGTATTGTGGCCATTTAACAGGTTAGTATGTTAACAAAATAAAATACCTCTCTTCCATCCAATCTATAGATAATTTTTCTCTCCTCCCCCACATTTGTAGCTTAAGACTATTTTTAAAGTGAGTTTTCTTAAAAGTTACCTATGGACGCAAAGAAAATGATGGCGAGAAAGTCACGAATTGGTTCAATACAGGACATAATCTCCTCAGTAACCATGTGACCCTGAGAAGAGATCAGAGCTCCAGCTAAGAAGCATCCCAGCTCCATTGAAACGTCCAACAGCTCTGTGATCTGTCAAGAAATAACAGAGAATCTATTGCTGTTCTCTAGCCCCAAGTGACTTTATATACCATTTCACGGTGAAATTACAGAACTGTACATTTTACTGAATGTAGGAAATTACTATGTCTTTAGGCAAGTTAAACAACAAGTAGAATTTATTGTATTTATTTCAGTGTTCTGCAGTATGGTATTTATACAAGACTCCCCTCCATGTTACCTCCTTCCACACAAAACCAAAAATAAATTTCTTAATCTACATTGCAACACTTTGTGTCACTTGTAAGGATAGTATCTGATCTCACAAAAAAGGAGATAAGACTGTAACAGCTTCAGAGTCAGCATTACTTAATGCATTGAGGCTGTGAAATAAAGCTGTAAGAACAGCGTATTTTCCAGCTATCAAAAAAAGCTAGGGTGGGGGGGAAATCTCAAAGCTTATACCTTAGGAGAAGAGTTGCAATTTAGCAGAAGTTCCAGGCAAAAATTATGCTTTATTAGTGCAAATTGAACTTAAATGAGACTATGTTCTTTACTGAATAGAGATGCATTGAAGAATGTGAAGTAAACTGCTGAATATCAGAAAGAATTCAGACTGCTTCATTCTTTTTTATTATTTGAATACAGTACTAGAAGGAAGAGATGAAAAGCACGTAAAGAGACTGGATTAAAACCAAAGCAACCACTTAAGGCAATGCTTAGAACACTAAAAAAAGCAAACAGCACTTTTAGTCAGTATAAACTGTTTTAAAATAATTACTGTAAAACCATGCTGCTGCGGACTGTCGTCCTACTGAGAAACGGCGATGCTATTAATATTAATAGAACATTTAAAACTGAAGACTTACTTGCATACTAATTTAGATTAAGTAGCAATAAACCATAGTAGATGTATGGACAACATTCATCATATCTTGAACAGTGTTACACTGTAAGGTAAAACTCCAGTAACTTGAAATTAATGGAGGAGAGCAAAAGACAATAAACAAGTCCCCCAGCTATGCATACAACGCCACCTAAAAATAACCCCCTGACTTTTGTGCACTGAAGTATGAAAGTCTGAATGCTCACCACGTAACTCCATTTGTGCTAACAGTCTATAATTTATTGCAAGACATTTAAGAAAACAAATTGGTTCCATCAACTAATGCAAGTAGTCACTGATCAGGCAAAACCAACAAAAGAACATTATAATGTTACTCTCATTTTAAAAGAAAAGGGATTTCGGTGTTTTTCACACAATTTGAAATTGTAAGGAGGAAGAAGGAAATTTATATATAAAAGGCTTTAAAATCACCAAAAGATGAATAAGATAAAGGAAACAATTATGAATCGGAATCTCAATCACACATTTGTTTTAAAAGTCACAACCTCTTGAGTATGATTAAGATTCAATACGGTCTCTTCAAATAAAGCTGGAGTTATGCAGATATAACCCCCAACTTTTAACTGTTATCAGCTACAACTCAGCTCCAGATCACAACTTTTATAGCTAATATTTCAAGTATTCCCACGTACATGGTTAGGTTACCATGCAAGAAGGGATTCAGCATCTCTTGTATTGGAATTGTATGATAATGCGCCATCACAAGAATCACTATTCAAGCAAGGAGCAATTTAAGTGCAAAAGAAACATGCTTGTTCAGAAGGAATCAGAGATAAGTGGAGGAAACAGTATGTCGGTCTGGGTTTGCTCCCACAGCATAAAAACTGAATTCCATTCCTTCACACTATGCCAAGCTAAGTATGAGCTCAAAGGGCTGGTAGATAAAAGGGCTAATTTTCCTATTCCGTGCTTACTCCCTATGTACTACACAACTTCAGGTTCTCAAAATTCATAGGTCACTCTACACACCAAAAAGTGCAAAGTGGATGAGCCTGCAAGAAAAGAACCAAAAATTACACAATTTTCTTAAACCCATCTCCCCTCCTCAAGTCTGCTCTTTAGATTCCTATCTACTATAGAGAATCTCCTTTTACTATTCCCATCCTGGTTTCTGTATTTCCAGTAATATTACCAATAAGTGGATGCATTCCCTCAACTAAACCTGTACTATTAGAGTTTATTATGTATAATGTGTGGGTGTGCACGTGCACACACACACACATGGACACATTGGAGAGGGTTTGTTTTGCTGGCAGGAAGGCATTCTCAGCAGAATTTCTTGTATAAGCAAAACTTGGATGGTATTTTGGATTTAGCGATCCCTCTCTGCTTGCACCATTTAATATTTTGCCTTTACCAAACTGGGCTCTAACAACTACTAATCATGGGAACTGCACTGTTCTTTTTTCAACTCCTACATTACAGAAAGCTTTTTCAGTCAAATTAAATGAAAACTTTTGTCAGTTTACATGTTTTTCCCAGTACAATTTCATTTTCAGTTGTTTTCATACCCTAATTCAGGAAAGATTGCTTTGCTTTCACAAGGATATTGGATTTTTATGTTCAAATATTCTACCATAGCAACAAATACAGAAATAAACATTACTGCTATAACACGCTCCAGTTGAATTTCAAGCATTTGTTCAGCAGTTGTTTTGCTGTGTTCGCTAATAACGTCTATCTTAGTGCTTCTCTTTAATCATCACAGAAGCTTAATGAATATGGTAAGCCAGTAAAATCAAAGAAATCCCTGATGGAGATAAATGTATTAGAATTTTAGGCTGTAATAACTTCAATGTGCCCAAAGAGTAAAGTGAATTTTAAGCTTGCATTTTAAGGAAGTAAAGCCTTAATGGAAATGAAAACAATTTTTAGTGAGCCTTGTAAAAACACTATCTCAACTGTCATTTATTAAATAATTAGCTGGAATATTTGAGAGTACAGTTCTTCCTTAATCATCACCTTTTAATTCATAGAATAAGAGTTCATAAGCAGGTTATGAACCATTGAGGAGTACTCCAAGCAAACAAGAAATGACAGTCCTAATACATGGCAGGAAAAAGGATGTACATTTTCATACTACAATAACATAGCTATATTTTCTTTTCATCTTTTTGGTATATAAAGCAAGCTGACAATTTCCCTCCATTTAATGCCATCATCCCAGGTCAACCATAAGCAGTCAAACTCAAAGCCACTCCCCCCTCATGTGCATGCACAGTCCTATAAACACATAAACGTAGCTGCTATCCTGGTCATGTTTTTTTCCAATTTCTTAATAACTTTCAGCAATGTTAAAACATAACAGAACTGACTCCATTGTCCTGCAAATACTCAATACAGCAATTTGTTATGAGGATGGTGTTTAAAACAATTTTTCTTGTAATGTTTCTGGACCTATAGAACATGAAAAAGCATCACTACACTACTGAACATACTGGCTGACTTACAACGTGTTCTTCAGCTCCTTGTGGCAAATACCTTGACCTAGAAGTACCAGTGTGGCCATCTATCCTAAATGGTCATATTTAAAACCATAAGCTAGAATTGCTCTTTATGTTGTGATTCAGGAAAAGTTCCCCACTTTAAAAACAAGACAGTATCTGCATAACTAAAATCTTGAAAATGAGTTGCTTAAAGTGTAATAATGATCTACTGAACCTTTGTAACTGATGACAAGGTACGTGGTGGAAAGATACACAACTGTGTCTCAAAGTCAGCTGGACTTTTACAGGATTGGCACGTGACACAATCCCCCCATCCAATATTCATAACTCATTGATGGACAAAAGGGAAAGGAATTTCAGTTACTTCTGGAAACAGCTGGCAACAGAAAGAGGTATCTTAAGCTCCAAATCTTGGTAAAGTATCTCCTATTTGAGATTTGTTGCATCTCTTCCTCTTGGTTTACCAAGAAGAGATGTATTTACAACCCTGTTTCAGATTTAATGGGTTGTACTATTATCCAAGTGAGCCAAGTTCAGAAAAGTCATTTCCATAAAGGACATTACTCAATTGACAGGACAGTCCTTACATCAAAACTGCTCACTCACACTGCAGTGTAGGAATCTCTTCTGTCCTATCCTCCCTCGTGTTTTCCCATATGGAATTTGCCCTTATTGGCAGAGAAATGGTAATTCTTGTTCAATTAATCCAAGATTTTCAAACACAGGGAACAAGTAAAATAAATTAAATTATATATATATGTCTTACGTGTGCTAGTGCTACAGATAAGCCCAAATACAGGATAAACTTAGGTGGATCCTAGAAATCCAGTCAACATCAAAGCATCTAACAAGAAACTGTATGCATGAAGCAGTAATACCATATCATTCCTACTCCCTTTGCTATGTATTGGGAAGGACGTGGCCTGCAGAATAACTCACATGGTAGATGAGGTATCAAAATATTTAATTTAAAAGTGCCTATCAAGTTTTCTAAATGGCACTGCAGAATCATCCTTGGTCAAGGCTGCCGAAATATGCACTCTCCTATTCTTCCTTCTACAAATTCAAAAGCTTTTTTAGAATTACATCAGTATGGAAAATTCCACATTTGCAGATAATTATACAAACTCCATAAATATTTAAGCTTGCTTTTCCAAGGAGAAAGATCTTTGCAGGAACCAGGGCAATTTAATTGTTTTCCTACCTGGCACCTACAAACCTTAATTTATCCTTTCCAACTATATGCAATATTCTTTCAAATTAGATTGCCATCCCTCATTCTATGTTTTTATTCCTGACATAGCGGGGCACTAATACCAATTAAGATTTGTTTTCCAGAAGATTTGTTTGTTGAGCTGCTCAACTGGACAACCAAACACTTCTTTGATTTGTTGGTTTTGTTTGTTTTTTTAATTCTTTGTGTTCAAGTCACAATTTGCAGCATTACTATAATGAATGTATCAGTGTCAGTAAGCATCAAACATCTCATCTGGTTTCATGCACTATCCCTTGTACTGTTCCCTTTGATGCATTATTTATCAACTTTAAAAGAAAACCTGTTTCTGCTTAAAGTATACAAAACATTTGCTCCTTTACAAATGCTTACTCAGCTGAAGAAGCACTGAGGTTTTGCAGCATGAATCCACCACACTCAAACATATTCTCCCTCACATTCATATATACATGTCATGTAAAGTCACGTACACCAATTCCTCGTATATTTGATACACGATGCACCCAACTGAATCAGATCAGTCTATGTAGGCCATCCTTTAATGCAAGATTGCTTCTGTCTTACTGTCTATAACTACCTGAAAGGAGGTTGTAGCGAGGTGAGTGTTGGTCATTTCTCCCATGTACCTAGTGATAGAATGAGAGGAAATGGCCTCAAGTTGCATCAGGGAAGGTTCAGACTGGATATCAGGAAAAATTTCTTCACCAAAAGGGTTTTTGGGCACTGGAAGAGGCTGCCCAGGGAGGTGGTTGACTCAACACCATTGGAGGTATTTAAAAGACGGGCAGATGAGGTGCTCAGGGATAAGGTTTATTAGGGGACAGGTACAGTTGGACTCAATGATCTTAAAGGTCTATTCCAATCAAAAAATTCTATGATTCTAGTTACTATAATATTCTATGCAACTTTTGTGGTTTGGTTGTTTTATATTGAAGTTGTTCTACAAATGTTATGTCTGCCTATTAGGAAACAACAAATTGTAAAGCTATACTCTCACTAACTTCTTTCTTGACCTTCTTCTTAAAGGTCAGCTTTCTCTGACAGACCTGCAATAATTAAGCAAATACCCCTAGAAAAAAAAAAAGGTGCATGCACAGGAACTTCTCAGGATAATTTTTCTCATAAGTTCTCAGAGGACACAACAACCTGCACAGACAGGATAATGGGAGTTTCAAACCCACATCATTATCAGTGAGTCTCACATTCTGTTCTCCAGCAGAATAGTTTTTCAGAGGTCTGAAATGTGAGATAGACACAAATAGAAGGAAGACTCAGAGGACAATAAACTCAACCTAAAAGGGATATCAAAATCTATGAACCTTAAAGCATTTCTCTAATCTCTCAACTTCATCCCAAACTGTTTATCTCCCACAGGAAAAAAGAATTATTTTAGAACAAAAGCCACGTTGAGGAGTTGCTCCTGAAAAGAGACGTATGAGTAAATGTCACAAATGGGCTATCATCAGTGTTTCAAAACCCATCCTCAATTATTTTCAAGTGCATGAAGTAGCTCAAAATTAAAAACAAAATCATAATTATTTAACTAGCTGTATTAAAAGTTACCAGCAAAAGTTCAACGGATTGACGTTCAAATTTAATCTCTCCTTACTCATCTGTGCTGTAATGCATGAATCGTTTGTGCACTTGGGGCTTGTTTTCAAACATTTTAAAACCAAATAATTAACTACAGAGGTACATAGATATGCAATAACAGTAAGTGCGATGGTTTTTGCAATACTGATGCAGTAAACTACCACATGTATCAAAATGTTTTATTAATTTAAAAGATTACCGTTAACATAAGGAAGATGAATGCAGTTATTCCTAGAATGAGGATTTCTTTATTCCCTTTGCTTTCTGCATGCAACTTGCGATAATATGGTCCTATGAGATAAGTCTTTATAACAAGACACATAAGAAAAACAGCAGCCAGAGAAAAGAGAATTTGGCCAATCAGTATCAGTATTCTCAGTATTTCCTTGAAAATGCTGGAAGAGAAGAACAAAAAAAAACGTTTCTTTCAAGTGCTTCCGTGCCTCCCAAGCAGTTATTCTTAAGTGAAAAGATCTGATTCTGCAGATGTTCAAAACTAAGCAGCTACAATGAGATACTTAGACACATTAGCAAACTAGTTGAATACTAAATCTGCCTAGCAATCTCTTACAGCCTAGAAGTTACTTCCACGTTGATTCAAAAAGATTTTTCTTGATTGATCTTCAAGGTAAGCCATCAGGCTCAATAATACTATTGCTTAGTCTTTGACAAAAACATGTCTTGAGGGAATAAAGTGACTGAAGAACTTAGATTATTTTTTTACAATAACAAACTTTTTACTACAAATTCTAAGGATGAGACTATAGCAGCTGGAGCAGAAAGAATATCCTCACACAACATGACAAGTACAAACAGTGAAGGGAACTCGCAGGATGGAGTGCACGTTTTTCATGGAACTGACATTAACCGCAGTACTTTCACATTCATACTGCTGCTCTACATACTAATTGGAAGGGGGTGAGGGACAGATAGGTACAGTATTTATTTTTTTTTACCTGGTAGATGTGCTCACTCCTGCTTGAATTAGTGTAGGCATGACAGCTATAAATAAACCAAGCTGCACATCCTGCATCACCAACATGCCAAGTAGTACGCTGCTGTAGTCAATATCCCCTGTACACCAGCAAAGCAGTCATGGAAACATTCATCAGCATCTATGAATGCCTGCAGTGCTCAGAAATCTGGAAATGTCTTAATCAAATGGAAGCTAAACATAGTTCTCAATGCAATGAAGTAATTAAAAGTATTCTAAGTTTTGTTTTCCCCACTAAATAAATAAAATAAATTAAAAAAATATAAAGACACATCAAAAAAATAAATAAATATTCAAGCGCAGCTTCCGTTACACAATAAAAATATAGACTTTGCCTAGCAGTTAAGCACTAGTTATGCATTTACTGGAACTCCTTTACTAAAGCATAGCCTCTAGAATAATACAGACATGTAAGAGCCAGCATGTGTAAAATATAACTTTGAATTTAGGCACTGGAAAATGAAAATTTTAGGATGATTGGATAACTTCAATGCAGTACATATGAGGGAAGTTTAAGTGGAAGAAAGCAGGATGGCAACATTTTTGAAAGGAAACATTTAGAAGTCTCTGAGAAGCAAGCAACATAGCACTTGAAGGTACTTATCTGAAGAGCTGTTAGCTATTAAAAGAGTAGCTGGGCTGTTCTTAGCTTACTGAAGAAGGATGAATTATTTAAGTTAGCCTTTCTGACCTGATGACAGACTGGTAGTAAGGGTCTACCCCTGGTAACCTCTTCAGAAACAGAAAGATTCCTCAAGTCATCTCCTAACACAAGGAGTACAGACTAGGCTACACTGTCTTTCTCCAAAGAGGACTGGCAAAGTAAGTAGCAGGTACACCTCATACAAGAATATACACAACACTGATCAGTGTTAAAGGAGGATAATCTCTTGTAAAAAAGACTTAACAATAGGCTTTGTTTTGCTTCTTTTGCTAGTTTCTCTCATAACACTACAAAGTCAACTTCTTTCAAATGTCATTGTAGGTACTACAGTAGTCCTTATTTAAAATCATACTTACCTTCTTTATCGCCTCGAACACTACCTGCAAGAAATCTCGACACCAGTGGTGTGCTTGATAAAGATAAACAAGTAGAAATGAAGACACTTTGTGTTGGTCTAATTTGGAGCAAGTGTCCCCACAGTAAACCAAAGGCAATCATCAGAACTGTCATGTAGCAGGGTCCTTGCAAAGATATTTTCCATACCTTGGGAAGAAAACAAGTACTTCTGAAAGTCTGAAGACACTTTCCTCACTGATAAGATACAATGATTTTCAGTAGACGTAAGCAGGTAAGGATGCATGATTTGGAGCTGCAGTGCTGAGCCACAGAAGTACCAGGATGCCATCCTGCACACCCTAAAACTCCAAAGTTATTATTCCTAGTAGATAGTTTATGCTAGAAAGCTCATTATCAAAAATAAGGTAAATTTCCCAGAGCTCACAGAAAAATTAAGGGCCAAAGGTCCAGTATAGTTTGAAATATATTAAAACCACCAAATGGAAGGCCAGTTATTTGATGCTATTCCAGAGCAGGTTAAAAAATGGGGGTGGCAAATAACATTCTGAATACCAGCAGCCTGGTCCACAGTGGTGCATGTACAACTCTGAAGCAGCAATTTACATACCACAGTTTAGGAACCCCTGAATTACTGAATTTTAACTTTTGAGTTTAGATGGACTAGAAATAGCAGATTAAGCTGAATGCTTATAAAGTTTAAAGCATTTCAATTAAGCTTTTATACTCCCATGAATCCAAAACAATCAGTTTAGGAACAAATCACACAATGCAACTCTTTACATGCATACATTCTTCACATATTTTGCAGCAATATTTTCCCCTATTAAAATTCTAGCTGGTTTATGAGATAAGTTTTGGGGTTTTTAAAACGAAGACCAGAAAGAAACTGGTATCTTTTTTTTGGTGAATCCTAATGGCCACATCACATGGAGGCCTTGAGTAGCCTGGTGTAGTGGGAGGTGGCAAGAGGATTGGAACTGGATAATCTTTAAGGTCCCTTCCAACCCAAACCATTCTATGATTGCATGTAATATTCCAGATTGTGCTAATGTACTTGCAGAATCAGTTTATTAGCCAGTACAACACGTATCACCAATTCAGTATGCAGTAGTTTAACAAATTAGTTTTGGGTTTTCGGTTTTTGTTTTTTTTTTTTTCATAACAGGACTGGCAAACATCACTAGACGCTCCATAACAGCAAATGCATGTTACTGCATGTTAAAATAAAGCAGAGATGGATTGCCATGTTTTTTTTTTTTTTTGGACACACCAAAGAATAATGCATTCTTTTCTTTCAAAAGAATGAAAGAGAAGAATCAAATGTCATATTTGTCTTTTCAGAAATGCACAAAGTTACAACAGTGTATTATAGGGAGAGTGTAAAAATCTAAACTGTTACTGATATATACAACATTAGCAACTAAATTTACAAAATTTACTATTATACAAAAGTACCTTTCTTAATCTTTCAGGTGAAAATTCCAGACCAACTAGAAAGAGCGTGAAGAATACACCAAACTCTCCTAAGGTCTCTACCTGTACAATAGACTAAAAAAAAAAAAAAAACCAAACCAAAAATCAGTGCACAGCAGTCTAATTATAATACAATTTATAAGTAAACTTAAAAAACCCAAATTGTTTCTTGTTATGTTTCCATAAGCAGTTCACTTGCTGCTTACAGGACATCAGAATTCCCTCAGTATCTTTCATTTTTCCCATCACCGCTACTAGGTAATTTGGTTGGATATTGCTGGTCAGTCAAAATGAACGTGTGCTTTCATCTAGGGGAGATTGCTTGCTTGTTGAAAATAAATGGGTTAAGTTTTATGCCATCTATTAAACACCCAAGGCTTGAATTCCAGAATTTATTTCTGGCTAGTTACTTTAACATTCTATTGGTATAATCATTCTGTAAAACTGCAGTTGCTGTTCTGCTCTCTGTCTTATAGACTCCATGCATTCATCTCTCCAGCCAGTAAAATTATCAGTCTTTCCACTTCAGAGAGAAGGGTGCAACAGCAACAAAAGTGGCTGCCTTCCCTGGCATAACAGGAAAAATCAGGCTACATCTGGCTGGCAACTGGCCCCCAGCAGTGCTTGTCATGGTTCAGTTCTAAGGCCAGTTCTGTCCAATGTATTTATCCACAAACTAGTTGTAGGAGTTGAATGCACCATTAGCAAGTTTCCTGATGATAGCAAACTGGGAGGTGCTGTTGAATCTCTTGAGGGACAAGAGGCCTTGCAGAGGGATCTAGATAGATTGCAGCATTGGGTGATGATTAATGGGATGAAAATTAACAAGTCACAATGCTGGATTCTGAACCTAGGATAGAGTAATACCAGGTACAATAATAAACTGGGAGAGGGGTGGCTGGAGAGCAGCCCTGCAGGAAGGATTCTGGGGGTGCTGGTTGGCAGCAGGCTCAGTAGGAGTCAGCAGAATGCCCTGAGAGCCAAGAGGGCAAACCACATCCCTGGGTGCATCAAACACAGTGTAACCAGCTGGTCAAAAGAGGCAATTATCCTGCTAAATTCAGCCATCCAGAGGAGGGCAACAAAGCTCGTGAAAGGGCTGGAAGGAATGTCCTCTGAGGAGCAGTTAAGGACTTTGGGTTTGCCTACCCTGGAGAACAGGAGTCTGAGGGGTGACCTCAGTGCTCTCTGCAGCTTCCTGAGGAAAGGAAGAGGGAGGTGCTGAGCTCTTCTCCCTAGTATCCAGTGATAGGACACGTGGAAATGGTCCCAAGCTGCACCAGGGGCGGTTCAGATTGGACATAAGGAAGCATTTCTGCACCAAGAGGGTGGTCAAACAGGCTTCCTGGAGAGATGGCTGATGCCTCAAAGCCCATCAGCGTGTAAGAGGCATTTGGACAATGCTCGTAACACTGTGCTTTGACTGCTGGTCAGCCCTGAAGTGGTCAGGCAGTTGGACTAGATGATCCCTGTAGGTCCTTTCCAACTGAAATAGTCCATATAATTCTAAAAACCTAACATTTCTTTTCTATGTATTTTGCAGTCCAGAGCAGAAGAGGACAGGGTCTACTATCAATCAGTGAGAAGTGGAGATGGAAACCATTTTCCCATTCTGCCTCTCAGTCCCTCCAACATTCAACTTTTTATGAAATGCAGAAGAGACAAAAGGAGAAAGCACACACAAGGGACTCAGTTGATATGAATATTATCCAGATTAATAACATTTAATCACAGCTCCACAAGAAACTGTCAGCCTACTAAGAAACTGTCCTAGAGAAGCCTCTCTCATGTCTGTTCTGACCACATCACCTTCCTTAGTGCAAGTCTCTGAAAATTCATTGGTGAATCTCTTTCAAATGCCAAGCTTACAAATTTATTTCCCAGCCTAAGTTGTTAAGCTTTCCAGATCTTCTCAACCCAGAAGCTACGTACGACACAAAGGTTATTACCAAATCTCAATTTTACAATATGACATTTTGTAAGTGTAATATTTGTCCACAAGATGGACAAAATCCTGCTGTTTCTATTGATGCTCACTCACTTTTGAGCCCAAAAGTCACTTTCAACAAAAGTCCACATAAGCACATATGTTGCAAAGGCAGTAGGTTCCAAGCAGCTATGTGGATATCAATGCAATAGAAACATGTAACCTCACTGGACTGTACTCTGCAACCTTAACTTGTGTTCCGTTTTGCCTGCTGGCTAAACTTTGTTTTAAAGCACACAAAACTACTTATCAAAGCACGTGCAACACCCAGTCACCCACAGCCCATGGTTTTGCACGAGCTAGAAATCAGGGTATACGGGATGGAGCTAAAAAGGTTCAAGAGACTTCAGGAATGTAGGCGAGGGACTAGAAGACAACTAGGGTGACTAGGATGGATGGAGGAGCCACAGAGATACACAATAACTCTCTAAGAAGGCAAGCTACCCTATTCAGGGAACTACTTGTTTTAAACACTTCTTCCACTCCCAACACCGACTTTTTACAAGTTTCTGAATATCTGATATCATTTAATTAATTTGGCTCTCAAATGTCATGTTTTATGATTAAAAACAAAAATAAAAGAATAAAACAAACAAAAAACCTCACAGCACACAACCTTCAGCTTTCACTTTCAACAATAGCTTATGTCATGAGTATTTAGAAGAAAAAAAATGAAAATAGTGATTGAAAGATAAAATATTTTTGCAAAGATCCAGACCTGAGGGTTCTTATTTGTTTTCAAGTACTTTTCAGGTGGGCAACACCATACTCTCTCAAAACTACTTCTAAATATTTCAACAAAATAAATCAGTCAAGAAGCAACTGGCATGCTTACCTTAATACTATTTAGTCCTGATGGTCCTAAGAGTACTCCACAAATGATATATCCAAACATGGTTGGCAATCCTATTGTTGTGCACAGCCAGCCACATGGTAAAGACAACATTCCTATGGTCACAATGTCCTAAATACACAAGATAGACAAATGTATTAATATAAAGAACACACAAGTTTGTGACGAAATTAAAGACTACTATCTTTCAAAAGATAAATTAGCACTGTAAAATTAAATGTAGGCTACTGCCTGCGAAAAGAACACACAACTTTAGAAAAATGCTGCAGTTTTGTACATGAAGCAGATGACGTGTTGACTTTAAGCAGCTTTGGGGACTTTTGATCAATTTAATAATATTTTAAATACATTATAGGAAGTTGACAGCATCCTGGGGAATTGTGGGGTGGGGGATGACACTTTGCATTAAAACAATATGGTGAAACATATCCTTTTGGTTTGTTGTTTTTTTAATTAAAAAAATATTCCAGTGCAGTAATCTACATGAAGCACAAATACAATAAAACCCATGCCTGTGTATTTCCCAGCATTCCTTTTTTTCCATCACAGGATGTGACCAGATAAATTCTCTCAGTGACAATATGGAAATGGTTTATTTGGCACAGCAGTAATTTGCTTAAACAGTCTGCAGTCTAAGAGAAAGGACGCTGTCCCAAAGGTGCAACAAGTTACATCAAATGAAAACAGAGAGGATTCACGCAGCATCACAATCAATCTTGTGAGACTATATTAGAGTAGGGAACACATTGGCCAGTAGACAGGGCAGCTTTAGAGGGACAAATGCTGAAACTATATTCAATCCAGTCAAGCAGCACTGGCATCCAAACTAGTGGGACTAAATCTTACCAAAATGAACGACAAGAATGTCTCCAAAATTATTACCTTTATGAAATGATGATCAGCACGAGGAATGGTTGAGTCTCTGGGTTTCGTAAGGATATACTGATTGTTCTGGGAATCAATAAGCATGCTGAGACCTAAGTCATCCTCTACTTCTCTTTTTGAAGCATTTCTTTTGGAGTTGGCTTCATCTTCTTCCACCCTTAAAACTGCTTCAAAGTTAACACCTCTTACCTGTAAGAAAGCAAATAACAACAACAAAAGGGACCAGCAAAATACATAGTAAAAAGTGAAAGACTATTAACTGTGCCTGAAATTGCTCCAGAATTTGTTGACACCAACTAAAACGTCTTGGAGAAGTCCTTCAGTCTCTTTATCAAAACTTCATGTCCATAACTTAAAAGGTCTTCCATTTTAAAAATTAGGGGGTTTCAGACCTCTTTAGCCAAGTTATCTAACCAAAAAAACAGAGATAAGGTTTCAAAGCTGTAAAATTCTACTTCAGTATATTCGATCGCATCTAAGCTGAATTTGTATTATTAAGAAAAAAAAAAAGCTGTATCACATTTAGAACACAGAAGGTTGGATTGAAAAGTATGATTCTATGATTTCATTACCTTGAGCAAAAACAATTAGAGATTACAAGGTGATATTCAGTTCACAAAATCTGAAATAATGACTGCATTCTAAGTCAAGAAATCACTGTCCTGTAAATATAAGAGGATAAAACCTGTTTCTACCTAGCTCCATCTTCAGTGTCCGTAATTACAAAGTGGAGGACCCTAGGGCGATTTCATTATTCACTGTTTTTTAAATAATGTAGATTTTACCACTATTCAGCAACAGTTAAGGTTGTTTCTTCTTTTACACTCCAGTAAAGAATAGGCTTTTGTTATTCCAATGACTATAGAACATTCAACAATTGCCATATTTTGCCCAAGCAACTCCCCAATTTAATGAAAAAATGTGTTTACATAAGTCATCTATAAAAAAAAAAAAATCTACTTTTCTTTGCTGATTCCCCAGCAAATTTCCTCAAATCTTGGAGATAAATATTGTGTTTTCAATATTTAACATTTAACCTACAATTAAATAAAAAACTTTATTGTAGGAATGACCTCTTCCCCTGTTTTTACATATCATGTAATATGATGGGACTCTGAAGAGCCAGAAGCGACTAAGAATCAGACGGGGTTGGGGGCTTGGGGAGAAAGAAATTTGAAACAAATTATGATGTTTGCAGAATCATGTAGAAGCACAAACAGTTCCTTCAAACATCAGCATTTTTAGCTGTTGGAGTGAGAAGCTGATGACCCTTTTCTTTTTATGCATCATGAAAATTCACCCTTTTTTCTCCCCAAATCTGTCTTTTTGTATGCATTTTGTATTTCCTTCCCTAAGCTCCCTACTTACCAGCCTATTTTGCATTACACAATTAGGTGACCATTGCCAAGTCCAAGAGACCAAACCACGTTTTCATGTTTTCAGCTGATGGGAGAAAGCAGAAACAGCTGCATACCACATACATGCAAACTACTCTCACAGTATTGGAGCAAAGAAAAAAGGCTTCCCTACAGTCAGCAAACACAAAGAACGGTTTCTAATCAGAATACACAATAAGTGCACAATCCTACTCATTTTCTGGTATTTTTCCTCCTGCCCCCCTCTCCCACACCCTCGTTGCTATTCCAAGGCTACCAAAACAGAGCTTGTAGCATACTGTTAGAGAAGTTGGCTCTGCAATTTCAATCATACTTTATACAGACTTTCACACTGGAATTATTTCACTGTTCAATGTAGTGTTCCCATCTTGCAGATGACTATTACTGTGCCTAAAAACCAGAACACTAAATAAACCAACATCTGTTCTAGTATCTTCTTGGGAATTTAATTTTATGACATCAGCAACAGAGTTCACTAAGCAACATTACCTTATAGAATATATCAGCAGTAAAACATCTACTTTGAAGCTCTAACTCCAAATTCATACAGAGTTTATTATATGTTCCTTCGTATCTGGTAGCTTGTGTCCCTGGAATCTAAACCAAACTAAAAATGTATGAAAGATCATATAAAAGCATTGCAATTGGATAAACACGTTCCTCATCTAGTGGAGTTCACAGCCTAGGTCTGAAACGGTATTAAGAAAAAAGGAAGAAATTTTTAAGAATAAAGACAATTATGAAAAACAATCTTTTTTTGTGTGTAATATATGTAAAAATCACACATTGTGTGCATAGTATGGATATTTTTACAAAAGATCAGGGAACTGATAGAAGACTGACTATGCTAGAAGAGCACGAGTAGCTATTACAGGTTCAGATGAACTTTTAAATATTAATAGATTTGAGGGCGTAATGAGAGAAAGCAGTTATTTTCAGGATTTTATTTCCTAAAACAGCAGTTGCTAAAAGTGGTTGTATGTAACAGAATAAATACTTGTCTTGCATTAAGTGGATTAGCCAAGATTCTCTTTTTTACTATTATTTTCACCTACTACACTTCTCTATTTGATTATATTTTAATAGAAGCTTTTGTGTCTTTATTGTTGGACTCGGTGGTCTTAAAGTTCTTTTCCAACCCAAATGATTCTGTGATTTATCAAATTACTGATGATTCTACTAGAGTGTTTTTGTTCTAGTGCCCCGGGGTCTAAGCTTAAGAGAAAACATGCTAGGTA
The DNA here is from genome assembly GCA_033459285.1 of Clamator glandarius. Classification (NCBI taxonomy): domain Eukaryota; kingdom Metazoa; phylum Chordata; class Aves; order Cuculiformes; family Cuculidae; genus Clamator; species Clamator glandarius. Next base: position 2,261,423 of record JAUNZM010000393.1, on the reverse strand, counting down.
TTTCTTGCAAAGGTGGACATGCCAATAGTCCTCCAAAGCCAGAGCATCGACATTTTCCTAATTAACAGGTGCAGCAGAAGAAACCCCGTTCCTGGTCTCATTAAAGCTTCCCGTTATACCCCAGTGGAACGGAAGAGGGCACCCCAGCTAACTCGTCCCCTCCTGCTCTCGGTCCAGCTAGGTGGGATTCTCACTAGGTACAATTGCTGTCATCTGGCAAAACAAAATAAACAAAATAAACAAAATAAACAAAATAAACAAAATAAACAAAATAAACAAAATAAACAAAATAAACAAAATAAACAAAATAAACAAAATAAACAAAATAAACAAAATAAACTCCGCTTTTGCTGTCTATCACTAAAGTACAATTACAAAGAATGGCCTGGCTCTCTCCTACAGAACACCTTCTTTTCTTCCTTAGCAGAATTCATGAGCTACATTCACCTCAGACGTCGACCAGCAAATCAACAAAAACCTTTTGAAAGCAAAACCCAAAGGAAATTGCGACCTGTGTTTATGCAAACAGGACTGATATAGAGAATCGGTCTCTGAGGACGTGGCACAGTGGGACACTAGAATAAACTGATGTACCTTAAATGATGTACTGCCTACCTGAGGGATAATATCCATCATGCGACACAGAAATATTGTGAAAAGCTCAACGTACAAAGTCAGAAGTGAAGAAAGCCACACCACAAACGCATTTCAAGTCCTCACCTTGAACAACCTATTTGTTCCCAGACTGTGAAACCTATCTGCATGGATTATTGTTCTCCTATAAGTTTCTCAATAAAACAAATGAGAAAAAGAAGCTGAGACCACACTTAACATGGTAACTCTGTATCCTGCAAAGTCCAAACATCGCATTCCCCACCACCACCACTGAGATGTCATAACTCTCATGGGCTGTATCAGTGAGACTGAATACACTTGCTGCTGTTTGAGTGGCAGCTGCAGAAAGTACTTTCAAATCAAAACCACAGAAATCACTACCAAAAAGGAGTGATTATTTCTGTTTGCTTACTCCTAACAAGCAATCATTATACCACTAAATTCTTTCTTCTGTTGAAAGGGAAGTAGAAACAAATGTAGAGCCAAAAGCATTTGTTTTGTTTTGAAATAGCTGCTAAATTCTAACAACTATGTAACTAAAAAAGACAGCTCTACAGAGCAGATATCAACAAAAAATAAATGCACACCAATAAAAAGACTGAGTCCAAAACATGACTTACAGACTTGTTGTCATCAAAGGCATGCTCTTCTATTTCTTCTTCCAATCTATCAGCTGCCTTCCTGACATCTTCTAGAATTTCATCAAGCATTGACAGGCTTTTGTTTTGATGCTGCATGTTCTTAAGGGCTTCAACCTGATGTTTTTCTGCTGCTAGGAGTTCGACGTATTCCATTTCTTCCTGTTGAATTTTACAACACATAGTTAAAAGTGCTGACCAGGCTTTTGAAGAGGGAAACATTTGCTTCTTGTAACACAAAACATCTTAGAGGTGGAATTGCATAAGCAATATAGACTTTATAATGGTATTTGAAGACTGGTTTCTCCTGTGCCAATTTTCATCTAGAAAAAGTGAGCAAGAAAAACAACAAATAAACAAAATACCCATCAATTGCATTTCCTCATCCATTAAACAGCAGAGCTGCCCCTAGGTTACGATCAAGAAAATAAAAGAAAGGAATAACTTTGAGGAACTCTAGGAAACATTTTGGAGCCAAGTAAGGTTTAGAGCTGAGAGCTTTAGCAGGGAAGCGCAATAACCTTGACAGCACGGCTTTACTAGCTACAATAAACAAACAAACTGGAAAGAAAACACAATGAATCTTAATTTTATAAGTCATTTTATAAACATCGGAAAAGCTCAGTTTATCGTTTTCAAAAGCTATGAGAACTGTGGAAACAGCTACAAAAAAATAAAAGCAGGTGGGAGAGAACACAGACGAGCAGTCAAGCTCCCTAACTGAGGTTCCTGTTTATGTTTCCCAAGGAGCATTTTTTCCTATTAGGAGTAAAACACTTGACTTTGTTAATCTTTTCAGTTTGAGCCTCTTATGAACTTGCACTAACGACTTCTGAAACGCATTTTTGGGCTTCAGGAGAAAGAAAAGGAAAAATGCTGATGTGGTTTGATATGACCTAAAATCAGTAGCTTCCCAGATAAATGTTACAATGTTTTGTTTCTCTTTGGATGTTTCAGGTTCAAGAAGAGAACTAAAAGCCTAAGTTTATTTACTGAGTGAGACCAGACTTAACACTGCATCTTCTACATTATTGCCAAGACAACAACCAAAGACAATACTTAGTGTACTAAGAGAGTGTAATTTGACGGGTTTTGGAAAAAATATGAGATGCTTCACTTTACATGCTTGCATTCTTTTAAAGATGCACTGGTTGAGAGAGAGAACAATTATAAATGAGGAAACATATGCAACGGCAGGCTACTTCCTTTCAGTCACATTCAGGATGCTGAGAATATTTAGATGAGATTCTAAATCTGTTCTTTAAGAAAGACAATATTATTACCAAGGGGAAAAACAGATCAGGCAAAAAAATACAAGCAATCTCCAGGTCAGACTGAATTCCTAGAAAACACAAGTTTCTGTCTCTATTTTAGATGCCCTGCCATACCCAGTTAGAAATCGGACAGAACACGGGTCTCCCTTAGTGTGTGTGTTTTATCCTAATCCACACTTATCTTAGACAGCCTGGACATCTAAAATGGTCCTACACTCCTATGTTTAAACTGGAGCGTCCCCTCCTCCACATGTTTGCAGATGTACCTTTTTCCCCTTGAAACCTGCAAGAAAATGTATATAATTTAATCAATTCCTTGATGACAAGACAATGTCCAATACAGACTGTAACTGTGGCTTAACCCTTTAAAAATCTTGGCAGTCAGGTGAACAGTTTCTGTTGCGATGAAATCACAGAATTGCTGGCTCTTGCCTGTTGGCGTTTAGAATTACCATAGTTACACCAGTATGGTGAAAATTACCCAGTCTCCAAAATAACTGGAGTCAGGAAAAATGTAGCTATTAATGTATTTGGCCCAATGTCAACTGCTTAGTTCTTATACAACACATAAGCAAGAGGCACAGTAACTCCTGTACTGCCTCAAGGAAAAACATTTCCTATCTTTCTCTGCTAGCAAAATTTGCTGGAAAGATGTGAAAAACAGCACTCACATGAGCTGCAGATTCTTTCCTCAGTCAGCAACAACTTCAGACACAAGATGGAATTGATGAGGGTAAGATTCTTTCCCCTTAAAAATGGGACAGGTTTTTGGTGGAGGGAGCTGGCAAGTCCTTTCTGTTGGCTGAGACAAGCTGACTGAACAGAGTCAGAGAAAACTGCAGAAAAATAAACAAGGCTCTCATGCAAGAAGTTAACTTTCTCTGATTAGCAAGGTAAAACAACTCTGAAAATTCTGAGCCTAATTGTAAGTTCCTTTAATTAATAAAGACTAGGGTTGTTGTAATCTATTAAAGCGGCATCTCTGTTTTCGTCTACAAACCAGCGTCAAAGCAGTGGAATTGGACAATGAGCGAACAGTGTCTGCATGAAGGACAAGCTACCTCAGCCAGCCTGCTACACACTAAGCAGAAGTGCATCACAGTACAAACGCTGTTCTGCGACTCAGGCTGGGATTGCAGACATCTGATCACAAGGTACATACCAAACAATCTTTCAAGCAAGGTAATACAAATAAGGATTGTGTGCTAAACGCAAGATGGGAACGCCTAGAATTGTATGAGCAAAATGAAGACTAAGTAAGACTTTCACAGAATCATAGAATCACTAGGTTGGAAGAGACCCACCGGATCATCGAGTCCAACCATTCCCACCAATCTCTAAACCATGCCCCTAAGTACCTCATCCACCCTCACCTTAAACACCTTCAGGGAAGGCGAGTCAACCACCTCCCTAGGCAGACTGTTCCAATGCCTAAGGACCCTTTCCTTTTCCTTATCTCAAGCCTGAATCTCCCCTGGCAGAGCTTGAGGCCATTCCCTCTTGTCCTGTCCCCTGTCACTTGGCAGAAGAGGCCAGCTCCTTCCTCTTCACAACCTCCCTTCAGGTAGTTGTAAAGAGTTGTTGAGAGACTTTGGGGCAATGCTGCTTGAGAAAGCAGTGTTGCCGTTGCTCTCTGCTGTTTAATCAGAGATGAAAAAAGCAGATTCAGAAGAGAAAGCATCCTTGCACTACTTGCGAGTTATTTTTTCCATCAATATCTGATAAGTAGACACCAAGAAATTAGAAGCTGACAGAAAGTAGGTAAGATTTTGTTGCTTTTTCCTGTACCTCCAAACAGTTTCCTAGAGCAAAGGAAGGGAGAAGCTATCTTCAGTGCCTCTCCCTTCCTCCCCTCCCCACCATGAATGATTCTGTTATACATTTTCCTGCCAGCAGAACCAAGAAATGCATCAGACACACATATATATCCCAACACTAAAGACTTCCATATACTTCAAACACAACAAGAATACAATGAAGAGACCAGCACCCTCTAGTCATTTATATTTTCCATTCAATCGCTGTTTCAAAATAGTGGGAAGGATGTCTTATATTAACAAAGTAATCACCACAGTAAAATTAAACTGAAACAAAATTGGACCTAATGTGTCTTCTGAAGAAAGAACGAATAAAAAAATGAAAGTATCCTGTGAAATTTTCACCTTTGTGGTATTCATTTCCCCGCTATATCGTGTTTCACTTCATGTAATAATTGTAAGGTTAGAACAATAAACACTCTGTTCAAATAATGATGCACATAAGGAGGAAAAGTGTAAAAATTACTCACTCAAGTAAACATCTTGATGTGATAATACAAAAAAATAAAACCTACACAATCAACCTCTGCAGAAGCAAAGTTTTGACAGCACACCCCTTTAAAACGTCATTATACACATAGGGCCCCCTTTCATGAGAAAAATGAAGCAGCATCATTCTCAGGTTCAAGGATAAATTACTTCAGTATTTTACAGTAACCTTGCCAAGAAAGGGGTAAATGAGCAAGAAGATTCTGAACAGTTTCACAGCTGCTATTTTAAAAGCTCTAAGAAACAAAAAAGTTGAAAAATCATTTTCATGGCAATTGCTAGCAGAGGCTGGCACTACCATTAAGCACCAATATCAAAGTCATATTGAGCACTTCATTGGAACACATCTAGGTCCAAGCTACTCCCTATTCAAATCTGTCATAACTCAGTCTTTGTTTCCACTGCACAGGCCACTCCAGTCTCACTAGTCTGCATCTTAACTTCTACTCGCACCAGCCTTCCTTGCCACAATTCACCGCACATCTTTCTTGCACATAATCTCTTGTTATTTTCAGCTGTTAAGATCTGCACACCTCTCACACAAACAACCTTTAGAGATTCCCCCAGCTGAGATCCAGTATCCTAATTACACGTTTTTCCTTCTTTCACTTCCTTGTATGAGGGCAGCCTCTTCTTCTAGAGGAAACACATACAAAGAAAATTCCTAATATATTCCTCCAGTGATTGAGAAGTAGAGAAATGAATAGAGCAATTTAAACACCAAATCAATTAAACCACATTTTCTCTCAATGAGAGACTTCCAGTACACAGTCTGAGTGCTACCATGTACAGTAGACAGTGGCTGATTGTGCACACATTAACAGCTCTGCGCTGACATGGGAATTCAAACTTTCCATAAAGTACTTGTGCTCAACTGTTACTCGTCTGTGCTTTTCCTGGCAAAGTTATTTTAGCCAGCTCTTTCTTGGAATCACTGTTTTTCAAACCTGCACTTCTTAGACTAGGAGTGCTACGCTGAGTCTAAAAAAATGTAGTGATCTCATGTTCTGCATTTCCATTTTACCCACATCAATATGTATAGGGAAATAAAAGGAAGAAGTCATTTTTGTTCAAATTGTAGATTCTGGTTGAGTACTAAACATTTAAAGTGTAAAAAACATTTAGTGTTTTGCCAATTTATGGCCCTATTTCCACTCTGATAATCCCACTAGTGCAACTACACTATCTGCACTGATTAATTTCTTGTCTTCATTCCCTTTAACATAATATTTGTCATAGGTGTTATGATTATACTTGACTTTCTTTTGTAAAAAGAACTATTGCCTGCTAGTAAGTTTCAAGCTCTACAGCAGAATTGCTTCTAAGTTTACTGATTAGAACAAATACTTTATTCAAAATCCATTTTAAACAGTAAAACATTGAAGTTTTATGTAGATCAACTTTCTTATTAAAACAGTGAGAAATTGTGCGATAATAAAATTAAAATTACAAGTAGAGTATTAGTAGTCTAGTAATAAACATGCGGAAACTAACCTTAATTGCAGCTTCTCTCAGGGCTTCTAGTCTCTGTCTACTGCTTTCTTTCATATTTACAACATCTTTGTAATCTCCCTGTAGAGCTCTCTGGAGGCCGTGTATTGCTTGAAAGACTGAGTTTTCACTTTCGTTTAGCTCCTTTTGGAAAATTTCAAAGGTATGGACCTGAAAAAGTTTTTCTTCGTCTGACAGTCCCGCATCCTTCTCAACTGCTTTTATAGCGCTTTTTAGTTTGTTGAGAACAATGTTCTTTTGGCGAAGAAGTCCAGACAGTTTTCTGCAGCTCTCCATTACCCACTGCTTTCTCTGAGCGACAACAGCCCCTTTCCCACGGTGCAGCTTTATTGCATGCTTTACTACATCTTCGTGTTCTGCAGGATTTGCTAACTGGCCATAAGGCAGTGAAACCAACATCCATAGGGAAATAAATCCAGTTGCCTTCATTCTTCTCTTTTTTATTGCCGTTGGGAGAAACCGATAATCCAAAACCACTCAAAGCTTTCTGCTACGTGGTTTCTGCATCTCCAGTATGCATCTCATGCTGCAAGGTAGTACCACTCAGTTACCAAACATTATAATGTTGGGCCATTAGGTCAAACAAATGTAGCAAACAAACCTAAGGCTACATCCTGAAAATCCAATGATGATCAACAAAATATACGTGACTTCCGTTAGTCAACAGTTACCAAACCCAAGAAACAGCCTAAGGTTATTGATAGAATTTAGTTTTCCCATTGAATGCTTTCTAGAGATCATACTGTTTTAAAAACACTGACTGGAAAGTTTGGTCATACTGCGTGGCAGTGATCTACACTCCTTAGACGAGAGAAAGGTCATTAAAAATATTAAGCCACAACGCCATGGATTGTACTTGAACCTAGCACAAGATTTTACTGTTCTATCTATCAGTAAACTTCTCGTATTTTTTCAAACCTATCCTAAAAAGCTTTTATCATAATCATGTTATTATATGGCCTCATAAGCACTAACACACACAACTATACAAAAGATAATTAAAAAAAGCTTAACGAAAACAGATTACATTGTAAATCATACTTGTGAAAGAAACATTTCTACAGTAAAGAAGTAACAGCAAACTTCCTGGACCTTCAAGCAGCACTAGTTTGGGCCAAACACCTTCACCCAAACAGCTGCATGGCGTCAAGGCCGTGTTGTTCAAAGGTAATTATTGATTCTTACACTTTTAAAATAGAGTTATGAGAACACTAAACACAAAATCAATTCATTCATAAGTTCATTTTCCAGAAGCTACCTGAAGATCTATATTTAAACTGCTGTATGTGATTTTGACACCAAGCAGGACAGAATTTCAAAACCAGGAACCAATTTCCTTCTCCCAGATCCTACAAGAAAACACTGACATTATAACAAAATAACACAGCTACATTTTCTCTTTAAAAATAAAAAAAAAAAACAAAAAAAACCCCACAAGCCCACACAAAAAAACCCTCACACCACAAAGCTATACATAACAATGTCTAAATATAAGTACAAAACATACATTCATCACCAAAGCTCAGTATTCTAGAACTGCACAACACACACTATGCGTTGGTAGATCATCAACGGACCAGGTATTTGGCTAAAATGTTAACTGCAATCTTGACCTCTTTGCCAATGGCCTTAATCAGGAACCAACAGAGGGACATAGTCATGTGGAAGCAGTCTGCCTAAGAGAGAACCTTCTTTCCCCATAAAGCAGTAGCAGTTCCAACCACAAGCATCCAAGCCAGCCGCTGTTAAGGGATGGAATGGGGAGGGACAGTGACAAGCACAGCCATGCACTACCCTCGTTTTTAAAATACCCTCCCATTTCTGTTTCAGAGAGAACTGAGAAAACCTGTCTGTAGGTTGGTTTATTTCTCCTCAATGCATGAAATACAAGCCAAAGTATTTAGCTATCAATAGTTGATTATAGACTAGGCTTTAGCAGCATGAAGAGCCAAAAGATTTAAAATCAAGAACTAGAAGCGTAACTGAAGCAGTAAAAGCATATCGGCATCACACTAATTTCAACAGAATAATGAAGTATCAAAGTTGTGAAATATTCCTACAGCTAAGGGGTTTACTGTTTTTAAGTGATCAGGAAGAAACAACAATCCCCACCACCTGGCAAAATTCCGGAGTGATATTTAAGAAAATATTTCTTCGTGTGTACAAAGTAATACTCTTCATGTTTTAACATGTCTTGAGGACAGATTTTGCTGAATATTATTACAACCTACTCCTGAAAGAAAGAGGGAAAAGGGAATACCCAGCATATATGCAAGCTTCCATTTGCAGGGAGGTGAGTAAAACACTCTGCTGCATGTCTTACGTGAGTATGTCAAACCACACAACTAAATGCTGAGCAGAGATTCATACCAGCGAGTCTGGCCACGGCTGCACTGTGTAGACGTGCCATCGTGGTTCAGACACGGCACAGTTGTGAGTCAGTAATGTTTTTCACATGGCTAACAGAAACTAATGAGAAAAGCGGCACTCGGAGCAGTGCTCAAAAGCTCTTAAGGGAACAATACCCACACGTATAAAAATTTATCATGCGCTTCAGAGTGTGAATAAAAAGAGGGAAGAAAACCCTACACCTCTCCATGCACCAGTGATTATCATATTAAAGGGAACTCATGTCATTTGGAGTCCTTAGAATTCTAGAACGATTTACAGCTCATCTAGTCCAAAGCCCTTGCAGGAGCAGGGACATCTTTAACTTGATGAGGTTACTCAGAGTTCCATGCAACCCAACCTTGAATGTTCCCAGGGATGGAGCCTCCACTACCCATGTAACCCATTCCACTGTCACCACTCCCATGGTAAAAAATATCTCCCTTATATCCAGCCTAAATCTACCTCTACATAGTTTAAAACTGTTACCCAAACTGTTATCACTGTGCTGGCAGTTAGAAGAGTCACCTTGGTATTCACAGAATTATAGAATGGTTCAGGGTGGAAGGGACCTTAAAGATCATAGAATCATAAAATCACTAGGTTGAAAGGACCCACCAGATCATCGAGTCCAACCATTCCTATCAATCACTAAACCATGCCCCTCAGTGCCTTGTCCACCCGTCCCTTAAACACCTCCAGGGAAGGTGACTCAACCACATCCCTGGGCAGCCTGTTCCAGTGCCCAATGACCCTTCCATGAAAATTTTTTTCCTGATGTCAAGCCTGAACCTCCTCTGGCAGAACTTGAGGCCATTCCCTCTTGTCCTGTCCCCTGTCACTTGGGAGAAGAGACCAGCTCCCTCCTCTCCACAACCTCCTTCCAGGTAGTTGTAGAGAACAATGAGGTCTCCCCTCAGCCTCTTCTTCTCCAGGCTAAACAACCCCAGCAGCTCCTCATAAGACTTGTTCTCCAGCCCCTTCACCAGCTTTGTTGCTCTTCTCTGGACTCGCTCCATCCAGTTCCAACCCCGCTGCCACGGGCAGGAACATCCTCCACTAGATCAGGCTGCTCAGAGCCTCATCCAGCGTGGCCTTGAACGCCTCCAGGGATGGGGCAGCGACAGCTTCCCCGGGCAGCCTGTGCCAGTGACTCACCACCCCAACATTAAAAAATTCCTTCCGAATATTTAATTTAAACCTCCCCTCTTTCAGCTTAAAACCGTTACCCCTCGTCCTATCCCTGCACTCCCTGAAAAACAGCCCCTCCCCAGCTTTCCCGCAGCCCCCTCAGGCACTGGAAGGCTGGGATAATAACTCCCCGGAGCCTTCTCCTCCTCAGGCTGAGCAGCCCCAGCTCTCTCCGCCTGCCCTCCTAGCAGAGGTGCTCCAGCCCTCTCATCACCCGTTCTGGATCCGCTCATTTTCCCGGTTTTCCCTTCCCGGCTCTCCCCGAGCTCCTGCGGGTCCCTCCCCGCCTCCCTCCCGCTGCTCCCGGGGGCGCCCGGCGCGCACGCACCCGCGGAAGGCCGGGAGCCAGAGAGAGAGAAAGAGGGAGAGGGGAAAACCCTCGGGAGAGCGCGGCCGAGACCGGCCCCGTGCCCGCCCCCTGATGGCGACGGAGGGAGGGAGGGAAGCGGCTGCCCCGCATCCCGCCCGGCGCTCAAACCTCCCGCTGCCGGGACCAAACCTGCCGCCTCCTCCTCCTCGCAGTTCCGCGCCCGCCTCCAGCAAATTCCCAGCTCCCACCGTAGCGGGGAAGGAGACGGGAGCGGCAGCCGGGCCCCCGGCGCTGCTCGCGGCCCCGCTCACCTGCGGCCGGGGGAGCCCGAGGAGCCGCCGGCCCCGCCGCGGCGCCTTTAAGCGCGGGGCCAGGCGGGAGCTGTAGTCCCAGCCCTTCATTCGCGGCGCGGAGTTCCCACGCACAAACACATTCCTCCTCCCCATCACACCGTCATCGTCTCGGTAGTCACAGAACTGTAGAATGGTTTGGGTAGGAAGGGACCTTACAGATCATGCAGTTCCATCCCCGCTGCCCTGGGCAGGGACACCTCCCACCAGCCCAGGCTGCTCATAGTCTCATCCAGCCTGGCCTTGAGCACCTCCAGGGATGGGGCAGCCACAGCTCCCCTGGGCAGCCTGTGCCAGCGCCTCACCACCCTCATCAGGAAGAATTTCTTCCTTATTTCTAATCTAAATCTCCCCTCTTTCAGCTCAAAACCATTCCCTCTCATCCTATCCACGCACTCCATCATCATCATCATCCTCATCAAAGCAGAATTGCAGAATCGTACAATGGTACGAGTTGGAAGGGACCCTAAAGGTCATCTAGTTCAACCTCCCCCCATCCTACTTTCCACTGCATCAGGTTGCTCATAGCCTCATCCAACCTGGCCTTAAACATCTCCAGGGATGAAGACTGTTCCAGTGCCTCGCCACCTTCACAGGAAAAAAATTCTTCCTAATATCTAATCTAAACCTGCCCTCTTTCAGCTCAAAAACATTCCCTCTCATCCTCTCCCTGCACTGCATCATCCTCATCATCAATATCATGGAATCATACAATACTTTGGGTTAGAAGGGACATTAAAGACCATCCAGTTCCAACCTCCTGCCATGGGCAGGGACACCTCCCACTGTATCAGGCTGCCCAAGGCCCCATCCAGCCTGGCCTTGAACATCTCCAGGGATGGAGCAGCCACAGTTTCACTGGACTACTTGTTCCAGAGCCTCACTACTCTCATGGTGAAAAAATTCTTCCTTATGTCTAGTCTAAATCTGCCCCTCTCCAGTTTATCCCCATTGTCCCTTGTCCCGTCACCACAAGCCTTTGTGAACAGTCCCTCCCCAGCTTTCCTGTAGCCCCTTCAGACACTGGGAGGTCGCTATAAGGTTTCCTGGGAGCCTTCTCTTCTCCAGGCTGAACACAACCCCAAGTCTCTCAGCCTGTCCTCGTTCGGGAGCTGCTCCAGCCCTTTCATCATCCTTGCCGTCTCCTCTGGACCCGTTCCAACAGCTCCATATCTTTCTTACGCTGAGCATTCCACACCTGGACACAGTTCTCCAGGTGGGGCTCTCACAGGAGAGGAACAGAGGGGGCGGAATCCCCTCCCTTGACCTGCTGGCCACGCTTCTTTTGAATGACATCAATACCATCAATACCATCAATACGATCAATAGCACCAGCACCAGCGCCACCAGCGCCACCAGCGCCGCCGCCGCCGCCCCCTCGCTCCCCTCGCTCCGCCCGCCGGGGCGCGGGGCGGGCTGGCGCCTGCGCGGGAGGCGGCGCCGGGCGGTGAAGTTGCTCCAAGCGCCGGTGATTAAAAATAATAAATAATAATATGGTAGGTGGTTGTTAAACGGGGCGGCGGGAAGGGAAAGAGAGGGAGGAAAGGAACCCGGGGAGGCCTCCCTTCCCCTCCCCGCGGAACAGCCCCCGAGCCGAGCGCGCGTCCCGTCTCCCCCTCCGTCCTTGGCGCGTGGTTTCCTGCCGCTCCCTTCCCTGAAATCCCGCTCGGCCGCCCGTGGGGGGGCGGTGCGGGCCGGGGGGAGCGGGGCCCGGCTGCGGCGGGGCCGGGCGCGGTGCGGAGCCGCCGTCCGGGCCGCCCGGGGCCGGGAAGGTCACCGGGCGGGCGGCTCGGGCGCCGCGGACCTTTGCCTTTTTTGGGCTGCGGGCTCTTGGGGCAGGTGCCCGCAGCCCCGCGTCCCCAGTGCCACCTTGCGGCGCCGCCACGGTCCCTCCTGCCCCGCTTCGCACCTCTCCTGCTCCGCTTTCCCACTCGCTCCTGCCCCGCTTCCCACCTTTCCTCCCCTGCTCTGCCACCCGCTCATTGACCCCCATCCCCCCTCTGTTGACCCCCTTCCCCCCTCTGTTGACCCCCTTCCCCCCTCTGTTGACCCCCTTCCCCCCTCTGTTGACCCCCTTCCCCCCTCTCTTGACCCCCATCCCACCTCTCTTGACCCCCATCCCACCTCTCTTGACCCCCATCCCACCTCTCTGCACCCGCTCTGCCACTGGCTCCTACCTCCCTTCCCCCCTCTGTTGACCCCCTTCCCCCCTCTGTTGACCCCCTTCCCCCCTCTCTTGACCCCCATCCCCCCTCTCTTGACCCCCATCCCCCCTCTCTTGACCCCCATCCCACCTCTCTTGACCCCCATCCCACCTCTCTTGACCCCCATCCCACCTCTCTTGACCCCCATCCCACCTCTCTTGACCCCCATCCCACCTCTCTGCACCCGCTCTGCCACTGGCTCCTACCTCCCTTCCCACCTTGCTTGACCCCCTTCCCACCTTTCCTGCCCTGCTGTGCCACCCACTCTTGACGCCCTTCCCACCTTTCCTGCCCCTCTTCCCACCTTTCCTGCCCCGCTGTGCCACTCGCTCCCACCCCCCTTTCCTGCCCCCCTTCCCACCTTTCTTGACACCCTTCCTACTTGCTCCTGTCCTGCTTTCCCCCTTTCCTGCCCTGGGATGCAGCAAGTGCAGCAGCAGTGATGGAAAAGGTATTGTTCCCATTCCTTTCCCAGAGTGGGAAGTGATGGAAAAGGCCACTCAGGAGCTGTGCTGGGCTGTCCCACCAGGGAAAGGTTAACAGGGCACCTCAGCCACAGTCCATGCTTTTTCTGTGGGATTTGCCGTAGGATGTAATTTCCACCTTGAGAGGACTTCTAAAATATGATTTAACTGTGTCGTAATGCAAAGTTCATCGCTGTGTTTGGGTGCCGTTAGTGAGAAGTCATGCTAGATACCACGGCTTCCAGACCTTCCTCCCTGTCCTGCGTGCAGAGCCTGGGTACCAAAGTCTTTTCCGCAGGACATCAGACACAAAGGAACAGTGCAAGCTGTGCTACGTGGCAGAGTAGTAGATTGTGTTTCTTATCTCTGGTTTCTTCAGATAACTCAGTGTCACAGTTTAGCTCCAGCCCAGCTTGATTAACAGCTAAAAAGTCAGCAGTTGGACTCCCAATTCCCTCCTGCCTTGGGGAAAGGAAAATGAGAGGATAAAGACTTCTGTGTTGGAAACTAAACCAGCTTTAATGAAATAATAGTCACAATGAAGAAAATATTACTAATATATATAAAAATATATGAAATTGCACACCACCACCTCTGATGACTTTACGTCACCACAGATGCTGCAGAGCAGGCATAGGGAAAAGGTCCTGAGCTAGGAAGGAGCTGGATTCAGGACCACACAGATCAGGGATCAGGGGCACATAGATAAACGAGATAAACTGGGCATTCGCCATTGAAGAAGAGAGCTTTGACCCTCACGATCCCTCAGTTTTATACCGAGTCTGATGTATATGGGATGGAATACTCCGGTCAGTTTTGGGGTCACCTGTCCTGTCCACTCCTCCCTGCAGCTGCAACCCTTTTTCACCCCTTCCACTTGCAGCATTCCACCAGCTCAAGGATGGCCTTGGGCTCTGTAGGAATAAGTATAAGCATTGGGTCTTTCTGCAAGCAAATGCCCCATGTTATCACTTACAGAGAGAAACACTGTCTGAAAAACATGCAATTAACTTCCAGAAAATTTAGTTACTCAGATGAAACTTAGCTGAAGCTAGAAAACTGATTCTACTGTAGCTCAAACCAAAACATTCAGTGTTTCATTATGAACATATAAAATATACCTAAATGCCTGGCATGAGTAGACTCAGAAGAGGAAACGGGTTTTACTTCGGGATTGTTGTCAGAGATCATCACTAAGTTTGTTGCTCAGTTTTATGTAACGCAGGAAGATATTAGTGCAGAGAGACTCCATAGTTAGACCTTAAGGGAAACTGGAGGAGGGAGGAAGGTTACACAGAGCTTGCAGTAAAAGGATTATTATTTTCTTACATTGCAGGTATTTTTTTGCAGCTCCTTTCCTACTTTATGTGTTTCTTGTATAAAAAGAAAATTTATATGTTTCTTGTAGCAAATTGAGAAGACTGAAGTTCTTGTTTACATTATGTGTTTCTTGTCTCAGGACCATCTGTAGTCAAGATGTCACCATCCATATGTTTACAAAAGATAACAAGTAAACTGAAAGATGGTCCTATGTTTACTCCGTACTGCTCATGGAATCAGTGATTCGGTTTTTCCTCCTGCTATTTGAGAGACCCATAAATTTTCTGTTATATCTGATGATTTAAGCAGTAGTGAGGAACTCAGGCGGATTTCTCATCTTAATTGGTGGCCCAGAACATTTGTTAAGTATGTTTTAACAGAATTGGAAAGTATCAGATATAACAAAAAACAGAGTACCTTCTTATTCCAGTTTCATGTAAAGACTAACGTTCAGCTATAATAATGGCAAATTTGGTCCCTGTGAAATCCCTGTTCCCACCTCTTGGGTTTTCTGGAAGTTTTGGGGCGTTGTGTAGACATGGTTGTTGAATTGGTTCCTGAATACCAATATAATAGGCAGTTTTGTTGTTTAACATATTAATAGGAGAACATCTTTTCCAGCATTAATTAAAGTTTACATTTACATCAACTTTATAGTCTCATTGTAACATTCAGCAAATCTCTGACCTGTCTGCTTTATCTGTTTTCTTTTTGTCTTATGTCTTCTGCTGGCAATGATTTCTAACGTAAAAATAGGAAAATGCTTCTGCCTTTTTCAGCTGATCACTTAAAACTTTGCATTGTTCATTATTCCTAGGAAAATACTAGGAAAATGTTGAGCAGTTTTTCTCTGTGTGTGAAGGACTCGTACAGAATCTCTAAGTTGTGCCTTTGTAATTTCTTATTTGTATAACCACTAGGCATATTTTTCAGAAGATAAGCATATTGCTATGTGATGAAACTTGTGTTTACTGCTGTTACAGAACAGAAAAACTTCTGCATATGTGAGCAATAAAGCAGAAATACAAGTTTATTCCTGCCAGGATATGTGCTGCTAAAAGTATATGTATAGATACTGTCATTTCAATTTTCAGAAGAAAATGCTGTCTTTTTAACTGCAGAAGAACGAGGCTTTGTCTTCCTGCTGTAATTCTGAACTGAAAGTTGTCATCAGCAAGAAAACTAAAACCTTTTAAAGATAGGCGTTAGTAGTAGAATGCTGAAACAATCTTCTGAATTAGCTTCATTGGCTTTCCTGCTTCTTTTGCATCCCAAAGCATAAGCTTAAATCGTCTCAGAAGGACAAGGTCCGCCAGTTTATGGCATTTACCCAGGCTGGTGAAAGGACTGCTATATACTGCTTAATGCAGAATGAGTGGAAACTAGAAGTGGCAACAGACAACTACTTCCAGAACCCAGACTTGTACTACAAAGAATCCATGAAAAATTCAGTAGACAGGAAGAAATTAGAACAGCTGTATAATCGATACAAAGGTAAGGCTTGCCTTTTTTTTGTTTGGTTTCTTTTGGGTTTTGTTAGTTTTTTTCTGATTATTTTGTTTGGGTGATATGTCTGCTTTTCCCTCTGCCATTCTTAAGGACTTTTAAGGAAAGATTGTTAGCATTTGCTTCTCACTCTGTGTTTGCAGTAGTGAAATAAGAATGCGAAAGCTTTAAATGCTCCAAATGTTCAGTAGACAGCCTCTGTAGGTATTCCTGTAGAGTTTAAAGTAATGTCGCAATAGGAATTTAAGCCCATTGTGAGGAAATATTGTCATCTACATATGGTGGGAAGGAGAGTAAAGCTTATTATGCAACTTATTTGATTTATTGCCAGTGGCTGTTATTAAATATATGTATGTTGTACTTTGTGTGGCAAAATTATACATATGATTCCTACACTAATATTTAGGGAAGTTAATCTTGTTCAAAGATGGTAGTATATCTATACGTTAGAATCAACGTTTAAGATAAGATTACAGCTTGGAGTCTGACAAAACAGTCAAATAAGAAAACTCAAAAACTAGTCATGGACACTCCATCCTTATTTTCTCTGCTTGCACATTACAGCAAAGATGATGTGCTTGTTCAGAAAGGCTTGGAGGAAAAAGCCCAGGAAAGTGGATTAAAGGCAGAGTTGGTTCTTTTCCATTTATTTTTACTTTACAGTATAGGTGAAAAGAGCAGAAAAAAAATAAAAGGAAAGGTTAGTTGTGTAAATATAAGAATGTACATGATCCAGGAAAGAGTGCTTTCTGATATGTGACCATCTGACATGAATGTGTGCATTGTTCTTCACATGTTAGCGCAGAGCAGGCTGAACCAGTCCCTACTCAGATCCATGTTCCTGTGTTATAGAAAATAAACTCCTAGCCATTATTCAACTGTGATTTTATGTACTTTTCTAATTCTAGCATATGTCATACTTTGTATAAACTTTATCCTGTTCTTAGAATTCTGTTTCCACTTTTTTTTGTTGCTTTTTACATAACTTCACAGAATAACCAGGTTGGAAGAGACCCACCTATTTTGACTATATATTCTTTAATATTCTGTTATTAGGTGATAATCAGTTGTGTAGGGGCAAAGAACCAGCAACATTATAGCATTTCCTTTGTGAGGAAAAAACCTCCAGAGAGAACTACTTTTTAATTTGTTTTTTTATATGTATGCAAATATATATTTAACATATATACATATCTAAATCTCTTGCTTGCTTCTTGTGTGTCAGTCTTGGAGACTGCTGGGAGAAAAATATATACAAATTTGTAAATGCTACTAAGAATCTCTAAAATGAAAAAACATCACAAATGTTACTCATGATTTCCTGGCAGTGGCAAACTGCACCACTTGGCTTTTGTGAAAGAAAGTCCAGTCGTTTTTATGTCTGTATTTTGGTTAGCAGCACTTCTTTGCACTTCTAGGACTTTAATGCTTCACTGAAGTTGTAAGCTTGAACAAAACCTTCACAAGGTTTGAAAGAAAACAAAAGAATGGCTTTTCCTTTCTTCATAAATCGCTTAAACCTGAGTCATCGACCTCCCACCAACAGGGAATTCCTTTGTCCTACAGAGCCTATGGAATACCACATTGTAGTAACCCATGGAATACTTCATATATTGCACTGTATTTGAAATCTGAGATGAGAGGTCTTTCACTTTCTGTCCTCTCTTTGTCTTAGTTTCCTTGTCCGTCTATCCAGTAACTATCAAAAGAACACTTTCATTTTTGTTCCAGGTTACCTGGACGATGTGAAACATGATAAGGATGAAATGGTCCTTGTTGAAATGCGTCAGAGTTTTTCCACTGATCTCAAAAACAGTGCATTTTTTGCCTTTGATTCTCCAGTTACTCCCCAAATACACAAAAAATGCATTTTACATATCTTAGAACTAGATCTAGCATGCAGTAGAATGCATACATTTTTTTGTAATTCCTGCTCAAAATGTCCCTGAATTATATGATGAGTCTAACTCTTCGTTTAATGGATATAAATCTTAGTTTACTAGATTAACTTCCTCTCTGTGTTTTAGCATTTCTTCCACTGTATTGGCTGAAAAAGTAGAAGAAATCTTAGCTTAACACCCCCAAAAAGCAAAAAAGTTAGTTTGCATTAGATTTTTTTTTTTTAATCAACTGATTGGATAAGGACTTAGAAAATAGCATGATTGAAAGTCTTAACAGTTTAAGGAGTTAATTTTAAATTGACTTGAAAGATGCTGTTCTACATAGCCCAACTTACAATACTGAAATGTCTTCCTTATCAAAAACTCCAAAAAACAGCTTTGTAGTTTGTAAATTTTCAGGCTTTGAAAACTAAAGTTGGTTTTGTTGTTGTTCTGCTGTTTAGATTTTTTTCATAGAATCATAGAATGGTTTTGGCTGGAATGCACCTTAAAGGTCATCCATTTCCAGCCCTCCTGGCATAGGCAGCGACACCTTCCACTCTGGTTGCTCAAAGCCTCATCCAGCCTGGACCTTGAACATGTCCAGGGATGTGGCATCCATGACTTCTCTGGGCAGTATCTCCTCAGTTATTTCAGATCTTTCATAGAGCCATTGTGGAGAACAGACAAAACTATTTGATGAGAGCTAATGAATTTAGGAAAGAGTTGCAAACCAATTTCTAGGCAAGATGGCAGATTACCTAATCTACTAAGAAATACTCTTCATGTTACTTCTAAAATTAACTAGAATTAAGGTGAAGACATTTGTGAAATTTCTGAAAAAAATGCTGCATACTACAGGTCTTATATCAAATCTGTGCAGACGATTACTTGTAAATGTTTTTTTGTAAATAATTGCAGTTTTCCTCTTTGTATTTTGAACTGCAGACCCACAAGATGAAAATAAAATTGGCATTGATGGGATTCAACAGTTCTGTGATGATTTAAGCCTGGACCCAGCCAGTATCAGTGTTCTGGTTGTAGCATGGAAGTTCAGGGCAGCTACTCAATGTGAATTCAGTAAAAAGGAATTTGTTGACGGCATGACAGAGTTGGGGTAAGTATCCATTTCTGCGTAGTTCAAAATGTGAGGCCAGAGCTCTCTTTACGTTTAAACCATTTTTAATCAAATTAAAAGCTTCAAAAAGCTGGTAAGGCTGGCGCCAACCTTAACAAATGCTAAATGCTTGTAGCATCCTGTCTTCGTTAAATCTATGCTATACTGTAAAGCCTTAACGGTGAACACAGTTAGGGGAACCAAAATAAGTCCTACCTCTACAGCAAGGAAAACAGATAGTTGTGCTGATCTTTTCATGTAATTCATACAAACATATGCATGGTTGTGTTAAGATTTTGAGTTGGACCATGTGTTGTTAGAAGCTGGAAGTCACTGGAAGATGTGTGAAGGGGAAAAAAAAAGTTTGGTTAGTGTTGAAGCAGAAAAGAAATGGGAAAGCAGAAAAGAACCTTTAGTTCTTTCCCTTTACCTTATAATCACCAAATGCAACTTTTTTCTTTTGGCCAATTTTACAAACTGTAGTTTTCTCTTATTTGTATACTTGATACTTCATTTGTACAGAACATCTATAAGGAACTGAGATAAAAGTTAGGGTATTGGCAGCAGAAAAGGTTGTTTAGTCTTACTAATAATTTATTTTTCCTTCCTGGATTATGGAGCTGTTCTGGATAATAGATTTTGAGGTTAAAGCACGTTGCCTCAGTTGAGCAATAAAGTCAAGCATTTATCACCATAGAATAATATTTCATGTTTAACTTCTCCTCGGAAGAGATGCCATAAATGTAATATATAGAGGTGTCAAAATGTTAAAACAGATTTCATTTGATAGGTGAAGAATTACAGTTATTACTTGTGCTTATTTTTTTGCAGCGAAATAATTTCATTTGATCTTAGAATGGCGCTTTATCAATACTTTTCTACAATAGACCAACTTCTCGCAAATGCAGTGGTTGTTTCTTGAACAGGGCTCCTAGCAGTCTGTTGTTTCTGACCTCATCAGTCATTGCCTTCATTCTAAGCTTTCCTTTTTAGGTAAGGGTATTCAGTAATTGTGATGAAATAACTTCTAATGTCATATGAAGCATGTTTCTTTATTTTGTCCCTTCAGGAAACTTTGGGTAGAGTCTGTGAGAGTAATTATGATTTTCTAGCCATGGACAGCAATCAGGTGCCTGTACTGTTATATTAAAGGCTGCCAGCATTATTTGATAGAACTATTTTAAACGGTTTTTCTAAACCACCTGAGACTTCTGGCTTGGGTTTTGTTTTGTAACTTTGTTGTCACATTGCTCCTATGTCCTTATGACTGTCTCTGATACAATTCCACAGAGATCTGTGATATTTTTTATCTCTTACCACTGGTATAGTGTTTATTGAAACTTCGGAATGACTTTGTTACATACTGGAGGTGCAGCATCTGTAGATTTTAGCATTGAACATAGGTGAAGACTTGAAAGAAAAGAAATTCCCCGAGGCTTAGATCATATAACACCTTTAGGATATGTATGGGAAGACATGCTATTTGTCCCTATTGTTAACTAGATCAAGCATCCACAAAACTGAAGGTCTTAGTTAAAGACTGTTAGTGGAATTCTTTATCTTTTCTCTGCCAGGTACTGCTGGAAGCCAGAAGGGTACTTATTTTTATCTGTGCCACACAAGATAGTTAAAACTGCGTGTTTATTTTTATGGATTTTGCTATAGTTGCCCATACTTTAATAAAATTGTTTTTGAATATTTAGACTAAATATGAATATTTAGCTACTGAAAACTTTCAAATGCAATATGTTAGTTATGATGGCTGCTTCTTTGGAACCTATTTCCTTTGCTTTGAATTTCTAAGCAGAATTCAAGATATTGGTAATACTATAAACCCTGAATATTCATTTGATTCCCTCATGTGAAGTAAACCCTTTTTCTTTTGCAGTTGCATCCTGTCAGCTCAGATGCTTTCACTGAAAATGCTCCAGTCTCATGTTACTAGGGAACTGTTTCTGTTAATATCTCTGTAATGTGATTCTGTCTTAGCTTACCTGTGCCAGGCTGTTAAAGGTTTTGTCAGCCTTCAAGTTACTGTCAAAGGATCATTTTTTCCCTAGGTTTTTTTGTGCAAGTGTTCTGTGGTGGGAAAAGGATGGTTGCAAATCATAGTTCAGTTTATTGGAAAACTCCTGCAATGTTAAGATTAACCGTAAACATAGTAGGCAGCTCTTTATTTAGGTAGAGTAGGGAATAAGTAATGTCTATCTAGATTAAAGCAAAAACCCACAACCTTGTGTTACAACAGTTATAAATGGGGAAAGGATAGCAGATTCAGTGAGATTTATATGTTCTTTAAGAAGAGAATAACTATTTTTTTTTACTGAGTTCATAAACTTATGAAGAGACCGAGAAAAGAAGTTAAACCACTGAGTCCTGTTTGGGTTATGTACTTAATGGATGCCTATATATAATGTTCCACATTTAAATCGTTTAGTAAAGACATGTGAATGTTTATATTTTTAAGAATGCTGTCCACAAAGATACTCTGATTTTCTCTTCACTACATTTTTCTTTTGCTCAAAAGCTACACTTTAAAAAATAAGAGAAGAGGGATAAAAGGTGAAAAGAAATCTTAAATATTTACAAACGATGCAACCTCTTTTGAACAGGTGTGACACCACGGAAAAACTAAAAGCTCTATTGCCAAGACTGGAACAAGAGCTAAAAGATCCAACAAAGTTCAAAGACTTTTATCAGTTTACTTTTAACTTTGCTAAAAACCCTGGACAAAAAGGTCTAGGTAAGTAGAGAAAAAATAAAGAAAATATCTACAGACATTTAAGGCAGCTTTCTAATTAATGATTTTATAGTAAATTCATTATTGATTTATGTCATTGACTTCTCCTCTTTCCCATCTTCTTTCAATTAATCTCTTCTTTAATGTCCTCTTGATACAGATAATTTAATGGGCTTTTCTGCTGATATTGGCATTATCTCTTCTCTTGTCAAAGGAAGTTCCTACTTTTTTCAGAACAACTGATGCAAGATGTTAATACTGGTTTAAAAAGGGAGAGAGAACTCTGGGCAGAAGCTATTCTTTAAAGAATTTTTAGTTTTAGCTTACAGTTTTTATGTAAAGTTCAGAAAAAGAATATTGTAGACTTGGTTCAAAGTTAAGGACTAGAAATAGGCATACAGTTTTATAAAATATTAAATTATTATTTTTTATGAAGTTTAAGATTTGTCCTGATCTATGCCTTATATCCATTTTACTCCAGCAATACATTATTTGAATTCCGATGTTTTGTTCTCTTCAAAAATATCTATAGTTTGTGAACAGGTGAAAAAAATTGTAAGATGAAATCTGATGTCCTTTCAAATTTACGTCCACTTTCAGAAGATACTCTGTAGGAAGGAATTTAACAGGTTTGTGTGTAGAATAGCACCATATCACCATCACTGTTCTCTTTGTGCTGTGGGTAAGAGGAAGTGGAGTTTTTTTAGCATAGTCACTTAAACTATGTGTCTATGTTACTTGGTGAGCACGTCAGCAAATACTTTTTCTGAAAAATTGTTGAAAGAGTAGTGAGGTGGAGGAGCAGAATATTGATTTAGACCTTCTCAACCAGAGACGTCTTTTCCACATTCTTTTTTGGGGAAGTACTTTGGATAGTATCTCTTGTATTTCCCAGTGCCTTTTTTTTTTTTCTTTTTTTTTTTTTTAGACTCCAGGCATCTTTTAGCTATCTGCTATTTTTCTTTATTTTTTGCAGCAATTTCATTTTTAATTATGTGTGCCACTCTTTCATGGGTCACGTGCCACCTTCCCAGGTACAAACATGAAATAATCTTGTAGTGGTTCTGTGCGGCCAGTTGGAATTCACATCCCTTAGTAGTTGTTCATTTTCTTGCCTCTCTTCATTAAGAAGCCTAGAACTTACAGACTGTGGAAAAGGTAAGTCCGTTACAGCTGAGGCTGGAATTTACAGGATACCTAAAGAAATATTACAAATGGCTTCCTGTTTTAATTGGATCAGTTCCAATGTGAAATTCATATACTTGGGAAATATGTCTCAAAAACTTTTCACCTAAGCCTGTGCAAAGGAAAGAGGAGGGAAAGCAACCCAACACAGATTATGGAACTGAATGTACTCTTTATGTGACTTAAGGAGGAAAATGGAAACTTACTTTTTTCCATTACTACTGTTGGAGGCCTTTTCATTTGTCTTCTCTGTTTTCTAAGAATGGTGCTTCTTGGCAGTAAAACACTGAAGTGTCTTCTTGCACTACGAGTTGAAGTATTAGTAGGAGAAAGTAAGTGCAAAAATTCAAATAAACTGTAGAAAGAGTTGTTGGATTCTGCTGCTGGTTACAGTTTTCAAGAATTGTAATAATTCTGGTAAAATGATTTCTTAATTTCAAGTAGTGCTTAGGCTCTTTCTGGTTTTGCTAAGATTATTTTAGATGTTAAATGAGCAGGTGCCACTGCTCTTACTTCAGTGGAGATGCACCATATTCCTGTCTGGTGTGAGCTTGGGTCACTGTAAGTCAAGTAGAAAGGGAGTGCTGAGCAAGCATGTTGATTTAACATGACATTCTTGGATGATTGAGGTCAGTGATAGCTTATCCAAATAAAAAATAAACATTGTATAGGTTTGGAATCTTTTCAGGGAATACCATTATATTCAGCAGAGCAGAGAGGTGGCATTTACAAGTTAGCGTTTACAACGTACTGCTTCCTAATGCGATTATTCCATGGGTTATGTTTGTTCTCTTTTAGCAAAAAAAGTGTTTAGCAAGGAAAAAAAGAAGTAGTTACATTGCAGGAACATCAGTATAAGCTGTGAATTCTAGTTGCTTCAGCTACATTTAATATAGGCTTAGGTGCTTTTTTTATTTTACATCCTCTTCTCTGTATATACTATGTATTTGCTTCTAGAATGGGAAATTGTCCATCTTCCCTTCCTCTCTCCACAGCTAGAATTCTAGAATCATAGAATCATTAAGGTTGGAAAAGACCTCTAAGATCATCATGTCCAACTGTCAGCCCAACACCACCATGCCTACTGAACCATGTCACAAAGTACAATATCTAGAATGTTTTTTTAACACCTTGAGGGAAGCAGACTCCACCACTCTGGGCAGCCTGTTCCAGTGCTTGACCAGTGCTTCTTTTGGTAAAGAACTTTTTTTCTAATATCCGGTGTAAACCTGCCGTAGCACAACTTGAGTCCATTTCCTCTCATTCTATTGCTAGTCACTTGGGAGAAGAGACCAGCATCCACTTGGCTACATCCTCCTTTCATGTATTTGTAGAGAGCAATAATGTCTCCCCTCAGAATCATAGAATCCCCAGGTTGGAAGAGACCCACCGGATCATCGAGTCCAACCATTCCCACCAATCTCTAAACGAAGCCCCTCAGTATCTCATCCACCTGCACTTTAAACATCTCCAGGGAAGGCGAGTCAACCACCTCCCTGGGCAGACTGTTCCAGTGCCTAATGACCCTTTCAGTGAAGAATTTTTTCCTTATGTCGAGCCTGAACCTCCCCTGGTGGAGCTTGAGACCATTCCCTCTTGTTCTGTCCCCTGTCACTTGAGAGAAGAGGCCAGATTCCTCCTCTCCACAACCTTCCCTCAGGTAGCTGGAGAGAGCAATGAGGTCTCCCCTCAGGCTCCTCTTCTCCAGGCTAAACAATCCCAGCTCTCTCAGTCGCTCCTCATAAGGCCTGTTCTCCAGCCCCTTCGTTGCTCTTCTCTGGACTCGCTCCAGAGCCACAACATCCTTCTTGTGGTGAGGGGCCCAGAACTGAACACAGGACTTGAGGTGCGGTCTCACCAGTGCCGAGTACAGAGGGAGAATAACCTCCCTGGACCTGCTGGTCACGCCGTTTCTGATACAAGCCAAGATGCCATTGGCCTTCTTGGCCACCTGGGCACACTGCTGGCTCATGTTCAGTTGGCTATCGACCAACACCCCCAGGTCCTTCTCCTCTTGGCAGCTTTCCAGTCAGGCTTCTCCCAGTCTGTAGCACTGCACAGGGTTGTTGTGCCTCAGCCTCCTCTTCTCCAGGCTAAACAATCCCAGTTCCATCAGCTGCTCCTCATAAGACTTCACCAGCTTCATTGCCCTCCTCTGGACACACTCCAGCTCAATGTCTTTCTTGTATTATTGTCGAGATGTTTGGTGTTTGTGTCCCAATGACTCTGCCCTGTTGTCAAGGAGATGCGAGAATTTATCTCATCCATGTGCAAAGTCTGTTTCTCTCTTCCTTTTGTGAGCCTTATCTCAGAATGCTTTTATGAATTCAGCCCAGATAGTTAAATAGAGTGTACACCTAGATTTGTTACCAAATGAGCTGATATAAATCTCTACCTAGCTCTATCTAGGTCATTTTAGGGTGTTAACCTCCCCTTCCTCCCCATGTTCATGTTAGATGACGTGCAGTGCTACCTAAGTATAGGATGCTGCTACCCTACTGCCCTAGGTGTTTGCCTTAAAATGCTTCTGGTGACGTGCTCCCATGATAGTGCTTGCCTGCTCGCTCACATATGTTCATATCTGAATCATGACTTGAAGGCTAAGAGGTCAGTAAGTTTATGGAGAGTAGCGATGAAAGTGAGTAGTTTAAATTGATGAGATGGAAGTAATCAAAGGGGTTATTTTGCGCTTTCAATTACAAAATATTTTAATGTGAGTTTTCTTGAGGGTGAAGTATCCAGTGCTTCTGCTTATCACACTCAAAGCTTAAGTCACCAAGTCTGGTAGCTGCTGCACTCATTGTTTGAGGAAGTCATCCGTAGGTGACCTACGAATGTGCTGATTTGAAAGCTAAGCAAATTTGACATAATGCCAGTGGCAAATGGGAAATCCTTATTCTTAGCAGATTGTTAATAAAAACCTTTTATAAAAGAAGACAGAATTAAAATGGTTCTTCTGTTGGGTCCTTCAGGCTAAGTACTAATGCATCTTTTTTAACGGAAATAAAACTTGAGAGTAGAGCTCACCAGACAAATGTCTGTGATAAGCAAAGATGACTCATTTATGCATTTATTTTTCATGCTTATTATCTTAATGTATTGAATCTGTGAGAAATTACTGAAGTACCTCTAAAATGTCCAAACACCAATGTTTTTGATTAGGAGTCATGTTTGGGTTTCTATCAGTATTTTAATATGTTTTCAATTACTTTTTTTTTTAAATCTATTTCTGCTATATTAAGAAGTGAGGAGCAGCACTTGTTACTGTATTTTTTGCCCCATCTCTCCTGAAGAACATCAGGAAATAGACTGATTCCTGGGTTCCTTTTCAATATGCCACTTCTTACATATTGGGCATCTATGTACGTGTCTTCCCTGCTTCTCTAGCCGTGAGTTAAACCCCATTACATTTTATCTTCCAGTTCTCTGTTATCATCCAAATCTCTTTTGCTTTACAGTCCAGTTGAAGTAATTTTCTCTTGGCTTGTAGTGCCCAAACAAGCTAGATATCTTCCATGCACCTTAGATATTTTGCTCCTTGTTTTATAACCTGTTATTAAGTTTGCTTATATTTATGACACCGATACTGTCTGCATTTTGTGATTTGTTATTTTATGTAGTGTCTGCAGAACTGCAGTACACCTAGTTGATTTGTTCTGTTTCTACAGTCAATGATTCCCTATAGCTATATGACTTTGCAGTTCTCTAATGAAATCATTCTTACTAAATTGCAAGTGTTTTTTCAGTTTGTTCAAATAATTTTGAATCCTAATTCTATCCTCTACCATGGTGTACTTTTTTCAGGTTTTGTATAAGTTACAGATTTAATTAAAACTTTCTTTGTTAAATCATCTGACTTATGTAAGTATTGGACAGTGTTAGATACAGGACTGGCCCCCATGGACAAGTTACTTCATCACAGTTTGACAGAGAACTGCTGAGGTTCTTCTAGAACATCCTTTGACCTCTATGAAGTCTCAATGATGATGGGTTGCAGTTTGAGGTTTCTTCAACATACCAAGATGAATTTCATCATGACTAGCTTCACTTTGGCCACCAGTGCTTTCAGAATGAATTTCTAAACGTTATTTCTGAGATTACTGTCAGTTTGCATTGAACCCTTTTGTCTGGTCATATCTTGAAAAAAGTCTCTGAGTATCCCAAACGTTTCTTTCTGATGAGATATCAGCAGAACACATAGTGTTTTTTGTTGTCCCAGATGCATTTTGTAAAGGAAGGAGTGGGAAGGCACAGAAAGCCTTCTTCAGAAGTTTTTTTGGTGATACTCAACACAATCATTGTTGGTATGCAGTGTATTTTACTCCAGGAGAGCAGTGCAGGAGGAGTGTTGTATGTGCTGGTTTGCATTTTATTTATTTCTAGAACACCCTGTCTTCCGTTGCTTTTTAATTACGTGTTATTCTACAGTTCCTCTCAAAATCAATGCAAGGAATTTTGCCTTTTTATAGTTGGATGGGAAGAACCCTCTACAATAAATTATGTCTACTCCGTTGTTCTCCAAACAGGAATCTCTTTTCCACAGTTTATGTGGTGATACTAGGGAATTTCTATTTCTCTTTATGTTTGCAGGACTTCTGTCTCTATAGTCTCATCCAACTTGAATGTTTCCGTTCACTTTTATTAGCTTAACATTGTCCAGTAGTATGCTTCAGTCTGGACAGAAGTAGAAGTAGTGCCAGGCTCCCTAGATGACAGCTCCCGTAAGAGTGAGAGACAGGAGGCAAAAGCATGTTGCATAAGGTCTACCATGATTTTCTTTAAGCAGGAAATGATGTTTTGATTAATGTTACTGAGGACCCAACTGTCAAGTGTCTTTCAAATGCATCTGAATATATTTGATTATTATCAAAGAAGAAGATGGATGCTTGTGACTGTTAAGGCTGTTGGGATAGAAAGAATTCAGGAAGAAAGGATAGCAAGGTTTCAACATAGCAGTGCCATCTTAGTGGCTAAATGTTGGACCTGGCAGGTGTAATATTTACATATATTAAACTTCATCTGAGTGCTTTGTATGCATTTTTGAGATAACATAAAAGGTGCAATTTACTACAGTCTGGTTTTCCAGGAGAATTTTACAAAGAAATATTTTGGATAACTATGATTCTTTGATCTGCTCTCTTATGTTCTTGCTGTTGTATTTAGTACAATAAATCTTTAATATTTGTATCATGCAGGTTTGGAAAGGTTTTATCTCACCTTCTACCCCCAACTTTTAGCTTTTTCTATTGCAGTCTGAGTGAAAATTTGCATCCTAGCTCTTGGTTGTGAAGTGTGCTAAAGAACAGAATTGTAGATCTTTTGTCGTGTTATATACAGAGCAGTTCAGATTTTGAGCTATTCGAGCTGGAAGGGACCTCAAAGACCATCTAGTTCCACCTCCCTTGCCGCGGGCAGGGACACCTCTCTCCACACTAGTCTCCTTAAGGCCCCATCCAACCTGGCCTTGAACACTTCCAGGGAGGGGGTATCCACAACTTCCCGGGGCAGCCTGTGCCGGTGTCTCATGGCACTCATTGTGAAGAATTTCTTTCTAATTCTTCTATCTAAACCTTCCCTCTTCCAATTTAAAGCCATTCCCCCTCATCCTATCACTACATGCCCTTGTAAAAGGCATTCACTTACTGTCAATCTTTAAAGAATCTCTCTTTGAGACCCAACAAGATGTGCTGCGGAGTTTCCTTCCTCATGCTCAGGAGTTGCCTACAGTTTGTTTCATCCCAGTGAAGGAACTTAATACATTCTTTAATCATCCTCGACGTTCCATGTGGAAACAAATCAGATTTAGTTCATCACTCTTTGTGGTCCCTTTACCTGCTTGCTGGCTCAAAAGATTGTGCTTCCTTCTCTCTGCCAGTTTCCTGGGATCAAGCAAAAGATGATGCATGAAGAAGGCATTCAGACTTGAATCAAATATTCCCTCAAGAACAGGAGAATGACTGTCTTTGCATCCGGTATGTGGACTTCAAGGAGGTTGCATCTTCTATGAGCAGATGAGTATAACATGCTCTTTTTAACTGAAGCAACATCAGCTTTGGCTTTCATCATAGCAGTATCTCAAGATTATTTGGAAAGACACTTAGACATTAGGGAAGGATATCTTCCCCCCTTCCTTTCTTTCTCTCCCCACTCCGCTAGTTATCAAGATTTCCTTCACTTTCAATGAAGAATTAGATTGACCCATTTGTAGGAGTGAGTGGATGAAAGAAGTTGAGGGAATCGAATAAATTAATTTCACGTTTACATTGGAAGAGATCAGTGCATGTTGTATTATAGGTGTTTCACTAGCCTTGGTCTGAGCATATCGTCCTTGCTTTACTTTATTCACATTTTTCTTTCTGAAAATGCCAGCAATTCAAGAGAACCTTAGTATAGAACAGAGTGCTCTGAAGAAAAAAAATCCAGTAGTAACCGCAAAGGTGTCATATAATTGTCAGTTCTAGTAAGGCCTCAATGATTATTTTAGTCATGATAGGCTCTTATTTGGGAAATGTATATTCAGTCTACTTTAAGCTATCTGTTTAAGTTTATCTAAATTTTACATGGAGAGATTTGTGGAGGCTGAAGGGTTTTGAAGCAGGCTACAATCAGGTGCATTAGGCTGCACTCATTTAGATAGCTATCTTCTTCTAAGCCTAGCTGACGTTCAGAAGCAGTTTATCTGCTTCTGTGCGGTTTGTGCTCAAGATAATAAGCATACAAGTTTCTGCGTGGAATCAGCCTGCTTCAGCATGGCAGATACAGTGATATGAGTTAATAAGCACACTCAGACCCTGCCCAATTCCCACAGAACTCTTCTGAAATCCACATACTTTGCTTCACCACTCTTCCCTGTCCACCACAGGGACTTAACTCTGACAATCTGTTATACTTCCCCTAGTACAGAGCACTAGAAAACTCATTGCTTACAGCTTTGCAGGGATGAATGGATCCAACTAAGATGGATCCAGTATTTGCATCATACCCCTTATTCTTTTTTTCCCTTCTCTCTTCCTTCTCTGAGGGAGCTTCTGATTGCAGATAAGGCCTATTTTGCCCTAAACTTTTGGCAAATTGGTGAAGAATTTTTAGGTAGAATCCTGCTGGTATTTTCTTATAATTTTGCTATATATATTTTTTTGTTTGCAGAAGAAGAAAACATTCTAATTAGGAAACAAACTAATTCTTTTCTGATATTCTTAGTAATTTGAAGGCCAAAGAAGACTCTTACAATCATTCAGAAGTGAGGAAACAAGGATTCCAGTAATTCACTGAATCTTGCAAGTATTCATTTGATGTTTTTCGGTCAGGTAGTGAAATAGTCCTATTGTTGAGATACATTGACACTAGCTTCTGCTGTTCCCATGTCTGCACCAGTTTCAGCACAGTGTCCAGGAATTTTATTTAAACAAAAGTGCAGTGTACTTTTTGATTTAGCTTTACAGAAGTATGATATTTGCCTGTGATCACAGTGAGAAAACAAGAAGAGAGAGATCAAAGAATGTCAACCAAATGATACTTTAGGGCAAATTATATGACCATAAAGAAAACATGTGAAGTTGAGACTGTTATGGAGTCTAAATATATTTTTACAAAGCAATTGAATGATGAAATAGATTTACGTGTCTTGCACCTGTCCACATTAATTTTTTATGGAATGTTGGGAACAGGAAGGTTTATTGGCTGCTCTTTGGTTTTCAAAGCTGTGGAGTAAGTTTTGATTAAGGCACCAGGAAGAGAAAGCCTCAAACAAAGGGGTTCTTAGCTCTGAAGTTTTCATTTCTAGAACTCTTTTTTTAAAATTCCTTATTAACTTGTCTAATAACAGTAACTTTTTCCTCCTACAAGCTTTGCTACATTCTTTACTAATTTGTTGGATTGTGTCTGTAGGTGGACTGGGTAAAACTGATGCCTCCTGTTATTTGGAAAAAAAAATAAATAAAAGCGCTGCTGATGTAGTTTGAGAGAGTACTCCTTGAATAAAATGCATTGCTGAGGACTGACACTGATAACAAGCTGCCCAAAGTCTCTTATAGAAATTACATATAAAGTAGCAAAGCTTTACAATATTCTTAAGAAGATCAAACGTCAATAAAGGAAGAAAAAGGTGATACTGGGACAATCGGTTAATCTCAAAAGATGAAATTGTTTGTTTCCAAGCTCTAAAGCACGATAGATTCTGACATCATAATGTACACAACCTAGTTAATATGCTAACTAGGGATTATGAGGGCAACAGTGGCTAATGTTGAAGTATTCTTATTAATAACTTAAAGCTTTTCAAATGTCATTAGGAGGCCAGTGTAGAGCTTCTAGCCTTTTTTTTTCCTTTAAGTTATATCAGTAATTTAGGTGAATTAATTTTAATACTCTGACAGCTTCAAACATGATTGCATGAACAGTTCTGTTGATAGGGCAGTCTGACAGAGCTGGAAAGTGGTATTTGGCAAAGGATGACAAGTGAGTGTGGCACTCCCAGAGTGCTGCTTTGGCACAGCAGGTCTAAATGAACTTCATTTCATGTTCCTCATAAATCCTACTCTCCAGCCAGTTCCTTTCTATCTGTCGATTTATCTCTGTTTTCTCCCTTCCTTGATTGCTTCTGTGCAATGACTTCAATGCCCTTGTCCAAAATGATGGCAATGGGATGAGGAACGTAATTCAATTTTTTTTAATTCATGCAAGACTCTAATAACGATTTTTTTTGTTAACAAGATAAGCATTTGATCAATCTTGAAAGTAAACACAGACTTAAGTAACTGATAATGTATTTCTCCTGCATTAATTGTGCTAATTTGTTATCACTTCAAGCTTTCTGTTCAATCAAAGGAAAAGAGGCTGAGGGGTTTTTTTAAAAACAATTTTAGAATGAAGCTTTAATGTTTCAGAATAGATTATACTGCATGCAAAATGTTTTACTTATGATTGTGAAAAGCTGATTGATTGAATAATTCAAAAGTGTAAGAATTCCTTTTTAAACATACTAAATATGTTTACCATAATAAACATTATTTAGCAAAATAATGTTTAAAGTAATTAAAACGTCTTACAATCATTTCCCTCCTGCTTGAACTTGTTTCGCCTAGATTTTGTGTATATTTTTAAAGATTTTCTTAGTAATTTCAGTTTTAATAATATTGTAATGGCAGTTGATATCAATTTTAGGTGACTTAGTTCTTAGGGGTTTACTACAGAAAGCTTTATAGATGCTATATGTAACTGCAACTAGATCAGACATCCAGAAAGCTAAATACCTAGATACTGAAACTTTATTTGAGCGTATGCAGGAAATCTGGACTGTAGAGCCATTATACTGACGGGACTGGATGGCATGGAATACTCACTAGATATTGACATTGAAAATATTGTGGGCAAAGGGAAATCTCAAGCCATTTTATAATGTACAGTATATCACAGAATCACTACCACCAGGCTGGAAGAGACCCACTGGATCGTCGAGTCCAACCATTCCCACCAATCCCTAAATCATGCCCCTAAGTACCTCATCCACCCTCACCTTGAGTCACTGTCCTTGGAGGTGTTTAACCACCTCCCTTGGCAGACCGTTCCAATGCCTAACCACCCTCTCCATGAAGAATTTTTTCCTAATCTCAAGCCTAAATCTCCCCTGGTGGAGCTTGAGGCCATTCCCTCTCGTCCTGTCCCCTGTCACTTGGGAGAAGAGGCCAGCTCCCTCCTCTCCACAACCTCCCTTCAGGTAGTTGTAGAGAGTAATAAGGTCTCCCCTCAGCCTCCTCTTCTCCAGGCTAAACAATCCCAGCTCTCTCAGTCGCTCCTCATAAGATTTGTTCTCCAGCCCCTTCACCAGCTTTGTTGCTTTTCTCTGGACTCGCTTCAGAGCCTCAACATCCTTCTTGTGGTGAGGGGCCCAGAACTGAACACAGTACTCGAGGTGCGGTCTCACCAGTGCCGAGTACAGAGGGAGAATAACCTCCCTGGACCTGCTGGTCACGCTGTTTCTGATGCAGGCCAAGATGCCATTGGCCTTTTTGGCCACCTGGGCACACTGCTGGCTCATGTTCAGTCGGTTGTCAACCAGCACCCCCAGGTCCTTCTCCTCCAGGCAGCTTTCCAGCCAGGCTTCTCCTAGTTTGTACCTCTGCTTAGGGTTGTTGTGCCCCAAGTGCAGGACCCGGCATTTGGCCTTGTTAAACCTCATGCTGTTGGTCTCAGCCCAGCAGTCCAGCCTGTTCAGGTCCCTTTGCAGCCTCCCGACCCTCCAGCAGATCCACACTTCCACCCAGCTTGGTGTCATCTGCAAACTTGCTAAGGGTGTACTCGATGCCTTCATCCAGGTCGTTGATAAAGACATTAAACAGGACTGGACCCAGGACTGAGCCCTGGGGAACCCCACTTGTCACTGGCCTCCAGCTGGATTTAACTCCATTTACTACCACCCTCTGGGCCCGGCCATCCAACCAGTTTTTCACCCAGGAGAGTGTGCACCCGTCCAGGCCAGAGGCCGACAGTTTCCAAAGCAGAATGCTGTGAGAAACTGTGTCAAAGGCTTTACTGAAGTCCAGGAAGACCACATCCACATATGATGTGGTATTTTTATTATGTTTTTTTTAAACATTAACCGTTCAGTAGTTTTGTGTTTTGGTGTCACAGTTTAGCTCCACCCAGCTAAATTTTGGCAACTGAAGCCCTGCAGCTAAGTTTCCAAAATCCATCCCACCACCACCCTGCAGGGAAAGGGAGGATGGAAATGAGAGGAAAAAGACTTGTTGGTTGAAAACTAAAACTACAGCTTTAATGAAGAAATAATAATAACAATAATAAACATTTAGAAAGTAATAAAACATTTACAAATACAGAAACTGAAATATTTTTATGGTTTAAGAAAGGCTGTCCTTTATTTTGTGGTTGCACAGCAGTACTCATACACTTGGTGCTATTACCTGTGGGACCAAGCACAGAATCCATTAGGTATTGTGAGTTGCTAAGAGTGGAAACAGGCCTTCAATAAAACATCCTTTCTACCCTCATATTGTGTCTATTATTGCTTCTGCTTTTCTACTTCAATGTGTGGCAAGGCTTGCATCCTCCTGTCGGCACACATGAACTGAGCTCTGCTCTCGGATCAGTGGTCATGGTGCAGAATAAGGGCTGCTTTCTTGGACTTACATATTCAGTATTAGGATTAGGTGTTTGTCTGCTAAGTGATTCTAGCAGATGAGAATCATGAGAGTTGTTGCTGTAAGGGATGCTGTAGCATTATCATGCTCAGGCTTTTTTTTTTTTTTTATCTCCTTGTCTCTTTATTTAAATTCCCTTTAATGTCAGAAGTCAAGAGTGATAAATTAAAAGGAATTGGCATCTGCAGACTTAAATGTTTGGTTTTCTGTCAATCTTACCTGTGTTTGTGCATGTATCTTTTATTCTGTAATTTGTAGACAGAGTTATTGATGACTATTTTGTTCTGTTTCTGTAGATTGAAAGTAACTTTAATCTGGCACTGCTGGATGGTGACAAAAATATTTTGGTCTTAATGACAGTGATGTTCAATATGCAAATTATGACATTATTGTTTGTCTTCCACCCTTTCTGTTCAGTGAGAGTAGAAAACAGTTCATTATAATCTTTGCAGTGATTTTAAAAGAATGTTATGCATTTGTATCATGATATACTGGACGTAGCATTAATTGTTTAACTCCAAGAGTTTTATTGCATGTAACATGCTGTAATATTTACATGTTGCTTTGTCTTTTGCAGATCTAGAAATGGCAATTGCATATTGGAATTTAGTCTTGTCAGGAAGGTTTAAATTTCTAGATCTTTGGAATAAATTTTTGCTGGTAAGTACATAATGTATTCACAGAATCACAGAATAACCAGGTTGGAAGAGACCCATTGGATCGTCAAGTCCAACCATTCCCACCAATCCCTAAATCATGCCCCTAAGTACCTCATCCACCCTCATCTTAAACACCTCCAGGGACGGTGACTCAACCACCTCCCTGGGCAGACCGTTCCAATGCCTAACCACCCTCTCCGTGAAGAATTTTTTCCTAATCTTAAGCCTAAATCTCCCCTGGTGGAGCTTGAGGCCATTCCCTCTCGTCCTGTCCCCTGTCACTTGGGAGAAGAGGCCAGCACCCTCCTCTCCACAACCTCTCTTCAGGTAGTTGTAGAGAGTAATAAGGTCTCCCCTCAGCCTCCTCTTCTCCAGGCTAAACAACCCCAGCTCTCTCAGTCACTCCTCATAAGATTTGTTCTCCAGCCCCTTCACCAGCTTCGTTGCTCTTCTCTGGACTCGCTCCAGAGCCTCAGTGTCCTTCTTGTGGTGAGGGGCCCAGAACTGAACACAGTACTCGAGGTGCGGTCTCACCAGTGCCGAGTACAGAGGGAGAATAACCTCCCTGGACCTGCTGGTCATGCCGTTCCTGATACAGGCCAAGATGCCATTGGCCTTCTTGGCCACCTGGGCACACTGATGGCTCATGTTCAGTCGGTTGTCAACCAACACCCCCAGGTCCTTCTCCTCCTGGCAGCTTTCCAGCCAGGCTTCTCCTAGTTTGTACCTCTGCTTAGGGTTGTTGTGCCCCAAGTACAGGGCTCGGCATTTGGCCTTGTTAAACCTCATGCCATTGGACTCTGCCCAGCGGTCCAGCCTGTTCAGATCCCTTTGCAGAGCCTCCTGACCCTCCAGCAGATCCACACTTCCACCCAGCTTGGTGTCATCTGCAAACTTGCTAAGGGAGCACTCGATGCCTTCATCCAGGTTGTTGATAAAGGCACTGAACAGGGCTGGACCCAGGACTGAGCCCTGGGGAACCCCACTTGTAACTGGCCTCCAGCTGGATTTAACTCCATTTACCACCACCCTCTGGGCCCGGTCATCCAACCAGTTTTCCACCCAGGAGAGTGTGCGCCTGTCCAGGCCAGAGGCCGACAGTTTCCGAAGCAGAATGCTATGAGAAACTGTATCAAAGGCTTTACTAAAGTCCAGGAAGACCACATCCACAGCCTTTCCCTCGTCCAAGAGTTTAGTTTTTCGGGCATAGAAGGTGATCAGATTACTCTGGCAAGACCTGCCTTTCATGAACCCGTGTTGACTGGGCCTGATCACCCGGTTCTCTTGCAAGTGCTTCTTAATAGCACTCAAGATCACCCGCTCCATGACTTTCCCTGGTACCGAGGTCAGGCTGACAGGCCTGTAGTTTCCCAGATCCTCCCTGCACCCCTTCTTATAGATGGGCACGACATCAGCCAGCCTCCAGTCCAGCGGAACCTCCCCAGTCATCCAGGACTGTTGGAAGATGATGGAAAGGGGTTTGGCCAGCACATCCGCCAGTTCCCTCAAAACTCTTGGGTGGACTCCATCCGGCCCCATAGACTTGTGGGCATCTAGCTGGGCAAGCAAGTCTCTAACCACCTCCTCTTGGACCTTGGGAATCTCATACTTCTCTTCCAACCCCTAGGGTTGTGCTCAGAGGGGACAATTTTCCTTGCTGTTAAAGACTCCTCAAGGAGCGCCTCCCATGGGACTTTTCCGACCAGCCTTCTGAACAGTCCAAAGTCTGCTCTCTGAAACTTGAGTGCGACTGTTCTGCTAACCTCCACCTTCTTCATCTCACCCTGCACTGAGAACTCTATCATCTCATGATCGCTTTGCCCCAAGCGTCCTCCAACCTTCACGTCCCCCACCAGTCCTTCTCTGTTCACAAACAGCAGGTCCAGGAGGGCACCATCCCTTGTCGGTTCGCTCAGCAGCTGTGTGAGGAAATTGTCTTACACACACTCCAGGAACCTCCAGGACTGCTTCCTTTCTGCTGTATTATACTCCCAGCCTATATCTGGGAAATTGAAGTCTCCCACAAGGACTAGAGGTAGTGATTTTGAGACTACACTCAGTTGTTTGTAGAAGAGCTCATCAGCTGCTTCTTCTTGGCTGGGTGGTCTATAGCAGACTCCCATCACAATCCCTGACTGTAGTCCAGTTCGAGGGTATCAAAGCCCTCTCTAACATAGAGGGCTACCCCACCTCCTCTTCTGCCCTTCCTGTCCTTCCTGAAGAGTTTATACCCCACCATGGGTACGCTCCAGTTGTACGAGTCATCCCACCACGTTTCCACAATGGCAATGACATCGTAGTCTCCTTGCCCTACTACAGCTTCCAGCTCCTCCTTCTTATTTCCCATGCTGCGTGCATTGGTGTAAATGCACTTCAGCTGGGCAGGCAAAGCTACAGCCTTCGTAATAGGGCTCCTCCCCAACTGAGTGGTCCTTGACTTAACTAAGGCCACAGTGCCAGTTTGCTGCCTACCATCCCCAGCTGCACTCACCCCTCTTGCTTAGTGGTGATATACCGGCAGGCATCGCCAGCACACCACCCCTTTGCCTCTGAAGTCTCACGTCCAGTCTCACTCCCATCCTGCCTGGCCTCCATCCCCTCCCTCCTCACATCTAGTTTAAAGCTCGATTTATGAGCTTAACTAGGTTTTTGGTGAGGGCTTTTGTCCCCCTAGGAGACAGGCGTGTCCCATCCCTGGTAAGAAAGCCTGGGGGTGCGTGGGCCTCCCCATGATTAAAGAACCCAAAGCCCCTCTTCTCACACCAGTCCCTAAGCTATTCATTAACCCGTTTCTTATTCCTCATTTCCTGCTCCTGGTTCCTTAGTATTGGGATGGAGTTGAATATTACCTGTGCCCCAGAGCCCTCGATCATTCTCCCAAGTGCCTTGAAGTCCCTTTTAATGGCTTTAGGCCTTCTATGATCTATTTCCTCATTACCAATTTGAAAAACTAAAAGCGGGTAGTAGTCGGTGTCTCTGACCAGTGAATGGAGCTTTCTAGTAACATCCCTCACTGATGCTCCCGGCAAGCAGCAGACCTCCCTATGGAGCGGGTCCGGCCTACAGATGGGACCCTCCATTCCTTTGAGAAGGGAATCCCCCAAGACAATCACTCTCCTCTTCTTTTTAACTGAGGATGTTTTTAGGGCTGTGGGAGGATGATGGAGTTTTGGAAACATTTCTAGTCTGTGGGTGCAGCCCTCTTCATCTTTAGGGATTGGATGCACTCTCAGCACCTCATATTTGTTCCTCAGAGAGATCTGGGGGTTAATTGCCTGGGTGGGGGCAGCAGGTTTCCTTCTCCAGGCAGGAACCTGCTGCCATTCCCCCTCTCTGTCTCTCCCGGCCTTGCAGCTTACCGGTGGGTGGTGCTCAGCTTCACCAGCTCCAGCAGCCTGTGAGAGGGTCCAGCTCCACTCATCTATCTCCCTCTCACACTCCCTGATGGTCCTCAGCCTTTCCACTTCTTTCCTCAGCTCTTCCACCATATGAAGCAGTTCCCCTACCCGAGCACAGCTTCCACAGGAGGAGCCAGTGCCAGAGGCGTGAGCCACTATGGGAGGGGGACACTGACTGCAGCCCAGGGTCTGGGTAGCTGCATGTGCCCACCGGGGCTCCGTCTGGGTGGCAGCCTCCACCACGCTTGGTGAGGCCTTAGTCGTTCATCGGGTATCCACCATTTTCTTCAATCTCTTCTGACCGTGCTCCAGCCCTTCCCTGCTCGCCCTGCCCCCTCGAACTGCCGCTCAAACTGCCTTGTTTAGTGAGCCCCGCACCTCTTTGCCCCGCTCCTCTTCCCCTGGGCTCCGGTCGCGGTGCTCCCTAAGGGCCCTTCCTGATGATCTTAGTTCGCAGTAGCCTGGCTTCTATGCTGTGCGCTTACAATATAGAAAAAGAAGGGATGTCTGAGTACTTACTTTGAACATTTCCTTTTTGAAAACTGGTATAAAATAGTCTTAAATCAACTGAAATGAAATCTTCTATATATAATTTTCTAATTGAAAAGAGTGCAAAAAGATCTGGTAGAGCAATAGAGCTTTCTGCTTAGTTAGTCCTGTATCCTCCTGCTTATGAAAGCTTCTGCGTGAAATGGAGCCATGATTGTAGATTGAACCTACAGTGCCTTTGTTCTCAAGACAGCTATGATTATTGTCAACCATGCATTTTACCATCCTCTGCCTTTTGTAGAATTAATGCATAAAATTAGTCTTTTTTAAATGCCAGTTCTGTTATGACTGACTTAAATTGAGAGACTTCTTTCTAAGCGAAAGTTCTTGTCTGAGTAATTATTGTGACTTATTTTTAGATAATAGTTGTGAACTGATCTTGACAGTTTTCTATTACGTGTGCAATTCTGTGGGCAATGGAGTAAAGATGCATAAATTGTGATTTAAAAATCACGAAATATTCTTACAGAAGACCTGATTCATTCATCCATGTTTCTACATTTGCATTTCCATATACTCAGAAAAAAAACCACCTTTATATAATGTTACATAATATATAATTTATCTTGGTTTTTTTTTAATTTTATTTTTTTATATGTAGCTTAGGACAATTAAATCTTTCTGCATTTTGTCTTCAAATGCATAATAGGGAAAGCCTGCACTTTTTGTGATATTTTCTTAAGTTTTTTCTAAAGTTTTTAGCAGTATATTTGTTTTATTCACTGAATGATGTACCTTGTGAAAACATGTCACATTTTAACTACCTTAATACACTTTTCACACCCAAATTCAGATCTATAGCTGGAACTGAAGAAAAGTCCTAATGTTTTTTTCCCACTTGGCTGGTTTTTGTTACAATGACAGTCCTGCAGATCTCTACTTCGAGCAGTACTCTAGACGATCTGGTCTGAAGTGCCTTCTTTTGCTGCAAATATTTAAACTGAATGTTTACTTTAGAAGAAATGTTTAGATAAAATCAACGTAAGAAAGGAGCAAATTAGGACTGTTTAGGGTGGGAGGGCTTTTTTATTCGTGTTTTGTTTGGCTTAAAGCACCTTTTCCAGAAGGTATGTTTTACTTATCATGTTTTTCGCAGTCAAGATAAAACATTTGACTTGAATGAGAGGACCTGATTGCTGTTCAGCCTAATTTTGATCAAGTTCCAGATTTTTGAAATGCAGTTTTTTCTTCTCAATACTTTAGAATATGACTACTTAAGAAAACCCAATCCAACCAAACAAGAAAACACCTCACAGCACAAAATCAAAAACACAAACGCAAAACCAACCAACCCTTCATAGAGCAAGTTTTCTCATACGGTTGCAAATTTGCTGCATATCAGAACCGAGTGTTGAAATTAATCCACTGTTAACCACCTCTGCTCTCTTCAGGTAATATAGCAGTATTGCCAGATGAAGGGACCATGTGAGTGGTTTGACTTGATCCTACAGCTCCCAACTGTTTAGTA
This sequence comes from Clamator glandarius, assembly GCA_033459285.1. Classification (NCBI taxonomy): domain Eukaryota; kingdom Metazoa; phylum Chordata; class Aves; order Cuculiformes; family Cuculidae; genus Clamator; species Clamator glandarius. Next base: position 2,221,193 of record JAUNZM010000393.1, on the reverse strand, counting down.
GCTGTGTTTCCCCACGCACTCTCTCTTCTTGGGAGTGCTAACTTCAAAAGCTAAGAGTATGCTGACTGGGACTGAATTTTTTGAAGTGCTGCTCAAACTGGCCAGAGTGGCAATTAGTGGTTGTGAATGAGGTGACACAGAAAGATTATACTTGAAAGTGGTGAGGCACTGGAACAGGTTGCCCAGAGAAGTCATGGATGCCCCATCCCTACAAGTGTTCAAGGCCAAGCTGGATGAGGCTTTAAGCAACCTGATCCAGTGGAATGAGTCCCTGACCATGGCAGGAGATTGGAACTGGATGATATTTAAGGTCCCTTCCAACCCAAACCATTCCACGGTGATTCTATGATAAAATCTGACAAGAAGGTAGTAGTGGAGAATAGGACAGAGTGGGAAAAAGGAGACTGGACAGGAGTAGTGTAAATGCAGGGAGTGCAGTGTGGTGAAGGAGAGAATAGCTGAAGAGAGGCTGAGATAATGGATCCAGAAAGTAACCAGAGTGAGAAAAATGTAGGTGTAACTGTAACCAAAAAGTTGAAAGAGAGAGTGGGTAAACATAAGTAAAAAGGGATAAGGAAAAAAGGGCTCAAGTTGAAGTGGCAGAATGCTAACACGTGATTGCACTGTTCAGATGCTATTAAATAGAAATATAAAGTGCGTTTGGTTTGTTCTTCTCCATAACAAGTTAGGAATCCAGATCCTAAAAGCAAAGTGGAAGAAATAAAACAACTGTCAAAGACTTGTTACACTTTTTTTTCGCCTTCTCTAGATGCAGTTTGTTCTCTAAGCTTTGTTTGAAAGCTCTGAGATTTATTTAAGGAAAAAAGGAAGGAATACTTGTAAAAACATGTATTTATGTACAACTCAATATAAAATACTACTGTGGAATTTGTAAGTAGTTTGGGTTGAACAGTACCATTTTTCCTTCTTCATAGGAACATCATAAAAGATCGATTCCAAAAGATACTTGGAATCTTTTGTTAGACTTTGGAAATATGATTGCCGATGATATGTCCAACTATGATGAAGAAGGTAAGGAGTACTTGAGCATCTTCAAAAATATTGCTTTAAACTAACAGCAGAGCATGCTGGTACCTTCTGTCTTAATTTGTTTACCCTTAGAGGTTTAGCTGCAAATGTAGTGTCATATTTGTTGCCTCAACTATAACGATAAGAAGGTTAATTAGTTTGCTGTAATATGTAAATAGAGCGTCACACGATATTATAGTCTATGATCTTTGAACGTGTTATGGTACAAGAATCTTGATGACACTATAGTTCTTGTACAAAAATGCTGCTAACTGCAAGGATATACCTAATTTTTCTGCTTGAAAGAATGTCTACATGAGCTGCGCTTTTTTTTCCACTAACCTAAAAGCAATTTATAGCCTTTTATAATACTAAGCCTACAAATCCTTTGTATAGAAATATTTCCTAAGCTATGAATGGCTTTAAGAGGAATGCCATGGTTCTGCTGTCAATTCATGTTTAGAAACTTTGTAATGTGGATTATGCTTTAAATACATTTTATTGGTGCTAAAAACTATTGCCGCAAGAAGAGATTCAAATGTTTAATTTATTAATTAGGTGCTTTTTTTCACGTGTTTAACATATTATGCATGTTAAAGCTAGGCTAGACCAGAAATGTCAAAATAAGCTTCTGTATTGGGAGACTACAGTGATTTATTGCTGATAAGGATACATTAATTCATTAATTGCTTGACTTCTCTTTAGGAGCATGGCCTGTTCTTATAGATGATTTTGTGGAATATGCACGACCAGTAGTCACAGGAGGAAAACGTAAAGCTTCCTAACCCCAGACTTGTCAATGTGGACTAAACACGTGCTCTGAACTACATTAGCCAAGGAAGATGTATTGACTGATAACTGTGCACATACATGGGTTCAGTGGTCATGATGAGATGCTGCAGACAAAACTGAATTTTCTCCTTTCTGGCTAAAGAAAACAATTGGTTGCTTATGGACACTTTAAGAACAAACTCAGAAGATAGTCCAGGCTGTTTGTAGGCTGTTGGCTTCAATTATTGTACTGGTTGTATCATATAGGTTGTAGATTTTTGCATGATTTTATACTTTGGAGAAGTTTAACTATAGAGGCCATTTTATTAAAGTTTTGACAGCACAGCATGCCATTCAGTTCCTGATCCAGAGTGAACACCAGCAGCTACATAAATAAAACTGTATTATATTGTACTTATATTAAAAGCAGTATTTGTGATATATAAATTAAATCCCTAAATAAAACTTATGCAGTATGTTGTATTTTTATAAAAGTTAGTTCCATGGATCTGTCCTAATATAGAATTGTAATGAAACAAAAAAACACGCTTTTTTTTACTTGTTGCCAAAATTTTTCATTTTCTATTTTTAAGTCCTAGATGTATCGATTGGTTACATCCAGCCTTTTGTTTTCTCCCAGTTACATTAACTTCCTCATTGCTCTGTTCTTGAGGTGCTTGGACGTATAACAGTAGCACTGATGACGAAGAGCTGCTGCCCTACGCTATGTTGCAATTAGCTTTTCTATTAATCATTTTAAAGTACACATCAAACAACCAAAGATGCTTTTGTAGTTCATGTTTTACTGTAGTAATTCAGTTATTCTTCAAGTATGTGGGTTTTTTTCTTTAAATAAGGAACTGGTAGAATATAACTTTTAATTTTATTTGTAGCCTGAAACATGTCATAAATTCCAGCTAAATACAACATAGTTATTAAAGCAATTCCTGTCACATGACACAGAAAATAAATGTGAATAAGCCCAAAGACTTAACTAATTGGCTTCCATTTTGGAGAAATAGTTAGAGGTAAGGAGGCTCCATTAATGGTGATAAGCATTCATGCCTGTGGATGTATTGTGCATTCAGTAACATTCATTTAAGGGGAAAAAAAAAAAGAGTGAATTAGTGCAGTGTAATTGATCTCAAGGCTAGTGGAATTGAACCAGTTTTCACTAAATCGGAATTTGTGTAGTCATTTGGTTCTTTCCTTTCACCAGCTATAGATTATAAAGTGTACAGAGGTCAGTCTCCTTTTTCTCAACTGTGTCTTCCAGTGCCTAAGCACAATGAAGTTTTACTAGAAACTATTTAATGCATCTTCACATAGGGCTCTCTTAAACGCTACCTCATCAAAATGAGTTTGTCATAGCCACTGTAAAAGTTTGTTAAAACAAAGAGTTACTGTAGAGTATGTACAGCTATGATTAATATATTAATATATTTTCTGTAATCAGAGCTGAATAGATGCCACAGTTTTGGATAAAATAGTGCATTAAGTTACCTAATTTATATCTGGATCACATCAAACCATATAAGTATTGCATGACAGCATACTATTCTGTTTTGTAGTTGTGAGGGTATAAAAGCTTAGAATATTCTCTTAAACTCTAATATTTAGAGTTTTGTATAAGCAGTCAGCTTTCATTTATGTCAGTGCAGCCTACAAGAACGAATGTACGAGCCGTGTACAGAAAGATTTACCTTCATTCTTCTGCTTGAGAGAATTTCAGTTGTGCATGATGTTTGAAAAGCAGGGTTAGGACAAATTTGAAAAAGACAGCAATTTTTCTGTTAATGAGAATATAGCAGGCAAGTTACAAATGCCCCACGAGTGATTTGTAGTATATAAGTAGTAGACTTTTTCCCCACAATCAGGGTTTGTAAATGTTAGCTCTTGCATGGCAGCCAGTAGAGGTCAGTGTCTTAGCCTGCAGTTGCCTCTCTGCCGGGTAGCATTAGGGAGTAATTTTAAGCCAAATTATTCCATTCTGACTATATCTTTTTAGAAGGACATTTGTGTACATAAGTCCAGGTATTCTACGTAAGTCAGCAGAGATTTAAAATAGTATTATGCTCTCATTAATGCATTTGATTTACTTACTCTTCTTCCCTGAAACAAGCCGTTTCTCTGTCCAGTACATTTGCAGAATGTGTAACATCTTATAATGTCAAATGTGTTTATCAAGCCAAAAGTAGCTCAATGTTTGTTATTCGCACAATTGCCACTTAAAGTACATTGCTGTAATATAACTGACCAGAAGTAGTTTAATCTATTGGTATGTGATGTAACAGAATAGTTTCAGAATGCCAGAGCTTTTGAAACACTTGTTCTTGCTAAGAGTTCCTTCAAATCAACCTGATGAACCTTTTACCTTTTAAAATAAATAGAGCATAACAAATGCATGTTGGTTGAGGTTTTTTGCCTCCTTGATTTGAGTAAGAAGGAAGGTGCTTAGAACAGCATTCAGTTTCTATATATGTGTATATATATATATACACTTATTCACTTACTCTTAAGACATTTCCTGTGAGGATCCTTCATGGAAGAAACCTTCCCACAGAGGAAGACTGGGGAAAACACTCTCAAGATAGCAGTTGCTCCTTATCAGCCAGCTTCCTAGGGGTAGTATGCTTTTTCTTTTGTTCTTCCTAGTCTTCTGCATATTTGAAGCCACTTATGCATTTTAAATTCCCATAAGCAATAGCACAGAGTAGCACCTTCACACTTGAATGATCAAAAAAGTAAATGCAAATAAACTGCTTTAAAATGATGGCTTCCTTATATATTTTAATAATCTGCTGCTTGTCCACTGTTCCACTTTACAGGGCACTGTGACTTTTTTAGGTAAGCTGGTACAGTGGTAACACTGAGGGAGATCAATTTATAATCATAAATGGTAGAGATGTCTTCAAGTTATTCAGTGCATACAGTATCAGTTCCTAGATATGCTGTATGTATTTTTAAACTTGGTGCCAAGTTGTTTGCTTTTACATCCTAGAGTATTTGAAACTGAGCCATAGGATTTGTACTTGGCAGTTCTAAATTTAAATGTAATTTATTAGGTATGTCATGCCAAGGAGAGCAAACCTGCAGGCACCTGCTCACTTGATGCACCTGAGAGATTTGCTGCTGAGTAAGCTGTACGTGTGTAAATTTTGTGGCAATGGAAAAAGGAATAAATGGACTGTCAACATAAAGGTTGATCATATGAGGTGTCTGTATGGTTTTCATCAGCTTTCTGCTTTGGAAGCCTTGCGAAATCTGGTGGGTTTTCTGTTTACTTTATTAGATTCTTGCAGTATTATTCCATCAGTAAGAAGAGAATGAGGTTGTAACTCATGAATTTTTAGCAGTTATAATAAATGCTTATTTTGCTCATCTGTGCCACCTTTAAGTTTTTAAGAAGCTCATTGTATTTAGTTGCACTGCTGCATCCACTGCATATACCTGCTAGTGGCCAAACTCCCTGCAGTTTGTGTCCTTAGTTTGTACTGGCAATGAGAGGTGTAATTGCAGGGAGAGGCTGGCTCAGTCTTAGGCTCTGAGCTCTGGTGGAGACGCAGCATGCTCTGAAGTCTTAGCAAAGACCTTTACAAGTACGTAGTCAACTGTCCTTAATTCTCTTCTGAAAGGTTAAACCAAAATAAATAGGTCTGCTCTGTACTCACCCAGCTGGCAGCCCTCAGACAGACTGGTGGTTGAAGTGGTTCCCATCCCCAGCAAACACAAGAGCACCTGGGTACCCCAGTGGGTGAGAAGGCACAGCTGCGGAACTGTTTGTCCCTGTCCTGAATGAAGATCATTTCCCAGCCACTGGTTGCTTCTGTCTTCCTTCTCAACAGCGAAATTGCTCGTGCTGATACTTGAACCATGGCAAGCTGTTTACCTTTCAAGTGTCAGCACCAGCAGCTTCCCTCTGATGTCTTTCCCTTCTGAAAAGGAGAAAGGGTGATATTTTGCAACCATGTGAAATTTTAGAAAAATATTCAGCAAAACATGCTTTCTGACCTTTGCCTTGTATACAGGGTGGTGGGGAGAAGGAGATAAGGATGACCCACCTCTAATATAGGCGGTTTTGGTTATAAACCGAGAGTTATAAAGTGTTGCCAGAGGGATCAGCAACTGCACCTACCTGTACAACCACATGCAGACAATTCTGTATTTCAGACAAGTGGGTACAACGTTCACCTCTTAATGAGAAAGCCTTAGGAAGCTTAAGGACATTCAGATTTTGATTGGGTATTATTACTAGGATACTTCCTCTTGTTGATGCATATACTTGACGAATTCCGATGTATTTCTCATGCCTCTTTTACACACAGTGAAATACTCTATTTGTTGTTAAGCAAATGTTAAGGCTTCATGTCATGAAGCAGGCTTTCTGTCAAGAGTGTAAAGAAGAAAGAAGTCCATGCTATTGTGTTACAGAGACGTTTCTCCTTTAAGGCAGTGGTGCAAAGCATTATGAAAATTATTCATCTCCGCTATTAAAGAATTCAGTAAACCCAGTCTATTTTTCTCCTGGACCTCAATGAATGTCTTCTGTAATTAGTATTGTCCCTACAGGAATGATCCTGTTGCCAAAGTGAAACCCTTCACTTCAGTATTTGTAAAGATGGAGCTCTGGAGTCTAATACCCACGTGACATCAACCCTACTTTTCCAGGACATGGCTCTGCATCCATTGGATGGGTGAACTTGGAATCATTTGGAGGTTCTTTTATTCATAAAAGAGAATTGTGCCTGTATAGCCCAAGAGCCCTCTCCTGGATGGTGAAGATCAGTGATTCAAATCCCCTCAGGTGGAGGAAGCAGGCGAAGCTTCTGTAAGCACGCACTGAAGGTGTGCTTCCATATTTTCCAGTTGGGTTTCAAATGCCGTTGATCTGAAACAGCATGTTGCTGCCAACATGAAGAAATCTTTTCTCTGTCCTGCCTTTCCATTACCTTTTTTCTGATTTCTCCAGATCTGAAAGCAGTCATAAGTACACTGATGGGAGGACGCCAAAGCTCCATTTTTCTATGCATTAACATTTACCAAACATTTTTTGCCAGCTCTACTTGTTTTTTTTCCTATTGTGAGTAGGCATGGTAAGTGAATGCTTATCCATCTTAACTGGGTTATTCTATTTTGATTGTATTTAAAATACGCAAATATGATATTTTACAAATAATTCTCTCTTTTGGGGGGAGTAGAGGTAGCTATCATTGTGCTTGACCTAGCTCTGCCCAGGAAGCTCATAGTGGCTTAAAGTACCACATGAAAAGGAGATGATGTGCAATTAAAAAATTAAATAAAAGCTAAACTCTTTGTTCCACATTCTGTTTTGTAACTTGAAAGACAGAAATTCTCTGAAATTTTGTGTTGAGTTTTCATTACAGCCTTATTTCTGAAGCCAAAGATTTTATTCCTAATTTGGGCATCTCATGAGCAACCAAGTGTATGTGCAACAGGGTAGAGACTTCAGGAGGTGAAAGGGCAGTGCAACTGCCAGCCACGTTCAGAAGGAAAAGATAAATGGAAAACTAAGAATAGCTTTGCCCATTTTCAGGAAGGAACCTTCCATCTGATGAAGCCCTTACTAGCTCTCTGCCGTGCCTCAGCAGGTGATTCCTTCTGTCCTTGCTTTGCAAGTTCAAATTCCCACATGCTTCCAAATTCTAATGCTCTGTGGGAACAGACGAAGTGTGGGTGCCACAGAAGAGCGCATAGACCTGTACCGGATCCATCAACATCAATGCTTCTGCCTGGTGTATTTTTTGTAAGCTGTGTTTGCCTTTTTTTCCATTGTCACTTTCAGACATGCAGAACCTGAGGTAACTCTGACAGTGCAGGGGTGACTCTAAAGGAGTTTGCAAAGATGATCAGAGGGCTGAAGCACCTTCCATACAAGGACAGGCTGAGAGAGTTGGGCTTGTTCAGCCTGGAGACAATAAGGCTCAGAGGGCATCTTATAGAGACCTTCCAGTACCTGAAAGGGGCATACAAGAAAGCTGTAGAGGGACTATTCATAAAAGCTTGTGGTGATAGGACGAGGGGGAACAGGTATAAACTGGAGAGGGACAGGTTTTGACTAGACATAAGGAGGAATTTCTTCACAATGCGAGTGGTGAGGCACTGGCACAGGTTGCTCAGGGAAGCTGTGGCTGCCCCATTCCTGGAGGTGTTCGAGGCCAGGTTGGATGGGGCCTTGGGCAGCCTGATCTAGTGGGAGGTGTCCCTGCCCATTGCAGGGGGGTTGGAACTGGATGATCTTTAAGGTCCCTTCCAACCCAAACTATTCTATGATTCTATGATTTTTTATAATGTAGAATAAGGATGGCGATATTCATCTATGTCAAGAACTCTGTCCATCATTAACTGCTTAGTGCTCTGGGTGATGGGAGGATGCATCCTTTACATTACTGGCCTTTTCCTTCCAAATAGTGATCAGTATTGCTTTCTGGAAAAGATCAAATGAAAACAAAAATATTTTCCCAAGTATCTGTTATTGATGTTGCAGTCAAGCCAATCAAAGCCTTCTGTTTATCTATCCAAGTTTATTCTTACATTTGTATTTCTGTCTGTAAAGTGGTGGTAATTTGCGAGATTTTAAGGCAGTATGGATGGTGAATTGGAACCACAATCTCAGTCAGTGTCAGCAGATCCCTTGAAGGAAGATGCTGAGCCTACAGAGAGATGTGTTTGTGGGTAAAATACATTTTAAAAGCTGCAAGACTGCAGAAGCCCTTCTTGCTCTGGTTAGCAGATGCACAGAAAAAAGAGCAGTAGCAGAATGATGTGTATAATTGGACAAGTATCAAGTTTAAATGGATGGTATTAATAAGACTTGGGTCTTATTACGTGAGATTTCTTCATACGTGAGCTTTCTTAGACTCGTAGGATGCCATTCAAAGGCTTCTTTCAAAATAGTTTGTTTCCAGAGTCCAAATCTGGGCTGCACCTGAGCTCAACCTTAGGAAAAAGTCAGTCTTTGCCAAGGGGTAAAAGGCATGGGATTGAAGTTGGTATTTTGTTTAGTGTTTATCCAGGGGTGCAGTGAATTAGCAAAGCATTGTTCTAATAGATGGAACAGAATAATAAAGCTGTTGACAAAATATTGCCATAGGGCATAATTAGAAATGGTAGAGGCTGTTTTCATTTGACTAGATTTATTACTACCCAACCTTGTTCTAGTATTTACAGAGTTTGTTAACTCCTTTTATCAGAGGCTTTCCTTCTGACTGGTCCCTGAAAGGGAGGGCGACCCCAGCACATCAGAAAAGGGCAGGAAAATGTATTAATTTACAAGTTATTAAATAAATAAACACCCCTGTGGAGGCATCTGTTTTTCTGGGTGTAGAGTTACTTGTGCTGGGTAGGGTGAAGGATTTCCTGGCTTGCTTTACACTGGATTGCAGGAACGTGTCTTTTGCGCTTCGCCTTGTGGATCAGCTCTTGCAGTTTCATTGAACAAAGCCCCTGAAAAATCCCCGGGTTATGAAATATTTCCTCTCCGTCGGATCCTGGACAAGAGATGGCATTTGCAGAGCCAGAAAAGGAAGTCCTTACCTTATAGAGAACACTCTCAGTGTGACACAATGGCTGATATAAAGTGTCGGGGAAGCTGAGTTGAAGGCAAAGGAACAAAGGAAGATCAAGATTCGGTGGCTGTCTTGGACAAAAGGGAAGTGGAAAACGTCTCAGGATGGATAAATTTAAGGCTGCACTTGTGCTGGCTGCAGTAGGGGATGCTCTCGGTTATCGCAATTTCTCCCGAGAAAACAACGCCTTAGGTGCAAAAATCCAGCAGGAGCTGAAGGAAATCGGAGGGCTTGAGAACCTGGTGCTCTCCCCCGACAAATGGCCAGTAAGTGACAACACACTCATGCACATGGCTACAGCAGAGGCCGTCATCACAGGTAGGTACAGCAGGACTAGAAAACGTAGTCTAGAAAGGAACAAAACTTTCAAGCTGTTGCATTTCTTAGAATAAGCCTGAATGCTGGGGAAGTCATAAGAAATCGTGTCAGAAATGCTGCTTCTGTGAATGGTAATGTGCATTAGCTTTTCTCCTTTGTGAGCATATCCTTGCAACCATCACACAGACTGGAGAGTTTTGATTTCTTGAGTGTGGAGACTCTCTGCCTATATTTTCCCTATGAAGTCTATCAGAGGAGTGGAAATTACTAATACAAGTCTAAAATCACAATAGTTTGGGAGAGAATCTTTGCTTTCTTCTTGAGGTAGGAACAGTCTTTTTTAAAATATGACGATATTTATATTGAGACTACTACTCACTAGAGCTCCTGAGACTGTGAAGATCATAGAATCATAGCATGGTTTGGGTTGGAAGGCACCGTAAAGATCATCCAGTTCCAACTCCCCTGCCATGGGCAGGGACACCTCCCACTGGGTCATATTGCTTGAAGCCCCATCCAACCTGGCCTTGAGCACCTCCAGGGATGGGGCATCCACGACTTCTCTGGGCAGCCTGTGCCAGTGCCTCACCACTCTCACAGTAAAAAATGTCTCCTTAATATCTAATCTAAATCCCCCTCTTTCAGCCTAAAATCATTCCCCCTCATCCTATCCCTGCGCTCCCTGATGCAGAGTCCCTCCCTGGCTTTCCTGTAGTCCCCCTTTAACTACTGGAAGGCTGCTGTAAGGTCTCCCTGGAGCCTTCTCTTCTCTAGGCTGATGATCATCATCGAAAGCACAACAGAAGACACTGATCATTCAGCAACATTATGCCTCTTCAGAATGAATCTTTTTTTTTGGTCTCTGTAAAAATATTCCTGATGTTTCTCTAAATGTATTAACACTGGATAAGTAACAGTAGCAGAAGCTCACAACGTAGCTGAGTATCCTTCACGTCAGTGAAATTTCCTTTGTGCTTCTGTTTCACCACTTTATCTGCTTGCTTCCAATGTGCTCTAAATTTAGCACATAGAGATCAGTCGAAGAGTGTGTTGGATGCTTCATACTTGGCTATTAGCTAACCAATGGTTGAAGGGGTAGCTAATACCCTAAAGATAAGGGCAAGATGTCAGCCTATCAAGAAAAAAGATGACTAACATATTTCTGAATATAGGCTATGATTAAATACGTGTCATATGTTTGTTGCTTATTGAGCTTTCTAAAACTATAACTTCTGGTCAATCAAGCCAGTTAGACTAACAGTAAAACAATAAATCTTATTTCTTAAATATATCGGGAGCACTGTGGCTCTAAAGAAAAAACCTCTCAGCTATAATTCTCATTAGCTGTGTTTATCCTGCACTCTCTCTTATTTAACTTTATCAGATAAGCTTTTTAAAAAGGTGCTTTGATAGGACGATGAGAAAGCGGTAAGCTGGAGTGGGGAATTTTAGTAAGAAATCTTCATTTCATTGTAATGTTGATGACTAGGGGAAAGAAATCCTACTTTCTGCTTCCTATGAGGGAAACAGAACTGCTGCTGCTCACAGCAGTGTCTGCTGCTGGCAAGGGGAATGCCAAAAAAAAGTCACTGGGCTTGCTCATGGCAGAGCCCACAAGCAAAATCACTCCAGTCAACAGAGTCAAGCTAGAGGAGGGGAATGTGAGTCTGTGAGCTGAAGGCAGCTGCCACTGGCCCTGGGGACCTGCCTTTCTTGTGTTGCAGGGAGCTGTAGCAGCCATGGGGCTGAGATTTAAAAAAAAATATACTGGGTGTCTGGAACAGTAGCAGCCAAAACCAAAAAAAAACCAAAACACAGAGGGAATAAGCAATAAAAATATTCCTGTCCCTCACTGCCCTGCTCTTGGCATGTCTTGTTCACCTGGCTGGCTGCCTGCTGGCCACAGGCAGCATCCCCTGGGTGCATACATCCAGGTATATGTGGGATGCTTGCAGGCTTGGATGGACGTTAAATCCAGCTGGAGGCCAGTGACAAGTGGGGTTCCCCAGGGCTCAGTGCTGGGTCCAGTCCTGTTCAATGTCTTTATCAACGATCTGGATGAAGGCATTGAGTGCTCCCTTAGCAAGTTTGCAGATGACACCAAGCTGGGTGGAAGTGTCGATCTGCTGGAGGGTCAGGAGGCTGCAAAGGGATCTGAACAGGCTGGACTGCTGGGCAGAGACCAACGGCATGAGGTTTAACAAGGCCAAATGCCGGGTCCTGCACTTGGGCACAACAACCCTAAGCAGAGGAACAAACTAGGAGAAGCCTGGCTGGAAAGCTGCCAGGAGGAGAAGGACCTGGGGGTGCTGGTTGACAACCGACTGAACATGAGCCATCAGTGTGCCCAGGTGGCCAAGAAGGCCAATGGCATCTTGGCTTGTATCAGGAACGGTGTGACCAGCAGGTCCAGGGAGGTTATTCTCCCCCTGTACTCTGCACTGGTGAGACCGCACCTCGAGTACTGTGTTCAGTTCTGGGCCCCTCACCACAAGAAGGACGTTGTGGCTCTGGAGCGAGTCCAGAGAAGAGCAACAAAGCCGGTGAAGGGGCTGGAGAACAAATCTTATGAGGAGCGGCTGAGAGAGCTGGGGTTGTTTAGCCTGGAGAAGAGGAGGCTGAGGGGAGACCTTATTACTCTCTACAACTACCTGAAGGGAGGTTGTGGAGAGGAGAGAGCTGGCCTCTTCTCCCAAGTGACAGGGGACAGGACGAGAGGGAATGGCCTCAAGCTCCGCCAGGGGAGATTTAGGCTTGAGATTAGGAAAAAATTCTTCACGGAGAGGGTGGTTAGGCATTGGAACGGTCTGCCAAGGGAGGTGGTTGAGTCACCGTCCCTGGAGGTGTTTAAGGTGAGGGTGGATGAGGTACTTAGGAGCATGATTTAGGGATTGGTGGGAATGGTTGGACTCGACGATCCAGTGGGTCTCTTCCAACCTGGTCATTCTGTGATTCTGTGATTCTGTGACGTGCCCAGGATGCAGACTCACCGCAAACTGTCTTCACTGGGGCACTGCCCTCAAGGTTGCTCCTAGCTTCTAGCAGCAGCCAAGTGCATGGTGAAGCTTTGTGCTGTGGATGGAAGAACTTCTCACCCAGGGAGGCAATTTTGGCCAGTACTTTGTCAGCTGTAAGAGGATATCCCAGAAAGGCCACCGCCAGAAGCAGCGATGGCTACAGGCACTGCCGCAGACTAAGCTGGCACTCCCCAAATCCACCACATGCACAGACTGATCCCACAAAGAAGGATAAACGAAACTGCTTCCAGCAGGAATCTGTTCCATAAAAGAGGAACAGAAACAGCATTGCCAAAAGCACAACTACACCAGCAACAGAGAAAACCTTTCCCTCTCTGACTTAAACAAAGGTATAAAAAACATAAGGGATCATTTTTAAAGAAGGGACCTGTCCTATAGTCTTAATGGCTGAGACAGTGACCTGGCTTCAGGGGCAGAAACCATAGCTGGACCACAGGGACTCTGGCTGGGGGGACAAGGCTTCTGCAGAAGCCGTAGGGCTGTAAATCCGGCTCCTGGTTTCCCATATGGATACACTGACACCTTACTCCTAAATGTGGAAAGATTCAGCAGCTTGAAAGTATCTTGTTCCTTTATAATTGTATGTGGGATGGCCAGCTTAATGGATGGGGTATTTTTTATGTGAAAGGAGGAGAATTTTGGTTTTACCTTGCATTGTCTAATTTGCCTGTCTGCAGAACTGGTAGTTTCAAAAGGTGCTGCCTTACAGAGCTCTAGCCTTTCTTTTAAATTAAACCTTTCTTGTGGATTACAAGAAATCACCAATCTTTTCTCATTTGCTGTCATTTGATCTGTGTGTCAAACCAAGTTTTAAGTAGGGTTTCTTTAAGTGCATGGAAAATGTATAAATGGACAAATCTCAATGACCGCCTCAGTTCTCACTGATTACACAACTGTAATGGATGCCAGTGGAAGATTTTTTCTCAGGAGGGTGAAAGGCAGGGCTCTTCAAGTCCAACACCAGCCAAAAGAAGCAGCCATATTGCAGAAATAGTGTGTGCTTAACAGGGGAAAGGTTCCTCCTTGGACAAGACTCTAGGTCTTAGTAAAAATAATCAATAGATACTGCTAGTGAAGTTATTCTGGAATTATAGGATGGTGTGGGCTGGAGAAGACCCTAAAGATCATCAGTTCTACACCCTTTGCCATTGGCAGGGACACTTGCCTTGTTCAGGTTGTTCAAAGCCCCATTCAACCTGGCCTTTAACACCTCCAGGGATGGGGCTTCCACAACTTCTCTGGGCAGCCTGTTCCAGTGCCTCACTGGATATTTCTTCCAAATATCCAGTCTAAATCTCCCCTCTTTCAGCTTAAAACTGTTACCCCTCATCTGCTGGAAACACTACAGACTGTAAGGATTTGCTACTCTGAATTATCTTTATAATCACTTTTATAAAAGCTCATTCTTTTAGTTGCTGTACTGACATAAGATATTGGAACTCCTGCATGAAAGACCTACACAATTTAGACAAAATAAATATAAAATGCAGATTAAATTACAAGGTCGCTTATTTGCTTTTGCATTTAATCATGCATACCTCATTTTAATGATTCGGTGGTGATTTAAATAAAACAGACTTTCATGTTTAAATTGGGTTCACATCTGCGAGGGATGGCAAAGGCACAGACTGAGCCAGGCACAGCTTGCTTCAGGTCTACATGCAGTCCCCACAGCGACAATGAACTTACCTTACAATTAGGCACCTCTGTAAATGCTTCACACCATGAAGCCTAAATAAAAACCCTGAGCAGCCACTGTTGATGAACAGAATGCCTTCATCTTTCTGATTGAAGGAATTAAAATTTGAAAGGAAAGTTGGAAAATCTAGGGACAGAAAGATGACACTGTTATCCCTCCAGCCTATTTTCACAGTACATAAAAACATATTGACAGTGGCAGCAGAAACATAACTCAGTGTATTGGAAGTGGAAATAGGAACATTTCTTAAATGTGTAGTGAGTTTGTTTGCTGCTTTTCAGAGCTCTCTTGCTCTGCTGCCTTCGTATAGCAACCTTCTCTTTCCTCTTCCGAGCAGACTACTGGTGTTTGGAAGACCTGTACCGGGAGCTGGTAAAACGCTATGTGGATGCTATCGACAAGCTCTCGGGGAGGCGGCCAGACCCAGCTACCATCGAAGGCTGCAGGGAATTAAAACCAGACAACTACCTTCTTGCTTGGCACACACCGTTCAATGAAAAGGGTAAGGTACCACTTTCCATTTGTAGGTCCTGGCTTGAATATTGCATGCTTTCAGGGTTTGTGGCTATATGGAAATTGTTTCCTTCTTCCCCCTGACATCAAAGGCTACTACCCCAAAACGTTTCCATGTTTGCCTGAGGATGGCAAGAGATCTGCCAAGAATTCCTTCTGTAGGGCACTATGTCCTCTCATAAATGAGCCCTTCCCTCTTTAACATCTATTTAAAGAGACTTTGTTCTTGGCTCTATGCCTCTGGGTCCAGATCTTTGTCCTTGAGTCTAATGGTTATTTTAAGAAATATTTCCTGCCATTTTTCATTTAAACATTTGTAGACCTGGATATTTTTGGCGACAGCACTTCTGAAACAAAACAGCAAGCCTGTGAAATGCTCCATGTACCAAAATGTCCACTGGAGAGAAAGCAGGGACTTTTCCCCACGTGGATGACTGTTTTGCTGATAATCCCCAATATTCCTAGCCCTGTTCCTCTACTAATGACCCTCTCTTTCTATCTCTTTAAGATAATTTCATTTTATGATGAACTGAATTTCTATTTCAAGTTAAATCTCAGGCAGGCAGCTATGTGCACACACATAAGCATGAACAGATTTCCATACAGTGCAATTAATCTTGAAAGGCTGTACAGGTACCACATCATCAGAGGAGGTAGACTCAGAGCCACAAGACAATGGCAGCTCATGTAGATATCATGCTGCGTTAGTGTGACATTCTACCACTGCAGTACATATTGGCACCTGTCAACAGGACTACATATTGATGCAACATCGTGGCAAACACCCAGTGGCACAATGCCATGGCTATTTCTGGGCCTCTGTAGCAAGTCTTCTGTGACACAAAAAGCACCCTTCATGCAGTCCCTGCTCCTCACAACAGCTGTCGGGAGGGAAAAGGATCCTCCCCCTGTTTATTCTTCTCATCCCGCTGTTAGCCAGGCAGATCTGAGAAAGTGCCCCTTCAACACTTGCCGTATGTTTTCTCTTTGACAGTAAGTAAAATTTGGTCTAAATAATTGTAAGAACTGACAGTGGCCCTGAGCAGCTCTTGACACCTCCAGCAATGGAACACAACTATTCCATCGAGTACATGGTTGGACTCGATGATCCGGTGCGTCTTTTCCAACCTGGTGATTCTATGATTCTATGATTCCCTGCCTCACTGCTGTATTGGAATCACTTCTTTTCTCTTAGCCTTCCTCCTCCTCACCTTTCCATGACAAACTATTTGCTCTTGGGATACTCTAGGCTAGAATGATCTAAAATGAATTCCTGCCTTGAGACCTGGTGGCTAAAGGCCAACTTCTCCTCTGGTCTGACAAATATCATCTCAAGAAACCTTTTTTCACCTTGAAAGCAAAAGAACGAGTGGTCTGAAGTGGAGATGTGCCACCTGCTATGGGACCTGACACTGCTATGGACATAATTAACCTTCTTCTCAAGGCAAAAACATTCCACAGTGTTGAATGCCTAGAAGTAGGATGATATCTTGTATGAGATGGAACAAAAATACTGTTTCCCTGTGGCCACTCTGTCTTACCTCATTTCTAGCAAAAATTTACAATACCTCTTTCACGGAATAGTGAAATAGGTAATTTCTAATTGCGTATACAAAGCTCCTCTACTCAAATCCATGTGAATATAGTCAGCATGCTGAGTTCCTAAGTTCTCAAACTGCCCTATGTATCTTTGCCACCTGTTGTCGTGTTTGCTGCAGAGGGACCTAGATCATGTTAAAGGCTGGTATGATTCCTGTGACCACCAGAAAACCTGCCCAAGGCTGTCCAACACCTTCCATTTTAAAAGCTCATTTCCAGTTCATGACATGGATAATCTCGAGGCTGAAATTTTTTACTGTTGAGTGTTTACCTCTGTCTGTCAGGATTTGTTTAAAGATGCAATTGAATCTGCTCTTTCTGAGGTGTGGTAAAAAATGTCTTGTTCCATTGCCAAAAACTCAAATTGCTCAGAAGGGTCACTGGCATTTGAGAGCTGGAACCAAAATCTGAGTATAGTGGTCACCTTTGAGCCAGAAATTTGCCTTTGGAGCCATTGTGAAAGACCAGTCAAGCTACTGAGCTTCCTACTAGCACTTGAGAATGCTGGTGGAATTGCCAGTGCAGCAGGAGGAAGAAGTATGAGCAAATGTAGAAAGTTGGGGTGCAAAAATCAAGACAAACATAACCCACAGAAGGACAGGAGAGAAAAGTGCCTGTAGTCACAACAGGCACATTCTTTTCAGGGCTTAGCAGTCGTTAAATAGATCGTTAAATCGTTAAATTATTATACAGATTTAGAGTGAAGAAAAGCACATTGAAGTATTGTATAATAAAAGAGAATAATGTTTTGCACGAATGAAAACTATGTAATAAGAATCATGCAGCTTTTGTGAAAAGAAGTCATGCTTCAGAAATCTATTAGAAAGCTCATGAAGTAGCCAGGAAACAGAAGGAAAAAGGAGACACTGTGAAGATGGTCTGTTAGGATTTCCAAAGGACACTCAACAAGATCCCTCACCAAAGGCACTAAGCGATGAAGCACTAAGTTGCTACAGGATGATGGAAAAATTCTCCTGAGGATAGAGAACTGGTTAGAAGACAGTAAATGAAAAGCAAGAGGTTACAGTCTGTCTTCTCCTTAGAGATGTAGGTAGCAGTGTTGGACCTCTGTTGTTCAACACTTCCACAAACTATCTGGAAATGTAAGTGCACAGTGGGTCAGTAAAGTAAAAAAAAATACAGTGCAGAGTTGTGGAAGATGCTTACAATGATAGATAACTGTGTGGCACTGTAGGAGAAGCAAATGCAATGCAGATAAATGAAAAGTAATATGGGTGGGGAGGTGGGGGAATAATATCCTAATTTTATAGACATAGTTAGCATTCCCGATTCAGTTACCATTCAGGAAACGGATTGTAGAGCTAGGGTAGTTCTATACAAACATTGCCTCAATGATCGCTAAGAGCCAGAAAGCAAATAGACTATTAGAAATTAGTCTAGGGAAAGGAACAGAGAAGAAACCACGAAATGTGTTTGCACCACTGTATAAAACCATAGCTGCTGTTTGTTGATGACTGTATATAATCTTGTCTCTACCTCCCCCAAAAGAATGTAATAGAACTACAAAGGATATGAAAAGAATGGTTGGATTAGTAAAAAAAACGACTTCCATAGGCTGTGACGTCTAGGACATTATGATAGAAAGCTGTGAAGTCATAGATAGATTGGAGAACATGAACAGGGACAGAGAAGACACAGTCTCCACCAGCACAGGAACTGGGGACTTCTAATGAAACTGGCAGATCATGAGTTCAAAGCAAGGAAAAGGAAGGAGTTCTTCACATAAAACCTAATTAAACTACACAACTGTTTTCCAATGCAAATTTACAGATGCTACGGTTCATGTGAGTCCATAAAAATAGCTCAGCAAGATCATCCAAGGGAAATCTTGCAATGATTATTAAGTAGAAAGAAGAATAGCCAGCTGCCTTGTGGATCAGGGAGATATTGTCAGCAGCTTAGTACTAAAGAATAGTGTCATCATACTTCCCTTTTACTCTTTCTTAAGTATCCTCTCCATCGGTCACTGCCATGATAAGTTAAGTCAAACTTATTGTGGCCAGTCCTTACCTTCTTGCACGTGTCTCACCACTTGCTGGAGGAAGGCTAGAGGAACACAATGAAGTTGCAAGACAAGCACCTTCAGATCCACAATCAGATTATAGTAGTGCATCCTCCACTTTGGATGTACTAGGAGATGTTATTTCATTAGCAGCTCTGAGTAGCACAGCACCCTTCCCACTTGGATTACCAGCTTGGCTTGTGTCCTTTGGTGGAACCAGGATTGCAGAGTGAAGAAGACTCATCTGCTGTGGGTGGTTTAATGAAGAGTTTAGTCTTGCAAGTAGGAGAAGATATGTTTTCCCAATTAAGCTGACTGTTGTTCTGGAAGACTGACTCTTCCTTGTGGTTTCTGTGTGATGCGTGGGGTAGGCAAGCATTTTTTTCTGCTCCTGGCTCCTTACTAACCAGTCACTACAGTTACAGCGAGATACAGGAGCAAGCACAACATTTGCTGGATGAGCTCCTTTTCATCAGGAGCAGCGGTCAAAGCCTGCAAGGAATAAAATAGTATTTTGTAAAGCCTTTCATGCTACATGTATCGGATGTTTGGCCATTTTTAGACTGCCTTTGGTGGTTAAACCTACTGGAAGAGTTACTGCATGCAAAATTTGGACTCTGAGGAGGCAGGGAAGAACTGTCTTCAGCTAATCTAGTTAGATCCCTTACCCAGGGTGCTCACTCAAGACAGCTGCTCTTCAGGGAGAAGAAGAGGTCTTCTCTCAAGAGAGAAATTCATATTGGTCTGTATTGCACCTGGTGATATCAATGGGTGGCTTATGTTAGTGTTACATTTTGGCTCAGGCAAGTACTTCTGAAGCAAATCTTCCTGTCACCCCCACCACACTTTAGGATACCTGAACCAAAGCCACTTGGGATGACACTAAATGGCAAGCAGTGCTCCAGGAGAGCTCCTGGTACTCTGCGCCCACAGCAGGCACAGCCCAGGGGAGCAGCCAAGGGCTCCTCTGAAGGTAGATGACTAAAAACCCTGCCCCTTCATCTGCTTCTTCAGTTTACTCTGGTCCATTAATTGGTCCTACTACACCACTGTACAGGCTAATGGAGATACAGCCTCTCTACACGCTGCCTGCCTGGGAAAGACAGGGGGACTGTGCTCCTAATGCTGGTGCCATAGACGCTAAAATTAGGTGGCATAAATATGCTCTTTATCTTCCAGGGTCCAAGTAGAGAAATGTTGATTGCTTTCAGCTATATGCAAGGTCACTGGGAAGTGTGATTGAGCAAAGACAGAGCTGAAAAATGCCAAGTACTTTGAAAATTCAAACCCTGTCCATCTCAGGGTGGGTGTCTGCAATGAGTTAATGCTTTTTTGGGCATTGGCTCACCAGCTGCAAAGAGGAGATAATCACCTCACAAGTGCCGTGTAAAGATAAGCTCATTAAAACTTCTTTGGGATCCTGATATTAGTGTGATAAGTACTGCAGAGAAACTCATTAGTAAACTTAACTCTTCATTCAATGAAGCATTTAAAAGTTGAACACCTGTAATCATGCACTCAGTCCTGACGATTAAAAAAAATACTGAATTAGCAACTGAATAAATAAACTCATGAGGCAGAAATTCCCAAGACAAAGCTCAGTGAGTGCAAACTGTAGCATAATGAGAGTGTACACAAGCACTAATTTCAGGTCATATGATGAACCACCTTAGCTCTGACATTGCCTAACTTTGGAGGATTTGACTCCATTGCCTTTAGTTTCTTTTTGGACACATTAGTTTTGTATGTAGCAGAAACTATTCTGTGTACTACTTGCAGGGCTCTCTAGGATGAAACATGTTAAAATTGTGAGATCAGCTGTGATACTCATATAAAGAGTTTTAATTGTGTGCTTTCAACATTGAAGACTACTAAAACAAGGGCATGGTAAAAGTGTATCTGTTCCTCAAACTTCTATTTCCAGTGCTGGTATCTGGAGCAAGGAAAACAGTGGCGTCAGCCAAGAATGAGTAATGATGGCATGACAGTTTGAATCAAACAAGTGCTGTGAACAAGAGAGCATACTACTTTCTGAAGCTACTAGGCTCTTTGTAGCACTTGAGAATATTGGAATATACCTGTAAAACCAGAATGATTGCGTGGAAGCAAAATTCCTTGCAAGAAACTTTCAAAATTTGTAACGCGTTTTGCATGCTATTGTAATTTCCTATTCACTAAGGAGTTGCCATATATGAGTTGAATTAATAAATGTGCTTGTTTCACAGTTTATCAGCATATTTGTGTATCCTTTTAAATGCCTTGCATTATCTTTTTATTTTAGGTTCTGGATTCGGAGCATCCACAAAAGCCATGTGTTTAGGGATGCGATATTGGAAGCCAGAAAGGCTGGAATCACTTATTGAAGTGAGCATTGAATGCGGCCGAATGACTCATAACCATCCTACAGGTAATGTCCACTGACATATCAGCATGCTGAGTCCCTAAGGCTGCTTTGCACTTCTGTGAGGACTAGCAAGGGCCCTGTGAATCCACTTGGTTAAACGGCTTCTGCTTTGTAGACTCCAAGGCTTTGGTTTGAATTTTGCTTGGATACTATACACATATATACATTACTTATATTACTTATATGAGGTTGCAAATAGTGAGCTCAGGCATAGGAGTTTGCCCTCCTAAAATCCCAACACCTAATGTCACTTGCCCTGATCAAATTTTAGGATTCACATCTAGATGACTCACTGTTATTATGCAAGTTTATGGTTCAGGGGATAAAAGCATTTTTCTCTTGACAGGTTTTGGCATATCTACTCACAGTAGGTAAAGGTAGAGAGCCAAAAAAATCTAACTCCAGCTATTTTAGGACACAATCTGAAACATTCTGTAAATGAAACATAAATAAATAGATTTAATGTTTTGGATATTCAGGTCTGTCATTCTGATAATTTTATGCTACATAAGCATGTATGCATTCTGTCTGCTTTAAACAGCAATAAATAAAAACTTAACCAATGGTGACATGTTCAACACACTTAGTGCTTTGAAGCAGTCAGAAAAGCCTTCAGGATGGCATAAAATTAGGGGAAAAGAATTCAGAGCAAAGCAGAAAATATCATTAAGCCAATGCATAAAGTCCATGGTGCTTTAGCAGCAGTAAGACTGCTTGCAGTTCTGGGTTTCCCACCTCAGAAAGGACTTAATAGAGCCAGAAAATGTCAGCAGGAACTTCTAAGTCATCAAACGCCTTCCACACAAGGAGAAATTGCACACAGAAGGAGTTTTCAGCTGGGAAAAGAAAGAAGTTGCATGGTGGGGAGGCAGGAGGAGAGGAGTGGAAGGGCTGCCATGAACCTCACCTGCCAAGAGAAAAGGTGGCAGGGAAATGTCAGTTGTGATTCTCATAACTCCAAGAAAGAGAAAATCCAGCTAACATGTCAGTCAGGTCTGAAACTAGCAGACAAAGGGGATACTTCCCCGTGTGGTGCATACTTAAGACCTTGCTGCTACAAGCAGCTGCAAAGTTCGCAGATATGAGTTCAAAAGGGATCAGGCAAGCCGACAAGAATGGCTGTCACTGTTAAAAGCAATCAAGCTGTGTAATTAAAATTGCCCCTAAGCTAGTCCAGAAGCTCTGGGGAGCGGAGAAGCCAAACCAATTATGCTCACTGTACACATTTGCAGTGCCAAAAACACTGTACATGTTTATACAGCCATTTACAGAGCCAGAAGCTTTGGCTGGAGCTTGCTTTTTTTTTTCCTGGTGACATGCAGAAGGCTACGTGAAGGCTGCCTGGTGCAGGGCAACAGCAGCAGAAGAAGGGGGCTACCTGGGGTGCAGGGCAACAGCAGCAGAAGAAGGGGGCTACCTGAGCAGTGAGCAACCTGAGGAGCAGGCAAGACGAGACTCCCTAAACCTCTGAGAACATTCCAGCCTCTACCACCCTCTTCACCACCCACTGCTCCCTGCTGGACTTTTGCTTCACCCTCTGAACCCCCTGCTGCTGCCCTCATGCTGAGTATGATACTCCAAGATCTTCATGGCAGTTCAGTTAGATGCTGTCTATCGGACTGAGACCCTTTAAGCTGGCTCTGCCTGTTTTTTTTATTCTTTCTGTAAGCATCTGTTGAATACTGGGTTAGGTGTGTCTTTGCCCTGGGCTGGTATTGCAAGCCTTACGGCAGAGAGAATGAATCACACAGAATCACAGAATAACCAGGTTGGAAGTGACCCACCGGAGTCCAACCATTCCCACCAATCCCTAAATCATGCCCCTAAGTACCTCATCCACCCTCACCTTAAACACCTCCAGGGAAGGTGACTCAACCATCTCCCTGGGCAGACTGTTGCAATGCCTAACGACCCCTTCCGTGAAGAATTTTTTCCTAATCTCAAGCCTAAATCTCCCGACCCCTTCCGTGAAGAATTTTTTCCTAATCTCAAGCCTAAATCTCCCCTGGCGGAGCTTGAGGCGATTCCCTCTGTCCTGTCCCCTGTCACTTGGGAGAAGAGGCCAGTTCCCTCCTCTCCACAACCTCCCTTCAGGTAGCTGTACAGAGTAATAAGGTCTCCCCTGAGCCTCCTCTTCTCCAGGCTAAACAACCCCAGCTCCCTCAGCCGCTCCTCATCACCTGCGGAAGTGCTTTGAACATTGACAGCATTGCATGCAGCTGTGTGAACGATTTTGGAAGTGATCATAAATGAGTAATCATCTTTTTTTGAGATTTGTAACCTCCTTAAATAACTTGGTTTTACCTTCAGCAAAACACACAAAGTTCATGTTTACCTCTATGCATGAATGAAAGCTTTTGGACCCACACATTGAGAGACGCATATGCATCAATTCTTTGCCCACCGGGGGCTTACTTAAATAACTCAATTGTTTTCTTAACCTTCTGATGCATGCGGCATTGGGTTGGTTTTGTTGCATTTGACAGAATGCCAAGTGTACAATCAAATACGAGAAACAAGCCCCTCTGTTTCTGACATCATGGAAGTGTTGAGTGCCCATTAATGGAAGTCTATCTTAAGTATATTCATATCCAAAGTGGAAGGCCTAGTTAGGCAGGCAGATAGCATGTCCTCCTACTATGACAATTACTTCTTTCCTCTAAGAGAACAAGCCCATGTCCCCTAAGAGAAAAGAAGCAATTGTCCAAGACAGATGTGAACTTGACTCCTTAGAGTAAAATGAGCCAGAAATAGTGACAGAAATCTAACAACCACAGCCCTTGAACTGGATGACTCAATAGGCAAGGTGATACAGCTTGTAATGGAATCACTTTTCACAAGTCAATTATTTCATGTGACTTCAATTAAAAGATTTTCTGTATCATGTTAGTGGATGATGTTTATTTTTGACTCCTACCTCAATTTCAGTCTTGTTACATCACTGAGAACAGAAGATTCCTTCAATGTAAATAAGTTGTAAACGAAAAAGGCATCATGAGTTAGCCAAGAAACTCAACATTCCACAAGCAGCTTGCAAATAGGCAGAAGCAGATTATGTGCATTCACTAATCTACCTGACAACCATGAGGCATTCCACTAATGATTTTATGAAAGGCTTGACAAGAATGGTAAGAGCACGGATTGCACTTTGGTAATTATTGTTATCTGTGAATTCCAGGCTTTCTAGGGTCCCTATGCACAGCACTGTTTGTGGCATATGCAATACAAGGGAAACCCCTTGTGCAGTGGGGAAGAGACATGATGAAGGTTGTGCCGATGGCTGAAGAGTACTGCAAGAAAACCATTCGCCACATGGCAGGTAACATCTCTGAATCAATATAATTGTTTTCTTAATTATAGCTAGAAAGATGATGAAAAAATGTTACTCCCCAGTCTCTTCATTTTCCTTCTTTCACACCCTCTTCTCCACAGGCTGTCCTCCTCCTTTCCCTGCTCAGAACGTAAGCTCTTTGCAGGTGGTGCCACCTTCTTCCACTGTCTGTTAGTTTCCTGGTATATTGGTGACAAAAATACAAAGAGAAATAGCAATGAACATGCCCTGCTTCACAGTTCTATTTTTAGAAGGTCTTCAAAGATTGCTGGCCAGGAGGGAGGGAGGAAATGATATTTAGCAGATTATTAGGCAAACCGACTGCTGAGATATGAATTATTGAACTGTCTTCCATCAATTAGCACAGCCCAATATTTTCCATAAGAAAATCCACTGACATTCTTCATTTTGGCAGATAAAGTTCACCTGCAGGTGCCTTCTGACCAAGACCCAGCTTCTGACCACAAATTCGGGCTTGGCTTTTTGCTTTTCTGAAACATATTTTTAAGATAGAACCTGTCTTATCCTCATTTTAAAACAACTGAGTGTAACACAACTACTGAACTTGATATTGCTTCTCTAGTGATGTATGTGATCTTCAGGTATTTTAGTCTGCTGTTGCCAAGGAGTGATGCATTTGTTGTGGTGGGTATTGTAATGCTGAGATCTGCCACGGACAGATAAGTATCATTACTTTAAAACATCAAGGAAAGAGATTTTTCTGTTAGCCTCAAGGAGCGGCTGTTGAGAAAGACTTAATTCAGTGGAAATCTTTACTCAAGAGCACCCAGGTATGAAGATTTACTCAGGAAGGAAAGCTGCCACTTTGCAATCTGAAAGGAGCACCAGGGAGCCTTCCCGAAAGACTCCGCATTTTCCTCTGTGCCTCGTTGCACATCAGGATTATTTTAGCCAAGACCTATGAGGAGCAGGTGCAGGATTAGTGTGAGCGATCTCCTCTCTGAGTGGCTCTGCAGCAGGTCCCTGTCACTCCACCCGAGCAGGACCCCTTGGTGTGGAGGTATGCACGTTGGACTCCTGAGGCAAACTCTCCGGCTACTGCCCATATTGTTGAGTTTCATCCTATTTTGGTAGTGGGAGAAGTCTCCTGCATTAAAGTTAAGCTCCTTGGCTGGTGAGATGCACTGTAAAGAAATCCTGCCAGATGGAGTCCTCCAGTTTTAGAAAACTCTTAGCTGTGTTATCCCCCATGGATAAGAAACGCAGTGTTCAGTCACACAGGGCTTGACTCGGCACCCCTCTCTGATATTCAGTTGTGATTACTTGCCAGATAGTCTCATGGACCTGAATGTGACTGTCACCTCAGCCTGGGCTCAAGGGAAAGGTCAGAACCATGGTAGGGATGGAAACTTGGGACTTCTGACCGTTGTCAGAAATTGTGGGATTGGCCACACAACAAAAATCTCCTGCAGCTGCTTGATTCTTTTGTTTCTGGTCCTGTGCAATGGAATAATCAGACTTCCTTGCTTGTTGGGGTGTCGCATAGAAAACATTAATTTCTGAGACATTCATATTTTATGACCATGGGGGGAATAAATAGGGAAAAAAAACAGACACTGTGTTAGGTCGCTTGCATTTTTAAAAGCAGTTTTGTAACCAGCTGATGGATCATTATGGTTAGCTTACATCAACCAACAACATTTTCCTTGTGTGACTTTTTTTTTTCTCAAGATCTCCTTGGCCTAATGGCTGTGAATGTATTTTTGCTCTGCTTTTCTAACAGTGCCCCTCCTCTATTTTTAGGCTTCTAATGAATAGCCTCCTTGTAATCAGAAAAAAACTGGGGAATGGACTCAAAAAAAGGGCAGCTGGACATTCCCTGACAATTTGAGCCATGTGGTTGAAGGTTCATCCCTGTATGGGCTGGGGAACTGGCAACCTTGTGAAAGTATCAAGTTCTATAAGGCAGCTTGAATTTTTTTTTAAATGGAGTTGTATTGCTTTAAAGATCTTCATTGTCAAAGGTGGTCACTTATATGGCATTTTAGGAAAAGAAGAAAAAATCACATTACATCCTTCAGACAAATGGCTTCATCCATGACCCTCAGCCACCTGCAGCATACAACTGAGCAACCAAGCAAGACAGAGCCAGGGAAAAGCCAGCAATGCTTAATTTTATTTTAAATTGTGTGTCAATAGTCCCATACTGAATCGCAAATTCACCTTGGCATACTTAGAGGTCTTTCCCATGTCACCGATTTCTAATTCCTTACCCCACTGACCTCCTAGGCAGAGTTTCACTCAGGCCTCGGGTGGTGTATGTATGCACCTAACAGGTCAATGTGGCTTATGCACCTTTTTAAGCTTTATAAAAAGGTTGAACTAGAGCACTGGCTTGTAAATAAACTGAATTTAGTAAGATTATTCACAAGAGCAAAGTTAAACATGATTACAGATGTTCTTCCTAAAGTGACAGAAAAAGAAGAAAGTCCTGTGGTTATTAAAAAAGGCTTATTTGTGTGGGCACAGATAGCAGATGTGTGAGTTATTTATCCCTTTTACTACCCTTGATATGTATGGTAACCAAATGGAAATCTTGGTCTTTCCTATCTGCCTTTTTCCTGAAAAAATCACACAAAATTACTGCGAGAACAGAACAGAAATACTGGAGAAGTTATGCGCATGAAAACTGCTAACTGAGGTAGGAGGCAATTTGTATTCAGGACACGCAAGCATTTTTAGATACTCTTTAATAACAGTGAAGTAATATAAAAAATGGCATAGAAGTTATTTTTTCTTTTTTTTGTCAACTCTTATCATTTCCTCTCCTCAGCAATTTCTCTAAAAATCTCATTTTGATGTATCTTAATGTAATTTTAATATACCATAAAAATAGCACAAGATTCTGTAAGTGTTTTCTCCTTTCATTCATATCTTCTATTTCTAGTTAAATGCCCCACTTCATAGCAAAATGCTTACTTAGTACATATGCTTGGTTAATCTCTGTTACTGTAAAATACCCAGTTTTTCAAGTAAGTCAGTACTGTCGTTTTCTTTTCATTTGCTGAGATGAAATATTATATCATTCATTTCTTTTCTATTCAGAATATCAGGAACACTGGTTTTACTTTGAAGCCAAGTGGCAGTTTTATTTGGAGGAGAGAGAAATCAATGAGGAAAATCAGAATAAACCTGTCTTTCCGGACAACTATGACGCAGAAGAGAGAGAAAAGGTAACTGCAAATTCAGAAAGAGCTCAGAAAGGCTCTGAATTTAGATGTATATTTTCAAAGAGACACATCAGTATTTTTCAACTGTTTCTAGTGCAAGAACAGTCAGGAAGTCTTTAGCTTTTTATAAAATTTCAAGAAATTACAAAAATGGCTCTCATCTTTGGTTGACGTATGTGTTAGTATGAAAAAGCAGTTGTCATCAGTCCTGGGGTTGCTGTGATGGGAGGAAACAGTGAATGGAGGTGAATGTAATGCTCACATGTGCTGGTGTTCAGAGCAGATGCAAAAGGAAAACAAAAAGTAAGATTATGGGAGTGCAGTAATTGGAGGTTGGGGTGGCAGTTTTAAGCTGAAAGAGGGGAGATTTAGATCAGATATTAGGAAGAAGACTTTTACTCTGAGATTGGTGAGGCACAGGAACAGGTTGCCCAGAGAAGTCGTGGATGCCCCCTCCCTGGAGGTGTTGGAGGACAGGTTGGATGAAGCTTTGAGCAACTCGATCCAGTGGTAGGTGCCCCTGCCCATGACAGAGGGGCTGGAACTGGATGATCTTTAAGGTCCTTTCTGATACAAACCATTGTATGATTCTATGATCCTACAATTCTACAATTCTATGATTAGAGGGTTGGAAAATACAAGTGTCTTGATGGGACCTCTCATGAAGACCTAATGGATGTGTGGCCCAAGTCCCACAGAAATCCCCCCGGGTACTAGGACTTGGACTTGGTTATGGTGCTTTGAACAGAAGACAGTCGTCTTAAGCAATTCTATGCCAACACAGGCTGTGCCCAGGCTAGTTTCAAATGTCTTGAGGGATGGTGTTTCACACATCTCATGGAATACTATTTTATAGCATACATGATCTTTCCTTTGCCTCATGACTTCTAGTTATACCTTCTTAACCCAAGAGAAATAATGTGTCTTCTCCTCTGGTGTTTATAGCTTTCTGATATGTGCTGGCACCTCTCAAAGCTCTCCAGTTATCAGCTAAGCATTAAGTATGGGGTTCTTGTCACCTTTTCCCATAAATCAGTCCTTTCTCCCAGGCTATTAAAGCCCAGTTCTATTCTGAGAAGTCACAATGTGTATTTTTAAGTGTTCACCTATGCAGTGACTGGTGCCATTGGGAGACAAAGTGATTGTGGATAGTATGATTGCTCACTCTAACCATAAAGAATAGATCTCCTTCCAGTTTTATTTTGTCAGCTCAGTGCTATGAAGTTGTTATTAGTTTTTTTTGTTCCTTCCAGTTCTGCTTGAGTCTTAACAGATCTTTAGGAGAGATCAAACTCAACAGTATTTCCCTGTGACCATTTCAAGAGAGAACTGCATGAATTCCTAATGCAGAAACAAAATTTACCTCCATTGCTCAAGATCAATTAGTTTGGCCTATTTATTTTGATGCACAAGAAATTAAAATGTTGCTTGACCCTCAAACTCCACCACCCACAAGAGATCAAAGCCTGAAAGACTTGGTTTATTTATAAGCCAAGTGTGCATACAGTCATTGAAAGAACAAATGAAGAGAAAATAAAAATCCTGTCTGCCTTTTCCCCAGAAATGCTTTCCTTTGCATTGCCTCCAAACTAACAGGTTACTCTTGCCTGGAGGTATAGCCGGTTACCTTTCTACAGCCAATTAATTAAGCACCAATATATGGCACCACTCTTGTCAATGGGTGTACACATGCTCCTGCTCAGCCAGGTGCACCATTCTTCAGGTACATACCATCTACAGAAGATGTGAAAGTGAAACCCTCATATGTGGCTTGGATTGATCTGAGTACGCTGCAATGGCAACTTCCCTCTCTAAAAGAAATTACCCCTCGAGATGCTAAGCAGCAAAGATGACATTCTATACAAGCAGGTACAAACCTTAAATTTGTAGATAATTAGAAATGTGTGTATTATAAGAGGCAAATTACCCCTTCTTGAATATATAAATGTAACAGGAGCTAATGCTGGATAAATCTGTCTTTGAGTTACACACTTTTGGAACATATAAGATAACCAGTGAACAGGCAGAAACCACACCGCACACAGGATCAACCTTGCTTCTGCAAGCAAATCATTAGCCCTACTTGCCTTCCCAGGCTGGAGATGATGTGCAACTAAAGACTTTCAGGCCAATTAAATTCTGATGATGATGTCCCCTTAAGATGGAGTTGCTTAAACCAGCTCTGTGAAAGGACCCTGGAAAGGGAAAAAAATGTGTTGAAAGAGAGTGCTAGGCAGCAGCGGGCCAGCTCCTGGAGGGTTAGGAAGTCAGAGGCAGCTATGACCACAGGGGTTTACGGCAAAGAGGATATGAATTACCTCCAGGGCTTGGCAGCAGCTCCGTCCTTCAGCAGGAGGGAATGTGTGTTGAGACCCACATCCATGGAGTCAGTGCTGCCGCTCCCCACGTGCCTGCAACTAGGGAAGCTGGGCTGGTGCCATGGCGCGGGGCCACAAAAGACACAAGAGTTGAAAGGCGGTTGCGCTTTTGGAAAGGTTGAGAAATGCTGCCTCAATGTAGTTAAGTCCCCCCTGACTTGATCCCAAGGCCAGCTATCCCTAGAGTAAAGTTGTTTCGGTAAAGCAAGAGGACATCAGATGTGTGCAGAGCAACAGTGATTTTAAGGGCTAAATGGAGTGACACTTGAGCCACCCACTCGCACACCCAGAATAGCACATCCATGCTTAGTCCTCTTGCCTTTGGTAGGATTACAAGTGTGTCGGTGCTGTTCCACCAGCATCCAAACTGCAGCAATAAGGCTGGAAAGTCTATATGTGTCCAACGACAGCAAAAAGACATAAATACTCTCTCTACTTTGCCCCCCCCAAAAAAAAAAAAAAAGCAGCAGAGTGAAGCTGTAGTCCAACTCTGCTTTGTTCATACACAGTTAGACCATAACCAAGTATGTAACTGCTGAGGTGAAAGTCAATAGATGGAAATGCAAACCCTTCATACATTTTGCAGAAGCCAAAAGCCAGCAGCAGCATTTCAACTTGCCATAGTGTAACTTAAAATTCAGGAAATAAAGCTGCCCACTTCCTGTAAAGGCAGAGTTTGATTTTTTTTTTTACTATAATTTACCAGTGTTGAGTTAATTTGGGGATTTGGGGCAGGAAAAAGTGAGTTCTGGAGTTACCTTCACCAGACAACATTGCAAACATTGCTGTGAGTTTGAGTTTTTCTTTCTTTTTCCTGGGGAAGAAATGTTTCATACCTTTGCAAATTATTTTCCCTTTTCTTCAACAAATGCATGTAGAAGAGGAGAGAAAAGGCTCGGCAAGAAAAAGAGAAGTGGGCTTGAATTAACACAACCTGAAACTGAGTCTCTAAAGAAATTACTGAATCAGAATATTTTCACCCTGCCACTTAAAACTTGGCTAACCAAACCATTTGCAGGAGTATGACAAGAGGAACTGAGAATATTTCCAGAAAGTAGGAAGAGGACTGACAGAGTAATCCTTACCAATCCTAACTTTTTAAATAACAAGGAATATCTAGGGTATGAACTCGGAATCTATCCTGATTCACATTTTGCCATTCTTGGCTTGCTTAAATTAATTGGTCTGCCAAGAACTTGGTGCATTAAGCGTGGGTACCAGCTTATACCTGAATCCAGGCATCACCTCAGCTGCAGTAGCTGCTGCTGTTCTGGCTCATCCCACGCTGGGAAGCAGCAGAGGCAACACAGCTGCCTACCATCCTTGCCCTGCAAGACTAGCTATTGCCACGTAGCAGGGTAGAAGCCACCCCAGCGCAGCTGCATGCCCCCCATCCCTATTTCCAGTGCCCTGCCCTGACGCTGCTGTCTCTCCCACAGACGTACAGGAGATGGAGCTCTGAAGGCCGGGGTGGCAGACGAGGCCACGACGCCCCCATGATTGCCTACGATGCCTTGCTGGGCTGCGGTGGGGACTGGACGGAGCTCTGCAATCGTTCCATGTTCCACGGAGGTGAGGGCCCCTTGTGCCTCTGGCTCTCACTGCCTTGTCGAAGGCAGGAGAGAGCCCACCTGACTCTTGGTTGCCTCCGTTGGCCAACCTACCATGTCACCTATTGGCTGGAGGGGAGTGAGGGGGCTGGAGGAACAGCTGACAGAGCTGGGGTTGTTTAGCCTGGAGAAGAGGAGGCTGAGGGGAGACCTCATTGCTCTCTACAACTGCCTGAAGGGAGGTTGTGGGGAGGAGGGAGCTGGACTCTTCTCCCAAGTGACAGGGGACAGGACAAGAGGGAATGGCCTCAAGCTCCACCAGGGAAGGTTCAGGCTGGACATTAGGAAAAAATTCTTCACAGAAAGGGTCATTGGGCACTGGAACAGGCTACCCAGGGATGTGGTTGAGTCACCTTCCCTGGAGGTGTTTAAGGGATGGGTGGATGAGGTGCTGAGGGGCATGGTTTAGTGATTGATAGGAATGGTTGGACTCGATGATCTGATAGGTCTCTTCCAACGTGGTGATTCTATGATTCTATAATTCTGTGATCTGTGCCCCTGGTTTTACCCCATAAGCCCCGTCCTGCAGCAGCAGCTGCCACATCAGATGTTTGCGATGCTTTTCAAATGTTGCTCCATCTGAGACTCATGGTTTTGCCAGAGTTGCACAGGGAAAAAATCCAGGATGGCTTTGAGAAGGGGTGGCATCTTCCCTTGCCGAAATGCTAGTGCCTTTGGCAAACATTTTAGCTGCCCATAGTGAAACCAAGTAAGGGAGAGAATAATAATACTATGACAGCCAAGGTCCAGGCAAATAAAATCTAACACTTAAGAGGCACACAATTGATTGCTTTTACAGCTTTGCAAAAGAGAACTCTTTTGCTGGCAGCTTATCCTGCTGGGCTTTTGAGAAGGCTGGCATAGCAGTAGGGGGAAGGACCCCAGCACCCCAGAGCACTCGCTCCCTCCTTGCTTGGCTTGGCCTCTTCAGAGAAGCTCTGGGTCACTCACACACTCCAACACAGCAGTGAGAGCCCATGGCTGCTTGCTGTAGAGCTCAGTAGGCACCAGCTCGGCCACCACATGGGGCATTACTGCTACTCTCCATGGCTAGATGATTTAAAGCACATTCAGTGTCATACTGTGCTGTTAGGTACACTCTCCAGTCCAGGACACTTGTTGTGTAGCAGGGATCCCTGCACTTACTCTTCCCTCTTTTTTTCTAACAATGGCTAACTGCTTGAGAGAGCAGTTGTGCTGGAGTGACTTTTACCCAAATAAAAAAAGCTCCGAGCTCAGGAGTGCTCACCACAGAGGCATCACCCCATCCTAGCCTCGGCATCCTCACCTAGTGCCACCAGAGGCAGGACACAGGGTGGTCCAAGCCTTTGGCACTGACCCACCTTGCCCCGTCACACTCCATCCGCAGCATAGTATTTCATCCTCTGTGCAGCATGGGTTTTGGTTGTGTACCTGAAGGCGACTCTGAAATACCACTGCAATTGTGCTTAAACTTGCAGGAGAAAGCGCAGCTACTGGGTCTATCGCCGGCTGCCTGTATGGCTTGGTTTATGGGCTAAGCAAGGTCCCCAAAGGCTTGTACCAGGACCTGGAACAACGGGAGAGACTGGAGTACTTGGGCGAGAATCTTCACCGGCTATCCATGGAGGAAAAGTAAAACAGTTTCTGACATTTTCTCTTTCTATAAAGACTATAT
This sequence comes from Clamator glandarius, assembly GCA_033459285.1. Taxonomy (NCBI): domain Eukaryota; kingdom Metazoa; phylum Chordata; class Aves; order Cuculiformes; family Cuculidae; genus Clamator; species Clamator glandarius. The sequence continues at coordinate 2,188,046 of JAUNZM010000393.1, read as the reverse complement.
CAAACCCTGTAGATAACTGACTGATGTTCATAGTGGAGGAATTAGCTGAGAGTTAGTCTGAAAGGCTGTATTTAGACCGTGTGTGAGCAAAGATAGCTGAATTATTCAAGACTGATTAGGTACTTATGGTCTTTGTGGGGTTTTTTTTTTTACAGATGTAGGGATTTCTGAGTATAAAGAATGTTACTTAAACCAGCGAGATAATCTCAAATGGAAAAAAAAGAAATAAAACCTCTTTTGATTGATTTTAGTCTAATTTGCTATAATACCACTTCCTAAACAGCTGTGACCAGTAATTACACACACAAAATTAATTTTTAGAACTAATGCTTTCCTGCAAAACTAATGGTTGTACCGGCTTATGGGGATATTCTCTGTATATTTGACAATCCTTTCACCACTGCTGTTCCTCCTTATTCTCAAATCTAATATGTCTGTGACACTTGTAAACCTAATGTCTCGCGGATTAGCTTGTAATGAACCACTGATCCCCGCATCAGCACTGTGGTGCAAGGTATTGTTACATTAGAAACTTCCAGAAAAGAAAAAGCCAACACTAAAAATACCCACAAGGAACAGCAAAGCATTAGTGTGTCTAAAATTTCCGAACCGCACTTTTATCATTCTCTAGTCTTCAGAAAAAAGTTTTTTTTTAAATATAACTGGCTGAAATATTTGTAAATAAATTAATCTTACCCTATTTTCTAAGCATCATTCTTTATTTTTAGACAGGACAGATAATACGCTGCTGTATCAGTATCAGAATTTTTGGCTGAGGTCTTCCAGCAGTTGTTATAGGTCAACAGTCAGGCTGTGATACATTTCATAAGTTTGAGCACCACAAAAACTCCAGCAAGAAAACAGTTACAACTGCTATGCCTTTTCCTCTTTCCCTTTTTTCCTTTTCTTTTCCTCCCCTTATTTTTTCTTTTTCCCCTTTTTTTCCTTTCTTTGCCTCAATTAGTCCCGCCCCTCCGGGTCCTTCTTCAACTTCTTTTTCAACTTCCTCTTCTTTTTTTCTCATTTTCTTTTACTAATTTTTCTCTTCCTCCTTTTTTTTACTCTTTTTCTTTTATTCTTTGTTTTTCTTCTTCTTTCTTGTATTCTTTTTCTTCTTTTTACTTCTTTCTCTTTTTCTTTTTCTTTTTCTTTTTCTTTTTCTTTTTCTTTTTCTTTTTCTTTTTCTTTTTCTTTTTCTTTTTCTTTTTCTTTTTCTTTTTCTTTTTCTTTTTCTTTTTCTTTTTCTTTTTCTTTTTCTTTTTCGTCTTCTTTTTCGTCTTCTTTTTCGTCTTCTTTTTCGTCTTCTTTTTCGTCTTCTTTTTGTTTATCTTCTTCTTCTTCTTCTTTTTCTTCTTCTTTTCCTGTTTATTTTTCTGTTTCTGTTTGTTATTCTTTTTCTATTTATTTTTATTTTTAAAGAATACCAACAAGCTATGATTCAGTTAAAAGTTGCATAAGCAGACCAAGTTAACAGTAGACTTTGATGAAGTAGATTCTGATGCACCTGCAGCAGCATGGGCACACATCTGCAGTCTTCAATGAGATTACACAGAAGCGAGTTCAGAATTTGTCCCTGATGTTTAACTTTATGTTTCACCTGTGTTCAGAAGCCGAGGTCTACATAGCACCCTCTGATCTCCAATGTGAGCTGCCTACATTGTGTTGGTTTCTCTTATCCTTTGCCAGCTGCTGCACTGTGTTTTAAAAAGATAGCTAAAAATACATAAGTACTTTTCTAGTCCTTCTTCCATGTAAGCAATTGCTGGAATCATCACTGGGATGCTACATGTCAGAAAGAGGAGCACATGATCCCTGTCAGGAATAGCAGCCTGTATGACAATATCCATACGAAAGGGTTTTCTGTGTTACACACTACTTCAAACACTGTTTGAGCATGTTTTCTCTTAGCAGCTTTGCAACGTGCTTTCTTGTTTGCTTTGGAGATATGTTAAACCAAAAAGAGCATTTGTGCCAGCAGCTTTTGATTTAAGAGAATGCCAAGACTTTCTAAAGACTTCGCTTCTAGTTTAGAATACCTCTAGCATACCTGTAATAAATTCAGCAATAGAGAAGTGACAAGAACATCTCCTGCATAAGGTAGAATTTTCTCTAGTACACGGGCTTTTTCTCTTCCTTCAGAAAAGGAAATCACAAAAAAAGATGGAGAGCATTCATAACCATTCCCACTTCTATCTAGGATGGAGAGGTCCAAATTTGTTTCAGAGACAAATAAGATAATCTAACTTAAAAGGTGGTTCCCAAAGAAAAAGCACCATCGTGCAGGTGCTGAGGTGAGTGGCGCATTGACCGTCATTTCCCTGACAACACTGAAAAGGTCTGTGCATTGGTCTAAGCAATCAGCACAGCTCCTGGTTGCTTTGCTTAGCTACATGCAGCTCTTTGAAGCAAACACCATGCAGAGCCAGCTGGAGATGTGGATGCTCAGGGACAAGGAAGCCTATGGGATGCAGCATCTGGCGTGCTCCAGCTCGTGGCCATTTCCCAAGCAACAACTGGCAGCAAGTCAGAGTAATCCTTCAATCTCTGTCAGCTTTTGCGAGTCATACAGTGTTTTCCATTTTTTTTCTTGTCTTTCGATGAAGTTCTCATCGTGCTGACTCCTCCTGCCCCTGTCCTGTCCTGAGTGTCGACCCTGCAACATCTAGTCCTTCGAGTTGCCAGGCTGTGCCAAATGGTGGTCAGATATTTAACATGTAATTTGGGATCAAGAGACAAGATCTTCTCTCCTCCACACCAGACACAGTAAAACAGAAACACCTTCAGCCATATGCTTTTAGCAAATGCCACAGAATGCCCCCCTACTATTCGAAAAGGTTTTAGAAGGATGCAGGCAGGGCTGGCAGAGAGCACCAGCTCAGCTCCCTCTGCTGTGGCACAGCAGCTCTCCTCCACTCCGTGCCACGGTCGTGTCTGCTACAGAGGTTTCTCGGGGACAGGCCAGCCAGCAGGATAGGGTTGCACTGCTGCCCATTAGCATATCAGACTGTTGCCACTCAAGAAACTGCCATGCTAAGTGTCAAAAAAGCTACAAATAAATAACTAAACTGCCTGTCTTACACATCTTAATTATTTGTGGGCCAAGAAGATAGAAAATTTTTGAAGGTGGCCTTTCCTCCTCTGGAGGTCCAAGCAATCTGTCCTCTCGACACTGAAAAGCGTTGCAGCAGTGCTTCCAGAAACTAGCAGCATTCCAAGGCAGCATCACATGCATCAAAAATGGTGAAAATCAGCATCTCCAGGGGAAGAAAGAGGTGTAGAGGCTGAAGTCACAACATCAGGGAGGAGCCTAAGTATCTGCTTTGTGTCTGGTACAACTCGCACTACTGGGAAGTGACTTCTGCTGTCTTGAGGCTCCCGCTGTGTACAGCTTCTCCCAGACATATGTGAAACTAAAGTTGACTATCTGTGACTATATTTCACTTATAGGTCACATAGTTCAAGAACAGCAGGATGCAATACTTGGGAAAAGATGACGGAGAAATATTAGGAATGATGTGTTGGGCTTTTGAAAATGGTGGCCAAATCTGAGAAACCCTCCAACATTTCCCTCCTTTCTCAAGAGGAAGCACGTTGGTTTCCATACACTGAGACAAGGCAGCCTTATCACTACCCCCATTTTCTGTGGTGGTCTCAAAATTTATTGTCATTGTATCACAGCCCTTGCACAGAACACATTCCATGTTTACATATGCAGAGAAGGACTTAGGGGTGCTGGTCAATGAGAAGCTCAACATGAGCCGGCAACGTGCGCTTGCAGCCCAGAAGGTCAACTGTGTTCTGGGCTACATCAAAAGAAGCACAGCCAGCAGGCTGAGGGAGGTGATTCTGCCCCTCTATTCCTCTCTTGTGAGACCTCATCTGGAGTATAGTGTCTAGTCCTGGAATCCTCAACATAAGAAGGATATGGAGCTGTTGGAACGGGTCCAGAGGAGGCTACAAGGATGATGAGAGGGCTGCAGCACCTCTGCTATGAGGACAGGCTGAGAGCATTGGGCTTGTTAAGCCTGGAGGAGAGAAGGCTCCAAGGAGATCTTATAGCAACAACCTTCCAATATCTTAAAGGGGCTACAAGAAAGCTGAGGAGGGACTGTTCACAAAGGCTTGTAGTGATAGGATGAGGAGCAGGTATAAAATGGAGAGGAGCAGATTTAGGCTAGACATAAGGAATAATTTCTTCACCATGAGAGTGGTGAGACACTGGCACAGGTTGCCAAGAGAAGCTGTGGCTGCCCCATCCCTGGAGATGTTCAAGACCAGGCTGGACGGGGCCTTGGGCAGCCTGATCTAGTGGAATCTCCCTGCCCGTGTCAGGGGGATTGGAACTGCATGATCTTTAAGGTCACTTCCAATCCAAACAATTCCATGATTCCACGATTCTATATTTTACTGTGCCCATTTATTGTATCCAAAGTAGTCTGGAATAGAGAGGAAAGCAGGGCATCTGGTTTCACTGCTGATCTGAGAGATCAGAGGTGACCCTACATCATGCTGGTTGATGGTCCTGTGTGTATTTCTGAATAAGCCAGGCAATTCTTAGGGAGAAGAGAAGCAGTCTTCTGCCATGGCAAGCTTTCAGTCGAAATATCAGTAGACTGGCTACAGTAGGGAGAGTGAACTTGGATATTTTTAGCCTCAGTTATACCCTGTATTCTAGGGTTTATTCTTATTCTGAATATTTCCATAGTTGTGGCAAATGGACGTCTTGGTGTAACACAGAAGCTTTGTTTCCTTGGCTGTGGTCAAATCAGTGAGGGAGAGGGTGGGTGTTATCATATTGTGCATGTGGGAGCGTGCACCTGTGCTATGCTGAAATGTGGTTATTCTCAATCAAAACCTACAAAGTATTGTTTGTCACATTAGACATGTGCCAGTTGTCACGCTTTTGTCTTTTATTGGCACTTAAAAATATCTACAAAGTCATTATAAATAGGTCTTCCATTCAAGATGGCAACTTCATCCCATTGCTGAGGGATGTAATTTTCAATGCATGCACTTGAATGCAGCCAAGTGGAATCCAAATGTCACAACCCAACTGGACAAGGACCAGCCCCTCACTTCACAGACAGCCTCCGTAACATCACACTCTTTCAGAATCTGCGTGATACCTGCTGCTGGGGCACAGCTGGGTCTTCCCCAGACTTTGAGGTTGATTCTCTCTGAAGGATGAGCCCCTTTTCAGCTCTTTTTTTCAACATGTAGGCTTAATTTAAGGAATTTTTAATTCCATTTTGGCTCATAAAAAGTAATCCCTTCCTAGTATGCAGGCTGCATTCTGTGCAAGAGGCTATTTCACTACACGGTGAAGTAACTTTCCAGCTTTTGGGTTTTTTCCCTTCTAGTCCCGTCTATTGTTACTGACTTCACTCTCCAGCTTTCGCACTGAGTTCAGTATTTTATTTAGTAACTGATCCAGACCAATTAAAGCATTGCCTAAATCCTCAGGTGTCCAAGGGTTTGATTTGTCAAACTCAAGTGTAGGTTTGACATACCAGCTTTCTTGCTCCAGAGTGGAAGGGGTTGCAGTCAAGGGACATCGCCAGGGTTGCTGCACTGGTACTACACTTCACAAAGCAGATTTAAGAACATGGTCCTGATGTGGGATTTGAACGCTACTAAAGAGAAAATCATGCAAATCCTGGGGTTTTTTCATTTTTAATTCTGGAGAGGTACCTACTGACTTCTTAACTGGACCAACAGCCAAAACTATCAGTAGTATATTTGTGTTCCTCAACACTGATATATTGTTTTAATGGTTTGAGTCTGGTTTTATAACCCAGTGGTAGGATGATGTTTTCCTGCTAATTGTGTTCTCATCACATTTATCTTTGCCTACACTTTACCTAGAAGGAGGGGAAAACACCTTCAGTGTTGCCCTCACATTAGAGTATGGTAATACTAGATGAATAAGAAGTGGCATAGAGGAGATGTGGTTATCCTGCACTAGTGTTGGTTGCTTCCCTAAATGCTTCCACTGGCCTCAGAACACAGAAGAAAGAGTTGAGAGTGCTGAAGCCCCACAAGCTCCTGCTGCACCATGTCTCATGAAGCTTGTCAAGCACTTTGCATGCTTTTTAACATGCCACTAATGCAACTCTCTGGAGAAGTTCTAAATTTAAGTAATTTTTTTTCCACTTTTTGGGTAGCAGCATGCCATTAAAGCAAAATAAGGAGGTAGCGGCAATGGTGATGACTTGAAAAAGAACATCCATGTTTTCTCTTGCACAGCACCAAAAGCAAGAACTTTTGTGAAGATGATAAGATGCTGGTTGACCCTTTGGTGCTGAAGAAGAAACTCAATAGAATGGCAACAGAGCAAGGGGCCTTTGCTGTTCTCAGCAGCCTGTTGCTCTACGTCACCGAGCTTGCAGCCAGTGATCCACAACTGAGGAGCAAGAGGACAAAATGGGCAGAAGGTAAAGATAACAAGGTGAGTTATAAGCAGCCATGTCCAGATCCAAACAGGGGCCGATATCCAAGCAGATTTCAGCTCTTGCGGTCCAGATTTCTAAACAGCAATCGTGAGCCATACACCAAGAAAAGAAGAGAAGTCGGCAAACTGGTCATTAAAGAGAAGTTGTGGATGGGCAGGGCTGGTAACAAGCTGGACAGAAGTAGAGACAGGAAAGGAGATGGAAAAGCAGTGGATGAGGATGCAGACACAGTGGCCACTGAGAGAACCAGGTGGAACAGCATGACTGGGAAAAACACAGTGAAGAACATCCTGAAGAAATTTTTAGCTGCTGACGAAAAAGAAGCCAAGGAGAAGTCTCCCAGCTGGCAAAAGAAGGGGCCAAACTCCAGTTTGCCAAAAATAGTCAACAAGAACTCAGTCCTGTCCAAACTGAAGGAGCAGTTTGAACAAAGTGCTCTCCGCTCAGCTGCAGAGGTGAAAGCATCGCTCTTGCACAAAGGTGAGAAAAAGGCTAAGAACTCCACAAGCAGAAAAGCTATTCGTAAGCCAGAGGTTAGAGTGCTGCGCACAGCAGCAGTGACAGCTACAGATATAACCAGTCCAGAGTCCCAATATTTAGTATGCTCCACGGTCCCAGTGCTCAGACTCAGCATTGCTACCGAAATTAACCATCCTTGGAGCTGGTCAAAAAATACTGCTGCAAAGCAACCTTTCAGTCATGACACTGCACTGAAGGAAAAGAGGGAGGCTGACAGAGAGCCTGGTGAGAACAAAACACCAGCAAATGCAGCACAGGACAGGGAGGACAAAGAAGAGTTACGGGTGGCACCCAAGGCTACGTCTGGTGCGAAGGATCGTGCTGAAGATACAGAAGATTCCACAATGCAAAGCCCCAGCTCTAACCCTAATTCAGATAGCTCTTCTGCTACCCGTAAAAACAAAGCCCCTGAAGACTACATTCCTACTTTGGCTGAGAGTAGTCTAGAGTATGACAAGAATAACGTGTCATCTAAGCCTGATATATCTTCACTATTGGGGAATACCAATGCTGTACAACATGTTAAGGAAGACAGACCACCTTCTAACTCACCTTGCTCTAGCACAGCTGAAGGATGCCACGAACAAAGTCCTCAGGATACTAAAACAGGTGAGATTCCTGAAATAACTATGTATGTATACAGTTCAGAGGAAGCTGACACAGAGCTCACACAGCCAGAAAAGGATCCTTTCTTTGCAGGCCAAAAATGTTTTCCAGAGCAAGCGCTGGAAAACATTCAGCCATTTCACTCTCCAGGAGTTCAAGCGTCTTGTGAAATTGAGCCACCAATGGAGGATGAACAGACAACTCTCCTAACACCAGCTTCTGGCAAAAGGCCATCCATAGCCCAAAAAGAGGCACCAGGTTTAAGAGGCAGATGTTCTGAGGAAGCTAAAGGATCAAAATATCACTTTGAAGACAAAATATCATCTACTTCCATCAAAAATGATAGTGATGTCCCAAGTGAAAAGGAAGAGGGGAATAAAACTTCCAACAGCCAAGTTCAAAATGAATACAAAACCAAGCAGTCACAGCTTCCTCAAATGCCCAGCCCACAACATAACTTTAATAACTCCAGTGCTGACATACAAAATCCTGATGTAAACCAGATGAAACCCACACCCTCCTCAAAGGAGGACCAGGAGCAAAAGCCCTGTCCTGCAGAAGAAGAACATGTTTCTTCTTATCTGGAAAAGACACAAAGCCCTTTGCTAGGTGACTTTGTGAAGCACAGCTTCTGCAACATAAAAGAAGATTTTGGGAAGGACAAATCATCTTCATCAAATGAAATGATGAATCATACAAACAATCAAACCCTACGCAGGAGTACTTTGACTGACTTGGAGACCTGTCACAATCAATCCAAATCTTTCATTGAGCGTGAGGAGACCACTGCAGATGAGATGCCCTGGCCTGACTCTGAGGCACCACAGTTGCCCTCATCAAACCCCTTACCTACACCAATGAGTGGAATCGCGGGACAAAGAATCCATCACACCCTGGGAAATCCCCCAGCTCTTCCACCCACACTGGGGAGGCAGGGAGCTGCTATTGTGGAAGATAAGCATGCATGCTCTGGCTGTGAGAAGAACCCACTACCTTCTTCAGATGAGTTGACAAACTCTGGGAACGATACAACAGCACAAAACAAAACTGCATGTGATTTCAAGAACCAAGTGCTGTCCTCAAATCATGCAACAGAAAATGAAAACTCTACAGCTGAAGAGACAAATGCATGTCAGAGCTTTGAGAATTATCTTTCACTTTCAACCAAGAAGCCAGGAAAACAAGAAAATAAAACCACACTAGCAAAAAAGCCCCTATTACCATTGGAGAAGAACCAAACACCAACTTCAGATGAAACTGTAAAGCAGGGAAGTGATATGCTGGAAGAGAACCCATTTCCCTCATCAGCTGAAATGGTCTCAGATCAAAAGAAGCATGAAAAAGGTAGTAATAAAGTCTTCAGAAACAAAAAGGATAACTTCTTGTCATCAGATGATGACATGAAGCACAAGAATGATAAGATGGAGACAGAGGAGAGAGAAGTGAAAAATGTCCTGCGTAAATCTGAGGAGGAAGAAGTACCCACACCAAGTGGAACGATAGAGCATGATAATAACTCTTCTAATAAGAATAATGTTCCTAGACCTCAAGCATCCCAGTTACCTTCACCAGAGCATGATAATAGCATTAAAGAAGTGAAAAATACTGAGCAAAGTTTGAAGTGTTCAACACCTTCACGCAATTTTTTGAAACACAAACATGACCTGACACTAGATGAAGACATCCACTGCAATAATGAGGAACGTCACCTGTCCTTCTCAAATGAACCTATAAAACATGCAGTTGGCAGTGCTGAGGAAAGAAGTATCAAGTCAGACTTGAAGAATTATTCAATGCCTACAAAAAACACATCAAGGCAGGACGGTAAGACTGGTAATGAAGAGAGTGCCCCTCTTAATTTGGACAAAGAACCAGTGCAGCATAAAAAGAGTTGTGAAGAAGAGAGGAACATTTTACATGATCCTAAAAATCAAATACCATCACCAAATCAATTGGTGAAGCAAGATAAGAAATCATCCCCTCTACAGATACAGAAGCAGATGTCAGCTGGTGACTTTGTAAAGCCTGAAACTAAGTCAGCCAAAAAACAGACTAAACATAACTCTGAGAAGCCCCAGTTACATCCTTCAAACAGAGCGCTGAAATCTCAAGAAAGAAGCTCTTCAGGAGAGAGGAAGCAAAAGACACCAGCAGCAAAGGACACCAGGCCATCTGAAACAAAGGCTGTAAAAGACGATAATGAGCACCAGGGTTCTGGGAACTACCAGCTATGTCCTTCAAGAAAAGAAGTAGAGTGTGAAGAAAACACTACAAGAGGAGAAAATCAGCAAACAGGATGTGAAGATTTTGTGATGCCTGATAAGAATGCTGCAAAAGAGAAGAATAAATTTCCAAGTTCCAGGAAGTACCGATCAGTATCTTCTGAAACATTGGTTAAGCCTCAAGAAAAAAACAATTCAGAACAAAAGCAACAAGCAGCAGCTTCTGGATTTTTTAAGAAGCCTGATACTAATGATGTAAAAGAAAAACATGAGGATCCAAATTCTAAGAAGCCATCCTCTTCAAAGAAAGTGGTGAAGTCCCAAGAAAAAAATATTTCTGGAAACAGAAGACAGAAGACACCAGCAGCAGAGGACATCAGGTCATCTGAAACAAAGGCTGTAAAAGAGGACAATAAACACCACCATTCTGGTAACCATCAGTTCCCCCCTTCGAGTAAATCAGCAAAGCCTGAAAAAAATATTCCAGGAGGAGAAAACCGACAAACTGTATCTGCAAGTTTTACAAAGCCTGATGCAAGTGATGTAAAAGATAAAAGCCAAGCTGTGGGCTCTGTGATGTGCCAGTCCTCACCTTCAAATTCAGTGGTGAGGCCTCAGGAAAAGAATGTCACAGCCAGAAAGAAGCAACTGACACCACCAGCTGATGAAAAAACATTGTATAAAACTGGTTGTTCAGAAAAGAAGAGCATACCTGAGAGAAGACAGAAATACCACCTGGGCTCTTCAGCTCAAACAGGGAAGCATGGCAGTGATGGCCCAGAAAAGAAAGGCCCTGTAGATAACTTAAAGAGCTATCAAACTCCATTGCCAAATGATGACATAACATGTAAAAGCAGCACTGTTCCAAAAGAGACCAGCTTGGCTCATACTGAGAAGTCCACCAAATCATCCCTTTTTCATGATGCATCCAAATACGAGAAGAACCCTGCTGAAAATAGGGAAAACCATCCTGGATTCAAGAAGTACCAAGCACTCTCATCAAAGAATTTGGTGAGGCATGAGAAGGATGTAGCTGAAAGTCTGGGGAGCTGCGAGGCAGCTGGCAAAACAAGTGACAGAAAAGCAGAACCGGAGGACTGCTCTAAAGCAGTGTCATTCGCAAAATACACAGTGGAAAGCTACAGTGAAAGACTCTTAGATTCATCTTTCAAACCATTGATCATTAGAGTAACTGACACATTTAAACATCACAGCTAAAAATATGTCTACAGTTTAGGCAAGAACTTTCGACTGATCATGCCACCAATTCTCTCCATCTTTCTTTTTTCCTTTACTCTCCAGGGCATTATATTATCATTTTTTTAATCACAAGGACATTGATGTGCATCTATCTGAGCTGGGCTTTTTTTCCTTTCTTAAACATTAGCCTAAAGACATGAATTAAATTAATCACTGCAAGTGAATTCACTAATCACTGAATTAATCATCAGTTTATAAATTAAATATGAGACAGGCTTTGAATTCAGCTGTTCTCCAGACTCTCCTTGCTAACTAATAGGTTTTGTTTGTAACAAAGGCTACTGTTCAGGGTGAACTCTATTTGTATTTACTTATTCTAATGAAAGTCTGCTAGTACTTCTTCCAGGAATGGTGGTAGGCAGTGTCGGCTTTAATTATGTCAAAAAGCGCTTGTTCTAAGCTCTGCCTTTTCAGAGATTAACAGGAACTGTTGATCTATTGCTGCACTGAGTGACACTGTTAGCAGAAGTGGTGAGGGAAGGAGGGCAATGCTTTTTCTGCAGAAAAATCCTCAAAGGACGTTGGTGCTACAAGAGGTTTTACCACAAATGCAAATGTTCAGCCTCATTAATATTAATATTGGAAAAATAATGATTTAACCTCCTCTGAAGCTATTTGCACTTTAGTCATACACTGTACGCATTATTGTTGTAAAGATATGCTGTTTCAAGGGGTTCTTAATTACTGCAGATGAACATGCAACAAGTGTAAGGCCTTAAAAAAGCCTGACATTGAAAGACTCTGTGGACCTCTCCTGAGAACAATGAAAGCCAGAGAGACCCAACTTTGCTGGGGCAATTCAGCTCTTCCTGGGACATCTGTCCCACTTCAAATGCGCAGACGTGAGGCAGGTGCCACAGTTCACATTAAAAGTCTTAGGAATTGTTCATTTTGCAATGCGGTGTGAAACAGAGCAGTAAGAAGCAGCCAATGTCACTGAATTCCAGTAAATGCATATGCATTTTTGTGATTACAGTAATAGCGGCTTCTATGCAAAGTTTGTGCTTGACAAACGCTGACGACAGGACTTCTGCCTTGGATGTCGTAGCAAAGCTGTGATAGACAGAGAAATCTTACAGCACCAGACTCCCATACGTTAATTTAGATTAGTGTTGAAACCACATCTTCAGGTTAACGCTTTCTGTGGAGCAACCCTATAGGCACATCCTAAGGATCTGCTTTCAGAAAGCTGCAGAGCTATCCAGAAAGAAAGAGGGTTTGCTCAAATGACGTCTCACTCCCCCACGCCAGTGGCTTCTCTTCATTCTTTAAGATGCTCTCCACAACCACACTCTGTACAGCCGAGGGCTGGCTGTTGCTCCAGCCCGGGTTGGCCAAGTGCCCTGACCCACTGCCAGGAAAGCAACAGGAACAAGAGCAGGCTGTCAGCAAGCTGAGATCAAACCCATTTGCCAGCACAATACACACGAGTCACATAAATGACAACGGGGCTGGTCCTGCCGGGGGTGCTGCCAGGAGGAAAAGGGGATGTGAACATTGTGTCCCCTAAGTGCAGATGAGGCTTACGCTTTGAATTCTTTTCCATCACAACATGCTAAGAATTAGGATTTCTGACATCTGGAGGCAGGCAAAATGAAAATCACGTGTGTACATCACACTGGTCCTCAAAACAGAAGCTAAGCGGGTTTTATTTGTGGTACAACACTGCCCTTCTGTGCAAAGGTGTGCTTCACCCACCGAGCTTTTATGAGCTGGCATGCACAATGACCACTTTGTACTTAACCTAAACTGTAATTTACTTTTTATTGTCCCCAATTTCATTTCCCATTTGAGAAAATTCTCTATAAGTCGGATCCTCCTGCCAACAGAGGAGAAGTCAGTTTAGTTATTCTCTTTCTAATATTTTTAAAGAAATTTAAAGGGAGGGGAGTACCCCTTATTCACACCTGGAAAAATTACTTACCTGTCAAAACTTAAACGACTTGTCTCTGCTAGATATTAAGCAGGTACCATCCAGGAGAGTTAGTCAGTGCACATCAGGAGGCCTTCAACTCTTCAAATTTACACCTGCAGTATCTGATTTTCTCACAGAGGTACAGCACTAAGGGACTAAGCACCCTGTATTCAAGGCAAGTCAGACAGAGTCATCTTGTAGTGTTAACTTTTAGGTTGCTGTACGCTTCAGTCTCCACTGGTATGACATAAATCATCCATGCTAACCAGTTGACTGTTCCTCCTTGAAGTACAGTTAAAACATGACAGAGATTCGGACTAAACACATCCTTAAAGGTATTGTCTCACTTAAGCAAATCATCAAGTTTTGTTTCAGGAGATGACACAATTGATCCTCCAGGAAAGGAGAGAATGAAGCCGTATGAATTCTGCTGGAGATGGCTAGAAGGGCAGTAGGAGACTGGTGTGTCTTGCAGTTAAAAGCCCAAACCAAGCCACTGTGAACCACAGAGGCAGGAAATTTAGCACTGGTGATAAGCAAAGAAATGTCAGAAATGGGTATTTCAGAAAGAACAGGAATTCAAGGAGGGACAGCAGATCTATGACAGCTGTGCCAGAAGGTGTGCAAATGGCAAAACTTGAACACGCGTGCCCGAGGGAGATATACAACAGAAAAAAAAGTTTCGTTCCCAGTTCCCAGGAGTCCTTTCCAGACTCCTTTGCCCCAGAGGAGAGGCCCCATGCCTCTGTTCTCCTTTAAGCACATGTCCCATCTCATCACAGATGAGGTAGTGAAGGGAACCGTCCTGGGTTGCTGTTCCACTTTGTCTGACCAGGTAACATGTTTTTGATAGTTCTGCCAGCACACCTCTTGCTTTTCATAGTTTTGCACAACAGGTGTATTTCTGTACAGTTCTCCTCCACCATGCTACAGCTTTCTACTTTACTAAAATGCATCTCCCAAGGTCACTGAAGGAATTAGGTCCTTAACCCTCACTAAATGTAGCAGGGATTTTTTTTCCAGTTTTAGTAATGCTTCCTTAAAGCCCTGGCTTAGCTGTCAATACAGTCAAAACCAGGCCAAGCACAGGGAAATAAAGAAATAACAAAGTCCAGGTAGGAAAGATTTTTCAAGATTACTCGTTTGTGGTGACGTAATTTGAAATTTCAGATTTTTATGGAATTAGCCTCTCAGAGAGACAGGTTTTTTTAAGGAGACTGGATGAAATGAATCACAATGTCATTTCTCCAGACATAGACCATTGCTTTGGATTCTCCACAGTGTGGCTTTCCTGGAGTTTTTGAAAAAGATTAATAAAGCAGGTTTTAAGGGGAGTGCCAGCTCTGAGCTGAAACTGGGCATTTGAAGGATCCCAGCTGAAGAAGCAATTTTGAGAGAGGTTCGATGGTAAGTGGTGGGGGAACAGGGCTAGCAGAGAAGCCATGCAGACTTGCAATATCAGCCATCAGTAGTGTCTTTCACATTTTTATGTCATCTCTAATTACGCCACAGTAAAGTTTTCCCCTAGCACTTCACATTGGCAGGACACTCCTCAGATGGGCTCAGTAATATGGGATTCGCAAAAGGATTGGTTTGGGGTGATTTGGGTAGTCAAGCATAGACCCCAAATAACCTGCACACCAGTATGATAGTACAGTCCTCTTCCCACACTTGAATATTTGGCCATAGAATAATAGAATCATAGAATAGTTTGGGTTGGAAGGGACCTTAAAGATCATGAAGTCCAAATCCCCCTGCCATGGGCAGAGACACCTCCCACCAGCCCAGGCTGCCCAAGGCCCCATCCAATCTGGCCTTGGACACCTCCAGGGATGGGGCAGCCACAGCTTCCCTGGGCAACCTGTGCCAGGGCCTCACCATTCTCATGGTGAAGAAATTCTTCCTTATGTCATCATCTCCACCAGCCCCATTCATCCTCCTGCATGTCTGACTAAAGGACGAACCTCTTTGGTTCCCAAACTCTGCACTAGGTCAACTGCCCTCTGGATGTGCCTCACTCTCCCTCCTTCTCCTACAGGAATACAGCCCTCGACTCAGGGGCCTGAGGCCAAGTGGGTCAAAACCAGGCTTTGGAGTCCCAGCTTTATAAAGAAACCATCACTTGCTCCAAAAAGTTCAAGAAGCAAATGTGATGCTTGTATTTCTGGGGCTTCAAGTGTTGAGGGAGCTCAGAGAGACGAGAAGGGCTAAGAGCTCCCTCTCCCCCCCAGCCCCCTCAGCTCAGAGAGGGCTGCTAAGCTGTGTTTGATGAGCATTGGCTTCATGAAACTAATGAAGAGCTCCTGCCTCCTGATTTTTTTTTTAATTGAAAAAGGTTATACAAATCATAGCTACTCTCAGCAAAAAGAGCCCAAGCCCTGAGGCTGTTCACCCAGTGGGAGAACTCAGGCCAGTGCAGTACCACAAGTATGACTGGTCCATATCAGAATTAGGAAATTTATCACTACTTTTCTCCAGATCTCAAAACTGTGAAGAAACCGTTGTCCCAGGAGTGCTGTAGTGCTGTCAGATTCCAAATAGTTCGTATGCAAAAAAAAAAAAGGGTCTGAAGTGTGAAATAGTTTAGTAATTTATCAGTATCTTGCAGAGTTGTTTCGCCGACAACAGTTAACAATTGCACATGATAAAAAAAAAAAAAGGAAACCAAGACCTAAAGCTGTATGATTTGCCTCAGGTTTCCCCCGTCATACTTTTTGGATGTTAATGGAGCTGGTAATAGAAGAAAGCATTAAAGAGAACATAAAATCCCTCAAATTATAGTGCAACTCTCCCCCACCTCTCCCATTTTAGCGTTTTTCATTTCCACCGGCAGTCTGCATAGCCCAGCACACAGGGATTATTCAGCATTTGGATAAAGCATCCCTTTGGGTTGCTGACAGTAGGAATGCTCCACCTAATGGCTGGATTTATAAAGCAGGTCGCAAGCAAGCAGGGATGAATACAGAGTAAAAGTGGGAGTAGTGGTGGGAATAGTAGGGAAATTTGGGGAAAAGTTTCTTCCCTTATTCCTATGCCAATAAGGAATGAACACCATCCAAAAGGAGTTTGTCTATGTGATCAGAGTAACCTTACAAGTAAGGATGCTTATGGATTTTGGAATCCCCCCAAAACTTGTTGCTCTTGCATTTCTTCTTACTGAATAAAACATTTTTCAATCCTTGATGAGAACCTTCAACACAGGGAAGAAATTTTTCTGGGTATGCACTTTCCTGCCAACCAAAAGGCTTTTTGTGTATTGAAAAGCCAATGGAGCAGCAAGTAAATATTTTACCTCTTATGACCTGAAGTTCATGAAACACTTTAGAGAACTGCTAGACACCTCCCGTTAAGGTTCTTGGTTTGTCCTTACCATGCCTTCATTTGCCTGTATTTCACTGAGCTGCAGATGCAAGTGCAACTTTTTTAAATGGTTGGATTTTCACTTGGCAAATGAGGATTACAGCAGGCTTTCAATGATGCACGTCATACAACAGCACAAAGGTACTGCCAGAGGGAAAACTTTCTGAGGTAATAAAGACATAAAAATCTATAATGCATTGAACTGGTTACCCTTGAAAAGCCAAATATAGGGCCTATATTTTTAAAAAATTGATAGTGATTCCAAATATCCAACATGGGACACCTTATCAAAGCATACACTTTTTTGGGGAAATGCTTAGCACTTGCTCTCTGAAAATCAAGCTTCTTTCAGAAGATGTCTGATTGTAGGCAATACAAGCCCCTCCAAAAAATATTGATCCAGATTTTTGAAGAAGAGGAGAGTTTCAGAAGCACCTCCTTGCCCCTGCATCTATTAAAAAAAAAAAAAAAAAAAAAGAGTGTGAACAAAACAATTGGCATCCAGGGACCAGCCAACTCATCAAAGCTCTGTGGGTGAATGCAGTTGAGTGCAGGTTGCTTTTACCACAAGAAATTGCAAACACTTTCTGCAGAACACACACCTTTTTGGCCTGCACCATGGCAGTTATTAAGTCAGTCATTCTGATGCTTGCAGGGACAGGAGATAGTTTTTATATGGTTGAGACGCAGCCTAAAAAGAAGGTGAGTCCTTCCCATCATTGCACTCCCCAAGGTTTCTGGAAGGAATCAAGAAAAGTTAGCTTTTGGACACTGCAGAGTCAGTATGTCCTTACCAGAAAGAACTGTGTTTGATCGAGTTACATCATCAGAGTGAAATGCTTGTCTCCCTTGGGATTCATACCAATATAATGGACTACCCAAAAGCAGCTCTGGATTTGCTAGCCTCAGTTACTGAGATTTTTTGCTCTTCTCAAGTGTGGGCAGCAGTGACCCAAGCATCCAAACAAGGTCCCACCAAATGTATCTTGGCTCTAACTATCTTCAGGCTCCTGGAAACTTGCTGCAGAAGAGCAGAAATCCCCCAAAGACATCTTCTTTATCTATTCATTTAAATTATACCCATCAAGAAAGTCTGTACCGTTGCCATACAGATTTCTTAATAAAACTGTTTTCCTTCTTAGGTGGGTTACTTATTTGTACTACTGAGTCTTACTTGTGTGTTAAGGAGATGAAAATAATAAAAGCATACAAAATAAAAATCTTGTAATCATTCTGTCATTATCAAGGAAGGAGCATAAGAAACAAAGACAAATAGTGCCTGTAAATATCTCATCAGTATGCAAACAGTTTTCCTTATGCCAGAGAGAGCTGACACATGCTGAGCTTCATGGGACAGCTGGGAATAGGTAGAAAATGAGGAGCATTAATTATGCAAATATTATGGCTTTGAAAAGAGCACGACAAGCTGCATTTTCTGCAGCTTGCTTCTTGCTGCCATGTCTCCACCAGCTCCTCCGTCCTGGACAAAGAGCAGTCCTGCCCCATTTGAAGATGTTTTGGAGGAACCAAGTTCAGTTCTGTTCCTTTTCATCACAATCTGTGCTTTGGCACTTACCTCTCTGTGTGTTCCACCTGCAAAAGAGAGGACGCATTTCACAGGCAGTGGGGAGCTTGGGTGCCAGTTGTGGCCAGGGTCCAGCAAGCACTCAATCTGGACCTACCACTTGGATGTGAGTGGCATGGGGGAATCAGGACAGAGACATGCTGGCATACAGGTTATGAGAGCAATCCCACAAACAGGTATGCTTTTTCAGCTCTGTATTTAGTTGAATGGTGACTTCCCTGTCATTACCAAAACCAATGCTGGCAGTTGCTTGGGGCCTTTTGATGTTCCTCTGGTGTTTCTCTTCACCAGCTCGTAACACCCATGTTTGAAAAAGGCACAGATGGTTTCTGTAAAGTGCATGGGAGCACAATTCCCAGCCGGAGCAAGTACAAAGCTGATTGTCACTAGGAATTAGAAGAAACAGACTTGTACAAGTACTGCATGGAAGCAAACACTTAAGTACAAGCTGTTCCTAAGACAACACAATAAAAATTCAGGTAAGTCTTAATGTGTCACCCCCCTTAATAGAGGAAGTCTGACATCACAAGAATCAAATCCTTCCTATGCCTTACTTCTCTATCTGCATAATGTGAATGAATGATTTTTCCCCTCACTTTGCTGCCTGTCCTTGAATACATGATGTGTAAGTTCTCTGGGCCATGGTAGTCTGCAACAAGTGTATGTATGTTGATGTGACTGTCCCAAGAGGTCACCTGAATTTTCCAAGCAATGCAGAAACTCAGACTGAAGATTACAGGTATTATTTTCTATTCGCAAACAGTTCCTTGTTTTCAGAATTCACCTGGAAGACACAGAAATGTGGCACAGACACAACCTGTGGGTACTTCTTTTCAAACAAGCTAATCACTGAGGCTTAATTTTGTATCAAGAAAAACAGTTTATGAACTTTTTAAGTATCTTTTTAAATTAAGTGGCCAGTGCTCTCCAATGTACACCACTAGTGCCCAACTCTAGGCAAAAAAGAAATGCAAAATCAGATCTTTCTTTATGCTTTCTCCTTTAGAAACTCAGGTTTAAATGAAAATTCATCTGTTTGCAAATCTCAAGGGCTAAACTGCGATAATTGCCCACTTCCCAAGGACTGAAGAATAGTTCATCTTCACTTCAGAAGGCCACGAGATCATAACAGCCTCCATGAAGATTGTTCAGATACCTCTTTGAGTGCCCTGTGACTCATAAAGGATTGTAAGTGTATTAGGTCAAACAGAAGTGACAAGACCCCAAAGCTCCAACAGAATTGTTAGGTAACCCCTCACCTGGTGGCTGCTCTCCCTGTAACCCATCAGCAGTGAAGCAGCTCCCTCAGCAGCAGAAGCTCCTGGTGGGACAAGACCACCACCAAACTTCTGATAAGAGCAAGAGGAGGCCATGGCAAACTGGCTTTGATCTCACTCATAATTGCTAGGATCATTGAGGCCAAATGCATGGTGAATCATGGGCAGCAGGAAGAAGGCTCTGCTATTTTTCATTAGCATGCTGCATGATGGTAATTAGAACACGCTTTACAGGGCTGGCTGCAGATTCTCTGGTTCCTCTGTGGTGCTTATAAACCCTTGTTTTGCTGGGGAAGCTGGATTATGAGTATTTTCCTTTTGGCAACTCTGAGATAGCTTTTATTCAAACCAAGTGAAACTGATGTTGCCTCAGTTTCCTCTTGTTTTTGTTTTGTTTTCGTTTGTTTTGTTTTAAAGGGCTAAATGGAAACTATACTATAAACGCAAAACATTTTCTCTTGGTTTAGACATTTTACTGTTAGTTGGATGCGACTGTGATTCCTGAGGACTACAAGACAGCCACTGAACTAAGGTAACTTTCCTCCTTAAAATTTCTATCAAATAGAAAAAATCCATTCCAATAATATTTCTCCAGCTGGACAAAGAAAATTCAAACTTCCTGAAACACCATGTTTTGGTATCTTTCAAAAATAAAACATGTTCTCATGGACAAAAAATGTGCTTAAGAAACAGTTTGTTCCAATCAAAACCATGTTACATGGGGGAACCATCACTGATACCTAGTAGGAGGGTATAGTATTATGGCTTGGGCTGGGAAGCCAAAGGCAGCAGGAGCCCTGCAACATGCTCTCTCTTTGCAGTGGAGACACTGATCAGGCATGAGGAGATGGCTAGCAAGGGTAGAAGAAACCTGCTGCTGCAGAAAAGGAACATCACATTTAGAGAGTACTGGTCAATGACTTGGTGTCCATATGGAGATCCGTGAAAACTGGTGTCTGTCAAGTCTCCATATTGGGACCAGTGCTGTTTAATGTTTTCATTGATGATATAGACAGTGAGATTGATTGCACCTTCAGCAAGCTTGCAAATGACACCAAGCTGAGTGGTGCAGTTGCCACAGTACAAGGATGAGATGTCATCCAGAGGGACCAGGACAGTCTGGAGAAGTGGGCCTGTGTGAACATCATGAGGTTCAATGAGGTCAAGCGCAAGATCCTACACCTGGGTCAGGGTAATCTGCAGTTTCAATACAAGACAGAGGGCGTTGTGATTGAGAGCAGCCCTGCAGAGAAGGACTTAGGGGTGCTAGTTGATGAGAAGTTCGACAAGAGCCAGCAGTGTGTGCTCAGAGCCCAAAAGGCCAGCTATACCCTAGGCTGCATCAAGGGAAGCGCTGCCAGCAGGTTGAAGGAGATGATTCTGCCCCTCTGTTCCTCTCTTGTGAGACCTCCTCTGGAGTATTGTGTCCAATTCTGGAATCTGAACATAAGAAAGACATGAAATCGTTGAAACAGGTCCAGAGGAGGGCTACAAAGATGATCAGAGGGCTGGAGCACCTTCCATATGAGGACAGGCTGAGAGAGTTGGGTTTGTTTAGCCTGGAGAAGAGAAGGCTCAGAGGAGACCTTATAGTGACCTTCCAGTACCTGAGGGGCCTACAGGAAAGTTAGGGAGGGACTTTTCACAAGAGCATGAAGTGATAGGATGAGGGGGAATGGCTTTAAATTGGAAGGGGGAAGATTTAGACTAGACATTAGGAAGAAATTCCTCGCAATGAGGGCAGTGAGGCACTGGCACAGGTTGCCCAGGGAAGCTGTGAATGCCCCATCCCTGGAAATGTTGAATGCCAGGTTAGCTGTGATCTTGAGCAGCCTGATCTGGTGGGAAGTGTCCTTGCCCATGGCAGGTGGCTTGGAATTAGACAATCCTTGAGGTCCTTCCCAACACAAACCATTCTATGATTCTATGATTATTTTTCACAATTTTTTTAACAATCTGCTGGGATGTGATTAAGCCTCAGAGACAGACACTTCAAACTACTCTGGCATAACACCTGAAGAGCAATTTCTGTTTACTAACTGGCACATAAAAGAAGAGGAAATACTAAGATCTCCATAAGCAATGTGTCTCTGAGCTTGTAGGGCTGGTTTCTTCCTCAGTTCTTGTGAGCATTATTGCCAGCCTGCAGATGGCAGATTTGCCATTTGGAGATGGGGGAAAGCCCTGCATCCTTGACCGAAACTGAAAAACAAACACTCTGTAAAGATGAGAGCAAAGAGCTCGTGCTTCACTCTCCCTAATGCCTTCCCCATAATACTTAATTTTGTACCTGTTTACTAGGCATGAGAATATTGCCCTGAAGATGGCAGTATCAATACTTTGGCTGAACATGGAACACAATTATTCGCAATGGAAACAGGGAACTTCATCATCCAATTGAGCAGCAGCCGCAGTCCACAGCACAAAAACATTAAGACTGTTCTTCCAGGAGGCTAAGTAAAAGTATACAATGATCATGCTGTCATTTTCTTCTCCCTCCCCCTATGGTCTTTAGTAATACACTGACAAGAATTAAGACATATCCATATTGATTGATTGACTCCAAAGGACCCACAGCAAGATCCAAGATTAAGACTCAAGTAATGACTTGCAGTGTTACTGATGTCTTGGCTGTGATGAGTGAAATGCCTCAGAAGGCCAAAGATTTTGAGTCTGGGCCCTACTGAATCATCATATACTTTTAGGAAAATACGTTTTCTGTACCTGTTTTTCAAAATCTTTGTCTGTGTTCTAAACTCATCTGGAGTCCTTCACCAATTCACAATGGTAAAAATATGAATAAAAATATGCCGTTGAAAAGGGTATTTTTAATAGACACAAGAATATATGTTTTTCCCTGACTGCCGACATGGAAATTTCATTAAGCTCATCCTGCAACACACGTATTTCCTATTGCTGGTTTCCCCCTCTTCTTTTCCACTTTCCTACCTTTCCCCTTAAATTTCTGTCCTGTCCAAGGGCTACAAAATGAGGCTGGAATGTCAATCATGTTTCCAAGAAACATAAAGAACTCGTTCTGTGGGTCAAATTCTCAATAAAGATTTCTGAGCCCTCCCAAGAGCCACATGAGTAGGAATGTCTTTCCAAATGCAGCTGCTTATTAATTCCTGGGGAAACCCTTCAAACAAATAGAGTTTTTAGTAATGTTGCAATCTTCCAATTCTGAAGTTTCACAGTTTTGTTAAAGAAAGAACTCACAGCCATTCAAAAAACCTATTTCAGTGTGCTATTTTGATCAGCTACACAAACACACTGTGTACTGCATTCTTGCTGCAAATCTTGAATTTGCTGACAGTTTTGTGCCCAAATAACTAAAATATTTGGTGTGGGGGCGGGATTTTTCCACCCCTCCTGTCCTCCAGTGGAGTGCCCACTACTCCCTGGATAGCTTGAATCTTTCTACCTGCCCCCATCCCAGCTGCAGGAAGAACCCTGAGGGAGAGGAAGGCAGGATCCTCTATGCTGCGGAGCCCTGGGCAGTACGAGGGGCAGGCAGCTGCTCTTGCTGTCCACATTGTTATGGACCAACATCCCCTTCAACATTTCCAGCATGGCAGAAAGAAGCTATCAGACCACTGCCAAGCCAGGTCTACTGTATTTGCACTAGGGCTCAGCTCTGCCGTCATGTTCATCCCTACAAGATCAGTTGAGATGTGTGCTGAAATACAGCACTGATTCGACACCTCATGTAAATACCAGCCTCCCTGTGCTCTGCCACTGCCACCACTGTTCCCTGCTTGCCCATAGGGAAATACTGGGTTTTTCAAGATCCAGGACACATACATGAGTGTATTTGTCTATGGCTTTTCCTTTACACACCTAATGCCCAGTGCTGCAGGGCTTACGTCATAGCTGGAGCTGCTTGGGTGCTGCTGGACAGATGCTGTCTGAGCCGGCAAGTGGCTGTGGAGCACACAAGAGAGCAGAGGTTTCCTGCACTAGCAGGACAGGAGAAATACATAGCAAAGGCTGAGTGGTAATAAAGAGAAAAACTTCTTGATTTATTCTCAGAAAAGCATGTTGCTGGCAAAGAACATCTTCTAGTATCTCATCCTTCCAGCAACCCAGAGAGTCAAGTTCATTTCTAGGTCTTAAGAGCTTGTCGTTGACACCACAACAGTTTGTGGGTCATGTGTGCAGAGCTACGGGGAGCAGAGGCAATACTTCACTAGCAGATTTCATTAGTCTGGAAGCATTCCCTTTGCATACACAGCAATTTTTGGCTGAAACCTCCCTGCATTTTTGGCTGAGTAAACCTGTCCAGAGAAGTCATGGAAGCCCCATGCCTGGAGCTGCTCAAGGCCAGGTGGGATGAGATTTTGAACAGCCTGATCTAATCATAGGTGTCCCTGTCCATGCCAGGGAGGTTGAAAGTAGGTTTTTAAGGTCCCTTACAACCCAAACTACTCTGTGATTCTGTGATTACCTCTGCATTTCCCAACACTCGTAGGGCTTCCTGGCTCTGCTGAGAGTGAAGTTGCTACAGAATTTTAGGAATATTGGAGCACTGGGGTCTTAAAGCCCTGTAACCACTGGGCACAGAGCATACTTTTATATCTTATAGAATGGAAATCATTTGACTGCTGCCCCAAGTTACTACTGACAAAAATAATCCTAGAGTTTTCTGTTACTTAAGATGATGCTGTGGTACGGGCCTGAGATTAAGACGGCACCCCTGGTAAACACTCTCCAGTGAAAGCAACAGCTTCTTCCACCTAACACAAGTCACTTTGGAGGGCCCCCACAGAGATCTCTACAAGTTCCCACAACTTTGGGGCAAAGGGTTTTGATGTCGTGTCTGCAGTGGGCTCAGTAGCTGCACTGAGCACAACCCAACAGCAAAGTGACTCTGCCTGGTCAAAGCCCCTACGCTTTACAGGATCTGGCTCTTCCTTCCCATTTTCACAGGATCACAGAATGGTTTTGGTTGGAAAAGACCTTTAAGATCATTGAGTCTAACCATTGTTCCAGCCCTGCTAAGTCCACCATGTCCCTAAGAACGACATCTACTCATCTACTAAACACCTCCAGGAATGGTGACTCAAACACCAGACTTGAAAAGGTCTGGAGGGTGTTTTGCTGAGATCAGCAATCAAATCCTCCATAATTTGCTTCAAGCCCTTTTGACATCACCCAACAGCATCTGCACAGTGATTTCCCTGGTCGTTTTTCTGCTTCAGGCGCAGATGAAACTCCGCTTTTTGCTTCCCAGCTGCTCGCCACTCCACTTGCATTCCCCAGACACCACAGCTAGTCAGAAGCTTTTTTTTAACGAGGGTGCTTCATCACTTTTGAATATCACCATATGGCACTGTGGGTAGATCTGTGATCGAACAGCTTGCTAATAGTAAATGGTGATAAGAAAGCCCCCCCCTTGGCAAAGGCATAAGGAATATTGCCCTGCAATAGCTCCTCATTCTGGGCCAGCTCAGGATGTCCCTCTGAGAGCCAAAAGTGGATTTATATGGCAAACATGCTTCCATATCCCTTAAAAAGGATTACAGGAGTCTTCCTCTCTGCTGTTTTCAGGATTAAGTAATGAGGGAGACAAGTTTCTTGGTAGGGTTTGCCTTGCTTGCCAAAATGTTAGAAGCACCACAGAAAGCAGTAAAAAGAAGGCAATGGGAAATATGGTTACAAAAAAAGAATTAGTGTTTTGTAGAAAAGCCATTCACTTCATTAATTAGTAAGAAGTAAAAGCTGTAAAATTACTCTCCAGAGGTAAAAGGTAACTGATCATAATTCAGGTAATTAAGCTTCTTTCACCTCACACTTTAAAGCACAAATTAACCTCCCAGGGCTGCCTTTAAATATACCAATAGGGAATACTCATGTGAAGCAGTGTTCTGACTGGCATTTTTGTGATAGACCTTCCTACTCTCCTTCATCAGATTTAAATATTAATAGTCATAATCTCTTACTCACTCTGGGCAGTGAGATTTCATAGTCAATTGAACTGGCCCAGCCTAATGCCCCCTGAGCCACCCTTGTCCTTGCATTCTAGACATGCCCGCTCTTGGATTGGCTCTACATTGTTCATTTGTCTCAGACTAATTTTGCTCATGGAAACCTCTCAGGCCCTACTTTGTAAATCCTTTGTTCCACAGTTTTATTTTTCAAAAAAGGCAACCCAAAGGGGAAGAGAGATAAAAGAGAAGAATAATTCAATTTCATAGAATCATAGAATTACCAGGCTGGAAAAGACCTCTTGGATTATTGAGTCCAACCATTCCTATCTGCCACTAAACCATGTCCCTGAGCAACTTGTCTACCCATCTTTTTAAATACTCAACCACCTCCCTGGGCAGCCTTTTCCAGTGCCCAGTGACCCTTTCTGTGAAAAGTTTTTTCCTGATAGCCAGTCTAAACTTCCCCTGGCACAGCTTGAGGTCAATCCCCCTTGTCCTATTACCTGTCACTTGTGAGAAGAGGCCAGCATTCTCCTCTCTACAACCTCTTTTTAGGTCTCTCCTCAGCCTCCTCTTCTCCAGGCTAAACAACCCCAGTTCCTTCAGCTGCTCCTCATAAGATTTGTTCTCAAGCCCCTTCACCAGCTTCGTTGCTCTTCTCTGGACTCGCTCCAGAGCCTCAACATCCTTCTTGTGGTGAGGGGCCCAGAACTGAACACAGTACTCGAGGTGCGGTCTCACCAGTGCTGAGTACAGAGGGAGAATAACCTCCCTGGACCTGCTGGTCACGCCGTTCCTGATACAAGCCAAGATGCCATTGGCCTTCTTGGCCACCAGGTCCTTCTCCTCCTGGCAGCTTTCCAGCCAGGTTTCTCCTAATCTGTAGCTGCACAGGGTTGTTGTGCCCCAAGTGCAGGACCCGGCATTTGGCCGTGTTAAACCTCATGCCGTTGGTCTCAGCCCAGCAGTCCAGCCTGTTCAGGTCCCTTTGCAGCCTCCCGACCCTCCAGCAGATCCACGCTTCCAGCCAGCTTGGTGTCATCTGCAAACTTGCTAAGGGAGCACTCGATGCCTTCATCCAGGTCATTGATAAAAACATTGAACAGGGCTGGACCCAGGACTGAGCCCTGGGGAACCCCACTTGTCACTGGCCTCCAGCTGGATTTAACTCCATTTCCCACCACTCTCTGGGCCCGGCCATCCCACCAATTTTCCACCCAGGAGTGTGTGTGCCTGTCCAGGCCAGAGGCCGACAGTTTCCATAGCAGAATGCTGTGAGAAACTGTGTCAAAGGCTTTACTGAAGTCCAGGAAGATACATCCACAGCCTTTCCC
Source organism: Clamator glandarius (assembly GCA_033459285.1). Classification (NCBI taxonomy): domain Eukaryota; kingdom Metazoa; phylum Chordata; class Aves; order Cuculiformes; family Cuculidae; genus Clamator; species Clamator glandarius. The sequence goes on along the minus strand of JAUNZM010000393.1, from coordinate 2,161,586 downwards.
TTGTCCAGTAGGTGGGTCGCCTTGTCATAGAAGGAGATCAGGTTGGTTTTGCAGGACCTGCCTTTCATGAACCCGTGTTGACTGGGCCTGATTCCCTGCCAGCTCATTCTCCGGCATATGGGGATGCCTTTCTCCTGCACTGCCAGGATTTCCTTCTTGAAGAGCACCCAGCCCTCTTGGGCTACCTTGCCCTTAAGGACTGTCTCCCATGGAAACAAATGTTTGTTTGATGGAAACAAAGACATTTAATTACTTAATACTTACTTGGCAAAAACATGCTTTAGCTAAATCCTCATGATGTTGCTGGCTCTAGGAATGTGGTTGTCTCTGTGGGCAGTCACTAATGTTGTTGTTGTACACAACAGGTCCTCTAAAAAGAGGCAAGATCAACTCAGAGCTGCAAAAGCCCCAATGCAGTGATTCTCTGTGGTGTCCTGTCTCATATCCTGTCACACTCATCAAAGAAGAATTTTACCTCACTTCTGAACCATTTTTACCCATCTTGAGCAGTACAGACCATTAATTCAATTACTGTGTTGCAGTACATATGTTCAGAGAGGAGATTCCAGATGCCTTTGGTCAACATAGGCTTTCAGTTTAATTAAAGGTAAATGCTAAAATAGAATTGGCAAGATATGCATCTGAAATGCCCTTATTACCCACATTTCAGTGTTCAAAAATTTGTTCTTTGTAATCATCTGCTGCAATTTTCTCAAATATTATTTGATATTACTCCACTGGTTTTCAAAAGGGTGTAGTGAGAAATATTAAATACATTCCAGAACAGAATATCTGAAGATAACTCTGTGGGTCAGGGAACCATAAGTTGGGAAAGCCATTTACGTACAGGAGGATGTATTTACAAAAGATATTGAAGGGTGCTTGAGCAGAAAACCAGACCATTGTAAAGGTAAAACCAGGCATTGATGGTTATGTAAGTCTCACCTAATCATTATTTCTTCCCAGAAAACAGTCCATCAGAGCTGTCTTGTTTCATTACATGTGTAGCCTTTGTGAGGACCCTTGACAGCAACTGAGAGTTTTTTAAGTAGTGTTTATTATCATCATATAAGCTTGACTGTAAGGACAAGTGTTAGCTTTCTGCCTTGGGAATATGAGTAATATTGCTAGCGACACACTATCGTTGGTGTGGGAAATACAACACTTCTGCTAATTCAGCGTTTGCTTCATATCAGAAATTACACAGCAAACAATAACCATCCCTTTTAGTAACCGCATATCAGTATTCTAAAATGCAGCTACTGCAATCAAAAGAGCCACGGGTGTTTTTCCACACAGAGTGAGGCCCAGTCATGCTGCTGAATACTGATGATGTACATTGAAAGGCTGTCTCCTCCCTTGAAGAGGACTTCCAAGAATCGCCTTTGAGGAAACTCTGGGGGTTTTTTCTCTTCTGGAGCACTGGGTGCTCCTCTTTCTGAGAACCTTCTCAGGAAGTTGTCCATCTTCTTGGTATCTGACTATTCGATTTTCAGTTTATATATAGGTGCTAGACTTGCAGATTTGCTGGGAGTTACATTTGATTCTATAACGGGCAAGGGGGAAATGCTGCGCTTCCACCAGCATTTTCTCTGCTGGATGGAAGGCTGAAATTGCTTTCTCTCTACTTGCAGTTCCTTTATGTTTGCTTTCCATGACTACTCGAATGTGAAGTAAAACTGTGGTTGTACCTTCACATTTAAGATCTGGCCTGCTCTAATGTGTAGCCCTGGCCTCTGTTTTATAGTAACACAAGCAAAGAAATGCCATGTGAGAGACAGAGCAGCCACATGTAATATATATTTTGTGAGGGCTAGCTGTTTCCTTCAGGCAGACACTGGATATTTCTTGCTAGAAGGAGTGCTAGAGCTTCAGAGCAACGTTTCTCCTGGCTCAGTAACCCCATGTTGAGTCTTGGGGGACTCCAAGCCTTGCATGGCATTCAGAGCTGAGCACTGGAGCTGGAGAGAGAAATCACATTTTTCATTTGGGTGAAGGTGAGAGTTTTTCACGGTGGAGAAGAATCATCTCCTCTCCTCAAGTGATTTGTACATTCTCTAGCTGTGCACTGCCACATCTGTTTGAAGCCTGGGGACTGCAACATGCTGAAACAAAGAATTGAAATGGTCAAGAGAGGCATGATGAACACTCAGACCTTTCCTCCTCATGCCAGTGACTTCTTGGGGTTGGACCTGAACTTTCTTTGCTGAAAGTTTTTTATTTACACAAACGAACCTGTTGCACACTTATAAAGAACCATTAAATACTTAAAGTCTGTAATTCTCAGGAAATTTTATACAAAGCGTTTATGTTGCCATCAAAGTGCAAAAAAGCTGTGTCTGTTTCCAGAACAGTGTAGTTAAGAGAATTGCAGCTGGAATTACTTACAGACTCGTTCTTGGAATGCAAAATGGCTTAATCACATGTAGATATCATGGGCTAAATTGTAATTGAGTGTGGCAGAGCATCAGAGCCCCTACAGGGCATGCCCGCAGCTGGCAAAACTGTAATGAACCAACATCAGTTCTAGGTATTACATATGCATTTTGGTGTGTTGATTAGCATCTATATACAAATAATGACTATGGTAAATTTTTCATCAACAATTTTGCATCAACATCTAATTCCAAGATGTTTGCACTCTTGCAATCACATTAAATAAAAGATTTTGCATAGATCAGGAATGAGAATTATTATAAAGCTTACTTCAATGTGTTCAGAAGTTTATCAGTTTCTCATGAAAGACTGATGGTGATAGGATGTCATATAAAAGGAAATTGTTATAAAATAATACTACTGGAGTTTCTGAGAAGAAAATTTTTGAAAACTAGATTATCGAGAGAGAATGCAAATACAGAAATACAAAAATAAAAGGCACCTGTTGCAGAAGCAATACAAATGTCCAGCACAGTCATACACAATGATTGCTATGGCTCACTGGATAATAACAGCAAAATAAGTTGTGTAACTTTTGTAAGTTCACACACAGTTTAAATTAAATGTCTTGATAAAAAAATATGCTGGTGTATTGTTGACATATGAGCTACAATTTCAGTGGAAAAAAATAATCAAACAGCTGGATGAAAACATATTATTTTTGTAACCACTTACGCAGAACACTGGAAATATCCAAATATTCCTGATAATTTTCAGTGCTACCCATCCCACCTTAATCTAGTAACTTTAAGACAGGAAAGAACAGTGTCAGAAGTACCGGAAATATAAAGAGGAAATTTATATTAAATAATTTCAATGTTGATAATGTATCAGCTAGGTATAACGTCTGCAAATTAATACAAAATGAGGGTTTAATTTTTCCTTCAGTCTTAGTCACATGTGGTCTGAGAAAGTAAGACAGAGAGAAGTCATAATTTGATCATAGATGTTGCAATCAAAGTTTTTTACCTTTCAGAGTAATTTAGAAATAAGATGATACTTCAGCATAAACCTCAATTACATCTAAATACTGAAGCATATCTGTACAGATGGTTGTTGCTATAATCCTACAGCTTAAAGAACATTCAGTGGTTCTTGCTGTCAAACTCAGATTTGGGATTTCACAGAATTTATTTTGCTTCAGCCTGTGAGTTTGAAAAATGCATAGGAAATAGATATGCAGAAAGCTACAGTGAAGAACAACCTCCTTGGGAGCACATTACCTTTGTGGAGATGAGTGCTCCAAAGCTGGGAACTTAGAGAAAGGCAATTTGCTGATCTGACCTAAATTCAGTACCCTTATACCTATGCATTATGAAATAGTGTTTATTTTGCAGAAACTTAAGATTATCTGTGTTCCTAGAAAGCTCTCATTCCATTCAAGAAATGAATGTCTCTTCCTAAATGAATAGCTATACCTTCTTTTTACATTGAGCTGTGTCATCACTTTAAGGATTTTTTTTTCCTTTATGCATGATTTTTAAAGAAACCCTTAACTGCTTAGAGACAGTTAGGTAAAATAGATAATGTTCTTAATTGCATATATTTATATGCAATTATTGTATTTAAATCCCTGTAACGATAACTCTGCCTGCTTCTTATGGAACAGGATACTGCATAAGATGACTGAAATCAGAATCCTTGTAGAAGCCTTAACGCAGAGGCAATTGAAAGCCAGAAGAAGGTTTGCCTTCACTTTTCCCAGGTAAGGACCATCATTGCAGAGAGCCAGAGAACATCCAGGTTAAATCCCATCACTAATCGGTCGACCTTGGAGCTGATAAATTTGCTAGGCATGATACCTTCACAAATAGGGACAAGAAAGAAAAGGGGAGAGATAAGAAGGAGTTAATAATCTCCAATCTTGTCTGACATCTCTCCCTATGTAATTTCAAAGTTTGTTCATAAGATCTGTGCTCATGCAGCCAAGAAAGTAAATATCACCAGCATGAATTTAGAATGCTTTCCATATAGCCTTTATGATCATTCAAATAGATAAGGAAAAACAAAACAGAAACCAAATCCATTTAGTAAATATCATACTTCATTTTGCCCATTGAAATAATAAACATGTTTTAGAAAGTTGCAGCCTGACCTAAGCTAGTTTAATCTAGTAATTAGCCACTATGAACCTCTCTTTTGGTTTACTCAGTTCCTCACCTTTGGGTTACTGGTCTGTGACAGCTACTGACCTCCTCCTAAGGGCAAGTGTGTTTCTGTGTTAGGAACTCTTCTTGTTAATAATGTTGGTGTATTTTTTCCATATAACTTCTGACATATAATTTTGCCATATTTTTCACACTGAGGGCCCTACCACATCATTTCTCACTCCCTCCTGCTTCCAGCATCATCACTTACAGCCTTGAGCCTTCTTTTCTGAGTTTAAAAACCTATCTGCAGACATTTCCAAGGGTAATGTTGATTCTCCAGGCGGCTGCAGTGCTATGCAGCAAGCTTTAGAGCTCCTTTTTATAGCTGCTCATATCAGTATGCTTTGACTCCCGGGCCACGGTCACACTGAGGGTAATCAAAATACTGGCTACACATGGGTTTGCAACTTGTCCTGCCAGCCAGTAAACTTCATAGACATGAAGCTGTGAAGCCTTCGGGGCATGGAGGAAATTAATTTTTTTTAAATATATTTCTGCCCTTGCTACGCAGCCTAAAGTTCAGTGACTGCAATTGGAGCCATTCACATGAACAGGTTTAATCAGGCCCACAGGCTACAATTATGTAAGCATGATGTAATTTTCTGGGACAAAAATATGGAGCGAGTTCAGCTTTTCTTTACCTGTCCAGAACCTCACACTAAATGCAGGTGAAGACTGACTAAACTCAGTAGGCAGCTGGGTGTAACAGAACCAAAGGTGTCTGGGTGAGATGGTGCCATTCTTTAACCTCATTAGCTGGATGAGTTGTCTAACCTGGAGCACATTGTGTCTAGTTTAGAGTATAAACTTGCAGTGATTAAAATATAATATAAAATATAATATATAAAATATATATGCAGACATATGTTTACTTCATGCTGGATACTTCTATATTGCCAAACCTGCTCAATTTAAATCGTTTTCCCCTAGTATGGAGTAACAGATTTTTCATTCACATCACAGGAAAGTTGCTCAAGCCAAATGGGTGCAAAGCAGAGCTCCAAGCAAGCAGGGTGCACATGCATGGTGTGGTTTACTAAGTACAGACACAAAGATGAATGGCTGTATGACAAACCACATAAGCTAGGGAAGCCACATATGTTATGGGAGTTCCTTTACTTACCTGAGGTACTAAAACACCCAGTCAGTAGAAAGAATTTCTCCTCTCCAATGCTTCTGCATTCACATTATCTGAACAGCGGCTCTTAACCATTTTGTGAGTGGTTAGGGTTTTTTTTAAAACTTACTATCTGGATATGGAAAAGCAGAGCTGCTAGCTTTGCTGGAAAAGGTGTTTCTCACTGGCATTTCTCAATGAACAGACTTACCTGTGCTGTCTTAAAAAGAGCAGGCATGCTAAATCTACACAGACCTCCTTTATGGACAAAGATTTTATCCCTTTTTTTGGTCCTATTGTGCTTTTCTTCCCCCTAATATTTCTTTCCTTCCTGCAGCCATGGAAAAGAACCTTGGGCAAGACAACCGACACATTTATGATACAAAATAATAAAACTATTTCTTCACTTCTCCTATGAATAAAGAATCCTTACAGCCTCAACAGGCGCCTGAGGAAATACTTCCATGCACAGACATTATCAAAGACATTCTCCTGATACTCTTCCCCTAGTTCTGGCCAAAAAGTAACAATGGGCTTGGTTTGGTATGTGAGGAGCTAGACCACATTTCAGTGCTGCTGATACGCCAAGCACATGTGGTGTGACACACATTTCACAGTTCTAGGAAGCATAAAGCCATGCCACACTAATTCCTAATAAGGCTGAAAACTTTGCTGGTATTGTTGTTTAAAAACTGCTCTGCAAACACAAGCAGGGAAGCCTACCTCACTAAAATACAGGGTATAAACAAAGCTTTGAATGCCTCAGCCTGTGAAACACTTGTCTGCTGTCTTCATCTGCCTTTGCAGGGAACACATCGAAATGCCTACCCTTACAGGGAAGTCACTATTTTAAGGACATACACTGGCAGCAGCAGAATGGGAATTTCAAAAAACGCGTTCACCATAATGTAAAAAATTTAGGGATCAGGTTCAGATGCAAAGGGCTTAAAAAAAAAAGTTAGATAAGGTACATTTCATTGTTCCAGGTGGTAGGGAGGGAGGCTGTGAGTTTCACAGACTGGGATGTCACTGAAGTCTGCCCCCCACACACTGCCGCTGCAACCAACTCCCTCAGAAGCAAAGGATCCAAAGTAAATAGTATCCTTTTCTACTGGTCACAACACCACAAACATGCAGTTTTCACATCCGAAGGTTTATGCATTAGTTTCTTTAAATGCCTTTAAAAGCAGCATGATATAATCTGCCCAGAAGAGAGCAGCATTGACTCCCTGTGAAGAACAACCAAGGTATTATCTATTGCCAGACAGTAGACTGATTCATTATCAGCCACAATATCGGGATCCAATTACTGCATTGAAATTTAGGAATTATTTCTATTAATTGATTAACATTCTAAGCAGCTTCCTTAACAGGAATTACGTGGAGTTTCTTGACAGAAGCCTTCTTGTGAAACAGTCATAAATCTGAGTGAACCACAAAGACATTACGCTTGTATAGGAGCAACAGAAACTGTATATAGCATTTAGGGCTTGCTGATGGTAAAAATGCACTGTGGTATACACAAGGCTACCCTTGATGCTCTGCAGATCTACCCTTAATTAATCACAAAAGCAATCTGCTGCTTGCAGGGAACTTTTGGTGCATCCACTTTAAAAGGAACATGCATCAAAGAGCTTGATCTTGTCAGGTGAAGTATAACCCTGCTACCAAATGAGTCTATGGCTTCAGGATTTGGGAAAGAAGGAGGTACTCAGCCTAACTGAGGCTTCCCTCTTCTCTTCTGTGGCACAGCATCGCCTCCTTCTATTCACAGCTCTGCCAAGGATTTTCTATGCGACTTTGACCAAGTCACTGGGGCAGAGCTGTTTGCAGAGTGTGCTTCAGCCTACGCTGCGCCAAGGCAACGCTGGCAGAATGTCAAAGCACAGGCTTGCAGAGGCACCGGCTGGCTCTCCCCAGGCTGGTTTGTAATCAGGTTCCAGTCCTGCCAGTATCCAAACATGTTCCTGACTCTGCACAGTAATTTGAGTGGGACCACCCTCCTGCAAAAGAAGCCTGCTGGAGCACAGAATTTTGCCCAACAACAACAACAAAGTACTATGTTTTTCCGAATAATCACAAACTTTTACAACCATGGCAGTTAAACCAAGTACAAATCTGTATTTTTTTTCCCTGCCATTGGAGCTGAACTACTTCCACATTTCTGTGTGGGTGATTGCCTTTGATCCTGCAGAGAGGAGGTAGCTTTCTCAAGGAACGTGCTGGGAGGGAACAACTGTTGATCTCCCTTGTGAAATCCCATCTGTTGTCTTCAGCAACTCTTACTCGCTGGCTGAACAAGATAACGTTTCTCCAGCAGTAGCTGTAATTTTCCAAGCACTTTGCTGGGTGCAAAGTCACCACTTGGTTCAAACAGGAAAGGCACAGATATAATTTCTCTCTCCCTTTTATTACACAGTGTGCTATGAATTAGGCTGGCAGTCAGGTAAGAGCATAGTCTGTGGGGGTTTGGGGGTTTGAACATGAAGAGTTATGTGCTAATGTTAGAGGCTGGTTCTGGAAATGAGGAAGCCTTTTTGGGTATTATTTTGGGTATTAGTACTCCACCTTTTTGACAACATTCAATTTATTTTTTAAATCATCATAGAATCATGGAATGGTTTGGATTGGAAAAGACCTTAAAGATCATTTAGTTTTACCCCTCCTGCCATGGGCAGGGACACCTCCCACTAGATCAGGCTGCTGAAAGCCTCATCCAGTCTGATCTTGAGCAACATTTGGAGGAATGGGACATCTGCAACTTCTCTGGACAACCTGTTCCAGCGCCTCACCACCCTCACAGGAAAAAATTCCTCCTAATATCTAATCTAAATCTCCCCTCTTTCAGCTTCAAACCACCACCACCCCCACACTACCCTTCACTCCCTGGTAAAAAGGCCCTCCCCATCTTTTCTGTAGGCCCCCTTTAAGTACTGGAAGGTCGCTGTAAGGTCTCCCTGGAGCTTTCCCTTCTCCAGGCTGAACAAGCTCAACTCTCTCAGCCTGTCCTAGTGTGGGAGCTGCTCCAGCCCCCCGATCACCTTTGTGGCTCTCCTGTGGATTTACTTCTAACAGATCTCTGTCGTTCCTGCGCTTAGGACTCCAGGACCGAATGCAGTACTCGTGGTGAGGTCTCACGAGAGCAGAGTGCGTGAGCAGAATCACCTCCCTTGACTTGCTGGTCACACTTCTTTTGATACAGCCCAGGATATGGTTGGTTTCTGGGCTGCAAGAGCACAATGCTGGTTCACGTTGAGCTTCTCTTCCACCAGCACCCCCGCGTCCTTCTCTTCAGAGCCACTCCCAATCCACCCTCTGCCCAGCCTGTACTGGTGTTCGGGATTACCCCAGCTCAGGTGTGGGAACTTGCACTTAGCATACATAATACTTAAACGATTGTTAGTTTATGGTGGAAGCCAAGTCGGCAGAAGCTAAAGTTGGTAAAATTTCAGTGTAACAAAGCATTGAATCTAATGAATTATTTGGGGAAATTAAAAGGAAGAGTGCGAGCATTTGGGGGGGGAAGCCGAAACTTAACAAAACAAACTTAAATATGAATACAGCCTAACCCTAACCCCTATTAACCTCCTTCGTTGGTTTGGGGGGAAGCTCTTCAAGAAGGGTCCGCTAAGACCTTACAGCCGCCTTCCAGTAGTTAAAAGGGGGCATACAGAGATGGGGCTTTTTAAGCTGAAAGAGGGAAGATTTAGATCAGATATTGGGAAGAATTTTTTTTCCCGTGAGGGCCGTGAGGCGCTGGAACAGGTTGCCCAGAGAAGCCGTGGAAGCCCCATCCCCGGAGGCGTCCCCGGGCCGGGCCGGACCGGGCTTCGAGCAACGCGATCCAGCGGGAGGTGCCCCTGCCCACGGCGGGAGGGGTGGGACCGGCTATGGCCGAGGTCCCTTCCAACCCAAACCACCCCACGCTCCCAGGGGCCGTGCGGCACCTCTCTCCCCGCCCCTCCCCGCGTCGGCGAGGCGGGCGCACTAAAACATCGCAAGTTTCTTTCCCAAGGTGTGACAAGAAACGCGACGGGGAGTCGCGGGAAGAGTTGGGACCTCGAGGGCCGCCCCGCAGCCCCGCGGAGGGAGGGAGGGAGGGAGGCGGGACCCGGCGGGCGGGCGGCAGCGCGGGGAGCGGCGCGGGGGCAGCCGGCGGATGGAGGGGCCCGCGCGGGACTGGCCGCACAGGTAGGGGGGGCCCGGCCGGGCCGGCTGCCGGGATGGATCTGTCTGTCTGTGTGTTTCTGTGTCTGTGTGTCTGTCTGTGTGCGTGTGAATGTTCATGCGTGTCTCTCCGTGTCTGTGTCCGCGTCTGTCTGTCTGTCTGTCTGTGTGTCTGTGTGTCTGTCCATGTGCGTGTGTCTGCCTATCTGTGTCTGTGTGTCTGTTTGTGTGTGTGTCCTTCTGTGTGCGTGTGTCTGTATGTCTGTCCGTGTGCCTGTCTGTGTGTCTTTCTCTGTGCGTGTGTCTGTTCATGTGTGCCCCTCTGTGTCTGCGCCTGCCCATGTCTGTGTGTCTGTCCACGTGTGCCTGCCTGTGTGAATGTGTCCGTGCTTCTGCCCGTGTCTGTCTGTCTGTCTGCGTGTCTTTCTGTGTGCGTCTGTGTGCCTGTCTGTCTACCTGTCTGTGTGTCTTTCTGTGTGTCTTTCTGAGTGTGTGCGTCTGTTCATGTGTGGCTCTCCGTGTCTGTGTGTCTGTGTCTCTCTGTGTGTGGCTGTCTGTGTGCGTGTGGCTGTCTGCCTGTGTCTGTGTGTCTGTGTGTCTGTTTGTCTGTGTGCATGTGTCTGTGTGTCTATCTGTGTGTTTGTGTGCCTGTCCGTGTGTCTTTCTGTGTGCATGCGTCTGTCTGTGTCTGTGTGTTTATGTGTCTTTTTTGTGCGTGTGTCTGTCCATGTGCATGTGTCTGTCTGTCTGTCTGTGTTTGTGTCTGTCCTTGTGTGTTTGTGTGTCTGTCCGTGTCTGTCTATACGTAACTGTGTTTCTATCTGTTTGTGTCTGTGTGTCTGTCTGTCTGCATCTTTCTGTGTGCCTGTCTGTCTGTCTGTCTGTGTCTGCACACGTGTGTCTCTGTGCAAGTGTGTCTCTGTGTGTCTGGCTGTGTGTGGCTGTGTGTGCTTAAATCTATTGCTTTTCCAGCTTCCCTGTGAATGTGCAGCACTTTGAGGGAGCAGTGAGCGAGCCAGGAGAAGGAGCAGTGACTCCCAGCGAGTTTGGGTGGGTTTGGTAGACCCTCCCAACAGCCTTTCTCACTAGTGGGATCTTGCCTATGCTTGGAGGAGTGAATCCCAGAATGACCTGGGATGGAAAGGACCCACAAGGATCATCGAGTCCAACTCCTGTCCCTGCTCAGGACAACCCCAACGTTCACACCATGTGTCTGAGAGCATTGTCTAAATGCTTCTTGAATATTGTTAGGCTGGGGGCCATGACTGCCTCCCTGGGGGGGGCTGTTCCACTGCTCCAGCACCCTCTAGGTAAAGAACCTTTTTCTAATATCCAACGTAAACTTCCTCCGGCACGTCTTCCTGCTGTTCCCTCAGGTCCTGTCTTGGGTGACTAGAGAGACCAGCACCTGCTCCCCCTCCTCCCCTTGTGAGGAAACACTAAACTGCTCTGTGGGTCCCCCTCAGTCTCCTCTTCTCCAGGCTAAACAGACCAAGTTACTACAGCCGCTCCTCATACTAATTTGGGGTCAGTTAACCTGGGAAGAGAGACACATTCTGCTTGGGGTTATGGGGGGAAAGGGGTGCAGGTAATGGCAAGGGGTGGCAGGGTTTGAGGGGTGAGCAGTTGCCTCCCTCGGGAAAGCCCTGGCACAGACCCACACTGCTCGAGTAAGGGCACCCAGCTCAGGGCAGGGATAACCTCCCCCGGCTGGAGGCGGGTTAAGGAAGGTAACTTCCCTAAAGCCGCGCTTCCTGGCTGTTTTTATTTTCCCTTTCTACCTCAGTAGGAGGGCTGAGCATGACATTAATGTGTACTCGCTGCCTGGACAGTGGCAGTCAGACGTATGAGATGCTCTTTTGTGGAGCTGTTAGGGTTTTTTGGGCGTTCGCACCTTCCGTGTCCTCAGAGAAACCTGTATCAGGGTGGAGGGGAGAGGGCTGTCGGTGTTCTTCACACCTGTGCTTTGTTGTGACAAATTTGAGGAGCACGTGAATGCGCTCTGCTCTTCTGAGACCTCACCTGGAGCACTGTCCAGTTCTGGAATCATTAGCACAGGAAGGAAATGGAGCTGTTTGAGCGGTTGCAGAGGAGGCCACGAAGATGATCAGAGGAGTGGAGCACCTCTGCTAGGAGGACAGGCGGAGAGAGTTGGGGCTATTCAGCCTGGAGAAGAGAAGATTCCAGGAAGACCTTATAACAGCCTTCCACTACTTTAAGGGAGCCTACAGGAAAGCTGGGGTGGGACACTCTATCAGGAGTACAGGGGAATGATGAGGGGAATGGTTTTAAGCTGACAGAGGGGAAATTTAGATGAGACATTAGGAGGAAATTCTTTCTTGTGAGGGTGGTGAGGCACTGGCACAGGTTGCCCAGAGAAGTCGTGGATGCCCCATGCCTGCAAGTGTTCAAGGCCAGACTGGATGAGGCTTTGAGGGACCTGACGTAGTGGAAGGTGTCCCTGCCCGTGTCAGAGGGGTTGGAACTGGTTGATCTTTAAGGTCCTTTCCAACCCAAACCATTCCATGATTCTGTGAATAGGAAGGTGACTCTTATAACTGCCAGCTAGGTGGTATCAGTTCGAGGTCTGAATATTAAAATGTTCCTCTTCTGATTCATACTTTACTACCCATGACGATCCCATGAGCCTGAGTTTACCCAAGGCTGTGCTGGTGCTGCTCCATGAGCAAACTCCTTCTCCAAGGGTGAAATGGGTAGTGGTTTTGGAGTTTAAGCCTCAATGACAGTCCTGCAAACCTTTCTGTGTGGACTGACCCCTCTTGCCTGGGAAGTTGCCATAAACCTAGTTTAGCAAGGTGACTTGTTATATCAACATGGAACAGTATCAGACTTGCAGTTCTGAAACTCCATCAGTGCTGAGCTGCCCTAGATAATGTGATATAACATTGAAAAACTGTTAAAGATAATAAAATTAGTATTTTTGATATGACAGGCGAAGAAGTTTGACGACACAAGGATTTGTGATTTTTTCCAAGCTGTTTACTCTCGTGAAGATAAATTCAGAAATAAGCCCTTCTAAGATTAAACTTTGTAACTTGTTCTTTTTTTTGTTGTCATTTTTTCTGTGCAGAACTGAGTGGAAAGTGAGTTCAGGCCATATTTGAGCTGTTGTGGTATACCTTCAATTGAGAAATATACCTCCCAGACTTCTGTGTGGCCATAATTCAGGTCAATTTTGCACACAACAGATCCTTTGCTTTAAAACCTCCTTACTTCTAAAAGCAGTGAAAACTGTAAAACTAACTGAACAGTGCATGTTTAAATTCATTTACTTAAACAGCTTTGATATGCTAAACAGAGTGTAACAGTTTGTCTAAAGTAGGTTTTTGTTGGGAGGAGGGAGTTTTGAGCTGCTTTTAAAAATAGCAGCTGGAAGTTATCTTAAGCATACTTGCATATGTTTTATTTCTGGCTGTAGGTATGTAGAAACATTTGTACAAGAATTCTTTTTCATTTCATAGGGTTGATCCATATGGGTTTGAAAGGCCAGAAGATTTTGATTATGCATCCTACGAAGCATTCTTTTCCAGATATCTAGTGGTGCTCACTCGAAGAGCAATAAAATGGTCCAAGCTCCTAAAGGGGAAGAACAGTATACAGAAGAGTTTAAAAGGTGAGCTATAAGTCTATTTATAGGTAAAAATGCATTAGGTTGGAACCAATATAAATTGTAATAAGTTGGTTTGCATTTCTCAATGTTAAATACTATTTTTGTCTTGAGAGGAAAAATAGTATAAACTGTAATAATACATAAAGAAGTATGCCCTTGTTAGGAGTGTCATTTTGATTTAAAGCTTGTGAAAGAGTAATCCTTCTTTGGCATATACTATAATATCTTATTACATCTGTAACCCAGAGATTATGGCCACTGGCACTTCAAGATGCCATTTTACAGCTGTGTGTTTTATTTCACTCTGCTCTGTGCTCTCTTTAGAAAGACATGAGATTATGTAGAAGACACTGTCTCGAATCCCCATGTATCTGGATGTCAGGGATCTCAGTGGCTAGTTCTGATGCTTTTTGGATTGCTGAGATTTTCTTGCTCTCCTTATCCTCCATTTGTAAAATGATATTCACCTCACAGCTGCAGAGGTGTGTGCTAAGAACTGATACTAAGTGCCTTATAAAGTGAAGAAAGCAAAATTATTGTAGGAGCTAATGCAACATCAGACAAAATGCTGATAGAACTGTTAATGGCCACTTCAGAAAGCAAGGAAACCTCTAGTAATGTTTTACTTTGCAAGAGAGACAAGGAGAAATAGATAATAGAATCGTTTGGTTGGAAAAGATGTTTGAGATCATTGAGTACAACTGTACCTGTCCACTACTAAACCGTATCCCTGAGCAGTCAGTGGAGGGAGTCAGAAGGTGACAGGGAATCCTATGAGACCAAAGGGTGAGGGGTTTTCCTCCCACTCTTTCTCTGGGTTATTTTTTCATATAAGCATCTGAATTTTCCTCTTCACTCTTAATGATCCTATTCAGCCTGCTTTCTTTTGGGAGTCTTTTGGACTTGGGCACAGTTCTATAGGTATATTAAAGAAAAAATTAGTAAAACTAAGGAAAAGTTCAGCAGGCACTGACTAACATAGCTGAATATTTAGAGCTGTGCTTCAGATGCAGACTTTGACTGCTAATTTTGGTGGGTTTGTTGTTTTGGGATGTCCATTTTAAGGCTGAGGAATCCCAGAAAGTGTATATCTGAGCTACAGCTGCCAGATCCTATGCTGCCAACTAGAAAGTACCTACTTTCACCCTCTGCTTTTTCTTCCAAATGTAAAGAAGCTATTTTTTAGGGTGTCAAGTTTGAATATAGCCATAACTGTGTGGTGTTTTGAATTAGGGAGGATTTTGAGATTCTGCAAAACTTAGTTTTCTAGTTATTGTGGAAAAATGATCTCAAGCTTCAGCACCTTCTGTTCTTAAAACGCGTGAACTCTGACAGTGGCAGCTTTAAGCAATTTCTGTGGGTTTGTTACATTTCTCTTTCCTCATGTTCTGTGTTCCAGTGCTGTAGACACAGAACGTTACTGTGATAGGAACAGCGTGGATGCTTTTGGTCTTGTTTAGGAGCAAAGACATTAACCAAATCTCTCAACGTGTTCACCAGGCTTCAGTATTGATTGTCACACTGCCCCACTAGCCACCTAATAGCAATAACCTTTGATGGGGTTTAGTCATCTCTAACAGGCTACTGTTTGTGAAAAACAGGATACTCTAAATCCACTGAGTGGACGTGGGCAATGGCTCTTCACTGTAGCAAGCCCCTGTGGGCTGGTGCATCACCTTTGGCGTTTCTAGTTTTTGCTAAAGATGCTTGAATTTGTAGACTAAGCATTCTCATGTATATATGTAATATGTAATTCTAAAGAGAGTGGCTGGAATAAATAACGATGAGGAAGTGTTGTGTGAGTTTAAAATCAATGTTGTTGCAATAAGCCTCCCTCATCATTGTCAGCTGATACCTTGGAAGAGGAGAGCAACAGCTTAACCTGTACGATAACTGATTATTAAATAATTCCCTTCTTATATTAGTATTAAGATTGAAGTCTGTGTCATAAGCTCCTAGAATTATGTAAGTAGTTGTTTAGGTGTGTGCTTTACCCTACGAGGTGATCCTGCAGTGATTTCCTCCCAGGCGGTCAGAGAGCAGAAGGTCTGCCTGGTGATGAGCTGAATTACCCTCCTCCAGGACCTGACTTCATTGCTCTAAAGCTTTTTGCAGGAGTTGCTGTTTCTGATTAACTTCCCCTATGCTGCAAGCTGGCCATAAGCTGGAACTGAGAAGAGTATTTGATTTGCCACTTCCCCCACCCTGAACGCAATAGTTGTATCCACAAACCCATATCCTTGGTTTGAGTTCTGCTGAGCCTTTTCAAAATGCATCCTACTGTGAATAGAGGTGAGAGAGGTATTATACGTGTGGTATCTCAGTAGCTACACACCAATTTGTCTTTACAAATAGAGAAGCTCATAATTATTGTCTGGGAGGACAGGAAGAAGTGATGATTTGTGTTAATTTTCCAGTTTGGAAATGTGGCGTTGTTCACATGCTGCTGTGCTGGCCTCATCCAGGGTGGTATGTATGGATATAATTCTGTTCTGCTGTAAGGAAAAGATAATTAGGTTACATTTTAACAATGATAATTAAGCAGTGTATCCTGTTGTTCTGGATTACAGCCTTCCGGCAGGGCGGGTCATGGGAATTTTGGCTGGCAGTTCCATTTGCTTGTTCTCCAGTCTCTTCCTTTTTATTATTTTCTGGTATTTTCTTTCCCCCTCCGCCCTTGTTATCTTCACTGTCTCCTCTGCACATGTGAATTTTCAGTCACTTGCCTCTTGTCTCTCTGATGCCAGCAAGATCCTCTAATTTTTTTTTTTTAATTTTCTCTGTTCAGCTACTTCTTTGTGGGACCAAAAGCCAGCTTTCTGCTCTGGCTTGTTTACAGGTGGGCAGCAACCTGTCTAACATAATTACCCAAAGTACCTTAATTCTGACCAGAAGTGTGCTGTGTGAAAGAATTTGGCTACATGTGAATTAGTCAAAACTGACCAGTAGCAGAAAGTGCTTTCCAGTCTTTGAGGCTGCAAAAACACAGTGAAAGGTGAAAGTAATGATACTAAACAGTGGTTGTAACAGGAGCTGTTCTGTTCTGGCCCAAGGGTTGGAGGAAGGAACGAACATCTTAGAAAGTCATTTTTTGTGCTAGAATGATTTGGGTTGGAAGGGACCATAAAGACCAACCAGTTCTGCCCTCCCATGCTGTGGGCAGGGACACTTCCCACTGGTTGCCAAAAGCCTCATCCAACCTGGCTTTGAGCACCTCTGGAGAGAGGACATCTGTGACTTCTATGTGCAACCTGTTCCAGTGTCTCACCACCGTCACAGTAAAAAATCTATTCCTAATATTTATTCTAAATCTCCCCCCTTTCAGCTTAAACCCGTTACCCCTCATCCTATCCCTCCACTCCCTGATGAAGAGCCCCCGCCAACCTTTCCTACTGGAAGGTCACTATAACGTCTCCCTGGAGTATTCTATTCTCCAGGATGAACAAAAACAGCTCTCAATCTGTAACTTGAGTATTTACAGCGCGTCTCTGCTTTGTTTCCTCCATGATGTATTAGTGAAATAAAACTTTGAGTTTCTTGTATGCTGTTTTCAGCTATTTTGTAGAATTTTTCCTCTGGTATCCAAGTTAAGTTTCCTCAGCATTCAAGAGTAATAGTAGCTGAAAACAATAACTGAAAAGTGCAGATGCTTCTGAAAAGTCACACACTTCTAATATTTTAGACCAGATAATTTTTGTTTTCAAATGGGGTAAAGTGATTTTAATCTTTATCTACACCTTTACCTAGAAGCAAAAATTTCCAAAATTCTTGTCTTTTACTGTTAAATGAGAACAGGTAGGTTTAAAGTGGTTCACTTATTTTTAAACTTTGTTACTATAAGTAGTGCACAGTATTGGAAAATGTTATTTTCTGCATATCTTTCTCTTGAAGTCACCTTGAATATTTACCCACATTTCTAGACTTCTTCCCTACCATGTAGCTGTTTTTTTCCTTGTAACAGGAAAAACATATTATTGAGTGTCACCCTAAACCTGCAGAAACTGGCACTGGGTGTCAGAGGTGATCAAATTATTAGGACTGGTTTTGTTTGCTCAAAAATTGATGTTTCATATTTTATTAGTGAACAAAGGCAAAAGTTTCACATCAAGATATTGCTTCCTACACGTTTTAAAGCTTAGACTGCGCTGTGTACACTCTAGTTGTCCAGAGATTGATTCCGCACGTGGAGACTCAGGGCTTGGTGATGTTCAGCAGCGCTACTTTTGAGATCGAGCCCTTGGTTTACAGTTGCAGTCGGATATGTAATTGGAGACGCATGCACAATCTGGTTTCATCTGTGAAAGCTTCTTAAACATTACAGTGGGAGGATATTTGGTGCTGTGGACTGTTGTGGGCTTTTTAGTTCCTCAGAATAGTGTGGAAGAGGGCCTATAGAAAATAAAATAAACACATATTTGGATAAAATGATACAATTTTATATATAGACTATGACATATAAATAATATATGTATATATAAACCATATTGAATTGCAACTGTCCTTATTTTCAAAATTACTTTGCTGCTTCTGCATTCCAGTTTGCAGATGCTGGCAAGTATAATAATAATGTGAGGAAGAAAAGCACCATGTAAAGGGCTTTTCCATTCCTCAGGGAGTGGGGGTAGGCAGTCACTTGGGGCAATACAAGCCTCTGGCTGTCTATTACCACGAGAACGATGACACTGAGGAATAATGAGTGTATGCTGTGCTGCAGGGCTGCTTTCCCCTTGTGCCAATGTCAAAGGCTTGTCGCTGATTCTCTTGAATTTAATGTGCATTATGGGATGTGAATGTTGGCTGTGCTTTTAGAATTGACAGTTGTTTCAGAAGAAAATACCATTGGAATTATATGTTAGAATATGATAATCTAATATTTTAGCCAGTAAGTTTGTTTCTAGAAACATTTGCAGGCTCATCCAAACATCAGTTCTTGTTGACCTAAATGAGACTGTTTCCTCACAGTCATTCCTAAATTTGCAGTGTTCATCTATAGGATTTCTTGGTCATTAGAATTCAAAATCTTGTAAAAAAATAAAGTGGGAATTATTAAACAGCCATGGAAACAAGTAGAGCATTTCCAGCCTGTCTAAAAAAAAGCTGTAGTTTAAGTTAGTTTACAGCTAGAACAAGTGTAAACCATAGTATAAATCCTCATCGAAAAGCTAAACAAAAACTGTACCCTGAAGACCAACCAGTTGTTTATTGCAAATGTTAGGGGCAAAAGTGTTTCTTCAAGAGAAAGTACCAGATTTCAGGTGGGTGAAATGCCCATTAGAGCTGCATGGATCTCTCTTGACACTGGGGAAGCAGCTTTGGCTCCTGAAGCATAGGCAGCTGCAATTAGGTGGAATGGATTTAGAAGGTGGTTGACTTGAGTTGTAAAACCTTGTGTAAAACACTTTTCACTGTTTTTAAGGCCGTTACTTTAGGCAGCGTTTATGTTGAGTTACAAATCTTTGTGAGTGGATAAACTAGATTTGGTGTATGTTGGCGTGTTTGTGTGCAGAATAAAAATCTGCACTCATTTGAGCCTCATAGAACGTGGGGACCAGAAGCTGAGACTTTAATTGATACAATCTTATTCATTTAGCAAGAAATGTCTGGTTTCTTTGTCAGTTTCTTTTCCCTGGAAAAAGCAGAAGGATCTCAAACATTCAGCTGTCTTTTGGGGTCAGAAGGGGTAATGCTGATTTAAGATTTTGTACCAATGAGAAGCACTGGCTCCTTATTAATATTTTTCATACCATTCCCAAGAGGAAGCTGCTTTGGCTGTAATTAGCCTGATGCTTCTTCCTGCAATCTTGCATCCTAGTTATTTATGCTGAATCATCTGCTTAAAAAAACCACCAAAGCACACCCTGATGATGAATGTGGTGCAGGAGATAAGAACTACTTCAGATTTGAAAAGACTTCCCCAGTTATTCTAGGAAAAATCATCTGCTACTCACTCACATCTCCACTTCTTCCAGAGGCTCGTTTAGACAGTAGCCACGTATTTCAGACTTCTCAGTTCCTGCGATCATTTCAGTGATCAGCTGAAGTCCTAGGGTTTTGTTAACACAGCCTTTTGTGCAAGAGCATAACCAAGCAAATGGAAAGGGCTATCATGTCAGAGGCCATTAGTAAGGTACAGAAAGAAAAAGTCAGTGCTTGAAGGAATGCAGAAAGGGCAAAGATCAAGGGGAAGCTTTGCTGTTCAAATCTTAATCCAGAAAAGCAGGAAGAAGAGGAAAGAATTCAAAATCCTATAATGGGGGACTAGAGGAGGGAGGAAAGCCCGGGTCTGGAGATCTTCCTAGAGAGTCTGAGTGGCAAGAGCTTAGATGCGAATATAAAATATGCAATGTGTCTGAGAAGGAAGTGGTTATCCTAAATGGTAGCATAGGTGAGAAAACATAGTAATATCTGGCTAGGGGTTTTCCTATGACTTCTCAACTTTCTGTTACTCATTTCCAAAACAAAAATACAGTTGGATTTTTTTATTTATTACAAAAACCCTAAAACCCTAAGCAAACAAACCACCAAATTTCTTGTTTTGCAGTGAAGAGATATATCAGGAAAGGCATTCCCAATGAACACCGTGCATTGATCTGGATGATTGTGAGTGGAGCCCAAACCAACATGGAAGAAAACCCTGGATATTACCACAGACTGCTTGAAGGAGAGAAGAATGACAAGCTGGTTGAAGCAATTAAAACAGGTTATTGTCTTTATAGTGCTGTTTATCCGTGTTTATCCGTCCTGTGTCCTAAATGTTAAGAGATCAAGTTATGTCATGGAAAACATACATTTCTGTAGTAGTGGTTTAAGTGCTGAATTAACATGTAAATTAGATTAGCCATAAGCTCTTTAACAGTACAGATCTTTCCAGGTTCATCATGTGGTCAAAAGCATTAGGGAAGATTAGAAATTATTTGGGAAGGAACAGAGAACAAACTAGAAAACATTATTATGTTGTCTCCTAAGTGACTGAAGAGTTACAACTTTGTACTATGAGACCTGCCTTTGGGTCTGTTTCTCCTTACTTCTGTCCCACTGGAAGAGCAGCAGCGATGTTTGAAGATGTGGTACAGAGTCTGTATGAGGCAGATGAAGTATGCTAGGATTTCAGCTTGAGGAAAAAGACTGCTGAAGCTGCTGATGGAGCTATATGAATTATAAATGGTGTGGAGAGGGTGAATGTGGAGAGGGTGAATGGGGAACAATTATTTGTTTCTTGTAATATAAGAACCAAGGATGCTGAATGAAGTTTGCTGTGCTGAAGGTTTAGAAGAGCATATCAGAGAATTGTGTCACTTGTTACTGGAGAATTCTGCTGAAGCCTCAAGTATGAACTGGTTTAAAAAAGGAATTTGGCAAACTGAAGGGTGGGGAAATTCACCTGATGCATGAAATCCTAAACACTAAATGTAAATCCCTGAAAGAAGGAAAGCATAGGAGGAGAAATACCCCTCCTCTACTAATCCAGCTTCATATGCGCTGTCTGTGAACTTTAATCAGTGGCCAATACTGGTGACAAGGTGACAGGTGACAGTGCAGCCAGACCTTACACTGGCCTCTGGGTGTTTAACACAGGCAGTATGGGAGGACAAACAAGTAGGAGTTTGATGTAACTGAAACTTTTCATCCCACTGCAGCAGGGCTTTTGTAGAGAAACTGATACTGGCTGAATTGCCCAGTTAGTGAATCCAGAGGTCAGATGAGCACAGTGATGAGGTTGTTTCATTAGAGTGAAGGTGCTGTTGTCATCTTTTTTTCCTCTTGAAAAGGCTAGGTAGTTAAACTTGGGGCTTTATGGATTTTTATTAGCATTGGATAACCATTTGAATGCTTTTTGGTTTATGCTGAGTTTCCCTTCTGCCTCTCCTCCTAGCAGCAGCAGCAGCTTTGTGGGCTTTTGGGACTACACGCCTTAGTAAGGCATTTAGGAACACGAAAGTTTATGCTCCAAAAAATATGAAGACTAGCCAGAAATCTTCAGGCTCATATCCTACTTGGAACTAAAAAACAGCAGAGCTTTAACTTGATGAATACAGAGGGAGCTACTAGGATGACATTCCAAAGCCAGCCTCACTAAGGGCCCTGGAGAAGGAGCAATCAATATTCAGTCTGGCTACAAGAAGGAGTTGCAAACAATTTATTTTCCAGTACTAGAAAGTGACGTGAAGGGTCATGTCATGACAATAGGTAGCTTTTCACACAGGTTATACAGTGAAATAAGATATTTTTGTGAGGAGGGAAAATAATGGAAGAAGATGAAGTTGTGCTTATGAATTATGGATGAAGTAAAGTTTTGAAAGAGCTACTGCATCGACTGGAAAACTACAGAAGATAAAACTAACCAGGAGCAACTAAGGGAAGGGATAAAGAAAGATGGGTTGAAGGGTTGTATTGGAGGAAAAAAATAAAAAGAGGACCTCAGACTCCAAGGTGATAGATTTGCCATCAAAAAGGAAGGAACCATGTGAACATATGAGGAATAGAGGGAGCAGAGTACTTAAGGTGAATGGAAACTTTGTGTTTAATCATAGAATCAAGGAATGGTTTTGGTTGGAAAAGGCCTTTAAGATTATCGAGTCCAACTATCGATCCAGCCCTGCTAAGTCTGCTACTAGACCGTGTCCCCACGTACAACGTCTGCTCATCTTCTCAACACCACCAAGGATGGCGACTCAACCACTTCCCTGAGCAGACGATTCCAGTGCTTGACAACCCTTTCAGTAAAGAAATTCCTCCTAATATCCAATCTAAACCTCCAAATTGTCAGACACAATTTGAGGCCATTTCCCCTTGTCCTGTCACTGGCTGCTAGGGAGAAGAGACCAATCCCCACCTCGCTACAACCTCCTTTTAGGTATTTGTAGAGAGGGATAAAGTCTCCCCTCAGTCTCCTTTTTTCCAGATTAAACAACCCCAGGTTCCTCAGCTGCTCCTCATCAGGCGTGTGTTCTAAACCCCTCACCGGCTTTGTTGCCCTTCTTTGGACAAGCTCCTATTAACGGTGCAAGTTTTATATTGGGCTTTAACTGAGAACTGCTCAGTGTGAATTGTTGTGTGGCATTCTATGATTCAGTTTTTGTTTCTGCCAATGTTGTTTTTCCATTACTGTAGGGCTTTTTAAGAGTAAACTAAAGTAAGATGTAGAATCTTGCAGCTGTTCACTTTCCACATCTGCAGTTTCCAAAATGTTTGGGCAGTTGTGCTGTGTTTAGTCCTGTGATCAAGTTCTAAAGTAATAGCCCAGGACGATGCTGCGGTTTAAAAACAAAGAGAACAGCATCCACACTTCCTTTTTTCCAGGGGAGGGGGCAGGAGGATGAGGCCAACCAAACACTTTATTTCAAATTTAGTTTAAAACCTGTGTAAAAGCCAGTGTATCCTGCTTCTTTTACAAACCCAGAGGCTCCAAACAATTTTCATGTACACTTGGAACTTAATTTCTGTACACGAATGTCTTTAACAGGATATAATCAGGTTAAAAAGTTCAGATGGACTGTGTCAAGAAATGGTCTATCTGTAAAGAAAAATCTAATTAGTAATAGCAATGAAAGTCTTTCAGCTAAATAAATCTAAGCTGTCCTTTCACCATTTTTACTCTTTAACTTACTGATTCTTAACTGATGGGCTTTATTGCTGATTTTGATTTATCTGACACTTACTATATGAACATACCTTTTTCTTTCTAAGAGAAGTGTAAGAGAGAGCAGGCTTCTTGCTCTGAACGTGAAAATAAGAGCTTAAAGAATGCAGGTCTCTAAATTTTTATGGCAAATTTCATGGGTTAGTTTACATACATGCTTAGAAGGGCATGCGTTCCTACTGAGCTGTGTTGTTCATGCCCTGTTATAGTTTAGTAGGACAGATGATGCTGGTAGGATAAAATGTGGCTCTCCTAGTGCAGAGGCTAAGAGCCAGTTAAATAAAGGCTGAGGTGTAAATTGACATAGCTTCCTTGCAGTAAGCTTTCAAAGTATGTCTGTGTCTGTAAGTCCTCTGTAGTGCACATGCAGCTAGTAGCCACATTTCCACTTCTGCATGAAGAGGAGTTGTAGAATCAGAGGATGGTTTGGATTGGAAGGGACCATGAAGATCCTCTGGTCCAACATCCCTGCAGTGAGCAGGGACCTCTTCAACTTGATCAGGTTGCACAGAACTCCTTCCAACCTGACCTTGAATGTTTCCAGGGATGAGGCATCTACCATCTCTCTGGGCAACCTGTTCCAGTGTTTCACCAGCTTGAACGTAAAAAATTTCTTCTTAGTATCTAGCGTAAATTTCTCCTCTTTTAGTTTAAAACCATTACCCCTTGCCCTATTGCTACAGGCCCTGCTGAGAAGTTTTTACCCGTCTTTCTTATAAGCCCCCTTTAAGTATTGAAAGACCACAATAAGGTATCCTTGGAGTCCTTTCTTCTCCAAGAGTTGTAGGTGCTGTGAAACCCAGGGTCTGATATTAATCAGTCCATCCTTTGAGCTTTTGATTTGCCTCATCATTGCTGACGCAACAATCTGCTGCTGCTTGGATTGGATAGTAGTTGCAGGATCTTAGTTTAGTTTATAATGGATTCAGAAATGTTCAAACAATAGCCTTTACTACTTCACTGGAGACGGTGAATATTTTACTGCCAAAGCACTAATAAGCTTCTCTGAATGGGTTTAAGCTATTAGTAAAGGCTGGGAATTTTCATGGGAGTTTAGGACATTTAACTGTGCAAGAACAAGGGGAACAGCAGTGTCAGTTCTTCTGGCTCTGTGTAGAAGCCATATCAGGTCATATCCAAACGGCTACCTCGTCTGATCTTCTGTCTGCCAGTACAGCTAAAAGAGAACTGGAGGAGGAAAGCGTGTGGTGATACTTCCTCAGAATGTTTTTCCTAGCCTCCAGTTGTCTGCAGTTTGGGAAGTTCCCAAGTCATATGCTGCATGTTTGTAGTTAGTAACACTGGATGGAAAAAAATTTACAAAACCCCTCTGCTTGCTCCTTTCTTTATGTCCTTTACGTTGCTCATGATTTTGCAGATTTGTTCTGTCTTGCTCATAAGCATCTCCTTCCAAACTCTAATCCAAACTCTAAGGAGCTCTAATCCACACTGTTTTATAATAT
The DNA here is from genome assembly GCA_033459285.1 of Clamator glandarius. Taxonomy (NCBI): domain Eukaryota; kingdom Metazoa; phylum Chordata; class Aves; order Cuculiformes; family Cuculidae; genus Clamator; species Clamator glandarius. The sequence goes on along the minus strand of JAUNZM010000393.1, from coordinate 2,136,982 downwards.
ATATGGGAGCCATTTCATACACGTGGTCTTCCTTGTTGCCATTCTCTTCTGCAATTTCTCCAATTTCTCTTCTGCAATTTCTCCAATTCTGACATCACCTTTTGAAGATGAAGGGGACTGGAATTGATGTAGGTGTTTCTCAGATTTGTACAGTGGCATTATTGTTCTTTTATAGGAAATCCTAATCCTGTTTGCTTTCTTGATTGCTGCAAGCTATTGAACTGTTACTCAGTGCTGGTGATGGGGGTTGAGAGACTCGGTTTCTTTACTCTTAGTTGACAGCACACTTGATCTTAACTTAAAAAGCAAATTAAACACCCCCCCCAAACCTCCAAAATGATTGCTAGTCCAGGTGTTGCAAGGAAAAGCTTGGAGATGAGTCCTCAATATCAAGTTATAACACAACTGAAATATCCTTCAGGTGTATTATTTTTACAAGTTATGATTGACAACCTGACATCATTATTCTGGAGGTTTGCAATGGAGTGTTGGAATGCTTATAGTGGTGGTCAAGGTGATCTTTTGTTATGTTCTTTACTAAGTTAAGGAAAGAAAAAACCCACCTCCCTGGAAGCTCTTCAGAACAGAGGCAAATTACAGATGTAGCACTAGCAAAGGAGTGACCCTAAGTGGAGAAGTATAAATATACTTGTGTAATTTACTGGGCACCAAGTCTGGGAGTGGGAAGCACCTGGATATGAAGGTAAGAATAGAAAGGATGGGACAGCAAAATGAAGAAGGTTGACTCGCAGTTGCCCACCTTTTGAAGTACCCTAAATAGGAAAAGGACAAAGCTGGTAAAAAAAGTGTTAGTTTTCTGGACTGCACGCTTAAATCTCTTTGCTCCAGAAACACCATCAACAATTGTGATTCCAGCTACTAAAATAGACATCTGGTTTATAAACTGAGGCTAATGTGGCTGTCAGCCTATGGTTATATTACTGAATGAGGTATAGAAGTACTGCAGCAGTGTGAAAGAGAAGATACGAGCCAATGGTCATCTTATGGTTGCTGCACAGAGATAAATAGGAAAGGAAGGCTCTTGTTTTTGTTTCTGTCACAGTTTAGCCCCAGCCCGGCTAAATTTCAGCAGCTAAAACCATGCAGTTCAGCTCTCTGGTCCCTCCCCCTCCACCCCCAGGGAAAGGAGAGAGGAAAAAGACTTGCAGGTTGGAAACTAAAACTACAGCTTTAATGAAATAATAATTATAATTATGAAATTATTGTTGTTGTTATTAGTAGTAGTAGTAGTATATTACAAAGTAATAATATCTATACAAATATATGAGATTGCGCCCCCAGCCCTTGATGACTACACATCACCACAAATGCTGTAGAGCAGACACCAGGGAATGGGTCCACAGCTAGGAGGAAGCCGAGCTCAGGAGCATGGAATGAGGATCTGGAGCAACCAGACAGGTGAGGTCCTCACTGGACGTCAGTCATCATGGAAAAGAGTGAGAGACCTTTGTGATCTCTCAGTTTTTTACAGAGTATGACAAATATGGGATGGAATACTCCTATCGGTGGGTTTAGGGTCCCCTGGCCAGTTTGCCCCTTTTCTGCCAGCTCGAGGGTGGCCTTGGTTACTATAGGGATAAGTATAAGCATTGGCCTTTCTGCATACCAATGCCCTGCATTATCACTCTGGGAGAAGAACACTGTCTCGAAAACATGCGGTTAGCTTTTAGAGAATGAAGTTACTTAGAGTGACTGAGTAAAGAGTTAGAAAACTGACTCTAATTTAGCTCAAACCACAATAGTTTCACAGGAGCATAACACTGCCGCCTCACAACACTGAAAGATCATCCAAAAAAATGCTATTGAGATTAAATCTGAATTTAGTGCAAAGGTATAGCTAGTATTTTCTTTTGTGGTCTTCTTCCCGGTCCCATCCTTCTATACATAGTTTGTTTATAGCCAACAGATCTGCACACAACCACAAGATGGTCATTGTTTTGGCATTTATCTGGCACTGTAAAGTTCTAATGTTCATTTCCCTGCTTGAAAGGCTCTGTTCCTCTGTGTGACAACTTCTATCAAGAAAGAAGTAGGTTAATGGTTAACAGGTGCGTGGAGGGGGAGGAGGAAATGTGTGGACATCTCCTTTGGGACAGGGGTAGTGAAGCAGGGGTAAGTGCTTGAGTCGAATGAACAGCTCTCTCCTGCTCCTGGCCTTTGCCTCAAGTCCTCTCTGGTGGTTGTGTTGTCAGCCCTCTCATCATCTTCATGGCCCTCCTCTGGACCTGTTCCAACAATTCCATATCCTTCTTATGCTGGGGATTCCAGAACTGGACGCAGTACTCCAGGTGGAGTCTCATACTCTAGCTCTTGTATCTTATTTACTCTCTGCACAGTCCCTCTTTCCCCAGACTAAAATACTGGTACTAAATACAAAGTCCTTCATAAAATTAGAAAAGACTTCCCCGAGTCCTCGTGGCAAAAACATACTCCGCAATCAGAAAGTAAATGGGATATCATTCTCTCAACTGCAGGGTTTCTTCAGGTTTTGAGAATAAAAATTAGTTGAGTTTGAATAGTCTGTGCTTGATATGTGATGAACTTCTCCTCCTCGCCCCTCGTCTTTATTCCGAATAGTTGATGGAAAGAGCCGTAACTGAAATGTCAGCAGTAATTTTTTCTCTAACATCCAGCATATAATTTAATAAACAACAAATGCTGCTTATGCAAATCGTATGCTGCTCTTCCTACCAAGAACAAACAAAACAAATTTATTTATTGTATAACTGTCTGGCTGTTGCTCAAGTCCTTTTAAAGATTGTCTTTTTCCTTATGTTTTTCTGTTCAGTCACATGAGAGATGAAATACTGTCTTGCCCTCCCATTTCTCTAGATGATTTGTTCACTTTTAAAAGGAAGGAATAGTGATAAGTATGATAACTTTTAATGCTTGTGACTTCCATGACACTAATCTTGATTTTGAGAGGCATTCTTCCTTTGGCTCAGCTCAGCTTTGTGTCAAAGCTGGAACAGACGACTTCTTTTATGCAGGAAAAACTGATAAGAAGTGATAACTCTTAGGACATAAATATCCATACAGTAGTGCTGTTACTGATTTTTTTCTTACTTTAACCTAGTTTTTTGTTGTTGTTAAATATAACCTAAGCAACTGTTTGTATTGTATTAGTCTTGTGTTTTGAAAATCTTCAAAGTTACTTTTTAATAGGGTTTTCCTCCCCAACTTAAACTTGTAAAAATCAGATGCAGAAGTCTGGACTAGTGACCTTGGGTTCTCTCTTTATGGAGTTAAGCAGACCAAAAATTAACTCTGCCTGTTCCTTCCCAGCAACTAAATGGAGTTTTGGGTTACTGGCTCAAACTTGCGTGTCTAATTTTTAGACCTTTGTAAGGAGAGATGAGTCCCACTCTCCACGTTTGATCTGGAAGAAATGAATGTTTAGAAATCTTGGTGATTGCACAGTCCTTACCTGGTTTAGGATTGAGCCTGAAGCATGTGGGAAGTGCTCGGCTGCTTGGATATCAAACATAACTCTCCTTCTTGATGATCTTGCACCAGTGAAGAATCAACTTTTCTCATAGTCACATCATGGAGAAACTTTAAAACCTTCAAAAGTACTGTGATTTTAAGTGGAAGCCATGAGTTGCAGGAATAGGACATTTTATTTTTTTAAGTTGTTTGGGACTGTTTGGTAGAAGTTGACTGAATAAGTCAGTTGTAAGTTTGTAGAATCATAGAATCACCAGGTTGGAAGAGACCCACCAGATCATTGAGTCCAACCATTCCCACCAGTCTCTAAACCATGCCCCTCAGTACCTCATCCACCTGCACCTTAAACACCTCCAGGGAAGGCAAGTCAACCACCTCCCTGGGCAGACTGTTCCATTGCCTAATGACCCTTTCAGTGAAGCATTTTTTCCTTATGTCGAGTCTGAACAGCCCCTGGCGGAGGTCGAGGCCATTCTCTCTTGTCCTGTCCCCTGTCACTTGAGAGAAGAGGCCAGCACCCTCCTCTCCAGAACCTTCCTTTGGGTATTTGTAGAGAGCAATAAGGTCTCCCCTCAGCCTCCTCTTCTCCAGGCTAAACAATCCCAGCTCTCTCAGCCGCTCCTCATAAGGCCTGTTCTCCAGCCCCTTCACCAGCTTCCTTGCTCTTCTCTGGACTCGCTCCAGAGCCACAACATCCTTCTTGTGGTGAGGGGCCCAGAACTGAACACAGTACTCGAGGTGCGGTCTCACCAGTGCCAAGTACAGAGGGAGAATAACCTCCCTGGACCTGCTGGTCACGCCATTTCTGATAGAAGCCAAGATGCCGTTGGTCTTCTTGGCCACCTGGGCACACTGCTGGCTCATGTTCAGTCGGCTGTCGACCAACACTCGCAGGTCCTTCTCCTCCTGACAGCTTTCCAGCCAGGCTTCTCCTATTCTGTAGCACTGCATGGGGTTGTTGTGCCCCAAGTGCAGGACCCGGCATTTGACCTTGTTAAACCCCATGCCACTGGACTCTGCTCAGCAGTCCAGCCTGTTCAGATCCCTTTGCAGAGCCTCCCGACCCTCCAGCGGATCCACACTTCCACCCAGCTTAGTGTCATCTGCAAACTTGCTAAGGGAGCACTCGATGCCTTCATCCAGGTCATTGATAAAGACATTGAACAGGGCTGGACCCAGCACTGAGCCCTGGGGAACCCCACTTGTCACTGGCCTCCAGCTGGATTTAACTCCATTTCCCACCACTCCCTGGGCCCAACCATCCATCCAGTTTTCCACCCAGGAGAGTGTGCGCCCGTCCAGTCCAGAGGCTGACAGTTTCCATAGCAGAATGCTGTGAGAAACTGTATCAAAGGCTTTACTGAAGTCCAAGAAGACCACATCCACAGCCTTTCCGTCATCCAAGAGTCTAGTCACTTTGTCATAGAAGGCGATCAGGTTAGTTTGGCAAGACCTGCCTTTCATGAACCCGTGTTGACTGGGCCTCATCACCCGGTTCTCTTGCATGTGCTTCGTGATAGCACTCAAGATCACCCGCTCCATGACTTTCCCTGGCACTGAGGTCAGGCTGACAGGCCTGTAGTTCCCCAGATCCTCCTTGTGCCCCTTCTTATAGATGGGCACAACATCAGCCAGCCTCCAGTCCAGTGGTACCTCCCCAGTCATCTATGACCACTGGAAGATGATGGAAAGGGGTTTGGCAAGCACATCTGCCAGTTCCCTCAAAACTCTTGGGTGGACTCCATCTGATTTGTTAGGAGACCGTGCTTTCCTAGAGGCATAGCTTGGGAAGATAAATTTGGTGTGTGTTGTTTCTGTCAGTCTAAATGTCCGGTTTGCTTTCATTTAAAGCTTTGCAGTCAAGTGTTGAGGGAGTCCAGTCTGGGGATTTCTTTGGTCTTGCTTGAAATTGGTTTCTGTGCACAAATAGGATTAATCTGTCTAGGAACAGATTGTTCTTGAATGCAGATGGCGTTTTAGCCAAACTGGTGATAAAGCTGTTTCTTAAAATTCATCCACCAAAACTGCACTTTTAGTGAGCCATGGTGAAGTTTCAGTTGTACTTCAGAATAGCTGTAAAAGTTTATTTGAAAGTGAATGAGGTAATGGCTCTTAATTTTCATCTTTTTTTTCCCCTTTTGTCTAGACATGAACAGAACATTTCCAGATAATGTAAAATTCCGCAAAACTGCTGATCCCTGTTTGCAGCATACACTCTACAATGTACTGGTAGCATATGGGCATCATAACAAAGCAGTAGGATATTGTCAGGTATGTAATTACTGGCTTTTAAGCAATGTGAAATTTCACCAATAGCAATTGTTCTTGCTCATTTGAATGTGTATTTTTAGAAGCAGATCCACAAACTTTCTGGTTTTTAAAATGGCCCTTTGAAGGGAAAAAAATGAATCGCTTCAGGCGATTTCTCTGCAGGCTTTTTTGTAGCTTAATTGGTCATGTTTGGTGTCAGTCTTTAGCTGCAGACTAGATGTTTTATAACATGTGGCTGTATCAAGATTAGTTGCTTTGAAGAGGAAGAAAAAGTGAGCTTATCTTTCCCTCTTCCTCCCTCCTGTCCAAAAATAGTCCTTGGTATGTACAAGGCATCATGAGATCAATTTCCTTGGTTTTCACTGTCACATTTTTCAGACTACAAAGTGACCAGCATTCACATAACATCTGGAAGGGTGTTAGCATTTATTTGGTGCCATCTCCCAGTATATACAGGCAAATAGGATTAAGATTTGTTTGAAATTCAACCTGATACTACTACTTAGATGGCAGCTCAAAAAAGCTCCCATTCTCACTGCCAAGTACAGTAAAGTTTCCTGTGGGACAAAAAGAAGGTAAAAGTTGATTCATGACAGCCAAGAACAAAGATCCCATTGTTAAGGATCATAAAGAAGCAGGAACTGTCATGAGCAAAATGTGAGTTTGGTTCATTTATTAAGTTCTCTCTTCTCCCTTTCCTCACCAAGGATCCGTGTGCTAACCTATGCTTCATGTGAGCTGAGGAAGTTAGTACAATAAATACAACTGTTACAAAGTTAAAGGAATATGAATTGTGTTTATTGAAATCTGTAGGGAAGAAGACCTAGAGGGCCTTGAACCTAGACTGAAGTCACTAAAACAGATTCTTTTTGTGCATCCCAAGCAGTTTTAGTACAGGAATGGAAGCAAAAGATTAATTATTTCTGTTATTCTCAGTATTATGTATTTATTAAAATATTTTTTTTTATATTTTGAGAATAGCAGAAGAGGTAGAATTATGAATCTTCTCTTTTGCAAGTGTCAGGCTCCTATGTAGAGGTAGTTATACCCAAAACATACACAACTTAAACCATGCTAGCTTCTACCCAAAATGTATGTGCAGTTGTTACTAAAAATCTTCGGTACATTGACCATTTAATGGGCTAATCTTTGCATTTTAACTTGGTTTGTGAACACTAGAAGTAAAAGAAGACAACTTACAGAGACTTACGCGGTTTCTTTTCACCTCTGGTTTCCTTGCAGGATGAATGTTATCTTTTCTAGCTAAATAATTAGATCGCATTCCTATAGTCAACAACTGCTTTCCAAAGTGTGTCATAAATCAAAATTCAGAACGTGTGCTCCAGAGTAGGTTTTTGTGCATGGCATGTTGAAAGCCAAACATCCTCTTGTCACTGCAGTTCTAATTATTAAGCAGACTGTCAGCGTGGAAAACAAATAGTGGCCATTCCAACTAGAAGACTAGGCACCATGTAAGGTCATGCAAGGTATTTGCGTAAAAATTGCTGTAGTGGCTCAAAGCTTGAAAATTACACATTGGGGAAGACGCAGTGTCCTAATATTTCCATGTTCAGGGAGTATTGCAGGGCCTTCTAAGATGAGACAGGTGAGTCAAATCCCTTGAATAGAAGAAAAGAGATCTCATTTCAGAGAGTAAGTTGTAGCTTCCAGAGGCTGCAAGGGGTGTTCTTTTTGGTAGCTATTGTAACAGCTCACAGCCATAGTTAGCAGCACTGAAGGGTACCTGGAGACAGTGGTGCTGCCTGTGGTGATGTTGGGGAAGTCCAGTTCGGAGGGAGAGAGAACAATGAGAAGGCCAAAGAAAGGGATGAAACAAAAGAGGGGATGTAAACTCCACCAGCCTTCATAGAATCATAGGATCACAGAATGGTTTGGGTTGGAAGGGACCTTAAAGTTCACCCAATTCCAACCCCACTGCTGTGGGCAGGGACACCTCCCACCAGACCAGGCTGCCCAAAGCCCCATCCAGCCTGGCCTTGAGTACCTCCAGGGGTGGAGCAGCCACAATTTTTCTTGGCAACCTGTGCCAGTGCCTCACTAGCCTTATCGTGAGGAATTTCTCTCTAATGCCTAGTCAAAATCTTGCCCTCTCCAATTTAAAGCCACTCCCCCTCATCCTGTCACTATAGGCCCTTGTTAAAAGCCCTTCCCCAGCTTTCCTCAAGCCCCTTTAGGTACTGGAAGGTCGCTATAAGGTCTCACCCAAACCTTCTATTCTCCAGGCTGAATGACCCCAACTCTCCCAGCCTATCCTCATAGCAGAGGTGCTCCAGCCTTCCAATAATCTTTATAGCCTGGAAATACTGAAAGATAATTTTCTATTATTTTAGAAGGACTTTTGGGAGGGCTTGCACCTCAAAGGCACCTTTTGTATATCGTCACATTGAGGTGCTGCCTGTGTCATATCCAAAAGACATACTTAAAAGGTGCTTAAAACAGTGGATTGCTCTGCGTGTCAATCAGTAATATTGCCCTAACTTAGTGGTGTTATGGTGGACACAAGGATAAATGTGCCTGAGGCAGAGGCAGTGTATTTACAGGGAATACCAGTGCATGACCTGTGTTCTGTATGCCAGTTCTCCAGACAGTGTCAGTAATGGTTATGAATATTGCACATCTGGAATTTGGCCAGTCATGATTTGACTGCTTTTCACAAAATTCCTGGTACCTCTTCCAGTCCCTCAACCCCCCAGCATTTACCTTGAGTTTGCATGTTGAAAGGCAGGAGCCACAGTGGCCAGCCATGGAGTAGCATTTGGAATAGTGGTGGTATTATGAAAGCAAAAGATCTGTATGCAGTCGTTTGAGTTAAGAAGCAACAGCTTGTAAAAGCTGATGGAGCTGCAACTTGTTACTAAAGAACGTTTGAATCAGATGTTCTCCTTCTGCAGCCACGCTGTCTGCCTGCAGGTGTGTTGTGTTTGTACTACACATCTAAGACAGCTCTGGTTGGGTTCTGGTTGAAGCAGTCTTCAAGTACATTAAGACAGGGGTTTGGGATTCTTTTTTTCAAAAAAAAAAAAAAAGAAAATTGAAGGTAAATTATACACTACTAAGGTTTTCCTTCTAATTTTCCTTTCTTTGATCTTTGTTAATAGTTCTTGTCAGCTGTCATCAACCAGGTTTAACAGCTTAGTCAGACAGTAGCCTTTATTACTATGTTTTATTTAATATGTCCACTTTGCAGAACTGTAAGAATTCAGTTTATTTCATTTTCAAATGAAATAAACTAGAAACTCTTAAGAAAAGTGTATGCATCTTAAAACTCTTCCTTCTATTTCAGGGCATGAACTTCATAGCTGGATACCTGATTCTTATTACAAAAAATGAAGAGGAGTCCTTTTGGTTGCTAGATGCTCTTATTGGAAGAATATTGCCCGGTATGCTAATAAGATATATAGTTGTATTCGTATATTGGAACTTGGCTTCTATTTTTGTCTTTGCGTTCTTCTCCATTTTTAGAGGCTTTTGGTTGTTAAAATGGACTTGCATGGTCTGCAGCTTTTCTCCGATCCTGGAAACACAACACAAAGTCACAGCATACAGGCAAAACTGTTTTATACTCAGATTTTAGTCTTGATGTGGTGGTTTATGTGTATGTTAACCTGCTGTCTTATTTCTTACTCCTTACTTATAACTGTTAGATGTCTTCCTATGTCAATATGATGCTGAGAAACAGGACTTGTGAAGGTGTCTGTGCTTTGGCAGTTGGTCCCAAGAATATGGTATGAGACATAGACGAAGCAGTAATGGCAGAGCAGAGCAAAGATAAGAGATATACATAGTTTGGGAACTGTGCTTCAAACAGGAATTTCCAGTGGCTTGGCAAGAGGCAGCATGAGCTTTCTTCAGAGGTAGCTGGCAAGGTGGTGGTAGATTCTGTTAGGCACGATAGTTTCTGAGCAGGGGTACGTTGTGTATTTTACAGATTGTGATTTTAGCACAGAGCAAACATATGTCAAAATCCCTGTCTGTGTCTGTGTGTGAAATCCTTGTCAAAACTCTGTTACAATCAATGTTGATCTAGCCAGGCTGGTCAATAGAGTCCACAGGGAAAATCTGCACACTCTGAGCTGTAGATATTCTCTGCATCTGGTGAGTTCAGTAGCGCTCTAGGTTCCCTTGCCTGGATCTCTTGGTTTGCAGGAGGTGTTTACACACTGAATTCTGTCCAATGTATAAAATGAATCTCACCACATTTGTGAAGTAGTTTAAAACCTAAAGAGAATTCGTACACAACTGTGTTTTATGCTGTTATGAAATTCATTTGGGATCTTTCTTGGGATTTTATTATAAATGAAGCATGGTTTCATTGTGAATTCCCATGACCACTGCACAGGACTGACTACAGCTTCACCTTTAATGTGAAGCCATGTTCAAAACAGATAACAAGTTTTTCTATAAGGAGGCTTTGAAATTCCCCATTGGCCCATTTTTGCTTTTGAACATCTCTTTATCACAGATGGCTGGAGGCTGAATTCAATATTACAGTGTCAACTGAGTTCTGATGAAGGACATCAAGGCTGATATTTTCATTTCTGCTTTTTTCTGCTCTTCTTTAGGGTTAAAAAAAAAAGTAATGTAATTTTTGGTTCCTTGCTGAACGGAAAGACTTGGAAGAAGAAGGAAAAAGAGGCAAGAGTGCCTTTTAATACTTTTGAATGATTGTAAGAAACTATCTTTTATGCTGAATACACTGTGTAGGAACTCAAGTTTTCCTTGCATATGGGCAGGGTGCTTGGACTTCACCTGCAGATAGAGAGTAGAGAAAGGCAGGGAGCACTACAACTTGTTGAATCAATCTGCAAATATTTGAGGGTTTGCAGCCTTTAAGTTTACTTTCAAGTTATAAAAGTGGTCTAAAGAAACCAACTGTCTGTTTCTTTTGGTCAGCCTTGAGAGCTATAAGCTGTGCAAACAGGTAGGAGACTGATGGTTGCTGTCTGCTGCGTGACCTGCCCCTGGCAGCCATGGGTTCATGTCTTTCCATTGATATCACTGTGAGAGAGATAAAGCCCTCAGTAAAAGGCAAGTTTTTTTGCAAAGTGATGTGTGGCAACTTTTGCTGTTAATATTTCTGATGGTCTTACATGTTTTTATTTGTGGCAAGGGAGTAGATTCAGAATTTTTTATTCATTGCTTTTGGGAACTTACTTTAGTTTGTCATAAAACCTTTAGGCCTTCTTGTATATCCTTCTTCTGCATTTTCCTGACATCTAAATGACAAAAGTTGCTCTTCTTTTTCCCCTCTTAGTTGTTGAATTTATCCTAGGGCAGTAGCACTGGTGATGAGAAGAAACTCATGATATGAAAGGCAATTAATTACTCTGTCTAAAAGGGTTGTACATTTAGTGAAGTTATATTTATAGATATATGTTTACTCCCGTGTTTATAGATATATTTTTACTACCCTGTAACAAGAGTCTTGTTACAGACTGGCCTGGGTTCAGCACATCCAATACAGGCATCCAGCTGAGGTGCTCAAGTTAGAAACATGCATGCTTATGTTTCTTTGATGGTCAGTGGGGAATGGCATATCTGGTCAGAATTGCTAATCTGAATATGCCCCTTTCCCCTCCGCAGTCAGTTTTGAGAAAAGGTGAGGCGTTTCTTTGAGCTTGGGTCCATCAACAAGAGCCCAAGCTGGGTAGCGTGAATCTTTCATATAGTACAAATATTTTCATAGTCAGAAAACTTGTTGCTGATGCACTTCCCTACCCTCCAGTTTGTTTGGGTTTTTTCCCCTTTTATTCCCACTGCCCTCCTATATCATGCTTGAATTGTATATTTATGAAAATCAAACCACGGTGGATAAAATAATCAGCATAATTTCAGTGAAATATTGTGTGTATATATATATGAGAGGGAAAAACTATAAAGAAACTTGGTCAGATAAGTAAGTACTGCCTTTCTGTTAAGAGTGCAAGGTACAGCATATTTTGGTTTACAGCTCTATAATTATCTGTTGGGGAAGCAGTGAAACATTGTATATTCTCCAAATCTTTGGAGGGAAAAGTAGCAATAATTTTTTTGATGTGAAGAGTTTGATTAGTCAACATTTTGCCTTGCTGATGCTCTTTTCTTCATCTATTTGCATTAGAATCTACATGTTTTCCCCCTTCATTACAACAGATATGCCTCCAGGACATGTTCTCATTTTTAGAGCATGTCCTGTCGCTGCCAGTTAAATTGGTGGTGATTTAGGACAATTCAGAAGTCCCTTCTCTGTCCTCTGCAGTGCCCCCATGAAAGCTTCCTTCTCCCAACCCACATGCATTTAATTACATTAAACAGCTGTTTCTGTAGCTCGATGCTGACAGCAGATGAACCAAGCCAGACACAGATCGATGTAATTGATTGAAAAATGTAGAATGTGACACATGGGAGCACTAGTGGTAGCTTTTGAGGGCTGTGACAGAGAAAGCCTCCCTAGGCCATGTCTCACCTCCCTACTTGTACTGGGTTTTAGGTCTGGGTGGAGGTATGCACTGTAGAATATGATGAGGGTGTTACTCCTCCACCCACTGACAAGAGGGGGATGGCTTAGGCATGAGACCCCATCAGGAGAAGTTTTCTGGATGAATTGTTGTGTTCCACTCAGAAGGAGTTAGCACAGCTGGAAGAGCAAGCCAGCAAAACTTACACTTTGGTTTGTTGTTATGTGGAGTTGTGTGCACTCCATTCCTCTGGCTGAACATAGCACTGCTGGGTACAGCTGGGTGAGGCCAGAAAGATCCTGCTTCTGCTGCAGGCAAGCCCTTTCCACTGCCTGTTGTGTCTGTCAGCTGCTCAGCCAGGGATTTGGAGGGATTAGGAGCATATCTCGTTTAAACACATCGAGGAGGAAAAGAATTATTAGTTTAACTGAAGGTTTGGGTGTTACCAAGACCTCTTATTCCCAGGTTCATTCAAAACAGATGGCTGGAGCAGACAGTATCGCTCGTAAGAAGCAGTATGGATTCAATTTGAGCTCAGACTGGATGTGTCTGCATCTTGCATTCAGCTTAGCTCTGGTGTTTCTGTTGTCTTCATAGCTCTGGTTCTTCTTAAGAAATTATTTTGTTCTGTTGAGGAAATATCAGGGAGGTTGCTTTAGAAAGCATCAGGTAGGTGGGAACTTTGAACTATGGTACTCTTGTATTTAATTTAAGGAGCCTGTTTGTCATGTTGTACATATTTGTGATGAAACCTTGAGCTTAAGATAAAAACTTGACAATTTGGACTCACTTTAGCATTATAGTTATAGAATCATAGAATCACAGAATGGTTTGGATTGGAAGGGACCTTAAAGTTCACCCAGTTACAATCCCATTGCCATGGGCAGGGACACCTCCCACCAGACCAGGCTGCTCAAGGCCCCATCCAGCCTGGCCTTGAACACCTCCAGGGATGGGGCAGCCACAATTTCCCTATAGCAGAACAGTTCCTGCCACCACCACTTCAGTGGTTCTCAGTCTGAAAGCAGCAGCGCCTGTTAAGCTACGCTCTGATGAGTCTACTGAACTATGATACTGGAGTTATTTACTTATACTGAAAACCAGCTGTAGAGGACTCCTCTAGTGGTTGAGAGATGTCTTATGGTTTCTGTGCTACCCTGTTCATGGCAATTTTATACCCTTTTATTCTTGTGCCAGTGCTGACTTTGGGGCAAAAAGAGTCTTTCACGTATTTTGAGGATACAGGCAATTGATTTTACAATTATTTTGTATTACTTAGCTGCTTCAGTCAAATTTCTCTCTTGCATGAAAATCTTCTATTCCTACTTTAGCCTAATAATTATTTTGTGTGCTTGTTCCAGTTTGAATTGTTTTTTTTTAACTTGATCACAGTGGCACCCTTTTTTTTCCAGTGGGAAATTTATCAGTGCCTTGTGCAGTGGCATTATTTCCCTTTAGCTGAAAGTGGTTTTTTTGAGAGAGAAAAACTGTAGGATCTCTTTGCCTTTTTTCCCTTGTGGCACTCTGATTTCTATTTGTGATCTCAGTAATAATGTATGTTCCTCTCTCATTGTCAGCAGATGTTTTATCCACAGCTTAGAGGAATTCATAACACCTTCTTGCTGAACTTTATTTGCACAGTCTTGTCCTTGCTGTTTTAAATACAGTGCCTTTCTTACTTTCATCTTTTCCCTGTGTTACTCTTTTGTGCCTTATGTATTGACATGGGACAGTATCTCTCAGTCCAGATTAACAGACTGTTAACCAATACCAGCCTTTTCTTTTTATCATAGAATCATAGGATGGTTTTAGTTGGAAAAGACCTTTAAGATCATCTAGTCCAACCTTCAATCCAGCCCTGCTGAGTCCGCTACTGGACCATTTTCTCATCTTTTAAACACCTCCAGGGGTGGTGACTCAACCACCTCCCTGGGCAGCCTGTTCCAATGCTTGACAGCCTAATATCCAACCTACATCTCCCCTTGTGCTTCTTGAGGCCATTTCCCCTTGTCCTGTCACTGGCTACCAGGGAGAAGTGACTAACCCTACCTTGCTACAACCTCCTTTTAGGTAGTTGTAGAGAGCGATAAGGTCTCCGCTCAGACTCCTTTTCTCTAAACTAAATAACCGCAGCTCCCTCAGCCACTCCTTATATAACTTGTGCTCTAAACCCTTCACCAGCTTTGTTCCCCTTCTCTGGAAATGCTCCAGCATCTCAATGTCCTTCTTGTAGTGAGTGGCCCAAAACTAAACACAGTACTCGAGGTGCAGCCTCACTAGTGCTGGATACAGGGGAAGGATCATTTCCCTAGTCTGGCTGGCCACATTGTTCCTGATGCAGGTCAGGATGCCACTGGCCTTCTTGGCCACCTGGGCACACTGCTGGCTCATGTTCAGTCGGCTGTCAGCCAACACCCCCAGGTCCTTCTCTACCAGGCAGCTTTCCACTCACTCCTCTCCGAGCCTGTTGCGTTGCATGGGGTTGTTGTGACCCAGATGCAGGGACCAGCATTTGGCCTTGTTAAACCTCATACAGTTGGTCTCAATCGGTTAATCCAGCCTGTCCAGGTCCCTCTGTAGATCCTGTTTACCCTCAGGCAGATCAGTACTTCCACCCAACTTAGTATCATCTGCAGACACTGACAGTGCACTCAACTCCCTTGTCCATGTAATTGATAAAGATATTAAACAGAACTGGCCCCAGCGTTGATAATAAAAATGTTACATTAGGTTTAGTCTATAAGCCTTCTTCAAGGATCAGTCTAGCAGCCTTCCTTCAGTCCAGTATTTTTTAGCCTTTTGGGGTTTTTTTAAGTTTTTCACCCCCATGCACTGCCTGGTTGTTTATCAATAGTTGAAAATAAGAACAGGGTTACAGAACAGGTAAGACTGCACTGAACTAACTGGCATTATCTACAAGGACACAAGGTGCAACGCAAGATACCCCTTTGGTGGGTAGCTTAGCAGCTGCCAGTTAAGACAAATAAATGTCTGTGTATTGAGATAACGGATGATCTAACAAATTTCTGTTGAGTTCTCTGTGGTTCCCAGTTGTATCAGCCATAGACGTGCAGGTACTGTTGCACAAGAGACTAGGCATACTAAGAGACATGAATATTTGAACTGAATAATAACATAGAATCATAAGGTTGGGAAAGGCCTTTGAGATCATTGAATCCAACTCCACCTGTCCAATACTAAACTATATCCCTGAGGACCTCATCTACCCATCTTTTAAATACCTCCAAGGCTGATGACTCAACCACCTCCCTGGGCAGCCTTTTCCAGTGCCCATAACCCTTTTTGGGTGAAAAAATTTTTCCTGATGTCTAATTTGAACCTGCCCTGGTAAAACATAGTTATGTATCAAACACTTGGATATCCTTCTTCTTCAAGTAATTCATGTTATAACATTTAAAATCCCATCATATGGAATTCCGGGTTTGAAAGGAAGGGCCACTTGAGAAATGCAGAGTTCAATGCTCTGCTGCCTTTACAGTGTTTCTATTTAGACTGCTTGGTTTTAGTTGCAGTCGAGCATGTATTTATTTTATTCTTGTGGCTGAATTTATTTTAATACCCTGATTGGGCGTTGCCAGGGAACCTCTGCCTGCAGAACTGCCTAGGTAACTGGGTCTCTTAAGACCTGCATCTCCAAAGGGGACTAGAACTTTTTTTCACATGAAGCATTTTATTCAGCCATGCAGACAAAAGACACTTGCTAGACCTGAACAGTAGTAACACTGAGCTGAATTTGCAGCCTATGAAGGAGGCCATCATGATGAAAAGCATGTCCTTTCACATAGAAGACTTGAGCTCTGCCTTTGCTGTGCAAGGCTCCTTACAAGAATGTTTGTAATATGCATGACCTCTTGTTTGCAAAGTTGCTTTTGATAACCAAGCTTTTTTATAGCACCATTGGCACCATCAATCCAAAATGATTCAGATCAATCAGTTCTGTGTTGTTTGCTTATCTTCCTTCTCCTCTGGCAGCACCCAGCTATAGGGCTGTGAGCTGGCAGAGTTCTCACTCATCCTTAGAGAGTTCCTCTGTGATCATACATGAAGCCATAGCAGTGGCATCATATCTGCCACTAGGAGAGAGGAAGGTTTGGCTGGTAGGCTGAATAATTAGGAGTTTTGAACTGTGTGGTTCTGACATGTTTTGCTGTTACCCAGCAGTCATGATGAAAGCATGAATCTTTGAATAGTAGAGGTCAGTTGTATTTACCTGGGAATTAAGCATGCGGTGTCCTGTTAAGCTGAAGGTGGAATGTAGGAGTCATCATGTGCCTGTATTTAGAAACCATGATAAGCCTGAAATGCTTATTACTTACAGATCTGAACTGCTAGGGGATTTGAGAGACTTGAGCAAGGAGGAAATGAGTAACTGATGTTTTTCTTCTTTAAAATGATACGTATATTTATAGTTCTGGAATAATTTATTTCCTGTGTATATTGTACGCCCACCTCATATCACAAGCCTCATGAATAAGAAACAATCATAGCATTCAGTAGGTGTGCTTTAGGTTGCTGGGTAGAAGTCTTAGTTTCATCTAAACCAGAAATTTGACAAGAGTATATTCTTGTCGACCTTACTTTTGTGAGGAAACATGCGAAGTTTCAGCTATGCAAAGTGTTAACATCCATAGTGCTTACAAATCCTGAAGAATATTGTGTTCCTTGATATGGCTGTATTTACACTGGAAGCAGGACATAAATGACTTATTCCACCCGTAAAAGTCAAGTGTGCCTCTTTCCTTCTGGCAAGCAAGCCTTGCATTAACATACCTCAAGTTCAGCACAATGATGTTATCTTCAATAGCTTCTTTGTGGTGCAGCTCTGGATGGGACTGCAGGCTCTGGCTGCCTGTGCAGGCCATGGTTTATCTCCCCAGTAAATCAAAGTTTCATCCCTTTCAAAAGACACCAGCAAAATACTTCTCAAATGAAATGTTACTTCAGATAGGACTGATCAAGTAGAATTCCCTGGCTGCATACAAAGGAGGAAAGCAGGTAGAATGGTGGAAACACAGAAGTGTGGGTCTTGGGGAAGAGGTGCACAGTACAGATCCTAATGTACAGTTTTGTGTTTTAATTTGTAAATCCTCATAAGATGTATTCATACGCATGAAGTAATCCATACGTTAAATACCAAGACTCATAAAACTGGAAATGTAACTGGATTTGCTGTACAAGAAGCCAGATGAGGAATCATAGAATGGTTTGGGTTGGAAGAGACCTTGAAGATCATCCAGTTCCAACCCTCCTACCATGGGCAGGGACACTTCTCACCAGACCAGGCTGCCCAAGGCCCCATCCAACCTGGCCTTGAACACCTCCAGGGATGGAGCATCCATGACCTCTCTGGGCAACCTGTGCCAGTGTCTTACCACCATCATTGTGAAGGTTTTCTTCCTAATGTCTAGTTTAAATCTTCCCCCCTCCAATTTAAAGCCATCCCCCTCACCCTATCACTCCATACCCTCCCCAGCTTCCCGGTAGCCTCTTTCAGGCACTGGAAGGTCACTATAAGGCCTCCCTGAAGCCTTCACTTTTCCAGGCCAAACAACCCCAGTTCTCTCAGCCTGTCCTTATAGCAGAGGTGCTCAAGCCCTCTGATCATCTTTACAGCCTTCCTCTGTTCACTAATTCCCACACCTCTGGACCCATTCCAACAATTCCATATCCTTCTTATGTTGGGGATTGCTCCCATTCCCTCCGCAGCAGTCAGGTTTGGCTGGCACTTCTCCTCATGAAAGGTCCCAAACTTGGTCTGAAAGAAAGACTCTACCACCACTGCTGGTAGTGAACTCAAACTATAAATCACTCTTACTAAAAATGTTTGCTCTACTTTTTATTGGCATTTGCCTTGTTCTAACTTGAAGCTATTGCTGGTTTTTAAGACTTTCTCTTGCAATATTAAAAAGCCAATAATGCCTAGTGTTTTCCCTATGAAGTGGTGAAGTTTGCTTTTAATTTTCCTTGCATAAATTATACAAACGGAGAAGTTCCTTACAGAGCTCAGATTTGTAAATAATGTTTGTAACCTTTTCTTTCACATCCTTTCCAGTTCTTCAGCTTCCTGTCTTAAATGTGAATATCAGAGCCGGATGCAGTCTTCTCACCTTACTTTTACAATGATGACACGCTCTCACCTTCAGTAGTGATATATCCAAGGATTAATTTGGCTTTTCCTTAGCTGAGATGTGCTTACTCTGGATTTATCATATTTGCAACTTAAGATTCTGCAAAATTGTTTCTTTTAAATAGCTCAGTTGTATTGTCAAGGTTTTCTTTTTAATACGGCAGAGTATGAAGAAGCACTGACAGCAGGATCTGATATTGTATCAAAATACAGTGTAATGCATATGGAAGATAAGTGGCTGCATAAAGAATGTGGTTTTGGAAGGAGATGTGCTTTGGGACTAAAAGAAATTATATGAAGAAAATCATGCACAGTGGTAACTTGTATCTACCTAAATGTACAAGAAGTGTCTTTGTTCAGTTTCTGAGAGATGCTTGGGAAATACAGCCTTGGTTGTTTCATACTCCTTTTGAATACTATGTTCAGTTTTAGGCTTCTCACTGCAAGAAGGACGTTGAAGTTCTAGTGTGTGTCCAGAAAAGGGCAATGAAGCTGGAGAAGGGGCTGAAGAACAAGCCTTTTGAGAGGCAGCTGAAGGAAGGGGGTTGTTTAGCCTGGAGAAGAGGAGCCTGAGGGGAGACCTTTTCACTGTCTGCTACCTAAAAGGAGGTTGTAGTGAGGTGGGGGTTGGTCTCTTCTCCCAGGTCACAAGTGATAGGATGAGAGCAAATGGCCTCAAGTTGCACCAGGGGAGGTTTACATTGGATATCAGGAAAAGTTTCTTCACCAGAAGGGTTATCAGGCACTGGAACAGGCTGCCCAGGAAGGTGGTTGAGTCACCATCCCTGGAATGATTTAAAAGGTGGGTAGATTTAGTGTTCAGGGATATGGTTTAGTAGTGGACTGGTACAGTTGGACTTGATGGTCTCAAAGGTCTTTTCCAATCAAATGATTCTATTTTAAGTTCAAAAGACTTGAATGCTTTACGAAGGTTTCAGTTTCTGGCCAGTGGAGAATTCTCATTTGTTCCTCTTATAGCTTTAAAACCTGTTGCTTCAAGATTAAAGTTAATTCTCATTAGTTTCCTTAAGCCTGAAGTACAAGGACTGTAGCTTTCACTCCTCTTATCTTCAGACTGAAGGGTTGGATTGACTTGCCTTTCCAAATACCAGGCTAGAACCACATGTGTCTGTCCAGGCTTCTGTTTTAAGCCTCCTGCTTCTGTCCCAGTCTTGTAAGTAATGTGCTCAGTAGAACACTGTAGTGTTCTTCTAAAGAGCTGAGGAAAATGTAGCATAGATGTGGTTCTTAAGTGTGAGAGAGTCTAAATGTTTGGTGTGGTTTGTGCTGAGGTGTTAATAATTCTTGTCAGTGTGGTGAACTGATAAAATAGCTGTTCTTAATCACATAGAGGAATTAAAAAGCCACTGATCCAGCTGAAGTCATCAGTGATTAAGCCTCACTGTACAGAATCACAGAATCACAGAATCACAGAATAACCAGGTTGGAAAAGACCCACCGGATCGTCGAGTCCAACCATTCCCACCAAATCATGCCCTTAAGTACCTCATCCACCCTCACCTTAAACACCTCCAGGGACGGTGACTCAACCACCTCCCTTGGCAGACTGTTCCAATGCCTAACCACCCTTTCCATGAAGAATTTTTTCCTTATCTCAAGCCTAAATCTCCCCTGGCGGAGCTTGAGGCCATTCCCTCTCGTCCTGTCCCCTGTCACTTGGGAGAAGAGGCCAGCACCCTCCTCTCCACAACCTCCCTTCAGGTAGTTGTAGAGAGTAATAAGGTCTCCTCTCAGCCTCCTCTTCTCCAGGCTAAACAGCCCCAGCTCTCTCAGTCGCTCCTCATAAGATTTGTTCTCCAGCCCCTTCACCAGCTTTGTTGCTCTTCTCTGGACTCACTCCAGAGCCTCAACATCCTTCTTGTGGTGAGGGGCCCAGAACTGAACACAGGACTCGAGGTGCAGTCTCACCAGTGCCGAGTACAGAGGGAGAATAACCTCCCTGGACCTGCTGGTCATGCCGTTTCTGATAGAAGCCAAGATGCCATTGGCCTTCTTGGCCACCTGGGCACACTGCTGGTTCATGTTCAGTCAGCTGTTGACCAACACCCCCAGGTCCTTCTCCTCCAGGCAGCTTTCCAGCCAGGCTTCTCCTAGTTTGTACCTCTGCTTAGGGTTGTTGTGCCCCAAGTGCAGGACCCGGCATTTGGCCTTGTTAAACCTCATGCCGTTGGTCTCAGCCCAGCAGTCCAGCCTGTTCAGGTCCCTTTGCAGCCTCCTGACCCTCCAGCAGATCCACACTTCCTCCCAGCTTGGTGTCATCTGCAAACTTGCTAAGGGAGCACTCGATGCCTTCATCCAGGTCGTTGATAAAGACATTAAACAGGACTGGACCCAGCACTGAGCCCTGGGGAACCCCACTTGTCACTGGCCTCCAGCTGGATTTAACTCCATTTACCACCACCCTCTGGGCCCGGCCATTCAACCAGTTTTTCACCCAGGAGAGTGTGCGCCCGTCCAGGCCAGAGGCCGACAGTTTCCATAGCAGAATGCTGTGAGAAACTGTATCAAAGGCTTTACTGAAGTCCAGGAAGATACATCCACACTCGTCCAAGAGTCTAGTCACTAGGTCATAGAAGGTGATCAGATTACTCTGGCAAGACCTGCCTTTCATGAACCCGTGTTGACTGGGCCTGATCACCTGGTTCTCTTGCAAGTGCTTCATGATCGCACTCAAGATCACCTGCTCCATGACTTTCCCCGGTACCGAGGTCAGGCTGACAGGCCTGTAGTTCCCCGGATCCTCCCTGCGCCCCTTCTTATAGATGGGCACGACATCAGCCAGCCTCCAGTCCAGGGGAACCTCCCCAGTCTTCTAGGACTTTTGGAAGATGATGGAAAGGGGTTTGGCCAGCACATCCGCCAGTTCCCTCAAAACTCTTGGGTGGACTCCATCTGGCCCCATAGACTTGTGGGCATCTAGCTGGGCAAGCAAGTCTCTAACCACCTCCTCTTGGACCTTGGGAATCTCATACTTCTCTTCCAACCCCTGGGGTTGTGCACAGAGGGAACAATTTTCCTTGCTGTTAAAGACTGAGGCAAAGTAGGCATTGAGTACTTCAGCCTTGTCTTCGTTCCCTGTTACTGTTGTTCCCTCTGCATCTAGTAGGGACTGGAGATTCTCCCTAGCCCTCCTTTTACTGTTGATGTATTTGTAGAAAGACTTTTTGTTGTCTTTCACAGTCTTGGCCAATCGCATTTCTAGTTGGGCCTTAGCCCTCCTGACTTTTTCCCTGCACATTCCCACTTCCTCCCTATAGTCCACCCAGAATGCCTGCCCCTTCCTCCAGAGGTCGCAGACCCTCCTCTTCCTGTTGATGTCTCTTAGGACCTCCCTACTCAACCACGCTGGTTTCTTACCCCGCCGGCTACTTTTCCAGAACTTGGGGACAGCTTTCTCCTGAGCTGCTAGAAGTTCCTTCTTGAAGAGCGCCCAGCCCTCATGGACACCTTTGCCCTCAAGGAGCGCCTCCCATGGGACTTTTCCGACAAGCCTTCTGAACAGTCCAAAGTCTGCTCTCTGAAAGTTGAGGGCGACTGTTCTGCTAACCTCCACCTTCTTCATCTCACCCTGCACCGAGAACTCTATCATCTCATGATCGCATTTGTAAACACTTTTGTTTCCCCTACAGGTGTGATAAGCATTTGTGGCGGTCTTCAGTGTTTGTTCGTTGATGGATTTCCTCTCTATTTGAGGACTCATAGAATCATAGAATGGTTTGAGTTGGAAGGGACCTTAAAAATCATCCAGTTCCAGCCCCGCTGCCATGGGCAGGGACACCTCTCACCAGACCAGGCTGCTCAAGGCCCCGTCCAACCTGGCCTTGAACACCTCCAGGGATGGGGCAGCCACAGCTTCCCTGGGCAACCTGTGTCAAAGCTAGGAAACTGGCGTTCGAAGTTTGTCGAAGTGTTTTGCGAATTAAAAATCTTGGCTCCTGGGAGCATGATCAACCCAGTGAACTACAGCCTTCTCCAAAGCCTGCAACTCTTTATAGGCCAGGGCAATTCATGAAGTGCAATGACTGGAGTCAGGCCAGTCGGAAACAGCCGAGTGGTGAATAACCCATGTCCATTGGTGTCTGTCAGCTCACTGATACTGTGAGAATCACGCTAACCACGAAAGGAGCAATTCCAATGGTAGTGGATGCAAAGAATCACAGATTCACTAGGTTGGAAAAGATCCACTGGATCATTGAGTCCAACCGTTCCAGAGGGCATAGGAGGAAAAAAAGGAGGATTAGCCAACAGTGTTTTGCCCGGAGCTATATGTTACCTGTACAAGAGTGCTTTGTTAACTATAATCTTAATCTAGGCTAGTTTTTAATGACGCAAACGTCTCCATTGAGCAGCTCGTAACAGAGAGTTACTGATTAAAAAAAAATTTTAAAAGCCAGTTTTGCTCTCCATAACTGGAATATCTGAAAGTTGCATTTGTGCTTTCAAAGGTGCTGCCAACTTCAATTTGTTTCTGTGAGAGGTTACATGTGAAGTCTTTGTTTCTTTGTATTTCATCACTTCTGTAATGCCTGGAAGGATATAATTGTCTTTTTTTTTCATTGTCTTTAGTCAGAAGTAAGAGATAAATACAGGTAGATGAGATTATGTACCTTTTTGTGCTTGCTGAAAAGGAGTTAATAGTAAATAATTTCTCAAAATACATTTATAGAATTGTTAGGTTGGAAAAGATCTTTGAAATCAATTCCAACCTAGCCTGTCCACTACTAAGCCACATCCCTGAGCACATCATCTACTCGTCTTTTAAATCCCTCCAGGGATGGGGACTCAACCACCTGCCTTGGCAGCCTCTTCCAGTGCCTGAGAACCCTTTGCGTAATCTCAGTATCACAACCAATAAGCATCCATAAAATGCTTGCATTCTCTATTTTTTCTAAAGTAGTTCTGCCATCCAAAATTAATTGATCTGGTTTATGTTTTTTTTAAAGCTAAAGTTCAATTGTGAATGATACAAACTAGTGCTGATTCTGGTGTGAGCTTGGTACCTTGGGACAGCAGCTGTGGTTCAGTTTGGTTTAATGAAGGAAAAATAAATTACGGCTTGAGCCTGGTTTGGTTTAGTTGCTGAGTTTGCTTTTTTTTCAGTTCCCTGGAGGATTAGGAACTTATGTTTTAAAAAAAAACACAGTTAAGAGTTCAGCTTGCCATGTAGCTGCCTATCTGCAGGATATCACTTTGGCCTGATATTGCAAAAAAGAATTGGCAGTACTCTTGGTTTTCCTCCTTTTCCTGTTGACTTTCTTTTTTCCTCCAAAACATAGATTATCCAACTTTTTATGCCAGGCACGTGATGTAGATTCTTAGAAGACCTATTGCACCTTTTTGAACTACCCCATAGCAGAAATAAAATAGCAGCACATTGCCGTGCCTTCTTGGACACAGCATGTTGAGGAGTCACCAACAGGGAGAACGAGTGAGTTGGTAAATTGAGGAGGAACAGCATAAATGGCATTTAGGTGTTCTGAAGGTGGAAAGAACTGCTATCATAATCTAGTTTGACCTCTCTGTAACTGAAGTGATGAGACTCATTCCATACGTGTTGCATGAAGTTCATAATTTCAGCGTATCTTTTTGGAAATGAAGACTTTGCACTGCCAAAGTAATTTAAAATAGCTTGTATTCAGTAACATGGAAACGGCTAAGGTTTTATAGTGAAGGATTAGCAGAAAGGATTTTTTCCCACAAAGGCACGTGGTGGAATCCGTTTCTGTTTTGACTTGAAGTGTAGAACTGAACACTTTTCATGAAGCTGGCCAGTACTGCCCATGGCAGCCTCTGCTTTTGCCTGCCAGCA
Organism: Clamator glandarius; assembly: GCA_033459285.1. Lineage (NCBI taxonomy): Eukaryota > Metazoa > Chordata > Aves > Cuculiformes > Cuculidae > Clamator > Clamator glandarius. The sequence continues at coordinate 2,112,807 of JAUNZM010000393.1, read as the reverse complement.
CTGGGACCTGCTCTCTTTGTCTCGTCTGGATTCCAGTAAATCCAGTGGCAAATGGTAACATGGATCTCCAGCAAGAAGATGTTTTGAATGTTGATACGGATATAAAAATGAACCATTTTTGCTTGTTTGGGGGAGGAACTTTAATTCCCGCATTTTCCCCTCACCATGGCTCTCATGGACATTGTAAACATTGTAAACATATTTGTGAATAAAATACTTGATATTGCCTGTGGCTGTGAGAAAAGTTAAACTAGCTAATTCTTGATTTTCAAACAAATTGGACCTATAAGACAAATCACTCGCTTTGACACAGGCTGGGTTATAAAGGCTCTTGAAATCACAGTTAGAAATACTGGGAGATAAGCAGCAGAGCCGAGGTCTCGTCTTGAGTATTTCTGTAGCACTAGGAATTCATATCATGCCAGTTCCAGCAGGAGTATTTATATTTAACCTGACATATGCACAACAGACTTAAAGGATTCTTTTTTAACTTGTGCAGCTCTGACTTGTAGAGGTAATTTAAGGCTATAAGAGTACTGCTTCTTCAACTTGTATTTTTGGAACCTCTTAATCTATTCGTAACAGAGAACAAGGTCGTACAGTCTCTACAAGCTTTATCCTTACTTCCTGCAAATCTCATTACTGCTCTGGAGCGCAAGCACAGTTATGTCTTAGTCCTGGACATCCTGGTAGGATTCAGAGAGGTGCTAATTATTGTGATAGGTACAGTGAAGTGTAGTTTAAGGAACATCTCTGCTAGATGCTGAACTAGAACAGCTTTCAAGTTAAGGGACAGAACGCCACAGTCAGTGCCACAGTTTTTGTAACAAAAAGCCCAGAAAACAAGGAAAAACATCCCTTCATCTAATCTCTTGTGTTGTAGAGTAGCATTAAAATATCTGCCAGTTGGTGAAGCTGGATTTTTGTTTTGCTGCCCAAGGAAGAGAAGCTGACAGTCCCGGCAGAGCAGTGGGGCTGTGCTGCTATTCAGGGTCAGGACTTGGAGGAAGGGGTGCTCGGTGGGGCAAATTCCATGTGGGATGCTGCCTGCATTGCCCCCTGCTATGCTCTTGGGCACTCCTAAAGTTAGCAAAGCAACCAAAATATCCATAGGTAGGCACCAGGAATGACCAACTAAGCAAAGCAGGTGCACCTGGGTAATGAGCAACAGAGAAAGGAAAGTTGAGAGGAAAGTAAGGAAAGCCTTACAAAACTAGCTTCCTAGTTTCATACTAGGAAACCTAATTTTCATCGAGACATTTTTCTGGAATTTAGCAATAATAATTTACTAATAGAATATAATATTACTTATAATGCAATATTTCATTTGTTGCCTTCTAGAAGATGATGTGATTAAAAGGAAGTGATCTGGCTATGTGTTTTTCCAGGGGGATATAGAGTCTCCCCTAGGAATATATAGGAAAGGCAAGGAATGTGAAATGTGTTTGAAGGGGAAGGCGGTTTGTTCTGTGAATGTCCAGAGGATGTTCCTGTAAACCAACCAAGATAATAGATACACAATATAATCAGCCTACATATGACTTTATTTTATTTTTCAATTAGTAAGTGGCAGATTGGGAGCAGTTACTGACTCAGATCCATTCTGGGTCATCAGCTACTCAGTATTTTGCCAGATTGTTGAGAGGGAAAAATAATTAATATGCTAATTAACTGTGGATCATGCAAATCTAGAATCATAGAATGGTCTTGTTGGAAGAGACCTTGAAGATCATGTTAATTCCAACCCTCCCACCAGGCCAGGCTGCTCAAGGTCCCATCCAACCTGGCCTTAAACACCTCACCTTGATGTAAGGAGGAGGCATCCACAACTTCTCTGGACAACCTGTGCCAGTGCCTCCCCATCCTCATCATGAAGAGCTTCTTCCTAATGTCTAATCTAATTTAAAGCCATTCCCCCTCGTCCTGTCACTATGAGCCTTTGTAAAGAGCTCCTCCCCAGCTTTCCTGTAGCCCCTTTCAGATACTGGAAGGTCACTATAAGGTCTCCCTGGAGTCTTCTCCAGACTGAACAATCCCAGCTCTCTCAGCCTGTCCTTGTATGGGAGGTGCTCCAGCCCTCTGATCATCTTCGTGGCCTTCCTCTGGACCTGTTCCAACAGTTCCATATCCATCTTATGTTGGGGATTCCAGAACTGGATATGATACTCCAGCTGGGGTCTCACGAGAGCAGAGCAGAGGGGTAAAATCCCCTCCCTTGACCTGCTGGCCATGCTTCTTTTGATGCAGCCCAGGACACAGTTGGCCTTCTGGGCTGCGAGCGCACATTGCTGGCTCATGACGAGCTTCTCATCAACCAGCGCCCCTGAATTCTTCTCCGCAGAGCAGCTCTCAATCACGTCGTCCTCCATTCTGTATTGAAACCACATTGCCCCAAACAAAGTCTCAAATAATTTGTAGGATAAGATATGAAAGGAATATAAAGCTAATGTATTTTGAAGGTAGGTGAATAAAAATACTTTGCTGCACAGGATCTTGTAAATATCAGCTTTATAGTGTATGGGAGGGCCAGGCTTATGTAGATTTGTTTGTTAGCAGGGTATTTTAACTTTAGCGAGAGATGCTGGGCAGAGCAGCCAATTATAAATGATTAGGGAAAGTAGGCTCACAGTGAAATGTTTGCAGCGAGGGAGAGCTGCAGGATTTCTGCTGAGGGGACACTTCTGGAAGGCTTCGGGATTGGACACCTCTAGCAAATAAGAACAGATGAGCCGTGGAGGTTAAATATTACCAAACTCTCAGGCAGTGGACCGAGTCAGAAAGTCATTTTAACTAGTGAGACTAGACATGGAACATCAATGGTGGCTCAAGCATGACTCCTCTGACTCGCAGGGTAGTTCAGGCTATCACTGCATAGTCCTGATGACTTGGTGCGTGTCCCTCGGACAGAGTGCAGGCCCGGGTGCTGCTGCCTTGTGCTCCGGGGCAGCTGTGCCGGGGGCCTGGCACCCCTGCAGGGGTAACGCTGCCTGCAGGAGAGCGATGTCAGAGCTGTAAGGTTAAGTCTGTGCTACCCCTAGGCCACTGCCGTGCTCTGATGCTCCTTGTAAATGATCCGTGGGTAAGGTTTACACAAATGTGGGGTCTTGCAGGAATGTTTCTGGAGGGCGGGAAACGCAGGTGTCCCCATTTGGGTCACTAACTTTGTGTATATACACGTTTATGTATAAAAGTGTATGTACATAGAGACTAAGACTATATATATTGAATTATAACTGCATATTAATTATGTGTAGTAAGTATCATTAATATCCACAGTAGCTATAATTAGTGTATAACAATTACATGTAAATATGCCTTCGATGCAGATTCTTTTAATGCAACTTCTTCCTGTCAGGACTTGGCAGCCAGTATCCTGGCAAAAACCTGTTACCGAGTTATTGGCATTTGCATAAAGTTGTTAATCCCTCCTCCTGCTTGTTTTGCAGCAGCACTGTAGCAGGAGCCATGGGAGCCGCTCCCGCTCCACGGGAACAGCAGGAGGCTGCCCCAGATAAATGAATAGTTCCTTCACACTTACTGTCCAGCAGCCCAATCCAACAAACCTGAATCGAATGTTAATGTACGGGGAGGCCTCCCGGCTGCTCCAGTGGTTCAAGGAGTGATGTTGGCGAGTTGCCTGGCTGTTAACTTCTTACTCGCCAGCTCTCAAAAAGCTGGGTGGGTGTTTGGTTGCGTTCGCACTGACATCCTGACATTTACTTTGCTGTACAAATTAAAAATAGCAGCTGCTGTTGGTTTCAGCATTATCGGATGATTGCGGCAGCACGGAGCAGAGAGCGTGTGGGCTGCTGGCCTTGCTCCTGAGGACACTCTCGCTGGTGGTAACTTGAAGAAGTATTAAGTACTCGCATTTCTCACAAGCACAAGAGAGAAAAAATAATGGTTTGTGGATGTGTGAGAGGAGGAGGAAGGGTAGGAAAGGGAAGAAATGTGATTAAAGGGGAAAGCGGTTTGTTCTGTGAAATGTGATTCTTTGTTTTTCTCTTACATTAAACAGCATTTAAAAAAAGGATTACTCAGCCGGTTAACGTTGCTTGACCTGCATTCCAATTCACAAATTTAAGAGAATGCTAACACAAAATGTGGAGAAAGAGATGGGTTTGTGTCATTTTCAAGGTCGTGGTGTGATTTTGTTTGGTTTTAGCACTCTTTTTCACAGGATTACTTGTGCTTTACCTCTCTTGAGCTTTCCCTGCAAGCAACTGAAAGGCAAATGGTTAAAGGAATGTATATACTGGCAGCGACTCTTCGGTCTGTAGAGGAGTTTTACCTCTCATTCTTCAATGGGAACAAAGAAAATAAGGATCACAGACAAAAAGCTAGATTTGTAGACGTTGAATGTGATGTTCTTTAAAACCATAAAAACTCCTGGAGATGATCTGCAGTTTGAACAGGACAAATGGAGAGCAACTAGCTCCTGGGGTGGGAATTCCATTCAAGAAAACCATTGACACAGAAAAGAGTGGAACGTGAAACTGCTCCACATGTGGAGATTTCATTAGAGAAATTGAAGTGGTTATACATGTACTGCATCATTTGGACATCTTCTTAAACTTATTTGTGGCACTGGGAAGTTTTATTGAAATTATTTCAGACAAATGGATTTTGCTCTGATTCTGTCGCTCACGTGAACCATCGGGCTATACTTTGTGTGTGGCTGTGAACCTTGGCAGGAACCAGCTAAGTTAGAAAAACCTGAATTGCTACTTTCTATGTTCAGTGAAGGAAAGAAGCATGTAAAAAGGTGCTTGTGTTATCAGTTATTTCTTTCAGTAAATGTTAATAATGTAGATCCAGTCAGAAAACTGCTAGTGAATCATCATTACAGCTTCCCAGGACTGGAGCCATTAGGTTCAGCTGAAATGTCTTCTGTCGTCATCTAAAACAAAAATATGAATTCCTTAAATACCTCTGTCAGTTTTGCCCCTTGCTGGGCTACCTGAACTCTTATGAACTAAAACACTCTTTTTCTCCCTTTAAGTATCCCCAGAACTACTTGTTTATAGAATGGAGACGCTTGTTATTCAGCCTGCACTTTGGTAATAAAAATGCTTGCTCTGTCAAACAGGCTGTGGAGTAATAGTCATAATGTGCTCTGGTTTTCAGAGAACTATGGAATTATTTGGTTGGAAAAGGTCTTAGCACGTCATCTGCCCATCTTTTAAATCCCTCCAGGGATAGTGACTCCACCACCTCCCGGGGCAGCCTCTTCCAGTGCCTGACAACCCGTTTGGTGAAGAAGGTTTTACTGATATCCAACCTAAACCTTCCCTGGTATATCTTGAGGCCATTTCCTCTCATTCTACTGCTTGTTACCTGGGAGAAGAGGCCAGCTCCCTCCTCTCCACAACCTCCTTTCAGGGAGTTGTAGAGAGCAATAAGATCTCTCCTCAGCCTCCTCTTTTCCAGGCTAAGCAACCCCAGTTCCCTCAGCCACCTTTTGTAAGGCTTGTGCTCCAGTCTCTTCACTTTCTTCATTTTGGATTTAATGTATTAGTGCAGTGACCTGCCATGTAGGACATGCAGGTCTAATTTCAGTCCATCTCACAGATAAATTAAGTAGGAAGAGATGTTGCCTGGGGGAACCTGTCATTCACTTCCTTTCGGAATTATTCTATGAAAAGTTGGATTTTTGGCTCATAGAAAACAGAGAAAAACTTCACTTAATGGCTAGGTCACACCCTAGAGGTGGTGTCTGGCCTCCAGCACGACTGCACAGCTGATGTTCTCAGAAATACACATTTCCAGTTTGTGACTAGAACCAGTCTTAAGGCTAGGGGTAGTTTTGGGGAATTTTTCTTACTTGTCTGGGTATTGTGTAGACCAGAGGCTGCAGACTCTGCACATAAGAAGGAGGTGGTGATTGTATTGAACTGCTTAAATGTGAGCAAGGCTTTTGTAGTTTAAACTAGTAGTTAAAAATTGCCTACATTACCCTTCCTTAGGAAGGAAAAAAATTACCACAAAATCATACCATCATTCAATAGTTTGGGTTGGACAGGACCTTAAAGACCATCCAGTTCCAACCCCCCTGCCATGGGCAGGGACACCTCCCACTAGATCAGGCTGCCCAAGGCCCCATCCAACCTGGCCTTGAACACCTCCAGGGATGGAGCAGCCACAGCTTCCCTGGGAAACCTGTGCCAGTGCCTCACTACTGTCATCCTGAAGAATTTCTTCCTAATGTCTAGTCTAAATCTGCCCCTCTCCAGTTTGTACTCACTGCTCCTTGTCCTATCACCACAAGCCTTTATGAACAGTCCTTCCCCAGCTTCCTGTAGCCCCTTCAGGTATTGGAAGGTCACTATAAGGACTCATTGGAGCCTTGTCTTCTCTAGGCTGAACAACCCCAACTCTCTCAGCCTGTCCTCACATGGGAGGTGCTCCAGCCCTCTCATCATCTTTGTAGCCTCCTCTGGACCTGTTCCAGCAGCTCTATATCCTTCTTATGTTGAGGATTCCAGAACTGGACACAATACTCCACGTGAGTTCTCACAAGAGAGGAACAGAGGGGCAGAATCACCTCCCTCGACCTGCTCGCTGTGCTCCCTCTGATGCAGCCCAGGATGTTGTTGGCCTTCTGGGCTGCAAGCGCACATTGCCGGCTCATGTCGAGCTTCTCATTAAATATCAGAGAGAAAGAAGAGACTTGGATAGACACGAATGAGGTGTTTGTGTAGAGGGATCAGGCCTGGCTGGAAGAGAAGTGCTCTCTGACCACAACACAGACATCTACACTGCATGGTTTAAGTTACTCTGACTTGGAATTCATAGCCTCATTGTGCCTTTATATACTCAGATGTACAGGACATTCTCCTCAATTTTGTGCAAAAATATCACATCCACAGGTTCCTAAATTCTAGTTTCTTCTCTCCAGATTACTACAGTCCTGCGATGCTGGGCCTGAAAACTGATCAGGAAGTCCTCGGAGAACTTGTGAAAATGAAAGTTCCAGCTGTGGCAGAGCTGATGGAAAGACATGGAGTCATGTGGACCCTTGTGGTGTCACGCTGGTTTATATGCTTGTTCATTGATATTCTTCCAGTAGAGGTAATCGATAACACAACATTCTCTTAATATAAACGCTGTCATTATTTGGTCTGCAGTGTTTTAGCAGTCCTTACCTACTGGAAATCAACAAGCTATAATCTGAATTCTTCCCTTTCCTGCAGACTGTGCTCCGAATATGGGATTGTTTATTCTATGAAGGGTCAAAGATCATCTTCCGCGTAGCCTTAACGTTAATTAAGCAACACCAAGCTTTTATTTTGGAAGCCACAAACTTCCCTGACATTTGTGATAAATTCAAGCAGATCACCAAAGGAACATTCGTAACCGAGTGTCACAGCTTCATGCAGGTAATTTCTCTGCAGCTTTTAGTTGTCACAAATTAAAAACAAGACTTATGACAACCTGCAAACTAAGAGTTATTCTTGTAAACTATTAATAGATTGGATGCCAAATCTGTATAAAACACCAGATTCAGAGCTTAAGTCAGAAGATTGAAATGTAAAAGATGTTAATCACAAAGAAAAACCCCAACAAACCTGAACAACAGGAATAGATCTCTCATAAATCACTTGTCCAACTCTGCTACTGTTTGCTAAGAGTGCACAAAACTACATCTCAGCAGGTGACTCCTACTCCTAAAAAAGTTTTGTGCTCATGTCAGTGCTCTCTGCTTAAATATGCCTGCTATCCACCAACACAGGTGCTTTTGAAGATAATGAACTAGACACTTGTATTCAAACTAGCTTTCGTGTAACTTCCAACACTTGCTATGACCTGTGCAGGTTTACTATGTCTTTACAGCAGAGCAGATGAAGATGCTACCCCTGTTACAAGGTCAAAGTAGCTGTTTCCACAGCACAGATATCAAAGCAGGGATTTCACGCCGCAGAATTCTCTTAGAATTCCAGCATGTTGTCCAAAGCCAGAATTTTAATGGAGTTTTCTCCTTTTGCCTCCAGAAAATCTTCACGGACCCTGGAAGCTTGTCCATGTCAACCATCAACAAACTCCGAGAGACTTGCAGAGAGAAGCTACTTTCTCAGGGATAACTCACCAGATTTAACCAGGTGGTCAGACACTATAGCAGTTGATACATTCCTCTATTTGCACTGACTAAAGCACACTTTAAGCTTTCCATGAGTTAACTGACACTTGACCAAGTTTTCCCACCTTTCCAGTAAGTTGTTGTTCCTTTGTACTGTATGTTAGAGTTCAGAACTGCAACCAGTAGTTCTGGTTGTGGGGGAGGGGTTGGTTGTTTGTTTTAAGGATCAAAGTGTTTTCAGACTAGAATGTGATCAGTGTCAGGACACTCCTTTTTAAAAAAAAAAAAAAAAGTCACTGTTCTTGTCTCTTCAGGGCATTTTGTAATGTTAAAAGAAAACAGGTGTATAAAATTACATATGCTTCCTATTGTATTAACTGTGACACCATTACAATTTGTACAAAATAAATTAATTTAATTTGTTAGAACCTCTTTCTTGGTGTGAAGAGAGTAAAATATCTGATCTCTTCCCTGACTGCCAACAGTTGACTGGAAGACAAAACATCTTCCCTTTTCCTTGCTGGTATTACTTAAGGAACTCAGTAATTATGGCAAAGCGCAGGGCAAGACAGCAGTGAGGAAGGCAATGTTTATTCTCACTAGCAGTTACTCTGTGCAGTGTATAACAGCTCTTTGGGTCAAGACAGCAGGGAAACATTTAAGCCCAGGCTACAGAAATAAATTCCTCTATAACCGCTTTTAATATTTTATATGCTTATCCTGGGTGTTCTTGTTCTAGCACAGTAGGTACCAAGTAATTTGCCTCAAACCTGGAAGTAGCATTTTTTACTTTGTGGTAAGGGATGCTGAAAAGTAGCTGCTGTACTCATACTTCGTGCTGGGGTACAGAGGTTGTACAGGTGCTATCTCCTCATACACAGCGTTCCTAAAAATTCTGCGAGAAACGCTTGTAAAAATGGCTACAGACAGACTTCTTCCTTGACTTCTTCCTTGACATCGGGCATTGAGATAAAGCTTCGGAACTGCACGTTTAAGCATCCAGCCCCAGGGCAGAAACGAGCAAAGCCGCAGCCCTGCCCCTAAACGAGCCACTAACAGCTCGGCTGGGGCCGGGTGCCTGGATCTTGCTTTCTTGTCCTTACAGAGCCCTCTCCTGGCCAAGGCCTTTCCATCTCCTCCTGCTGGGGAAGGGAGGGAAGACTGAAGAGGCCAGCGATTTGTCCTTTTTATTCTCCCTGTTGAACGCCCCACCTATTAACACCACGCTCCTTTTCAGACTCGATGCTATTGTCAGTTCTTGCCAAGGAAGGCTTATCCCATAGACTCGATTCCTGCCCTGTGTAGCTGGTACTGTTAACAGCAACGCGTTACTGCAGGAGGAACTCAGAGAAGCTTTAAACACAAAAGTTCCTTGGCCAGCACATTACAATGCACACAGACCTCAGTAGACCTACTCTGTGATAAGAATCCAACTTCAAAATATAACCTAAAGTGTCATTTACACAGTCGTTACGCTGAGTACTTTAGCAGCACTTCCAGAAAGCAGTGCTTAGCAGGGCAGACCCACCTACTGGCACTTCTCAGCAAGTACCAATTTAATCTAAGAGTTAAGTTCACCAGATCTCAGGTTACTAATACATAGAAGCTTTACTCGTTTCCAAGCCCAAACTCCAAAACAAGGGACTGTTCTGAAAACACACAGTCAAGCCTCACCTGTGCTACTCAGAGGAAAAACTTAAACATTTCTTTAATAGAACTTCACAAAAAGGATTGTTTAAAGCTTTCAAAGTAGCATCAAAGGCTTTAGCATTTACCAAACAGTTGAGTGTTTTTAAGAGTGATCAGCAACACCAAGATGTACAGAAAAAAAAAAAGTGTCTTTATTAGCATTGTTACAGGCAATGCATACATAAGAACTGATCCTTAAAGTGTACAACCCCCCCCAGCCAAGTTTAAAGCAAGAGAATCAGCAGATTGAGATCTATATTGTACACATGTGCAGTAACAGGATCTCTCTGGACCTTCCAACAGAAGAGACTGAAATCACTTTACAAAAAAAGGTAAATAAAAACAACACCCATTTTAAAAAAGTACCAGCTCCTAACAAGCTGGCAGAGCATCAAAAATATCAAACAGGGGAGTTGTCCAATCATAAAGAGTTCCTGTAAGGTTTGAGTATTGCGTTGTTCGCACCCTGCATGTGCCAGGCATTGAGTTTAAAGCTTAGTAAAAAACCACACTCCTAAGAGGCAAGGTGGAGTTTAAATTTTAAATTTCTATTTTGTCAGTTTTTACTGAATTTCTTTAAATGCATCATCAGTATAATTAACATCACTGAGTGGCAGCGGTACGAACAGTGAACCTTTTCCCTTTTGTTAAGAGTTCTGAGATTGAGTCAGTGTGAATTAGCAACATCTTTCTCTCTCTCTCTCTGGAATCTTGGGCTGACATGACCTTATGCCAATTCCAAAAACACACCCTTAAAAACTTTTAGCTCGTTTCTAAGTGGGTAAATATTTCAACTAGTTAGCAAAATTAAACACCAGAATTCTCAGAAGTTATTTCTGTGCATAGTTAAATGCTGCAAAATGATTTCACATTTAATAAAGCAGACTTTAAGAAGCAGCAATTTGCAAGAAAAGGTGCTCCCTTACAATATCAATCTTAGCTCAGGGGAAATGTGTAGGGTGTTTTTGTTTTCCCAGCTTCTTGCAATTGCTTTTCCTCTACACTGGGTTTTAGTGCAAGTCATTATTAAATGGTTTGATATCCAGCATGGCTCCTCTTTCTGCCAATTAAGTAAGCAATCAAGACAATTAGGACGAGACCAGCAAGGGCTGCACCAACTATTATAGGGATCAGCATGTTATTTTCATCCAGTTGACATTCTTCCACTGAAGAGAAAGAAAAACACCCATGTTAGGCACTACTGCACCAACAGCTGGCTACATCCAGAGCTTCAGGCTCCTGCTCTCAGCACATAAATAAAACTGGCTCAAGTTAGCTTGCAGCCTGTCTCACCAACAACCAAAAGGAAGCCAAGTCTAACTACAATCATTCCGGATGACATCTTTCTAGTACTTAATTGTACGCGCCCAGCTACTGCTGTTTCTGTTACAAACTTACAAGATCCCTGCCCTTCCCATCTGCTTTAATTACAGTTGCAAGAGGTAGGAACTTCCCAGAACTTTGTCCCTTTCACACAACTGCCTGCACACAGTTAGGAGGGAAAGTTAATGCTCTTCCTTAACTCTTCTCTAGACCACAAGGAATAAGTCCTAGGTATTGCAGAGCTCTTTACACACTTCTCACACTATCCCCCACAACATCTGTAATAGGGTGTGCAGAGACTAAGCACAGCACTCAGAAGCTGACACGTGATTGCAGAATATTATCTGTTTATATCAAAGTGCACTTCACAAACCTTAGGTGTGTCACCCTCCCCGGCCTGCCAGTGTAATCCTCTTACCTGCCCCGAATTTGTCTCCATCGATCTTAAAAACCTGGACCTGAACATTAAAGACATTGACAAGGGCTTCGTCTGTGACCTGGAGATTCTCCTCTGCGCTGCACTTGTAGGAGTTCCCTACTGTAGCTCTCAGCTCACTCATGTTGTTGTTTGATGCTTCAAATGCTGCAACTGTGTAAGAGAAAGCCTTATTACAGAATCCTGAAGGGGAGAAGCTGTAAGCTCAGAGCTCAAATTTGATGCATTGATCCCCAACATTTCTAACATGTTACTTAATGCAATCAACCTTTAATGTTTATAGTATCAGTCACTGAAAGTAGACTTCTTGGAAGTCCCTACCTTGGGCTTCAGAAGGTAGAGTCGTGCTCACATTCACACCTTGCAGGTAGAATTTTTCAGAACTTGCATTCTTTTTTAAAAACAAAACACACCAGTAGTTGTCATTAAAGCTGTTAATGTTCCAGTTCAATTCTGCAAGCATTTTCAGAAAGGTTTTCAAAGGGTAGGCCTCAACTGGGATTAGCATCGAAAGGAAGAGCTTAGTTTCAGAGACAAAAGCTACAGAAGGTTTGCACCTTATGGAAGATTATTTCGGGGGAGGGAAGGGAGGTAGAGAAAGGGGGACTGTCACCCCTCAGACTGCTGACTCGATCACCGCACTTAAGCTACAGCCCCAACTGTACCAGGCCGGTACAGCCATCTCATCTGCACAACAGATAGAGCTGTAGAGCAGCTCGGTTCCCCACAGAGATGCAGAGAGTCATTTAATAGCAACAGGTCTAGGTGATCACATTTGGTCAATCCTGTGAATATTAAAAGCAAGCATGAAGTTGGCAAACAAGGTGGATTCAGTCCTCAAGGGCACACAGCTCTAGTACAGCACTGAGGCAGGGCTGTGGAAAACAGGATTTCCAGCCATCACAGGAGCCCATGACAACCACACATGGCTCTTGGGCTGTACACAGAATATTAACAAGAACTCAAATCCAGTTCCAGACTTGTATGATTAGAGGAGATTCCTATTTGTTATATGCCATTCCTCTGCTACAGCAGAACTGTTCCCAGTTTAAGCAAGAGGCAATATAATGTTAAAATTCCCATTCCAAACGAAACAGATGTCTGTCTATATTCTTTCCTCACAACAGTTACCAAACCATCTAAATCCTAGTATTATAGCCAAAGGAACTATTTACTCCCCTTCCTGCAGTTGCATTTTTTCTCTCTTGTACTTGCCCCAGTAAGTTTTCGCACATAAGTCCTGCAGACCCTACACACTTTGTCTAGGGATTCTTACCAGTGCAAAGCGGAAGATAATGTTTGTTTTCTCGAAAGTCAGATTCAAGAAGGCAGACATATTGTCGCATGTTCCAGAAGAAGTTGTGTTGCGTGGTATGAAATTCAGCAAATCCAGTCCCATCTATGAGAGAAGAGGATCAGTTATGACATTACAAGACTCCTCCATCATCATACATTTAGTTTACTTCTGGATTGCTTGTACTCAATGCATACAGTACTGTGTTTGCTCACACATTTTACAGACAATTGGGCAGATACATGCACAAGTTACAGGCTGGTGTAAGCTGCATCTGAGTTACCAGGGAACAAAGGGCATCTTTGCACGCCTAACAAAGCTTTCTGCAGCCCTGACTCTCTGTGGCAAATAATCCACTGCTTTCTCCACACTGAGTTTCTTTGGTCCAATCAGCATAAAGGAAAACATTAGGTACCACCACTGCAAAAGTTATAAGAATACTGCTTTGACATAATCAAGGGAACTGGCTGTAAGCACAGTCATCCTGCATGTCACTTTATACTGCCCTGTGTCAGCAGAAGGCTGTGGGTTAAATGCACTTGCTGAAAAGTCTTCAGTAGCTCTCAAGTGACCCTCCGGTGACTCTGAAAACCCTGTCACCTCCTCACTGGTCATTACACTGGAAAGCAGCCATGCCACAGGACACAGCTTCAAGAATTTCACACAAATATGATGGCTAAAACACAGTTCATCATAACCAGCTATTGTACAGCCACACACCAGCTATGAGTGCTCATAGTTTTACCTATCTGTCATCATAAAAAAATGCAATACATAGTTTAGTACTGTATGTGGTGGTGCAAATTTACCCTACACAGATACCACCAGGTCCCTTATCACAAAAATACAATGTAAACAAGAGCAGCCATAATTTGTCTGCCACCATTTGTCTCATTATCCTCAGATTAAGCCACGGGTAGGAAAAAGCAGCTTGTGATCAAAGGTCCTTATAACAAAGCTTTACTGAACATAGAGGTTCACTGACCCTTTGGGACTATGCTCACCTACTAACTGGTGAGGCAAAGCAATAACAGGTCTGCCCATGGGGATGGCAAACTGGGCTTTGCATCAAAAATGGAGGGAAAGAACCTGTGCTGGGGCTGGATCTTAAATCATGTGGCATTTTTGTTGTTAAAATCAGCCATTAAGTTGCTCTTAAGCATTAAAGTCAACCCCACACCTCTTCAGGGCTGGCTGGAAGTTAACTAAGTCACAAGACTGTCCAGTTTTATAGTAGTAATAATTTTCCTTTCCAATAGTCATTCTCTGCTTTCACTCAGGTGCCTCAGGCCAGATTCTTGTATTCTACTGGACAGTCTTGATTAAATGGCACCTTTGATAACTGAATTCCTGTTTCTGCAGAATGGCCATATACACTGAGTGGGTTTGACAGACAAGTTTAGTACTCTTACAGAATGGAAAAATGTTTCCTGACAACTTCCAGAAGCACTGTTTGAATTGTTACTAGTCTAGTTTAAGTGAAGCAGTTAAATAGAGGACAATCACGAACACTACAAAGAACTGGGATTTTTGAAGAAGAGAGTTAACCTATAATAATTTAATGTGTTTTTCTCCAAAGGAAATCTGAAGGCTTTGAAGAGAGAGGAAAAAAAACCCACATACCTTTTTATCTTTTTTTAGATAGGTGATATTAAGCTGCAACCCCATGGAGGCAAGTACACAGGTTCCATTCGGACCAGTCACGTTGTATTTACCCACTGCAGGATTTGGGGGCGATGCAGTTGGTGCTGGGCTGGTTGTTGGAACCTGGCTAGTGGTCTGTTTCGGAGTTGTAGGCACTACAGCAGTAGTGGAGACCATGTCTTCAGCACATTCTGTCTCTGGAGAGAAAGGAAAACAGCCATTACCAAACAAAATGTGGTATGCTCTACCTTTTTAATCCTCACAGGAAAGGAGGACACAATTTCAAGTAGCTTTTCCTAACAGAAGATAACAAAAGCTGAGAAACACAATGGTAAAACACTACCTAAACTCTTGTTCCAACATTTGAGACTTTTAAAGCCTGGCTCACGAAAATGACAACTCTGCTAGTATTTACAGTACTTCGTGGTGACCACATCTGCTTTTATTCACATCTGTCATTTCACCTCGCCATCAAGTCAGGATAAATGAGGCAGTGCTATGCTGACAGAGATGGCGTTCCTGCTGTATGTTCACTGCAAAGCTGGGATGACTCCCCTCTCAGTCACTCTGGGCACTCATGCTAGAAGCAGAGCAATAGTTCTTCCAACTGCTGTTAAACGTGGTCTCTTCAGAAATGTGTTGTTCTCCTTCCCCTCTCTCCCTCAGTTACACTACCAGGCTGTGAGGACCCTGTGTCATCATTTTGGCAATACCCACAGTAACATTAAAAGCCCCTGAAGCGCTCATAGCAGTGCCATGGCTCTTCTATCCTTAACAAAGGGATCCTAAGACACTGCTGCTGCTGACAAATGTTTTGCTATATCCTCTCCTTTTGGGTCTCGCATCCATTCTTCCTTTTAGTCCAGCATTAGTAACCACCCATCACTAGGGGTACAAGGCTGAGTGAAGATGTGTAAGCGCCTTCTCTTTTCATCTAGTTCAGCAGCAACTTCCAAGGCAAAATGAGAGAGAAAAAAACAGTGACACTCATTTATTTGCCAGAGTACTCAGAAACACCTGGCAGCAAGATCTCAACTTGATCTGGGAGCCAAGAAGGTTCCTGCATTGAACATACAAGCCAAAACCAAAGGTCAGAGCAAAGACGTTACTGTAGTAGAGGCTTCTGTGTTCCAAGCCAAGGTCATCTCCACGTGTCAGTGATAACAGCTTGCAACTTTATAAGGACAAGAGCAACTGCAGCAATCAAATCTGACTCAAAGAGCCTGCTTTTAAAACATAATCCATACATATCTTGCAGATACTAGATAACCAATAGTCTCTGAACTTAAACAGCTACGTAATTTTTAATTATGGCTCAGAAAGAGGAACTGTGACCACACCTTCTGAACTCACACAGACTCCAACATATCACACTTTCCTACTTCTGTTTCTGAAGAGTCAAAGAGCAGAGGGAAAGCTGACGAACGGAGGAGTAACTATCTTCTGTAGATCTAAGATACTGGTCAGGTCCCAAAATATGTTAATTTCCTAACAAATAAACCAAGCGGCCACTTTACTTGATACCTCAATGGAGAATCTCTCCATCTACAAGACTTCAACACATGGAGCCTCTTAACAACCAAATCACTTCAAAAGGAAGCTTGTCCCACGTAGAGTCTCGATAAGGTATTTCTACTGGACTGATTTACAGCATAGTTCCTAGTAACTCAAGGCCAATTGGAGATAAGACAATTTTTACGTCTTTTTCTGACGGTTATAGGAAAGCAGCTGAGAAAACTACCAACAGATAAAATGACAGCTTCCTTTTCTTCAGAGCTGCAGATAATCACATAACCTCAGTCACAAAATTATAGGTACGCTAACAGAAGTTACCATTAGTAGTAATGCACAGCTGCACTCAATACTGATTCTTCTTCCTGTTAGTGAGACTTTCCTAGATCACTAGCAGAAATATCCAAAGGAAAAAAGGGAGAATTCTGGATATAAAGTTTACCAATAACAAGCAGCCTAAAGGACAGGGGAAGCCTCAGGCCTATAAGAGTGGAAAGAATCACAGAATTGCCTGGCTGGAAAAGACCTTTGAGGTCATCAAGTCCAACTGTAACTGTCCACTACTAACCCACATCCCTGCGCACTTCACAGAAGGAAGTGATCTGGAAAGAACGACAAGGCAATTTCAGGGTCAAGATTAAAAAAAGGGATAAAGTAAGAATTCTTTAAGCATCAGAATGAAAAATGTGCAGCATGAATAGAAAAAAATATCTGGGTGCAATTCCAAGATAGTAGCAAGAACATAGGGATGATGGTAATTTAAAGAAAAAAAATAGGTGTGGCAGTATGAATAACAGTAATGTGGAAACAAACACACAAATAAAACCAAAAAGCTTTAACTTGGACTAAATACCGTCTATACCCAAGGATATGGTTTAGCTCAGGAATATGATTTAGTAGTGGACAGGCACAGTTGGACTCTGATCTCAAAGGTCTTTTCCAAACAAATGATTCCATGATTCTACCCCAGGATCATAGGAAATCACACTTTTTTTTTTGAAGATTAATACTTTTATCAACACAGTGACAGCACAGTATGGAGAGAAGTAACTCCAGGGGAAGTGATCCTGGCAAATGAAAGTGTTTATATTAATCTGAGAAGTAATTGGGAATAGGAAAGAAAAAAAACAAAACACTTGACAAAAGTTGTGCTGCATTAGGAATACCCTCTCAATATAATGCAATATTGATTTCTTTTAATCAAAGGATTGGGTAAGAACAGAATTTGGTGGTGTTAAAAGGAAATTAGATAGTAGGAGATTCTACTGAAATTGTATAGAAGGTAAAAAACCAGCTTTTCTCAGTATCATGGCTTATGTTCAAGCCTGCTGATAACCGATCACTTATCATGTTTACCCAGTATAATAATGGATCGAGATATCATATTTAAAAAATGAGATAGTTCTGAAATCTGGAGTAACAGGAATCAGGTTGGTTTTTAAATACACAAATGTAGGTCCACATCTTTGCTGCAAACGAGTGGATTGAATGGGAAAGACTGACCAAGGGAATGATACACACTGAAATCTGAGCCACTCGTATGAGGTAGCCATAGAAGTCAACTCCAGTATCATCATGCATCAGACAAGGCATTTTTCAGAGACTTGGGACAAAGTACAGATACTTATGTAGAAAGCACTTGTTCAATCCATCACATGCCAGCACTGACTATCCTAGTTTGAGATTCATTTCTGCAGGTGCATAAATGGGATTAACTATATAAGAGAAGTTGACATTTCCCAGAGATCAGACTTCTTCTTTGCCCCAAAAGTAAGGCAAAGTGTCATCACTCCCTAAGACAGGTATCAAGAGCCATGTAAACTGAAGACTGTTGCCACAAAAGCAAGAGGACATGAACACATGAAGTAGTTTGTCTTCTAATCATTATAGCAGTGAAATTCCAAAATGCTTTTCCATACAAGCAATCAGGACAAAAAGCCTGACAGAGAAAGAACATCGCTGTTACAGCTTATATAAAGCCTCCTGCAGAAGGATGTACATATCTGCTCCCAACTGACCATTCTATATTGTCTGCCATTACACCACTAACTAGTTCAAACTACTTTAGTAGTGGCATAATACTTAGAAAACAACAGATATTTCTTAAACTAGGATATTGGCCATGTGCCCAGCTGACCTACTACAGAATGTGTTTACGCTCATGAACAGAAGGGATGTTCCCCCCTATATCTGTACAAAACCCATGGGAACACAGTGCGCTATCTTCTACTCACAGATGCTGACACCCCTACAGAGAAAACCTGAAGCACGTCCATTCATGTCAAAATATGCCACTATCAGAGCTTCAGATCCAGTTTGTACCTGCCTAAATATGATTATTAAAAAAAGAAAACTTAAACAGAAATAATTGATTACTGGAAATACAGTTCACCAAATACATTCTTCTGCTACAGGATACCTACTGTTTGTACTGAGAGTGCCATTCATGAGATAGGCTTCCAAAGTAACATTGCTAAAAGTAATATTCACATTCTTCATACTGACATGCTTGGAGTTGATGCATCTGTATTGTGTGCCCACATATGCCTGAATAGTAGTTTTACGCAATACTCTCTTCACTTCTCCTGTAAAGAGATTACATTGCATTAGTATGTACCAGTGTTTACAGAAACAGACCAGTATTACATCTGGAAGGGTTGTATAATGAAAACTGCAAAGTTTTCATTTTACCTGCAGTTGAATTATGGAATAAAGCAGCATCTGACAGATTGTAGTGGAAAACTAGCTCTTCAACTTCGTACTTGTCTGCAGATTCTGAGAAATTCAGGCTTAATGAGTGCCCTGCTCCAAAACCCAATACCAGAACTGGATGAGACGTGTTACCTTGGCCACATGAGCTCTGTGGCTCTACTGTTGCATTTTGCGGAAGAAAAAAGTGTGCATACTGTAGGGGGAGAAAACATCACATGTAAATGGGATGATGTAACAGCTTTTCCTTACTGCTTTTAAAATATCCTACAAAAGTGTTAGAAAACATAAGGCTAACATTCATATACACTATGAGATGTCTACTCATATACCTTCCAGTACCTGAAAGGGGACTACAAAAAAGCTGGAGAGGGACTATTCACAAAGGCTTGTGGTGACAGGACGAGGGGCAGTAGGTATAAACTGGAGAGGGGCAGATTTAGACTAGACATAAGGAGGAATTTCCTCACCATGAGAGTGATGAGGCACTGGCACAGGTTTCCCAGGGAAGCTGTGGCTGCCCCATCCCTGTGTTCAAGACCAGGTTGGATGGGGCTTTGGGCAGCCTGGTCTGGTGGAATGTCCCTGCCCATTGCAGGGGGTTGGAACTGGATGATCTTTAAGGTCCCTTACAACCCAAACCATTCTATGAGTCTGTACCTGTATACTGCAAGTAGTATGTTACTGACACACAAGTTTCTAAGTATATTGTTCTCTGAAATTTGAGGACAAAACAATACACACTCACAGTGCCTCCTGGACTTTTTCCTCCCCTCTAAATTAGCGCTATGAATTTGCAGGTACTTCTGTACAAGGCATAAATATGGAAAACTCCAGACAAAGGAGTTTTAAAGTAAGAACAACAGCAAGTGGTACAGCCTACATAGTTTGGCTATGAATTATTATACACTGAGAAGTAACTTGGTACCTGAAGACCAATACAATGTTTACTGGAAAGTTCTGAGCTTACTGCTTACAAGAAGAAACAGCCAAAAGCATGTTATGACAGCAGTCACCTCTGAATGCAAACTTGCATACCAGTAGCAGCAGGATTTCAGACCACCAGCACCACCGAAGAAGTGGACTATGCAACGCAACTCTCAGCTCAAATCACACATAGCAAGCACACCACTGTCAAAGTAGTATAGAATCATAGAACTGTTTGGTTGGATAAGATCTTTGAGACAGATTCTAACTGTACCTGTCCAATACTAAACTATATCCCCGAGCAACACATCTACTGGTCTTATACATACCTCCAGAGCTGGTAACAAAATCAGCTCCCTGGGCAGCCTCTTCCAGTACCTGGTTTCCCTTTTGGTGAAGCAATCTTTCTTAATATCCAGTCTGAACCTCCCCTGATGCAACTTGAGGCCATTTCGTTTCATCCTATCACTTGTTACTTTGGAGATGAGACCAACCCCCACCTCACTACGACCTCCTTTCAGGCAGTTGTGGAGAGCGATAAGGTCTTCCCTCAGCCTCCTCTTGTCCAGGCTAAACAACCCTAGTTCCCTCAGCTACTTCCCATAACACTTGGTCTGCAGCCCCTTACACCAGCTTTGTTGACCTTTTCTGGACATGCCTCAGCACTTCAATGTCCTTCCTGTAGTGAGGGGCCCAAAAGTATATGATTTTTTTAATCTTGCATTACACTGATGGCTAGGAAAAAATTAAAAAAAAAAGCCAAAGTGCCTCAAAACATGCAACTGCACTGAAATTATAAGCAATTCACAATTCCTTTTCAATAGTAAAGACAAAAAAAAGACCCTGAAAAAAAGAGTATTTGTGAATAAAAATTCTTAGTGTTCCATTAACAAGCTGTTAATATGGAACAACTTGTATGCACTGTACTAGATTATAGATACACAGAAAGACAGAGATATGCTCAGTGAGAGGATCACAGATTTCAGGGAAATTTAAAAGCTATGTGCCTATGGCAGTTCAGATTTAGTCCATGCGAGTATGACCAAATTCACCAAAAGGTAGCATTTTTGCCTCTTACATTTTCAATGAAAGCCATTTTAGCTACCCACATTCCATTGGTGTGGAATTTCAGTCACAAAAGCAGTTTAACACATGTATTGATTGTAGTAGTTTCAGGCAGCCTTAACCCTGTTTAATTAGAAGAAATATTTAGAACGTTTAATTAGAAGAAATAATAATGAAGAAAAGTTGATGCAACACAACTGAGAGGGGGGAATCTTTGCTGAAGCATTTCTTCGTACTTAATTATTTGTTCAAAGTTTAAATACTGCACACGTACAGAAACGTCACAAATTTTATAAACATTAGTTAGAGACAAACAGTGAGATACACCACCCTTACCTCTTTTTGCCCACTGCTTTTGTATTCCACTGAGAAGGCCACTGTCAGATCAGCGATTATGCAGACCTTACCACTTGAATCTTTCACCTCAAATGAAGAAGCAGCCTGTAAAAAGCCTGTTAAGAATGACAAGAAGTTAACTTGGTGTTACTTAAGTTTTTATTTTTGATCCCAAGGAGACAAATATATACAACTGTACATTTTAGGAGTGCATCCCAAACAGCAGTTAAGTTTGGAAACACAGGCATTAACAGTCTATGCTAGCTTCAACATCACTAGCAGATAGAGAATAAATCTAACACCTCATTTGTAAAAAGACAAAAGCCACCCAAACTGAAACTGTTGACATGCTGGGTCCTCAGAGGGCATGAAAAACTTGCAACAAGCACCAGTCATGCTGTTGAAGGCAGCTACTCAGCATTCACCCTACACAGCAACTATTCTGCGAGACTCAGCCAGCACTGACTTAGCAGATTTGATCCTGCATGGCTATAGCGCTCAGCCTTCCCCCCACAGCACACCACGCAGCCTTCACTCCTGCTGTACCAGGACACTCAGCTGTACTCGCACTGAATACAGCATTTAGAAAGCTTGGATTGACTGCAGATGTTTTGGAGGGACTGCCAAAAATAGCATGATGGAGCGTGCCACCCTTGCCAGGAGAACTTCTCTAATGTCATTGCACTCTCTGCACTTGAGAGGAGGACGGGGGGGGGGGGGGGGGGGCAGGACCTTCACACAGACCGAGGTTATGTTTTCCCGACTGGTTTAAACTCGCCACAGACCGAGCGGCTAACAAAAGCACAGCTTCTCCCCTTCTCATTCAGAGCACTCGTACAACTGGCCATGCTAGTACTCACTTAACAGGGTATGAACATGAGGCAAGAGCAGCACAGGACCACCCTTTCTGACAGCCCAGCATCCCCTGACAATGAAGCTTCACCTAGGAGCTGTGTTGCAGCAGGCTGGCTACAGACAGAAAGCTGGTTCTCTCATGCTTTGTTTGTGGTAGGGGCTAACTGGACAGTGCTCCTGTACCTGCAATCATACTAAGGTGTTCTGAGATCTTTTCTGCAGAGCATTTTGTTTCTGATTCTTAGTTTGTCACCACACACACACCCGAAGCAAACTTCACCACAAAAAGTCTGTACCATTTTCATGCTACCACTTTATCAGCTTTCATTTGCAACAACTTCAGTCTTACAGGAGACTTGACAAAAAAAAAAAGTAGCTACAAGACAAACCATTTATCTTAAATGAATAGTCCTTGAAGAGTTGAACATGTTAACCCATTTAGCTGCTGATAGAGCAAAAAGATACAGCTGAGGGATTATCCATTAGCTAGTTTCCCTCGCCAGTAAGTTTTCAGAAAGCAAATCCTATAACTTTAAAAATTTTCACTACAAAGCTATGGTGCATATAGTTGTACCAAGACAACTATTAGAAAAAATTTGACTTGGGTCAGCCTGACTGGGGTAGAAGGCACTTCAGTTGTAGGAACACAGCAGAAACAATTTCAATGGCACTCAGCAAACATCTTCCCTTGTTGCCTTCCCCTTAGCAACAATATACCCTCCCCAGCACTAAAGAGGCCAAAACTTAAGCTGGAATTCATGCACTCTACCCAGGTGCTTAAAGAGTCTAAACTTGAAACTGGAGCTAGACAAAAGAAAGAAATTGTTTAAGAATGGTTAGTGCAGAAAAACAATACTTCAAAGGTCGAACATCCTACCTTTGACTTATGTCCAGTTTATAATGTTCACTAAGGAACATATATTCACAAATAAAATATTATATAATGTAGTTCAGCACAGTGTTTGGAATAATCAACGCTCCTCCATGTGGAGGTTTCAATTTGCAAAGCTTCCTTCAATTAAATTTACACTTTCTTGAAGATTTGTAGCATAGCGTAGAGGTAAAGAATAAATGTCCATGGCTACTTAAACTGACAGTACCAATGGAAAACATGCTAGAATGAAAATCTTCAACGTGCCTGCTGACTGCTCTGTTTGAGAGCTTTAAAAAAAAAAAAAACTGGCAATGTTAGAGCTAAAAATAAACAAATAATAGGCAGTAAAAGAATCAAAGAACCACCAAAAAAAAAAAAAGAGTTTTGAAAAGAAATACAAGGGAGAAAAAGGACTGAAAAACAATTAAGAAAACAGTTGCTGAGCTAAAGGAAAATGTGACAGACCTGCCCCATTACAGATGAGAGAACAACAAAAGACGACCCAGAGGTACTAGAGAGCACCAAATGGAAGACTGGAATGCAGAGCTGACAAATCCCCCTCAGCAAGTTTAAGTAATGGAGAATAAAGGGGTATGAATAAACAAACAAACAAAAAAAATACCACCTGCATATCCTTGAAAAATCCAGTAGTTAAGTCAACACCGTGACATGAATCCTGATTTCATTAGTGTGGAAGAAATACTATAAAACCCCATTCCTTCTTAAGAAATGCTCAGCAGCTGTTGTATTTGCAGTGTCAGTGACAGGACAGAAGCACTAAGCACGAGACACTGAGCTGTCCTTGATGAAGTGGCAAGGGGTCTGTTTCACTGCCAATAAGCCGACGTACACAAGTATGGCAATCAGCACTGCGCTGCAGTATCAACTGTTCCCATGGGTTTGGGGTAGGGATGGAGAGGAATACAGAACTGAGCAAAACATAAGTGATATAGAAGCAAAGAAAAATCAGAGAAAAAAAACCCACCCCACTGAAGAACAAATCAGGAAAGTGAAAGAAAAAGTCCTGCCTACTCTTCACTCCATCCAGTTTAAGGCCGAGGAACAGCTCGCTGGGTTTGGCAGAGAAGCAGCTGTTAAGTTTGTGAAGCCACTTGCAGTGTCAACTAGTGATTAATGCATGAATCATCACCAGCCCACAAATAGTAAGAGCCTCCAGTCAAAATGTCAAGAATACAGAAAAGCAAACTGATGTTGAATCGATATGTCCTGGGAATACTTCTATTTAAGTTACATAAAGTGTTGCTCAATTTTATCATGGCCTACCTACAAGTTGAGAATATCACTTGACCTTCTCATAATAGTGTCGTGCTCTGGTATTTAACACAAAAACTGACGCAACCTCCACACTAACTTCAGACTTTAAATGCTCTTCATAATAAGAGTGCAGTGCTCTATAAACTATCTGTCATAAAAAACATACAGATTCGCACAGCCGAACAGCTCCTACTCACCTTTTGCTATTGAAAGTTCACTATTAATTTGGCTAGAAACACTACATTATGGCTATCTAGTAGAGGAATAACCAAAAATATGCTAGCATCGAGGAAATTTCACTTGGATGAGATGCTTCCTTTGTATTCCAATAGGTTCCAGTAAAAGGGCTGCTTACGTATTC
This sequence comes from Clamator glandarius, assembly GCA_033459285.1. NCBI lineage: Eukaryota > Metazoa > Chordata > Aves > Cuculiformes > Cuculidae > Clamator > Clamator glandarius. The sequence continues at coordinate 2,088,430 of JAUNZM010000393.1, read as the reverse complement.
CAGCTCCATATTTTCAACTGAAAGTCATAAAATAATCTCTCCTTTTATACCTTATTTCTGAAAGTATAGTCTCATGCAAGAAAAGGTTGAATGTGAAACTGTTGAAGCAACACCCGAATATGTTGCTTTAATTAAATCTAGCATCCTAACATACCTAAATCAAAAAAACGAGCATAGTGTATTAACACTGAGATACAATAAACAAGCCAAACAAAACTGAGACTTCCATGTTTATACAACAATTTGTCTTAAAATCTACTTCAAAAAGTTAAGTGAGCTTTAAGCTGAAAACTACAAAGCTAACAAAAAAATGTAGCACATTTGAACAATCTAAATCTAAGCCCTTTTGAATACGGCTCTTAGAATGGCAGGATTCCCCATCTCTTGGCCACACAAAGATGCTTTCAGGTTCCAAACTTTCTATTATTGAAATCCTGTTGGCCAAGCACAGCTGGCCTTGGGTTACTTTCCTGTATAACTGAAACCTGCAAAGGGAGAAAGATTAATGGCCACTGCGCTCTAAAAAAGCAAGAAAAAATAATGCCAATTGTTTACACTGTCTGCTTGCAGAGAGGACTTTGTTATTGTAGTTAATGATTTACTTGGTTGCCAATTTTTATTTGAAACATGACATTGACAGTATGGATCTCAAACACAAAATTTTATATAATTTGTATTTCATTACTGTGTTCATGTTCCAGGCTCATAGAAACTCTTTAGTATTTCTGTCTCACTCTAGAAAGAAAGGGCAGCAAGCCATCCAAGTCCACCTGGGCACATATTCCACATCATCAGCAGTTTAAGCAATGCAGGTATCAAGTGAATGGGTCTGTCTGCAGTTACACTGAGCGACTATGGCATTAGGGAGGAAAATAATGGTTGCAGCACAACCCAGCCTTCCACTCCCTGCAAGCACCGCAACTGTGTTTCAGGGTAGCACACCCAGACATTGGTCATACGCATCAAACACCCTGCTCAGCTACAGCCTACCCTGTAATTACTGCATGGCAGCACTCCGAAGGTAAGGGACGCTTGCTAACTCATGTCAGCACTACACAATCACCGTGTGCACAAGTTACAGCACTGCTGCGTTGCCCTGCACCTTTGCCCAGATGTTCTTTGGGTTCTTAGGGCATACACAGTGAGCGTTGCTATCGACGGGGCATTAATCCAAGAAATGCTAGTTCTTACCTAAAGAAGATGTGTTTCCCATTGCCCATGTGAATGGTAGTGCCCAGCATTGCACTCATTCTGATGGTTCAGAAGGATCCTATCATCTCAGTGCCATTTTGTGAACAACAGGCACCCCTGACTCTTAAGTCTGTGCCAGAGAAGAGAATGGAAAAATCCCTGAGGAGTTATACTTTCCACTGATCACTTGTAAGCATCACTTCCAGAGGGACAACTGGTACAAGACCTTTCTCAGAAGGCTGAGTTAAGATCACTTGCTTAGGGTAAAAGATGTAATACTACCTTGAGATAGTACAGAAAATATATATACTTTTTGAAAGATCACACTGCTTACCGACCCTAACATGTCTGGGTAACAACTGATGGCAGGAAAATCCCTTGACAGACTTAGTGTATGAACCACTTTGCATGACACAAGATGGCCTTCATAAAATTGTGAGACACACTTAACCTGTCGCTGATGGACTTGGAAGGCCGAGCACTGGCTATCTGGAAAGCACAGAAGGAAAAGACAAGGCTGGACTAGCTTCAGTTGCTGTTGGACACACTTGAACACAAACATGGTGGTGGAAAGGGAACACAGTTTAACTCAAGGGTGGATGAGAATACTTTGGGGGAGAAGAGAACCAGCTGCAGCACCTGATTATATGAAGTTTCTGATCCAACCCTAGAAGACATATCTTTGTCAATTAGCAGGAACAAATTCACGCTGTCTCAGATTATGTTTTCAATGCTGGCCATTTTCATTAAGGCGGCAAACATTTTGGTTTTCAGTTCAAGACTGCAGATGAATAACCTCCATCTTCATAAACAGATTTATAAGAGCACAAAAGCATTATAAAGGAAAGGCTATTTAGCAGCTGTACACTTGCCATTTGGCCAGAGAATTGCACAACTGCATCAAGTTTAGTCACATGAAGTTTCTTTATGGTTTCCTATCTAGAGGAAGGAAGTCCTGGGACAGCTCTACAGCAGCTGATTATATGAGCCCACTGGGAGGCCTGAACTCCTGTGGTGAGACCTTTTCCAGCATTCACATAAGTTTGTTTTGCACTTGCTCTGGTCCATGCTGCTGTAACACATCCCTCAAGGCAGCCCCAAACAATGCTTTGGAACAAGGAGTACCATGTTCATAATCTAAAGAAAAAAATCTCCCCAGAAGAAAGGGCATTGGTAAAAAGTCAATAAGCCAACTGTAAGTAAACCACTAGTCCTACAGAGAAAAGAGTCGGGGAAAGTACAGATATAATGCCGTTCCCATGTCACACAGACTGAATTCTGCCTTGCTAAGAAATCAGAAGCCACTTAATTTTAATACAAGAAAATGAAATGTTTTAAGTGTGGGCTACTGTGCTCCATCATGAACACTGGAGAGGGAAGAGCCAGACAAGTGTGTGCTGCACAGAGCCAAACCACACTTGAAATTCTGTGCTCCACTGCCAAGGCACTACTAATGCTCTCACACTTTGAGTCACAGTAGAAAAAGCTGGACTGACAGTCAGTGGTGCTGTCGAGTGACAGAGAAGGTTAAGAAACTGCTGCCCTTAGCTGAGATACTAGTCCATTTTGAAGTCCGATGAACAAAAAACCATGGAAGTCTGTTTTACCAAAACATAAGACACATTTTAAAATAGTAGGCCTTTAATTTAGAATTAAGATAACGCAACAATATGTTCAAATAACTGTTGTAAGTACTGCCACACACATACCCAAAAGGGCCTCCTGCCAAGTTTACGAGAATAAATACCAAGAAATCCATTATTGCACCAGACTTTCTCAACAAATTCCGAAATAATCACATCTGACTTGAGAGAAAAGACTAACTGTTGCAGTTAAGCTGCAGCAAGCTAAGGTGAGGCACGCCACTTTAGTGCTAGAAATAAGTTATCTTTAAGACACAGAAAGTCTTATCAGAGATAACAGTAGTTAACGTCTCAACAGAATATCCATCTTTTCTTTGAGAAGAGTTCCTCCAGTTCTTCAGTTTATCTTCTGCTACTGATTAGAAACCATCCTACTCACTACTGAACAATCTAGAAGCAGAAACCAAAACTTCTAAGTCAGCCCCAACAGGAACCTTGGGAGCGCATCCCAAAAGCAGCATGTCAAGGAGCCTGTGGAATTCTTACCCGGCAAGGAAGAAGTTACTCTCTACAAGTAAGAAAAGCTGCACAAGTCAAAGTTGAGTAACCTATCACATGGAGACTAGCACAGGAATTCACATCCATAGACACTGTGTGTCAACACACTTCAAGAAGCTTTCAAGCAAACACTACCTTAAGGGCAGCATTTGGTATAACAATGTTTCGAAAGCCACACCTAGTAGAAGTGGTTATATTTTGTGTAAACTATACTCTGGCTCAGTTCCATGCAAGGCCAGAACTGAGGAAAACAATACAACATCAAATTAGTCACTGGCTAGAATTTATCAAGTTTCAACTATCTCGACATCAGTTGCAACGTTTGAAATTCCCCTTCAGACTGGAGTTGTGCAAGAGAAACACGTGGATTATGTGTCAATAACCCTGAAATGGCATCATGCTAACTTTTCAAACTCATTTTTTCTTCCTCAAATCTCAGACACTTCATTATTTACTCACTGATACTGAACCTATGTCTGACTCTAAACTTAGATATATGGAAATATTTTCTCTAATGTGCTTGTGTTTCAGTAAGGGAAAAAATAAGGGAAAAAACTACACACACTCTAGAACTTAAAGAGCACAAGCAGCTCTGCTAGGTTTGGCACACAACCCAAGTGACCCAGCATGCTCAAAAACAGACACACAGCACCTTCCTCCACATTTCAAACAGCAGCAGCTGAGTTTAAGGAAGGTATATCATTTCCCATTGTATCCTTTCCCTGTATTTATTGCTGCATCACCTAAATCTTTTTTCATTCCATGTGCACGTTTGATACTTGTGAAGAAATTAATCACAAAATACTTAATGCTGACATATGAAATATTCAGCCTGGTGCCTGCCGCTAACGGGAATGGAAAAATGAAAGAGTAAGTGAGGTGTGGTGGGGCATTCTGGAAGAAAAAAAAAAAAAAAAAAGAATTTCTATTGTCTAAAAGTCAAGGCATTGCCAAACAAGCTTTCACATCTGACCCACCCATGCTAATTCTTCTGTCTCCTGTCATCCTTTACCTTATCCTCATCAACGTTCACTCAGGTGACTAAAAGGCTGCAAATGTCTAAAGAATCTAGCTCATATCTTCTCATTACCTCTTATTCTTCTCCCCTCACTACTGCCCAAGCCACACTCTGGCAGAAGATAGCATAGCCTATCTGTACTCCAAAGAGGGGTGTCTATTTGCACCACAAAGTTTTCCTCTGAGATTGTAGAACAAAGTTATGCAGAAACACTCAGCTACCACACTGGCACAAAGCCCTGTTTGTCAGTAAATAGTTACTCTGTAGTAAAGTAAACTAGCCTGTCGCCTCAGCTGCAGCAACCTAAGACATTGTACGTGCTATAAAGTGACAAAGCTAAATGCACTGAATTATGCTGGTAACTCCTAATTAAGCTGAAGACTAATACTGTCCCAGAAAATATGATCTCTGGTACCACTTAATGAGTACCCAGGCTGATTACAAGACAAACAAAAGCAATTCTCCATTTAAGCCATAACTATATAAACAAGCTATACAAACAATTCCCACTACATCATCAGCTCAACACCACTTAAATTGTGGACGCCAACCATACAAAGCAAGTCTGACAGCTCTGTAAGTCACTGTGCTCACCAGACTGGCTCACAAAGAGCTGGCTACTTAACTGCTCTGCCTCCCTTGTGAGTGACACCTTTCAGGCTCAGAGCGACAGAGAAACTGAAGTACCGTCAATGAAGATAAAGATATTTATTACCAAAGAAACATTAGAACATCTTCAAAGGCTGTCATAATCTCCAAACTGAAGGTGGATAACCGTTGTCAACCACTGCTTTATTCAGGAAATATTTTTGCTGGCTGCTAAAGAATTTTCCTTCACTGCCAAAGCCACATTTCAGAAATTTGATAGCCTTGCATGATGTGGCTTTCAAGACAAGAAAACCAAAGCAAGGTAGTTACCAGTAAACAAGCAAGATACACTTCCTCATAAAACAGACTTGGCTGCATCTTCTTACCAAGGCCCTAAACTCCCCCTATTCCAATGACATTTTGGATTTTGCTCAAGATACAGCAGGATGGTGGCCATAAAATAGCGGGGCGTGACAGGCCCGGCACAAGACGGCTACTTCTGAGCAACGACATCCATAGCTCCTGCATCTCCGTGCCTCCCGAGAGGCAAAAAAAGCATATTTGTGGGTTGGAGCATGATCCCTAAATCCAGCACCGAGGCTGGGTTCCCCTCTTATAAGGGGAGAGGGTGCGAGGGGAAGGGGGTGCAGACGGGGAGGTGCCGGGGAAAAGGGGGGAGCGGGGGAAAAGGGGGGGAGAAAGGAGGGGAACGAGGGGAAAGGGGAACCCGGGGGGAAAGGGGGTGCAAGCAGCGATGCCCTCCCCACAGGGCCCACCCCCTCCCCGCAGCCGGGGACCCCGGCGGGTAGACCCGTCCTCCTGCCCCCCCCTCCTTTCCCTGGCGCTGCCACCGCCCCCGGGAGGCCCAGGACCCTCGAACCGACCCCCGCCTCCCCGTCCCTTACCGAGCAGGGCGGCCGCCGCGAGCAGCCCCCGCGCACGAGCCATGGCGGGGGCAGGAGGGGTGCGGCGGGGCGCGGGGAGGGCCGGGAGGGCCGGCGGCGGCAGCGGGATAGAAGCACCGCGCTGGGCAGTAAGCGGCGACGGCCCCCGCGCCGGTCATGTGACGCGTGACGTCACGCGGCCCCGCCCGCGCGCCCCGCTGGCACGTGACCCGGCGCGGGGCTCGGCGCAGCGGGCGCCGCCGTGACGGGAGGTTGGGAAACTGACGGTGGGGGAGGGAAATCTCGCGAGACTTCGGGAAGGGGTGGGGCTGAAGGGGCCATGTTAGCGGGGGTGGGGAGGGAGGGAGCTTGGGGTTATCAACCACGGGCCCAGCGTTGTCTGCTGAACCCTAGAATCATGGAATGGTTTGGGTTGGAAGGGACCTTAAAGACCATCCAGTTCCAACCTCCCTGCCATGGGCAGGGACACCTCCCACCAGCCCAGGCTGCCCAAGGCCTCATCCAACCTGCCCTTGAACACCTCCAGGGATGGGGCAGCCACAAAGTCCTGGGATGTGCCAGGGCCTCACCAGTCTCATGGTGAAGAAATTCTTCCTTATGACTAGTCTAAATCTGCCCCTCTCCAGTTTATACCCAATGCTCCATGTCCTATCACTACAAGCCTTTGTGAACAGTCCCCATATTTCTTGTAGCACCTTTCAGGTACTGGGAGGTCTCTAAGGTCTCCTCTGAGCCTTCTCTTCTCCAAGCTGAACAATCCCAACTCTCTCAGCCTGTCTTTGTACGCAAGGTGCTCCAGCCCTCAGATCATCTTTGCAGCCCTTCTCTGGACCCGTTCCAACAGCTCTATATCCTTCTTATGTTGAGGATTCCAGAACTGGACACAATACTCCACGTGAGTTCTCACAAGAGAGGAACAGAGGGGCAGAATCACCTCCCTCGACCTGCTCGCTGTGCTCCCTCTGATGCAGCCCAGGATGTTGTTGGCCTTCTGGACTGCAAGCGCACATTGCCGGCTCATGTCGAGCTTCTCATTAAATATCAGAGAGAAAGAAGAGACTTGGGTAGACACGAATGAGGTGTTTGTGTAGAGGGATCAGGCCTGGCTGGAAGAGAAGTGCTCTCTGACCACAACACAGACATCTACACTGCATGGTTTAATTTACTCCAACTTGGAATTCATAGCCTCATTGTGCCTTTATATACTCAGGTGTACAGGACATTCTCCTCAATTTTGTGCAAAAAAAATCACATCCACAGATTCCTAAATTCCAGTTTCTTTTCTCCAAGATTATTACAGTCCTGCGATATTTGGCCTGAAAACCGATCAGGAAGTCCTTAGAGAACTTGTAAAAATGAAAGTTCCAGCTGTGGCAGAGCTGATGGAAAGACATGGAGTCATGTGGACCTTTGTGGTGTCATGTGGGTGACATGCTGCACATTGCCAGCTCATGATGAGCTTCTCGTCAACCAGCCCCCCAAGTCCTTCTCCGCAGGGCTGTGCAAATTCACATCATCCTATCCTGTATTGAAATCACATCCCAAAATGCCATGTTGTGACCCCACTGCCATGGGCAGGGACACCTTCCACTGGATCAGGTTGCTCAAAGCCTCATCAAACCTCATCTTGAACAGATAGAATCATAGAATGGTTTGGATTGGAAGGGACCATGAAGGTCACCTAGTGCAATCCTCCTGCAAGGTTGGGTTACTGAGGTCTCATCCAAACTTGTCTTGAATACGTAGAGTCATAAAATTGTTTGTACTGGAAGAAACATGAATGTTATCTGGTCAAATCCCCTTGCAATGAGCAGTGACACCTTCCCCTAGCCCAGATTGTTCAGAGCCCCATCCAACCTGACCCTGAACGTTTCCAGGGATGGGGCATCTACTACTTCTCTGGGCAACCTGTTCCAGTGTTTCACCACCCTCAGTGAAAAACATTTCTTCCTAATTCCTTTCAGTTTAAAACCATTACCCCTTGTCCTATTGCTACAGGCTCCGCTAAAAAGTTTTTCCCTATCTTTCGTATTAACCCCCTTTAAGTATTGAAAGGCCACAATTAGGTCTCCTTGGAGTCTTCTTTTCTCCAAGCTGAACAACCCCAACTCTCTCAGCCTCTCTTAATAGGTGAGGTGTTCCAGGCCTTTCACCATTTTTATGTCCCACCTCTGGGACTGCTCCAACAGGCCCTGTGCTGAGGGCTCCAAAATGGATGCGGTATTCCAGATAAGGTCTCACCAGAGCAGAGTGTCAGAACCACCTCTTTCAACCTCCTGGCAATGGTTCATTTGATGCAGCCCAGGGTACTGTTGGCTTTCTGGGCTGCAAGCGCACACCTCCAGGAATGGGGCAGCCAAAACTTCTTTCGGTGAGTTCAGTCATCTAAAAATGCAGGGAGTTTTTTTCAGCCAAAAATAGGCTGTAAATGCAAAGGCAAAGCCCTAAGGCTAGTGGGGTATTGCTTCTGCTCCCCTTATGTCTGTCCACATGCTCCACAAACTGTTGTGGGGTCAAAGACAAGCTCAGAAGACCAAGAACTGAAGTAGAGTCTTTGGGTTACTGGAGAGATGAGGTTCTAAATCATGGAATTGTAGAATCCTAAAATCATTAAGGTTGGAAAAGATCTGTTAAGATCATCAAGCCCAACTATAAGCTCAACACTAGCATGCCTACTAAACCAAAGTTCCACATATATATGTTTTTTGAATACCTCCAGGGATGGAGACTCCATCACCTTCCTGGCCAGCCTGTTCCAATGCTTTACTACTCTTTCAACAAAGAAATTTTACCTAATATCCAATCTAAACCTCCCTTGGTGCAACTTTAGGCCATTTCTTCTTGTCCTGTGGCTTGTTACTTGGCAGAATAGACCAACACCAAGCTCACTACAACCTCCTTTCAGGTAGTTGTAGAGAGTGATAAGGTCTCCCCTCAGCCTCCTCTTCTCCAGGCTAAACAACCCCAGTTCCCCAGTCCTTGGAGGAGTCATGCTCTAGACCCTTCACCAGCTTCATTGCCCTTCTCTGGACACTCTCCAGCACCTCAATGTCTTTCTTGTAGTGAGGTGTCCGAAACTGAAGATAATCATTTCCTTGGTGCTGGTGGCCACACTGTTTCTGATACAAGCCACAATGTTGTTGGGCACACTGCTGGCTCACGTTCAGATGGCTGTCAGCCAACACCCCCAGGTCCTTCTGGTTATTCTCCCTCTGTACTCGGCACTGGTGAGACCGCACCTCGAATCCTGTGTTCAGTTCTGGGCCCCTCACCACAAGAAGGATGTTGAGGCTCTGGAGCGAGTCCAGAGAAGAGCAACAAAGCTGGTGAAGGGGCTGGAGAACAGACCTTATGAGGAATGACTGAGAGAGCTGGGGTTGTTTAGCCTGGAGAAGAGGAGGCTGAGGGGGACCTTATTGCTCTCTACAACTACCTGAAAGGAAGTCGTGGAGAGGAGGGAGCTGGCCTCTTCTGCCAAGTGACAGGGGACAGGACAAGAGGGAATGGCCTCAAGTTCTGCCAGGGGAGGCTTAGGCTGAACATTAGGAGATGATTTTTCACGGAAGGGGTCATTGGGCACGGGAGCACACTGCCCGGGGAGGTGGTTGAGTCACCTTCCCTGGAGGTGTTTAAGGGATGGGTGGACGAGGTGCTAAGGGGCATGGTTTAGTGTTTGATAGGAATGGTTGGACTCGATGATACGGTGCTTCTTTTCCAACCTGGTGATTCTATGATTCTCTGATTCTCCACCAAGCAGCTTTCCAGCCATTCTTCCCTCTAGCCTGTAGCGCTGCACAGGGTTTTTGTGCCCCAAGTGCGGGATCCAGCACTTGGCCTTGTTGAACCTCATACTCCTGGTCACAGCCCATTGGTCCACTGCACCATCGTCACAAGCTGGTGTGGTTCAGCCCCAGGCCCCTATCATTGCCTGCCCTAACCTGGAGCTCCTCAGGGCCTAAAGGTCAGCTCCCACCATGGGCTGAAGGCAGCCACGGCTTTGCCCAGACCTCACCTGCAGCACGTTTGTTTGGCAATGGGCATTCAGAACTTCCATGTGTCTTATCCCTATGACTTGTGTTACACAAGAACTGCGAGGAACATCACAGCCCAGGTCAGCTTTACCAGCTCTAGGCATTTACCTGTGGTTCCCAGTGGGAAACGCAGCCCCAGCAGCCCTGTGTTAAAGGGGAAATGATAAATGGCTTCAGTGAGCAATGAAGCCCAGTTCTGTATTGCCTGCTGAATATGTTATAGGGTTTAAAGACAGTCTAAGGTTAGTGGAATCAGCTTGCCTAGAATTAATCTGGTCCCAGTTGTATTAAAGCAGTGGAAGTTAATGGTCTGTTAGCTCTGAAGAGATGCATCTATATATACTTGTGTTTACATATAAACATAACTATATATATAAAATACACATATATTTTATATATAGACATGTAATAGATGCAATCACATACCTCTTCCAAGTTAAAACAGGGACTAGTAATGACTTGTAGCTGCATGGGTAAAAATAATTCCACTTTCACATATTTTCAAGAGTTTTAAGAAATAACTCTTTTTTTGGGGGAGAAAAGTAGAAAAAAGGAGAGGTGAAGTTAGCCTATTAACATTCTCAGATGCTTGCACAGTAATGGAAACAGGAGCCCAGGCCATTTGATCACTTTATAATTCAATGGTCTTTCTTATCTAAGCTGTTAAGGATAACTTTCTTCACCATGAAACCTCGGGAGTACTTACTTCGCTACTATTCTGAATGCCATTTCTAGTACTATTGGAAAGTACGCTGACAGCAAGGCTCTCTTCAGCTTTCTCAAAATAACTGCCGTGTCATCCCTCTCCTCATTACAGTGTACTCCAGATTGATCAGCTCTGAGGCAGAATCCTTCATGCTTCCAAGCATACGTTTTAGAACTAATGTAAAATGCAGTTTAGCTACTACGAGCTGCTAAGGTCAAACCTAGTTGCTCTACACTTGATGACCTTTCCCTCATGTTTGTCTCAGTTCACTTACGCTTCCTATTTCCAGAAAACATCCTAGAGAAGGTTATTTGTTCTTCAGGGTGGCTTGGGGATCTGCCTTTCTTTTTCAATGCTGCTGCCGACAGCAACATTTCTTTCTCAACACTGCATTTTTATCTGTGCATTTTTAGAGGTAAAAATATCTTAGTTTGTTTGATTTTCCCTGACGCACTTCTAGCAGTCTTTACTTTTCCCGTGTATTGCTGAAAGGCAGAAGTTAATCTGCTAGAAAAAGAACATAAAGGAACAGCTCTGGTAAAGTGCTTGAATGAGTCATCTGCAGAGGAGTTGAGGCTAACGGAGATGGGACATGGGCTGTTCTCATGTTTTGATCACTGTTTGTGGAACCGGCACCAGAAGTACAGGAAGGTCTGTGGGCTACTTGACGTCTGCCAGGAAACAAAATGGCGAGTGAGGTTTGATGTCAGGTTTAAGGTTGCTGTGCAGTAGTCTGCCCCTCTGTTGGAAAACAGGTGTCTATAAACTGAAAAATGATGTATGCTTGGATAACTACTAGTCAATATCAATGCATAAGTTGCATCAAGCAACAGTATTATGGCAGGAAATAGGCAAGGAAAGAACATAAGGCTGTTAGTAGAGAATGATGTTGATCTCATGCTGTGGATGATTAGCTTACTAAGCCTATTATAGTGGTGTAGTGATAGCACAAAATCCAATCTCTATGTCATTGTAAGCAGAAATATTACCAGGGTGTTTGTTAGCTCATTTTCCTAATGATACAAGTCTTTTGCAACCACGTGCCAGTACCTGAAGGGGGCCTACAGGAAAGGTGGGGAGTGACTTTTTACAAAGGCTTGTAGTGATAGGCTAGGGGCAGTGGCTACAAACTGGAGAGGGGCAGATTTAGACTAGGCACAAGGAAGGATTTCTTCATGATGGGACTAGTAAGGCACTGGAACAGGTTGCCCAGGGAAGTTGTGGATGCCCCATCCCTGGAGGTGTTCAAGGCCAGGTTGGGTGGGCAGCCTGATCTAGTGTCCCTGCCCATGGCAGGGGAGTTGGAACTGGATGATCTTTAAGGTCCCCTCCAACCCAAACTATTCTATATTGGCCATCAGCCTCACTGCTCAATAACTTGTTGGCAAACATCAATCAAACTTGACAGCAGGGCAAGACATAAAACCCCAGAAAGTTATGGCTTCTGTAAAAGCTGGTTTGTGGCCTGGAGGTGGAAATTAGTGCCATCACTGAAGAAAATGTAGTCCATACCCAGCCCTTATGCATTTTTTTTTTTTTAGAGCTGCTGCTCAACCAACCTGCACTCAGTTCTACATGAAGCATAATGTGACTTCTGGCCCTGAAGAGCCATGGATACAGAATGGCTGCTCATGGGGAAGAACATGGGAAATACCCAGAAAATCTAGGAGCTGTTACTACAATACAAAGTGTTCTGCAAAGTGGAGGCAGAGTACTAGCCTGGAAGACAGTACTGGCTGACAATTTTTACCAGGAAAGACTTCACATGAAAACGTGACTCCAATTTCCCTGTAGCCTTTTGCTGCTCATTATCTGACTTCACTGAGTTATTTTCTTTCTGAAGAGACTTGCTAGGAAGAGATAACCAAGGTTATAGTACAGAGTTCATTCTCCCTGACACACCTGCCAATGATCAAAAACCTAGAAATACATCTATCTGCATAACAAATTGATACAGTGAAAGGTACATGATTGTTTTTTTTCCAAAGATGCAGAGCACAAAGAAAGGAAGAAAGGAGCTGCAGTAGACCAAGGGAGTTAAATTATAAACCCAGGTTCAGATAAAGGAATACAGGGGAAACTAAAATGCCAAACTAAGAAAATGGGACAAAAGGAGCTGGCAGGAAAGTGGCTTTTGGTGGCTAGAAAGGGGAACTGCAGTTGCCAGATTTGTGAAACATCTCCAGGTCAAGTCAGCCATCAGTCTGCATTCTCGTATTCACTTTCCCTCAGGACATGTTGGCCCTTCCTTTAGGAAAATTGCTTTTTCAACATGACACTTGTCTGGATGAGATATTCAAATATTTCAACTGTAAAGTTTTGAGTTGAAGTGGAAGGTTTTGTTAAGATTGGAGAGCCCCCTCCTGTATCCCAGATTCCTGCTATTATTATCATCATTCTATAGAAGCTGCTACAGTTTGTTCCAAGGATGCTGAATTGCCAAGATCCAGGTTTTCAAGACATCTTCTGAACACAGATGCACTACAAAGGAAATCCCTTATTTTGCCACAGCCTGGTATCTTCCACACTGGATGACCTTCCAGAAAGAAATGTGTATCAACCTCTGCCCTGTGGGCATAAACACACTGGGGGGGGATGTGAATCAAATAGCTGACATCAAACCAACAGCTGTTTGAGACTAGATGCTCAGCCAAACTCTATCACCAGCAATCAAAAAGCCATAAAATGCAGCTGGTTTGCTGATGAAAAAACTAACTGCTTACCTGTTTGGTTCAGCATGTACAAAATCTCAGGAAGAGAAATTTGAGGAAATCAAATTATAAATGAGGACCTGAGAAAACCAGTCATGATCACATGCCCTATCCACCTCTCCCAGAGCTTTTGAAATCCCAAAACCACTTTCAAACCGATTTGGAAGAGCAAAAAACTTCAGAGACTACTGTTACATTTCCCTTAAGAGAATGGGTGGAGATCAGCAGCCAGTTGAAGGAGAACAAAACCAATGCTCCTACCCACAGCAAGGCAGAACTAAGCAGAAAACCCCTCTGCAGTACTGCTGCTTGAGGATATTGCGGGGGGAGGATGATACAATAGGGGACAAAGGAAGACAGGTTTCATTGTTTCTACTGCCTGTGGAACAGCTCATTTTTAATTGCTATACCAGAGTAATATGACCAAAGAGTTATAGTCTACAGCAATTAAGAAAAACTGCACGTCTCAGCACTTTTAATCAATTAACATCGCTTTGTAGGGCAGAACCATTTCAATCATGTTCAAGATAACACCACTGCTTTTAATCTGTTGTTTGAAACCGTTGAACCAGGAAGCTGGAGTTCAGAAATGGAAGGCTGCAACACAGTCACTGCTTGTATCATTTACTGCATACTACTCCCAGCTTCCTCTGTGGATAAAGCCTCTGTCCATGACATTTCTGTGACTCCTTTTTTAAGACTCGAGTAAGACGGATCTATTTGTCTTCTATGTGCATGGAAAGCATAATGGTACAAGGTAAACGGTACAATTAACACTAAAGAATCAACTGCACAAATGAAGTGCCACATTCTCACACAGGCTAAGAAATTAATATTTAATATGCATCAAAGATTTTATTTGCATTAACTGAAGATTCAAATATTAAAATAAGTCTACATTAAATTACAATATTAAATATGTTTTAAATACAATAAACTAGATGTGTTTAGTTTATAAACACAAAGGGAACAAAAATAATTCAGAAAAATGCAGTGACACCAGATGACAGAACAAGGACTTGCAGATGTAAATCCACAAGATGCCAACTCTCAAGCAATGTTTGCCTTAAGAATTGGTTGTGGCCTTTTAAATTGATGCGCAAACCCCATGTTACATAAACTTAGTAAGGTATCTCTCAAGAAAACATTGGTCAGTTAAATTCTCATTTATGCCATGATCAAAACTCCTTTGGTAGCTCTTTTTTAGAATGAAACACACCAGTTTGAAAATCTGGAAAATAAACAGTGTAAGAATTATGACAAATGGTGTCTTCCTGATAGTTACAATTACCTAACAGATCTACAGTGTCTTTCATTCTTCAGTTCAAATCAACTTACATATATACAATATGTAACAAAGTACTCACAAAATCCTTGCTCTTTCAAGACAAAAAGCTATGTTTTCACAATAGCGAGACCATAAAAGTTTTTTTAAAAAAAGGTCTTTGTTTTTTAAAGTGGAGCACGCTGTACAGTAGATTCCCTGTATGTTATTTTAAAGGCAAACCTAAATGTTACGGCAATTATATAAACAGTGACAAACACCAGCTGCCCTGAAATGAGGTAGGGCTGCTCTGACTCAGATCTAATCTTTGCCACTCACACCAGCAGAAGTAGTAATAAAATAATAATCCATATCTTAGCTAAATAACCCAACAACTCACTACACACATGAACGCAGTCGTTGCCTTGGCACTTCAAGGATCTTGCTTCAAAACCTGATTTATCCAAACCAGACTGAAGTTTATAATAATTTGAAAGAAAATTAACACAAGTTTAAGGGTTGTCATGGTGCATACTTTCAAAAATTCAGTGTATTTCAACAACACTGCTTGTACATAAGCGTTCACCAATTATGGGTTTTAAAAAAGTTACCCAAGTTGTTTCTGTAGCTAAAGAATGCAGCATATAGGGTCTTAAGGGATGCAGTTAGAACACATAAATGAAGAAACCAGAATTGCATCCATCACAGAAGTATTTCTTACACAGGTAATTTTTACCTTTCCATCCAACTTCAATGACAGTATTAAACAAAATTGTAAAACTAAATGCTGAAGAACACAAAGGAGTAACTAAAAGAACTAAAAAGATGACATTTAAAATTTGTAAGCAGTCTTGACAAGGATGATTGATTAACATGTTGCTTTGCTTCTCTTCCACAGCCGTGCATGCAGCTGGTTGAATAATATACATCAACCTGAAATCTACTAAAGGGAAGGTCTGGAACAGTATAGGTATTCAGTGTCCTGAAGATATAAATGGATGATTTTGGTTTTTATTTTGTGGGTTTGTTTTTTATTTTTTATAAGTAAAAGTATTTCCTCTCCATTATGCAACATAGTGGTACTGATTGGGGTTGTCTTTGTCTCGTTCCATATAGTCTCTGTCAATGAGAGATTCAATCCTCTTTTTCAAGTCTCCAGGCTACAAAATAAGATGAGATTAGTAAAATAGTTAAAATTATATTTGCATTTAAACTACGTTTTACAAAACAGGACTGCTAACAACCATATAAGAAAACCCACCATAGTAAATATTTAAATAGAATTTCCTACTAATACTTAGGCTTATTTCTGTTCACAAAGTCATTTTAATACCTTAATCCTTGGATTTCATTCAGATATATTTCACATTTCTTACTCTTATAGACCGGCTGAATGGAAAAAATACATTACATACTTTTAGATAATCTTAGAATGGTTTAGAAAACAAAATGAGTTACCTTTACGGGAAATTTTAGTTGATTATACAATTCAGAAACAAGGAGATTATGACCAAGAGTCTTTCTCATCTTCATTATTCGTACAATAGCAGCATCAATCTGGTATTGCCTGTCTTGAAACACTCTTTCAGTTGTGCTGACCTGTTCCTCAACCTAAAGAGCAGTGCAACACCACAAGTCACATCAGCACATCACCTTTTTTGCTACTTTTTAATCAATTATATTTCTATAGTTAATCCTTCCAATGAAATTACACTTGTGTATTCTTATTCATCTTTGAGACAGAGGCATGCATGACTCATGACTGCATGCTAAGAACTACATGATCCTGAACTGTACTGCTAAAACAAGCCAAAGATAAAATTAATAATGTGAAAAAAAAAAAAATGTACGCCTTGTTTTAAATCTATTTGATAAACTAAATCTTCTCAGATTTTTGAGAGAACAAGTATGTTTGAAAGCCCAAATACAGCAGCCTTCTCTATCAAACTGCTCAACTCCAATTTCACTTTTTGAGATTTTAATATGCAGGGGCAAAAGGAAAAAACTCAGTGTTAATTAAAACATTGTTTTAATATCCATTTCCTTTCTCCCTAAGCAAAAATCATGAGAGGAAGTGTAGAGATTCTGTCTCTCCATGATAAACAGTTAACAAACAGAATAAACATGAAAAGTAAATACATACTGTTTCTTTCATTTGGATTTGGTTGATCTTTATTCTAAACAATTTATGCTTGAAATCACCATTAAAGATGAATTTATCTCCATCTTCTACATCCTTGCCCTTTGGATTTTTAATCAATACTCGTGCTTTTCCACATGCTAAAGACTGTAAGGTTCTTCTTAATTCACTGTCCTCTATGAAGAAGTTCAAGTATGGGAGAAAGCAGAAAAAGAACATTAATGTGAAGAGTTTCATGTGATTAATCTAGAAATATAATTGAAAAGTCACTGATTTTATGTTAATGTCTTGTTTCAGCTAAGTTCCAATGAAGTAACAATTTACAGCTTTAAGCTTGGAAGACAGACTTGGGCTCATCTCAGCGAGCTTTCTATCCAAAAGTAGTTTCAGAGAAGATTTTTGCATTAATGTGAGCCTGATTTATTGCTTTTGTTTTCTTTGGTAGTAACAAGGCTTCAGAAAAAAATAAATTAATTGATGACAAGGAACTCCACATGTCCATGTTACGATTTCATCGCCAATTTTAACACAAACTTGAAAATACATAATAAAATGAAAAAAAAAATAATTCTAAATTGATAGGAAGATGTTCTCTGATAAGGCAGAGCTGACATCTATTATAGTCACTAACTTCCCCCACAACAGGAAAGCAGTAGAAACAAGAAGGTGAGGAAAATTTTATCTAGTAAGATTTAAAGCTAAAAGCATTTGGAGAAGAAGATAAAATGAAGTCTAAAACATTCTAATAATTATATTGCAAAGTCTTGTATCAAGGTTATACATTAAAATAGCCTCTGCAGTTTCTAAATTACTTCTACTCACAACGTAAAATTATCACCAAATGTGTCAGATCTTCTGAACAGAGTTTTAATCTAAAAAACTCAAAGAAAGGTTTTGCAATCTAGTGCTGAAGTGCAGCATAGCTAAGTAAAAGATTATTAATTTACACACGGTGACCTTTTCCTTTTCTTAAACTTCCAGCTGTTCCATGATTACTAAAAAAAAATCTTTAAACCAGATTGGCTAAATAGACATTTATGGTGTTGCACAGTTTTCTTGGTGTTCCACTTTCAGTAAATGCAGATTGTCGAGCTGTGGGTTTTGTCCAAAACAAAGGATGCTGTTAAAAACACTTGGGGCACTTCAGAGCTTTGCTTGTGCCTTGCACACTAAGTTGCAGGTTCCAGTATGTCAAAGGGAAGGAATCTGCAACACCTACCAATCACAGAAGTGAAAGCAGGAACTACTAGAGGCTTTCTTGATAATGAGAAAGGCTGGTAAAAACATGAAGTATAATGGGAGAACACATCTGAAAGAAGCATGGTTACCAAAGAGAAGGTAACCACTTTTTCTCTGAGTGACAGTTTATGCATTTGCTAACTGCAGTAATGTATCAGGGACAACCTCATCTCTTCAAAGAGCCTGGTGGCAATTCCTTGTAACAGTGACTGCAAAACACAAGTTACAACTATGCGAGTTAATACAGATGCAGACAGTGATATCCTAAAGGAGCAGAAACCCATGTGATGTTTGGGTTTTTGTTTTTCAGTAATATAGTAATCACCCGTGAGCTCCTCTTGTATTTAGCCTGAGGAAAATTCATAGGAGTATGAATTTTTCAGCCCCCAAAGTGTCTGTATTTTGTATTAGATGGGAACAGAATATAAAGATAGAACAAAGCCAGAAACTCATGTAGAGACCAGCTGCCCGGACTGTTTCAATACATGGGATTTTTGATGTCCAGATACCCACTTACTTTAAGTGCAAGACATTTACAAAACTGACTTGTAATACTGTAAACACACAGCAATGTAGCTGATACTGAAGCTGAATAAGTAACTAAGTGTCTAGATGGTAGAACCACAGAATGTATCATATTCACCTCTGTAAAATCTATTTAGTAGATAATGAATGCATGAAAAGCTTATTAAAGAACTGAAACTGTAGATGTGGATGTCCTATCCTGCCAAGCACAGCACTGAACACAAATTGCTAAGCTTTATTTTGTGAAAGTGCTCGCTTAAGTGACTGAAAGCTTTAAGTAATATTGTCTTATGGGTTTCTGCGATATTGACTTGTCATTTATTTCTGTTATTTCACTATGACTCCTGGGTGAAATAAACAAATATTTTCTGACTATAGTGAGCAAGGGAGCTGGGAAGGACTGACTGACCTGAGGAACCCTTGTGGAAGCATTGCTAAAGCTGCTTCAGCAGAAGAAGAGTAACAAACACTGGAAAATTGCAAATGCCCCACACCTCCAGCATTCATGACATTACAAAGAACGGGCACCCTGGGTCAGAAGGTCCATCTAGCCCCGCTTCCTCTCTCTAGCAGTGGATGTCAGCAGGTGAGCATAGGGCGGCACATAAGAGCAAAGCTAATATAGATGCACGCTTCCCTGCTCTTCCACCCTGCCTCATCCTACTGCTCTGTAAGTCTCCAATCACTTAGGGCTCAGGGACTTTCTAAGCTAGAGCTGGTTTCTATGTGTTGAGAAATCTTCAGTGCTGTTTCCTTGTATTCTGTAAACTTGCAGGTTTTACAACATGTTGTTTAGTTTCACCCCATGTGCTCATTTTTATTTTTTGCCCTCTAGCTTTTTTTTGAGTAAACAAATCCTGATTCACAGATTTCTCTTTACCTTTTGGTCTATTTAGTTTAGTCCTAGCATATAGAATCATAGAATCGTTTGGGTTGGAAGAGACCTTAAACACCATCCGGTTCCAACCACCCTGACACGGGCAGGGACACCTCCCACCAGCCCCGGCTGCCCGAGGCCTCATCCAGCCTGGCCTTGAACACCTCCAGGGATGGAGCAGCCACAGCTTCCCTGGGCAACCTGTGCCAGCGCCTCAGCACCCTCATGGTGAAGAAATTCTTCCTAATGTCTAGTCTAAATCTGCCCCTCTCCAGTTTATACTCACTCCCCCTCGTCCTATCAACTACAAGCCTTTGTGAACAGTCCCTCCCCAGCTTTCTTGTAGGCCCCTTTCAGGTAATGGAAGGTTGCTATAAGATCCCCTCAGGGCCTTCTCCTCAAGCTGTCCCATGCGTTCCATCTTTACTCCTCTAAAGTCTTCTTGGATCCACTGTTATTTTTAGATGGCGGAGGGAGAAGTCTAACAAACCCTACAGATTTTCCAAGACATTAAAATAAGCCAGCAACTTCACTCTCTTTGAATTTACATGGAGCTCACTCTTCCTGTACAGGATCCCTCTGTTTCAAGGGCTTTCCTACTTGCTAATAAATCTAGATTCTCTTCAATATGTCATTTTTTCAGGCATACACTGCAATTCTGCCTGTCTGTCTAGCTCTGCACATGGTGTTTAGAACATTTAGAACAGTTTCTATGATGACCCTAGTGCCCAGGTTTTGCCCACCAGGATTTCTACCACTCCTGTTACTCGCAACCATCAGCCAGGGCCTCTTGGTTTACCCAGGTCAGTCTTTGAGAGTCTGGCTGTCAGCACCTCCGCCCTTAGTGGTCAGTTTACCAGGCAGCTGCATACAAATGCAGCTACATTTTCTAATAACTGAATTGCTGTTCTTTTCTGACTATAGAGGGTACCACTGAGCAAAAGGTCATCAAAGTAGCAGAAAGATTGGAGTGTGGGACCTATTTTTGACAGAATTTCTGGCCATAAGAGCTTACTCTTCTTTAGAAGTAGGGAGACTGCTAGGTGGGAATGGGGCCTCTCTAAAGGAACTCCAAATACCTTGTGTAGGCAGAGTCTGGGAAGACAAGAGATTTTGTTGTACATCCTTGCCCCATGGGAACCCTGTGGACCATGAACTGTCCTCATTACCTGCATTCCTATGCTGTTTCCCAACAGGGGAGAGAAACATAGACACAGCGCTCAGCGCAATGACATAATATAATATAGGTAGCCCCCAAATATAAATTCTAGCCTCTGCCTTAAAAGCAGCCCCTTGAAATCCTTTCTATTGTGCTACAGTGGAATGGATTTCCATGCAGCAGATTTTATCTGTTGTGGTCAGGCAGCCAAGATACAAGCTCCAAGATAAAGCAATAGAAGATGAGAATGCAGGATCTGGATCAGGCTGGGGTGAACTTATGTTTGTTCTGTAAACATTGTACTCTGACCTAATGAGCCTCTCTGGACTATCTTGATGCTTATCATTCACACTGGCATGAGTTTTTCTTCAGCTCCCTCAGCATTAATGGAGTGGATGACTAAGCAACTTGAAGGAGTGCTGGAGGACCTGGCCTGTACTGCTTTCTGCAATGCATCACTGAAGCACAGGGATTGTCAAGATCCTCATTCTACAGTATTTCAATAAATGTATTTCCTAAATTTTAATACTTGTATGTGTTCAAATATACTTTCAACACTTGCAGTATTGTGTTGATCTTAAGATTCAGCACGTGAAGGACTACTAGGTATGATCTGCTGGTTGATGCAGAAGTTCCGGAGAGTGAAGAGACAGTATTATCATTTTTAATGCCAATGGCTGTAACTACTTCAAGGAAGTGTAAAAATTTGAAAAAAAACTGCAAACACCTAAGAGCATAAGCACACAGAAGGCAAACACTGCAGATGGTTAGAAAGGAAATCATACTTCAGAGTTTTCTCTATCCTTTCTGCCTTTTGGTTTCAAGCACAGAGTGAGACAGCTACAAAATATACACCCTACACTGAAAATACTCTTTTGAATCATCTCAAAATGACAGCATTCTACAACAGATCATTTTCAAAATGTAGTATTTGAAAATAATAAGTACACACCATGGTCTTTACCATCACTTGAATTTCAAGAACATTAGCACTACCATGGCCTACACAGCTCATATTATTAATTTTGCAAAGCATCTATTTTATCTGCATTAGGAAGTACCAGCACTGTGTTTTCCTCAGGTCTTTTAGTGTCTATATGCTACTGGCTCATAAAGTTTGTCCTATTGATCATGGCAAATTTCTTAAAGTTAGGCCTTTACATAGTAAATCATAGTTGTCCAATATTCGATTAATACATTTAAAAATCAAAAGGTATTTGTCCTACCTATGCCGGTGGCCATTTTAATATCTTCAAAACTGAATTCATCTCCTTCATTAAACATAAGCAGCACTAATGTCTGAAAGAGTGATACCTGAAATTCTTTCTTTCCCTAGAAAAGAAATATCAAATAGTTAGAAGCAATATTCAGTGCATTTTCTATTGCATCCCCCAAATCTGGCAGATTACAGAAGCTATACAGTCTTTTTTCTATTTCTAGAAGAATATGCATTTTAGAACGCCTAACCCACACAAGAATCTGCCTGAATGCAGTACTGAGAAAAGAGGATATTTTTAAAGCCTCTTTTTTTTTTTTCCCCATCTAATAGTAGCAATACAGCAGACAGCAGGAGCCCCATAAGAATGGCCTTGTATTTACTTGACATCATTTACTTCCTTTTAATTACAATATATGAAATTCTGGTTTTGCCACCATCACTAGTTGATCTCTTCGTACTTTACCCAAGCTGCATTTTATAGAGATGAGCAAATTATACAAAAGGAATCTTGGTGTTCGTCATGGTTTAACCCCAACTGGCAACTAGGATCACACAGCCTCTCTCACCCCTGGTGGGCAGGGAGGAGAATCAGGGAAAAAGGGAAAACTGATGGGTTCAGGTAAAGACAGTTTAGTAGGACAGCAAAAGGAAGAGAAGCTAATAATAATAACAATATATACAAAACAAGTAATGCGTGATACAATTGCTCATCACCTGCAGAGACTGACATCTAACCCATCCCCAAGCAACGAGCTCCTGCTGTTAGCCAATTTCTCACTTATATATTGATCATGACATTATATGGTATGGAACATCTCTTTGGCCGGCTGGGGTCAGCTGCCTGCCTTGTGCTGCCTTCCAGCTTCTTGTGCAGAGCTTAGGAAACTGAAAAGTCTTTGATTTCTTAGCAACAACTAAAAACATCAGTGTGTTACCCACATTCTGCTCATATTAACTCTGAAACACAGCAGCTGCTGGGAAAAAATTAACTCTATCCCAGCTGAAACCAAGATAGTGTTGGATCAAATATAAAAGAAATATAAAAGAATATTATATAAATATAAAAGAAATTTAGCTTTACAAAAATACAGGGTGACAGTATTATCAGCAGCAGAATACTTGTGCAAAAAGGCAATGGAAAGAAAATGACTCAAGATTCTCAGAGAGCTGTAAACACTTCTGTCAACTGACAACTACAATCCTATTGATCTTACCATTATATAATACCTAGACCTCTTAAGTTTCACAATGAGTTAGTAAGAGTTTTCAAGTTTTTTTTGTCTTCACTCTGGCTCAGTTAAGCTGCATTATTAGCAAGGCAAGATACTCCGCGAGACAAACCAAAACCACATTAAGAAACAATGTGGTTATTTGACTTAAATAATTCAACAAGCATTTAAATTTTAACAACAGTCATTACATGACTCAGATCCTTCAGTCTCTACTTGTTTCAGTGAAGCACGCTAAGTGTCACCAGTACTTCTATGATCAAAACAAATCTATATTAAAAGTAAAGACTCTGCATTCTTTTTTTTTTTCATTAATTTCCTGCCTCATTACAATTTTCTTGATTTGAATGAGCAACAGTTTCTATCAAATGAACACAAAATGTTACCAAAAGGTATCACATTGTTGTCTTCCCCCGGCTAGGTAGTATTTCAGTCCAATTATAAAAAAGCCTATTTTCTACATAAAATAACTGTATTGAGTTGTGCTTTTTCCTCCACAAAAATATTACTAACTTTATAAAAACATTACTAGATTCCAAATAATTGACTTAAATTTTATCCCAACAAGCTAAGCATTAAACAAGCAAACTTACTTCCTTAAATTCTGCCTTCAGGACAGCGTGCCCTAAGGTGGTCTGCCACTGAAGCTTTCGACCACTGTGTTTTCCCAGGTAAAAGGTCTTAAATACCTCTTGAAGCTTTATCATCTGTAAAGCAAAGAGAGAAAAACATTTATTAGCATTATACCAGTGCATTGATGTTGGATGATTTTTACACATGTAATTTCTTTATTCTCCTCAACAATGTTTCGCAAGTCTTTCTGCGTGAAAAAATAAATCCAAGGAACAAAATTTTGCTCTCAAGTACATTGGTACTATTGTGCACAAAAGAAAGTCTGACTTCAGAACTAGCTTTTAATTTCTCTTTTTTAATTCTTTTTTTTTTTAAAAAAAGAAACCTCAAAACCACCTACTAGTTTTGTCCTGGACTTTGAATCTCACCAAAAAATCACTGGATTAAAGCGTACCTCTCACAACTACACAGTAAGTGTTACCATCGACTCCCAGGTTCTTCCTTTACCATGTCTTGTACAGATTCAAGTCTGATTCCAGTACTCTACACCCTCTTATTTCCAAGTAAGGAGTTTTTTATCCCTCCATTTTTATGATATGTTGCTCAGGTTGGGTCCTTCCAAAGTAGCCTGCCACTGAGGAAAAGACACCACGGAAGCAAGAGTATAAAAGCTTCCATGTCTTCTGAACTGAACAGAAACCTTGCTACCACCTTTGGCCTCTGAAGTGCTTGCCATATTTCAGATCAAGCAAGGTACTACAAGGTAAACGTTACAAAATTCTCAGCTTGGAAGCAACTTTTTTTCAGGCTACTGCCATTTAAATACAGGTGCTAATTTTGTGTGACACATCGCAGGGAACAGAGGAAGGATCTTACAGAATAAGAAAGTGTGCAGTAACATAACTATTGGCTAGACCAAAACACCTCACCAGTGTTGTTAAAGATTGACTAAATTAAGGTAAACTGTCCAGTTTTAAACTTTTAAGTGCTCAATTGCAGTGTTGAATAGGACACTGATTTTATTTTAATATTAATTTATTAATAATAATTTTAATATTATTATTTTAATATTAATTTATTATTATTAAGTTAAAAACATATATTAGGTGAAAAAATAATCCAAAAAATGTGCAATTTTTACACTACATTTTTTTTTTGCCATTTTTGAATGTTTAAAATGAGATAAACCCCATAAATATCTAACAGGAAAACATTAAATGTAGGGCACTAGGTCATCTTATGATAGTGATTATAGTCCCACTCCACTTTTAGAAGAATTCAAACACTAACCTCTGAATTTAAGTGGACTTCCATAGGTGTGTAAGTTGGCCAATACCCCATAGTTAATATATTTACTGTCAGGTCTATATTTCCTGGGTCACTTTGGTTCTGCATATACTAAAATACAAGAGACAAAAAAATCATGCAAGTATACTGTTTACATGCTAAACTGGAAAATATACATACTTAAATTAGAAAATGAAAGTTGGTAGAATAATGAAAGATTACAGTCCACATCCTTGGTTAGATATGCTCTACTAAGATTTTGAATTTCATCACTATTTATTGCTCCCATTCCCAGTTTCAAAACACAGCAAGTGGTTGGAAGTAAAAAGAAAAGTACAACAACCCTTGAAGTACCCCAGACCGCTGTCTTTACAGGGTATGAAGGTCAAAAGAACTTCACTCACATGCAAATAAAGAAAATGCTTTTAATCAGAAGCCAGGACAAGAACTAGGAGATCAAAAGAATCCCCTGGGATTTCCACAGATCTGTTAGACAACACATTTTCTTATAATTTGAGCATAGCATCAGTCAAGCCTGGCTGCAAAGTCTGAGACAAAAAAGTCACTAGAGTGTTTTATTACAGAAGCAGGTGTCCTGGCTCAGATCGCTACCCCAGTATCCTGTCTTAAACAAGGGCCAAGACGCATTCCCAGGGAGAAGCACACAACAGCGTGAGCATATACAGTATTTCCTACAAGCATTCCCTCAGTTACCAATAGGCTGGAAGCTTTGGGGCAGAGACGTATGTGGGTTTTGTGCACTTAGCAACCTTCAGGGAGTTTCTCTGGTGTGGGTCATTCACAAAGAATTCATCAGAAGCAGCAACAGTTTACAGAATGAAGGGCATATGTAATTTAAAGGATATTAGACGACTAAATTACTAAATGGTATTTAGACTGTAATTTACTTATAAAGAAATTAAAAATACCTGTAAAATAAGATTTATTTCTGAACAGATACACAATACATAAATTCTGTTCTATAAATATAACTGTAAGTAGACTCTGTTACTATGACCAGGACCTGCTCAAAAGCTCTTTTGTTTAATTTTAGCTTAATCCACGGTATAACACCATTAATTGCTTCCCCATCACTACTGAAAATTTAGTGCACACACAGAAGCTAAATGTACCTGCTTAAACTGAACCATGACATCTTTTGACAGTTCCATGTCCTTGAACATGCCCTCCAGTTTGCTGGTAAAAGCAGCGCCACATTCTGTCACACGAATTAAAGCAAAGATCCCACAATTACAAAGAAGCACAGAACTAGCAATAGAAGTTTAATCTGAGACAATTGAGCCAGATCTGCCAGGGTCCGGAGCACCCACAAGTAGGTACATGGTTTAAGGATTTTGCTCCTTTGCAGGTACACCGAATAAACCAGCCACCTATCTAAGAGATCAGGCCAATAGTTCTTGCTGAGCACAATGCAAGCTGGAATTACTTAAAATCTGGCTTAAAACATGAGAAAATAAGGATTCCAATTCACGTGCCAAAAAGTAATAAAAATGTAACACATCTGAAGATGCTTACCGTGTTTAAGCTTTGACAACATGGACTTCTCAGCATCTACTGATGCACTTTTTCCAACCAGCAGTCTTTTGGCCAAGTCTTTCTTATAAAATGCCTCAAACACATCTTTACCTGTATGTAAATTGAAACGAAAATAATATACAAATGAAATCATGCAATCTATTTGCATTATTGTACTTCAGGCTTGTGACACAAGCCTTTCTCATGACATGTTGATCATGAGAACAATATTCCCTATGCAACAGGAAGGAAGAACATGCAGACAACTAGCTGGGTTTTTTTTTTTTTTACATTTAAAGTATTTTCTTAACATATTTTGCAAAATTTTTACTTCTCCCCACCCAAGACCATGAGATGCTTTGTATTTCCCATTGCATCAGCTGCCAACCACATGAAATTATTCTGGAGTCCAGAAGAACATTCTCCCTAATTTAATAAATTGGTGGTCTGTTTTATTATAACTTAAAAAAGAGTCCCTATGTATTAAAGAAATAACCTTGAAAAGGTGAAGAAAAACTGTCAGAAATTCTCTCACTTAGTTTGCCAATAGCCTTTTGAAAGAAGTCATACAGACACTTACAAACTTTCACACTTTAAATCAGAGTTTCCGTAAATCACAGAATCATAGAATCATAGAATAACCAGGTTGGAAGAGACCCACCGGATCATCGAGTCCAACCATTCCTATCAAACACAAATCATTTCAGTTGACAGCGCAAAGACATCAGTAAGTTGTCTCGCTTTCAAGAGAAAGGCATCCACTGTGACTCAAGGCACTCTTTGTGCTGCCACAACATCCCCTCCTAATTCCTTGCAAACGCCTTCAATATGCCTGTAGCAATGTCTTTAGAGCTCTCCCATCCTACTCTTGGGTAAAGAGCTGTTTCATGACACACCATCAAGATATTATGGAAAAGTCCAGCACCCAGAAACTAACTACTAATTACCATTTGTCTTAAAAGGCCACTAGATATCTCAAAATAAATTTGCACTTTTAGCTCAGTACTCTTTATATATTAAGAGAAATACAGTTGGTTAAAGTTTCAGGTTAACAGAAATTAATCTCTTCAGCTGACAAAGTGCCAGCAATACTGTCTTAATTCACTGTTTCCATTCAACAACCTTCGCGCTTGACAAAAATAATGATGCAAATTACATTACTTTGATTGATTTCTTGTGTGCTTTCCAATTATTACTGTACTTGTTTAGGATTTTACGAGGAAAGAACCCCACAGCGCTCAGAACAAACTAATATACAACTGCTTAGTCTACTCTGACCCAGCATACATGTCTCACTTCCCTCAAAACAATGACCATGCATCTCTGTAGGATGCAACCACATATTTTATCTGATATCCAACCTAGCAAAAAAAGATTCTCCTAACACATACAAGGGTTATGTTCAGATAAGGACAAACATCAGGGAAATGTGCTTCAAAGGCAATAGAACACAGCAATAACATTTTCTCCCACCATTCTGGGACCTCCTCTGTGTTCATTCTCGGTCACAATGAGAAAAGACGAGTCATTAGTTGCTGCATTTTCATGTACTTTGCACTTATGACATACTGATGTGGGCAGGGAAGAGAAAATCTGTACTAACCTTTCTGTTCTCTGTTATTATAAGAGAGGTTGTGGCTACAGATACAGATAATTTATGGGAAAGGAAACACTTCCACCCACAGCTCTAACTCTAAGGTCTCCACACACAGATTGTACAAGGTCTGTAACTTGCCAGTCTCCATAAAACAGGTTTGTCCTCCCTGGTCTATTTATTGTGCTCCTTCAGATGTAAGGAAACCTGAAGACCAAGACTAACAGAAAGTCGTGCTAAAAAAGATCTCTTACACTAAGCGGTTCTGCTAGTAGCAATGAAAACATTTTTAATTGCATCAACTGAACAGATATTTCTTACCGTGAATGAATCTAAATATGATCATGATTTTGTCAAGGATTCTTTCCAGCTCTTCATCGGTTGCTTCTTTATTACCAGCTCTTAACTTGGAATCCACATATTTTGCTACAAATAAATAAAACCCTTTAACAGCTTACAAAAACATTCTAAAATCACCAACTTAAGCACTTCCCACTTGAAATATTACTATCTATATATTAAGATATAGGTCAAGGGCTAAATTTTCTATTTTATGTTTTGCCATCCTTACATTCAGTGGAATTATAATGCCTGACTGCACTACTGCCATCACGGAGAAATATCACAAAAAGGAACCATCCAAGAAAAAAGCTCCGCAGCAAAATCATTAAAATTAACGCATTAAAACTTCCCACATTTTGTGTGATAGCCACAGCAAGCACATTACTTGTTGAAAGACAGTGTTTCAGAAGCCTACAATGCATACAAACGTATTTTATGAGAAACAGAAACAAACAACACAGACAACTATATTTTTGTAGACCTTTACCACGTCCCTCATGCTCCTGAGTAGGAGCATACCAAATTTTAAACAGAAGCAACGCTTTCAAGTTAGTAGCTTCAGAATGCCAGAAATAAGGTTAAGCCATGAGTTTAGCCAAGTATTTATTAAACCCCATTAGCATCTTTATACAACCCTCTGGGTAAGAAGGAAACATTTGCAATAGCTGAAACACCACAATCCACAAATGCCAGCATCACGGCTCTAACCTGAGTCACTAGGTTGTAACATTTGTCCTATATAAGGTTGATTTTACAAGAAAGCCACAAAGTAAGCTGATGGAGGGCAAAAGGATGCTCAGAGGAAAAAAAAAAAACAACCCAACCTATGAGTGGAATCCTCTCCTGGTGTAAAATGCCACAGCTCCAGTGGCAGCAGGCAAAACAGAGTCAGAACAGCTTTTGCCAGACCAGGAATAAATTCGGTAAAAGTATTTTTAAGTTGTTTTTATTATTTCTCGTCTTAGTGAGCACTAGTTCCTCTTTCAAGGTAATGATTTTCTTCTCCCTTCTACTAAAACTCCTCGTCTCTGTAGCCTTCAAAAATCACTCTCCTAGCTTCAGCCTTCAAGGCAGGTGGGCTGTCATTACTCCTTTCTCTCTGTAACATCCAAGTAACTCCTCTACTACCAGAATTAAAACCACTTCTCTTTTTTCTTGCCACAGCTACTCATCCCCATAACCATTTATTCCACTCGTAGCATCAGCATTACACTCTGTGAGCAGCTGTTAGCACCAGGGACCGTGCAGGAAGCAGAGTGCAGGGACAGCAAAGTTCGCATGCTCCATCGGGATGCAGCGCGCACACACGCCCAACAGCCACACAAGCTTTTCAATCCCACAAGGCTCCCAGGTTAACTTTTGCTTCATATCCCCAAAACGAGCCTCCTGAAGCAGAATGCGTACTGCGTCACTATTGCACTAGCACACTCAGCAGCATTATCTTATCATGCTTTCTAAAGATTTTTGAAATATTTCACAGAAAAATATTTGTGTACCTATCAATTCTGCAGGCTTATTTGGTCTCTTGTTGATAAATGTTTCAAAGGACTCCTTCATCAAGTTTATAAATTTTTCATTTTTCTGAAAGCACACTTCTATGATATGGTCCACTTTATCCTTAAAATCTAGTAGCTCTTGCACCATATCCTTGTCCTTTTCAGGATTAACCACTATTGTTGTCCCAAAGTTCTGTAAAACAAACACTTTTGATAATAAAATACTTTCGATCGCTACCTATCTCTCACAACAGACACATTCACCGTTGCAGAATTTATTATAAGTAAAAATAATTTTTTTACAGAGCTACTTATGTGACTTCAAGTTTTCAAAAAAATGAGATGCACTGAAATTTAAAATAAAAACCCAGACACACATTAATGGATTTCAAAATGTTTGCTTCAAAATGTTTGATTTTAAGATTATATACATTTAAGACAAAAGCTAAAAACTAAAACCAAACTACAGTAGACATGACTGGATGATGTACAAGTTTACAGTTAAATCCACTACATGATTAATGTAAAGGAAATTATATTGAAACTGCCTCAGAAATATTAAGTATAATGGAAAACTTGGCACTATTTTCCTTAAATCCTTTCAAGAGCTCCATTGATGGAACAAGTGGTGAAAATTCAACCGCTGCTCATCACTCCAAGATTTCTCTTTCAGCAAGCAAAAAAAAAACAAACCACCTAGCAGACCTACAATAAAACAAAACTTTCCTATTTGCAAGAGGCAACCACAGACTTGACTTTCTTTTCTTGTTCCTACACTTATTATCTTAAAGTTAGAGATAGAATACCATTTGTCTAGTGAACCAGAATATCCCCTATGGGAGGATTTTAACCTATTGGACAATTTACAATCATTAGAAACCCTAGACAGAATGACCAGTTTTCTAAGGTGAGGAAGAGGAACACCTGCACAGTAACAGCAGAATAGTTTTCAACTGGTGTATTTTCATCAACTAAAGTACGTTAGCCACAACAACAGTCAAAGAGAGATGAGGAAATTCTTCCCAACCTCAGAATTTCCACTGCAGTATCTAATTATCCACTGTGATCTTTCACTGAGATCCTTCTCAAGTTCAGTGTGAAGCAAGACAAGCACAATGCTGCCCACGGTCCTCAGGTTCAAGATGCAGACCACAGAATGGTTTGGGTTGGAAGGGACCTCCGAATATCATCTAGTGCATCATATCTTACACGCAGCACAATTGCCCCTTCATTAACACAGCAGCTGGACATCTGACAGTCTCTACCAGCAGGCAAACCGGGATACAGAGAAGCTAAGGGGCACCTCTGAAATCATAAAATGGTGACTACAGTAGAGCATAGCCCTTCACCCCAGCAATCTGGCACACTCTCTGAGCTTTTTCTTACACTGGTTCACAAAAGTTCTTGAAGTCTCTCTCTCATGCATTCTGACTATATATACATAATGCATGTTTGAAAGGAGGAAACTACTGACACTACAGAAAATGGTTCCTAGATTTTTGAGTCTGTAAAAAAAATTGTTAAAAACAAAGCCATAAAAGGTCTTACTCCACGAGATATAAGGTATGATAAACCAATTTTACAAGTTGTTGTCGTGAAAGGAAAAGTTCTGGCTCTCCTTCCCTTATTTTCTTTCCCTTCCTGAATGCCTGCTTCTTTCCTTGGGCCTGCATGAGAACTTTTCTGTGATCCTCTTCAGCTCACTAAACCTGGCATAAATCCAACCTTGCCCAGGTACTGTGTTAAAATATATCACAAAGGAGTCTACGGAGTGGCACACAGCACAAAAATTAAGTCAGAAGCATCATCTGGGAGCAAGGAAGAAGAAAGATATTCATATTCCCAGCCATGGCAAGTGGTTCAATTGGCAGCAGTTGTTCATGGATCCACAGTCTGCATTTAGGGACACTGGACAACCCCATGTGGAGCAAACCCCACCTCAGTTCTGGGGTTAGAGGGGGGACTATGTCCCACACACACGGGCTGGACACTGGTGCACCATGCAGGACTCACGACATGGGCAGGAAAGGCACATCTGCAATGAACTGATGTTGTATGCTTAGTCCTGAAGACTTACGAACACATGGAAAATTCAGGAGAGAACTACCACACCGGGAATTATCAACTCTGGAGTGAAACACCTTCTGTGAAGCTTTCGTGCTTTCTTCTTGCAGACAACTACAAGTTCTCTGGGGCGGCATACTACATGCATATTATGCCTAGCTAAACAAACTTGAAATATCTAAATATATGACTTTGATGATGGATTATTTTCCAAAGGAATATTCCGTTCAGCATAGCTTAAACATTCATCAACATTGCCATAGGCTGGTTACATGTATAACTTCTAACCTGCAATAGAATTGCTAGGCTCTCACATTCCACTGATTTTGCAGATATGCAAATGTTTGACTGTATTTGCAGCAAAACACAACACGTAGTGCAATGCAGTGTACTTAAAACACATGTGCATGTTGCTCTATTTAAAAGCAAAGTGAACCAAAGTAACTTCTTTTATAACATTCAAACTTATAAGGAAAGCAACTTCCAAGTAGAAATTTAAACCCCAAACTTAGATGTTGCTGTTTCTCATTATGTGACTGTCATTGGTGGAGGGAGGGAGCATTAACATCTCTCCACATTATTTACTTAGAACAGAATTATGACGCGCACACCTACATGACATTATTTTTGGTTTTGACAGAAGAAATATATGATAATAGCATAAATTTTGACATTAGTAAGAGATCTTTGAAATACCTTGATGTATTCACTCCAATGTTGCAGAAGGATCTGCTGCCCGCCTTTTACCCGGCTGAACAGCTGGTATGTCTGGGTCAAATCTGATATTCTATTCTCATCGAGCAGGTTATCAAGACCTAAAAAAATAAAATGAGAATAAAGTGCAAATTTGAACACAGTTGAAAAGTTAAGATACATATAGAGATTTTTCTAATGAAATGCATAAAGACCCTCCAAGGTGCTTAAAAAGCATGACATTTTAAAAACCAAATTTCTGAATACAAGTGATATTCTCAAGATTAACACATTCCCATGTTTAAACTGCCTGGAGTGATTTGTGATATAATATTTTAAAACTATTTCAACTGAAGTACTTTCCCAACAAGGTGCTGACTGTAAGTCTTGTGCAGAACTTTTATGAACAATACTTGATTTGAAGTGTAGTTTTAGCAAGAGATATCATAGAACATCTAAAGAATGCCAGGAAACAGTAAGCTAAGTAAACTGCCCCAAACTAAAAGTAAAGATAAATACTTTGCAAGTGGAGTGTGGCGAGCCATCTTTTTAGATTCGATTCATCCAACATGAGATTATGCCTTGGATCAACGAATGGAAAAGCAAAGCTCAACACAAAACACGAAGCATACCAACTACACACACATTTTTAAATTTAGAACATGATGAATATAGTACCAGTACAATCAGAGGCACATTGTCTGGTGTTGGTGACAGAGGCTTTAGTAATACGGTACAGCAGCAGCATCAAAGATTTCTGGATTTTTTTTTAAATCCAGAAAGTTTGATTTTAAACAGGTTGACAATTCATATCATCAATGTAGCTGACACTGTACAATATACTTCATTAAGTCATTTTTTTTTAATGGTAACAAATAACAAAGGATTTTCAGTCACGACTTCTACTATATTCTTCATCTTAGAAATACTTTCACTCTATATTATACCCTACACGTTCAGAAAGGCAATCAATGTTCAAGAATGACATCAGGTACGCTTTTTCGTACAACAGGTACATGATATTTCAAGATTTCCAAAACTTTAAGCTATGCCCAAACTTTTGGGATAGCAGAACGGTTGGATATACTTTAAAAATATGTAAGACAACCGATTACAAGATTTTAAATATGTGACTACTGTTCTTTTGACAGTGAATAAGGAATTAAGAATCACCCATTCCATCCATCCAAGCATCAGCTCCTATTCATTTAAAGACACCAATACACTAGCTTCTTTGTTATAACCTGGATTATAAAGTTTAACCTTCCCTCTTCCTCTGGCATTTGATCCGTGTGACTGAAAGAATTATTTTGTCACATATTTGACAAATAAAAGACATACAGGAAAGTCCTCTGAGACAAGGCTTCACACGACTTCCAGAAAGCACTGCCACAGCCTTGGAAAAGTTTTTATACTCGCAGTCAAAAAACCCACCGATATCTACTCAATGACAGTTGTAATAACACACACAAATGTTTCTTATACATACTCTGCATTTGTAAACATTTACTCCCCAGTATCAAACTGACTAAATCACAAGCCTTCACCTAAGGAAGAAACCTACAAAAGGCAGTATCTTCTACTTGCATGAAATGCTAGGAAGTTATAGGAAATTACAAGGTACCCTGGATCAAACAAATGCAGAAAGTTACGCAAGTCAAATGATGTTAGACTTACATTTTTTTCCTATTTTTTTTCTCTGAAGTGCAGACAGAGAATGCCAAAGCTGATCCAAAAATACTACAGTCTTAAAATGTAGTAACTTGAAAAATGTACAAATCTCTCCATATTTACATTGATGGTACATATGCATTATAAACCAAGAAAAAGTAAAACAAGATCACATGCTTTCTGGTTTAAGCAAAAATGCCACCGGCAAAGTTACTTAAAAATAATACTTGAATTCAAGAGCAAAAAACATTGATATCTATCAACAAAAACTTAATTATTCTTACCTTCTGTTTATGATAAGCTTAAGAATGGCTCAGATGGGGTGACCATGCTTTTTTTAGAAATGTATGGAAAACAGTGAAATAACCTGTTCCCAAAGTAGTTCAGAGAAGACTGAGCACGTCTATCTCTAAAGGGGGTGAAGCAAGAAGTGAAAGGGTTGTGTATAACAACCTGAAAGCATTAACAAAAATGGACATGATGGAGCTCGAAGACACCAGACTACCAGGGATGTCTGTTTCTCAGCAGTAAAGGAAACAAAGATGTAAGGACAATTTGCTAGAAGATCTAAAACTTAAAACATGGCTACTGCAAGAAAAGAAAAGGGTTGTTTAAAATATTAAAAGATCAGGGAATACTGATGAAACCCAGAAATCCCATAAAAAGGTGAGATTAAAAGTTAAGGGGAACAAAGAAATGATGATATGAAGACAATAACGTCTGAATAAGGAATTCCTAAGAAGACTACAGCTCTTATCTGAAATTGCCTGGCAAAAGGTAAAATACAGACAAAAGCATATGAAAATTCTTTGACTCAGAATGTTGTCAGTTCCTGTAACTCATGATTCTTGAACTATACAATCACAAGCAGATTGTATAGCAATTGCGCTTGAGCTGTGTGATTATCACATAGGAGAAGCTATGACAGTAACTGCAGCTCTCATTTATAAGTTTATATAAGTCTAGGAAATAAGCAGTTCCAAAGGTTTAACACCTAACGCCGACTGCTACACATCAAAGAAGATTCAGGGTGGTCAGCAACCTGTACAAATATGGAATCATATTTTAGATTTTTGTTTCCACAAATAAAATTTACTTGTCGCAGTGGATGTAAGAGTCATAGAAAGTTTTTTCCCATGGCTAATAAACCTCCTTAAATAAAAGCTGTGCAGTTCATAGTTATTGCAGACTACGAGAGTCTGTTGCTTATTGGAGACTATATTAATTATTTTAAAAATACCTTTTTGCAAAATAGCTGATAAATGCTCTCCTAGTAGCTGTTTCTCCACACAAGCAATCAGTGGTTTCCTAAACAAAGCAAGAAAAGCATATTAGAAGTATTGCAGTATAAGGGAATTACCCCTGTCATAGTGTGTTTGTGAATAATTTACATTATAATAAAATAAATTAAAAATCAACAATTTTCAACAATTTAAAACAGAGGCTAGAAATTAAGACAAAAATGTCACATGATATAAATCAAGAAAGAATACAATAAATTATGCATGTAATTAAAAAAATAATTTCAGGTCTGAATACCAAAAATCAAGTTCTTACACAGTAGACAAGAGAAGCTTAGATACCAAAAATCAATTAAAGAAAATCAAATTTATGTTTTCTTGGAAACAAACAAGCAAACAGACAAAACAACAAAACAAACCAAAAACCTCCAGGCTTTCAACTCCAAAATAGCACAATACACACTGGTGTGTTCAAAACTCAAATTTTTCATCCAATTGTGTTATGCGCCTACATTAGCACATAATGAGCTAGACCACAAGACACAAATTTGGAAAACATTTTAAATTTGACTTTTAGTTTTCCCTACTCTTCATTATTAATGAAATTTAATTTTTTTAAATATTCATTTTAGACAGGTCTGAAAAATAATGGTAAGTTTCCCTTTACATCTTTTATGCCTGAAAGGCAAATAGAGAAATAATTTCAACATTTAAACTTCTACTGCTGCTTACAATATAACAACAAAAGGCCAACCTTTTCTTTCTAAGTTAAGTTCTATAAAGTTGGCTCTCAGACCCTTAATTTATATTTTCTAGAAAACAGGCGCTCAACCAGGATTGATGGAAGTCTTTCACATAGCATCACCTACTTCATGTGCTTTATGGTTGCTAAAACACCATCTTTCCCGAAACTCGCCACTAATGGTTTGTCTGACCTTCCATTCAATTACAGTTTTAGTCACTTCATCTCAAAAAGCTTAAATTAGAAGCTGGTTCAGAGACAAGAACAGGGATGAACAAAGTATGCAGCAGCAGCTACAGAAGAAATAACTGCACGTGCTAGGACTCTTCTTTCTGGGAAAGAGATGACGTAGCAAGGATACAGTGCATTGAAAGGCAGAGAAAATATGGAAGGGACCGATACTTCCCCTTCCAACACAAGAACTGGGGTACCAGTGATGGTACTGGGAGCCAGACTTAAATGAAAGGAGGCGATTTATCATCATCAGACTGGCAGAGATGGAAAAGCTTATGTGAATCCCAGTGAGACAGAACAAGTATTTGAAAGAGATTCAAGCAGACAAATCACATCAGGTTCAAAAAAAAAACCCTGAGCTGAAATTTCCAGCTGCTGACTGTCTCCAACAGGAGAAGTAGTAAAGATTGTATAAAATACCATCCTTTGCCCTAGAAGATCTGTTCTGCCTACAGGAGAATTAAGTGCAATTTGTCTGCTTAAGACCAGGAGGCAGGGCACTACTTCCTAACAAGTAAACAGACAGAAGGAGTATTTATCTTCACATCTCAGCTGATGAATGAGCCTGAAGTTACCTTCTGTACAGCCTCAAAGTCATCTACTTTGGTCATCTACTGACTGACCAGGCAGAAGACATGCTTATTCCGGTCAGCTGTCCAGAAAGAGGCATATACTGATAGACTGAATAAATGCTTCTGTGGGTTGCAACAACAAACTCTCTCTGTCTTGCACAAAACTGGTTTGAAGTATTTTGAATGGTGTTTCCCATGACAATTTTTGTCCTGGAAGTATCACTTCCATCTCAAGATCAAACACAGGATCGAACATCCTCCTTGCTCTTTTCATGCATACCAGGAGAGAGAGCGTGACCTGAGGACAACTCAAGGGCACTGATTTTAAGAACTGCTGTTTCTTAGTGCAAAGAAAGGAAATTAGTGCAAAGCCTTCAAAAAGTAGGTTTCTAAGCCTTTAGCAAAGGATGAGAGTCAAGGAAAGGACTTGACATATATCTAGACCGAATATATGATAGCAACCTATTTTTAACTTAAACAGTAAATAAATACATGCTTTAACTTTATAGATAGACATAATTCCATAAATTTTTATGTGACTGATTTTGCCAGAAAAACCTAGTCACACCACAATCAACATGTACAGGGAGAAAATTCAAGTTCAAATATGTAGCATGACAAGCATCACGTATGTATGAGTATATATATATAAAGTATTTCTGAAGAAAATAATAAGTTAAGACC
Organism: Clamator glandarius; assembly: GCA_033459285.1. Lineage (NCBI taxonomy): Eukaryota > Metazoa > Chordata > Aves > Cuculiformes > Cuculidae > Clamator > Clamator glandarius. Next base: position 2,050,758 of record JAUNZM010000393.1, on the reverse strand, counting down.
ATAATTTCTATTCAATTATCCTTGTAACTCTCAATAAAGTGCCAACACATCATCCAGAAAACTAATAAATAAAATAAAACTATATGGTCTTTATTAACTGTTATATTTTTTTATTTAAAAAAAAAAACAACAACAAAAAAACCACCAACAGCTTACAGCTTGATAAAAGACATGGATTTACAGCATGTCAGTGACTCTGCAGTACTTCCTAAAGGGACATTCTTACCCTAACAAAACACATGCTATTACTCAACACCTGAGTGAAAAAACGACAAGCTACCTTGCAGAATACATTGGCAGCAGCTGCACTAAAGCTGATCTACTATAAAATAAAATCCTGGCCTGATGATGAGTGATCTTCATGTCCTCTATCCTATCCCATAATTGAACTTTTTCTTTTCTTTTTTTTTTTTGCCTAACGAGCCTTTTTTTTTTCCCTGAAGGGATTTGTGGTTAATTTTGTTATCAGCCCACAAATGGCTGAAATCAGCCACTACTTTGATAATGCAAATTTGAGTTCTTAAATAATGCTTTGCTAACTGCAGTATACACTGATAAATCTTTCCGGACAAATTTCTTCCCTCTTAATATATACATATATTGATTTTAAAGAAAGCAGGTTCAGTAAAAATAAAATCTTAAAGAACTGAACTGTATCACAAGCACTGTCAAAAAGATAGTATCTGTAAGATAATAAAGAAATAATCCCTCTACAACCATGGATAACCACATTGGTTTATGATGGATGCTTGACTTAGGCTAGGAATTACAAAATTTGAACTCACTGTGTGCTGTGGTCTAAGTATGTTATTACTCTGTCTCCTTCTTCTTCCAAACGTTTACTAACATGGTAAAGATATTCTGGGACCTAGTGAGACAAGAGAATTTCAAGATTAACCACTGAAGTACGAAAGACAGATAATCTTGTTCCATGACAATTATTTTAAACTACAGATTTAAAGAGGATACAAATTGGAAAGGGATATTCCACCAGTGTGTTGTTACATAAAATCATAGAATGGTTTGGGTTGGAAGAGACCATGAAGGTCCTCTGTTCCAATCCCCCTGCAGTGAGCAGGGACATCTTCAACTCTATCAGGTTGCTCAGAGCTCCATCCAACCACACCTTGAATGTTTCCTGGGGATGGGCCCTCCACTGCCTTTCTGGGCACTCTGGTCCAGTGTTTCAAAACCCGCAGTGTAAAAGATTTCTTCCTAATATCTAGTCTAAATTATGTACTACATAATTGATACTTTTATTATCGATATTACTTTCTATTAGAAGTGTTGTAACTGCACCTGACAGACAGGAAGAGAAGAACAGAGATCTGAGAATTTTTCAGACAAAGTCAATTTTTTATCAAAACGCTTCTGAGCTAAGCTAGCCCTTAAAATGCCACGGAGCAGATTTTCAGCTGGTGTGAACCATTGAAATATGTCAGCTTTTCCAGTGCAGTATTGTCCCTATGGAGAGTTAACATATTCAGCACATAACACCACAGGTATGAGACTCAGGGTTCAAATGATCAAAGTATGCACACCTGCATATACGTACTTGTATGCACACACACAAACATGCGTCTACACAAGCATGTGTACGCATTATGTGCACAAGCATGAATATGTACGTGTAGATATTGTATAAGTTAGGGTCTTTTGTTTTTCTAGTTTTCCTTCAGGCATATAAAAGCAGTGAGACTCTTGGTCTCAAAGTCTGCCTTAAAGCATTTCCCCTCAGGCCCCGGTGGAACGTGAAGCAATGAGGTGAATGGAGCAGGATTCAATACAAGGATTCACCTCAGCACAACGTAAACAGGTATTTTCTACATGTCAATAGTGACTCAGTATTAAAATGGAATTAATAAAGCCAGCCTTCTGTATTTTAGACCACCGTTAACTTGGCTTTTGATATACATTTTCAGAGGTAATCACATTTACAGGCTGCCCACCACATAATTTTATCTCAGAAGGACAGAAAACAAAATGTCTTGTCTATTTAACTAATAAGAAAAAGGAACAAAACAGTAAAATAAATGCAACAACAAAGTAAAAAAAGAAACAGTTTACTTAGGTATTAAGCACATAGCAGAATGATGCCAGTCAATATTTCACAGCTCTTGGGCAAAAATCACATTAGTGGCACACCTTTAAGCTTTATGTGGAAATGACTTCCAGGTAATGTTACTTTAGCTACACAAAACGTCACTGGGTTTCTCCATTCTTAATTATATATTTCAAATACCAAGGCAATCTGGATACCTCGATACAGTACTGTGGTCCCCATCAAAACTTGTGAACACATGTTTGAACGCCTGCGCACCTGTGAATTTCACTGAGCACTAATACATCAACAGACAGAAACAGCACAAAAGCAATCATCTACAGCATGCACCTACCTCTCTTTCTTGCATTAATCTTTGTCCCTCTGCAGCATATAAGCAATTTGTCTCTTCTAGAAACCTCTGTTCAAACGATTCCTTGTAAACCTGCTCAAGAAATTAATTTAGTTACTTACATTAAGCTGTCAGTAAGGGTAGTGTGTTCTGCCTGTCAGGCATAGAGGGCAAGTAAAAATCTCACTAATACACACAGTTATGAGAAGTGTTAGAGCAACATTACATTAATGCAGAAATTCTCTGTTTGTCCACTGGTTTTAGAAAGACTGAGATCAGAGCTGACTTCTTAGTGCAGCAACGACGTGTTTCTGTTGTCAGTACTCAAATTGTATAAACTGACAGGCTTCTGTTCAAGGTACACAGACCAACACCAGTACTCAACATAAGCACAGCAACGACATCCAATCCACCTAAGCTCAAGAATTCCTACCGATATTTCTAAGGGAAAAAAAATGATACTTCCAGCTAGTGAAACATTGGCACAAAATGCGCACAAACAAATACCCATCAATAAAACAATAATATGCTCAGTGACGCATCTTCAGATCTGCCAGGTTTATTCCAGCCACCCAAAAGCAGGGGAAAAAAAACTGTACAAAATAAGGTGGACTTTCTGTAAAGAAGGAACAGAGTGATGTGTAAAAAAAAGGGTACCAACAACAATCACATACATTGAAAAATTTCTGCATAACAATTAGCAGTTCTGTATAGAAATGAGGTTAGTTAGAAAGGACAACTATATAAAATACTTTAGAAAAAATCTGGAAAATTTAGCTAGGGAATAACATCAAAACAGCAGTACTGTTACTCAAAATTTAGATTCCTTGAGTATAGTGGAAGAATAGAAGGAAATACTTCTTCCAAAAATACAGCAGTTGTAAAACTCATTGTTACATTCTAGGCAGTTGTTTGGGTTTTTTTGTTTATGGACTTTTAAGATTTTTAATTTTTTCAGTGTAAACTTAAATAGGAAACTTCTGCCTCGACAAATATTTACAGCATAAAATTTTGCTAATTCGACAGCAGAAGTAGAAATCAACTTATTGCTTCAGCCTTCTTGTTACACTAACTCCAAGCTGAATAGGATCAAATACTAGATTCCATTTCTTACCTTCCTTGCCTTCAGGATAACTGGAAAAGCATTAACATAATAGCACATGGAACTATTTTCTGCATAAAGCTCTACAATATGTAACAGCTACAGAACAGGATTTACGCAAACAGGAACTGGCTTTCAGTAGCCAGTTCTCAATTGCCTAGTTGCCTAAAAATCAGGAATAAGTAGAAGCTCAGCTGCTTTCAAATTAAATACAAGGTCTGCTTTATTAATTAATCTTTTTCCAGAATCTAACTTCCATCAAAAGAGGGAGAAGCAGAGATCCCTGTGTAAAATTACAGGATTACAAGTACATCTCTATCTCAATGAAGTGACAGATATTCTAAAAAAAAAAATTATATCAGGGTAGGTTCCCTAGTGAAAAAAGAAAACTACACTTTTGAGCCAGTGATGGATAATGCAGAACTAATCCAAATCTCTAAGAAGGATCCATCCAATAAAGGGGAATGTCTATCCTTAGCAAAGTACACTACTAGAAAAAAAATTAAAAAGTCAACACCTACAAGAAATCGATGCAGTTAGAGGAGGTAAATAAAAAGGGGCAGGGGGAAGGTGGGAAAAAGCACACAAATTGGATTTGCACCTTCAGGTTATGTGATCCAAAAACTCATTGACAAAAGTTTGCCTTCTCTCTTGAACAGAATAATTAATTTTTTTCTGGTACACTACAGAGTTACAGATGAAAGTCAGGAGGGTTAACGTGAATGGCAGAAAAGCAGGTAAGCTGTCAGACCAAAAATGACTGTTGAATAGTGTTCTACGGAGTCTTACTCTTTGAACCCATTTCTTACACCTTCAGCCAGTTTCATAACACTGTACATCGCTTGGGAACCTCAACAGTTTGTAAGAATGAAAGACAAGCCCCATATTTTAGTGCACATCACACAAAGCTGCAGCACTGGCCGGTGAACAACATACGCCAGAGTCTGAAGCACAACTATTTTTGTTCTATTTGGTTACTTAGTATCTACGCTAATCTAAGTTCCAGCAAGTTACAGATTGACCTGATGTATTTGAAAATGTTAGCCTTAACTTTACATGTCATTCTACCCTTGGCGTTTCTCCTAAGAAGTTGTCAACGTAGTGCTGGTTTTGTGATACAGACCCTGGCCTCTAAAAAGCCTTTTTACAGGGATGGAGGTGGTCTTGCTTTGATTGTTATTATTTAACAAGTACCAGGATTAGAAAACCAGTGATTAAAACAAAATATTACACATCGTAAAAGACTTGTAAACCATTTATTTAAGTCTGTAGGCCATGTCAGCTAAGTAAAACAGGCAAAGAGATCTCATTTACAAACAAAGAATGAAAGACTCTACATTGGGTAAAGAAAAGGTAAAGTTTTCAGTCTAATAGTTAGATATTGATAAGAATTATTTCTGTACAACACACAAATCAGAGGCCAAACTCTGTTTCTAAATGAAGGCATTATTAGTAAAGTTTGCTGTACTCACCTGCAGATCAGAGAGCATGCTCAACAAGCTCCGCAGCAAACTTCTGTCCACAGCTTCACCATTCCGTTCTCGTTCGATCAGCAAGAGGATTCCATCGATAGTTTTGTTTTGAACTAGCTTGTCACTAATGACATGATTCCTAAATAACTCTAGCCCCATATCCCTGCACGGATATTGAAAATTAAATTATCACGCTGCTGATTCTTTCAAAAAAACTGCATTTCAGTTTGAGAAAAATACATACATATAAAATACATGCAGTGTACATATATTATACAGAAAGAGAACATAGTAATAGTGTGTATATTCTTTTGGTGCTGTGCACTAAGATAACAAGGACTATCATAATACCAGACTGCATGCTATGAGATGCATACACGTCAACTAAGAACTGTGACAAGCCTGACTGTATTTCACATAATAGGCTATAACATTCTCTCCTTATTAAAAAAATTACCATTATGAAAAAAATAAAATCTGAATGTACGCCTTAATGTAAGATTTCTTGGATCAATCAATTTATGTGTAACTTATAAGTTTTGTTTAAAAGTCTGAATTTATGTGTAACTTATAAGTTTTGTTTAAAAGTCTGAATTCTCAGTATGCTTAGGATCTTATGATCACCTGTACCACATTCTAAGAATCATAGAATACTTTGGGTTGGAAGAGACCTTGAAGCCATCCAGTTCCAATCCCCTGCCGCCACGGGCAGGGACACCTCCCGCTAGATCAGGCTGCCCAAGGCCCCATCCAACATGGCCTTGAACACTCCAGGGATGGAGCAGCCACAGCCTCCCTGGGCAATCTGTGCCAGGGCCTCATCACTCTCATCTTGAAGAAATTCTTCCTTATGTCTAGTCTAAATCTGCCTCTCTCCAGTTTATGCCCATTGTCCCACGTCCTACCACTACAAATCTTTTTATAAAGTCCCTCTCCAGCTTTCTTGTAGGCCCCCTTCAGGTACTAGAACTTGCTTCATTCTAAGAGGATGAGGAATTGTGCCCCTATGCCATGAAGCAGACAATTATTAATATTGTCTTGGCCAAGGAAAACAGAGGAATCTTAGGTAAATTTTTCTATCTTTAGCGTCCCCACATGCATCAGGATTTCATTAAGGGAATTTTTCCCAGTATGAGGAAGACACACAGAAAGTCTGAACAGATCCCTTCAATAGTGTTCAGTAGAAGGAAGACTAACATAAAGAGTTGGAGGAAAACTACAGCAGAGGTCAGGAAGAAAGATGTCTGCAGGACAGGCAAGGGTGGGAGAAAGAGGCCAGGTTTCCCAGAGAGCCTGAGGAACTGCCCAGAGCATAAAGCACAGAAGCCATCTAGGAAGGGAAAAGGCACACTCTCACCACAGTACTTTATCTTCATGGTTTTTTGCTTTAGATGGAGTACTCATATCAGAAGTTTTTGGCAAAGTCTATGTTTGTTTGCTCAGGCAGTGACATAAATTGCCCCTCAGAGGGGATGCTGAAAACCAGAATGCCCAACAATGTGATTGTGGTGTGCTGAAAGTAGAGTAGCATCTAGGGGAGCTGTTCTTCACCTCTATGTTCCAAGCCGCAGGCCTTGATGCTCAAGAGGCCAGTGCTGGGAAGATGATTTGCACCTCATCAGAGTATCTAACTTTTTTTAAAAAAAGACTGAGCAAGAATTTGAGCGTTGAATTTTGTCAAAACCAGGAGCACCTGGAGTAACACTTGGCCCAGCGTTAAGAGGCAGAGACATCAGCCCCCCCACAGCCAGCCTCACTCAGGCTGTGACAACTGCAACTATTATACATGCCTTGACTTTTAAGCATATGTTCACAGACCTTTTCCTTCTTTTACCCCCAGTTTACAATAAATATTTGTGGGGAAGGAGGAAATGACACATGCGTACACCGACACATGTATTTCCATAAATTAACACAAAACTTTAGAGATATATTACATAGATCAAATAAAATGTGAGAAATTTATTTGCAACCTTCACAAATATAATAGATTGTTCAAACTCTAAAGATTCAAGGAATACTTACATGGATACCTACCATATAGAAGGAAGCATTGAATTCTGAAGTACGTATGTACGATCCAAAAATAAGAAAATGCTTCTGATCATGATCTGAAAACATATAAACAAAATGTTTATCTTCACCATCGTGTAACATTTTAAATGATAAAGCAACTTCTGAAAAACTACATCACATTGACACGCACCTTAATTGCTAAGGCATGTATCTTCAATGTCTGTGGTGACTCGTGCAGCGACTGGTATGTAATTTATTGATGTCAATACTATTACTAAGCAATACTCACAAATACAACCAGAACAGTTTTCATATTCATAATGGCTAACTAAATAGTTCTATTAGCCTGTTGTGAGTTTTAGTGCTACTGAGATACGTAAGCAAATCAAACACTACCATGTTTCAGTAAACAACCTGAAATAGCCTGCTGCCATGGTTTTTGCTTTTTTAAAAAAAAGAAGCTTTAAGCAGAGCCAATAATAAGCTGTGTAATGGATCTTTTTATAATAAAAGTTAGCTGCCAAAATTCATGATAAAAAGGAGATATATTAATTCTAACAGGGGAGAGAAGGTATAAAAAATAACATCTCTTTTAATTATAAAAATACAAGGGTTTTTTTAGCTTATTATTCCTTCATATTTGTTTCTAACTTTGCTCATAAAAAGGCTACCCAGCTTTCGCTTTAGCATAACTCAGGATGTCAGTAACTAACTCACCCCCCCTACGCCAGCTATAGAGGTTTCTTTCCCCAGTTGTCCACCGACTCCTCCCCTAAACGGTTTCACAGCTTCTGAAGCAATTCTCAAGCTGACATTGCTTCTGGCCAAGTATATTAAAGTAAAACAACAGCAAGGATAATTCTCCTTTTCTTAAACATCATAAGAGCTAATTCAGAATATGGGCAAGAAAACTACTTGCTACAAGTTGTTGCTTTGAGCAGGAGAAAAAACCCACTAAACAAGAATGCTCAAAAGTAATTAAAGTGAACAGAGTCCATAGTAAAAGCCTTTTTATAAAAACACAGGTCCACTTTAATTATATTTTCAAGGCGATAAACTCCAACCCTATTTTCAACAGACTGTTGCATTTGTCTTGCACAGTTTCCATACTGCTTTCCATTTTTATTTCAGATAAATATCACATACCTCTGTCCGTCCCCCACAGAGAAGGGGAAAGGGGTAGATTCAATGAATGAAAACAGAAATTCAACCATTTGGGGCATCTCTAGCTAAAGCTAAGTGACAATGCAAAGAAAACTCATTGCAAAATGCTAATTTACAATTATAATAATGCATTCTTAACGGGACAATTCACATAGAGTGACTTTAAGAAAGGATTTTTTTTTTGTAACATAATTCATTGCAGAGGTAGAGGACAAGAAGAAGGGAAGAAAGAAAATAAGACAGTTTCAGTTCTTTAATCTTCCTGTTTCTTAGCCCTACTGCCAGGGCCATTACCTCTACTTTGGAAGAAAAAAAAAAGTCATAAACTAAACTACCTCTTGGAGCAATCTAAAAGCAAAGATTGTGAGTTCTCCATTACTTAAAATTACAAACAGCAAACAATTTCAGCACAGCCTGATTAATTTTTCTTTCCACCCATAGTAAATACCTGTCAATATATTTGCACTGATAATGTTACTCCATATGAAATCTATGAAAGTCAGAGTAAACACAGCAGAATGTAAGTTTTCAACAACAAACTCACCCCCAACGAGCAAGGGGAAAATGAAAAGCAATGCTGAAACTTGGAGGAGAAGGTGCAGCACAGTCCCAACTTAAAACCATGACAAACTCCTTTTTGCCAGATTTCACACCTCAAGTATACATATTCTGAACACACATTCAACTTACCATTTGTCTGCAATGATCTTGCCAGCATTTATTTATCTTCTTTAAAAATAAAAGACTATCCAGAGAATCTGTACTGCACCTATTAAGGAAAACTAGATTGCTGGTATCTTTTGAGGCCAGATTCTGGAGATGGACCATTGCCAGCCATTACGCAAAGCTGCTCTATGGATATTCTGATGTTACTGGGGCTGCCCAGGGATAAGCGGTTAACTGCAGGGCTTCTGTCCAGCAGAGGGGCTGGCACTTCTCCAAAAAGCCTCCCCATGTTTTCAAGGAATAACATTCACTGTTAGCATCTAGTGGCTATACTGCATAACTTTCATATAGATTTAAAGAAGAAAATAGTGTCAAAAACAACCTTTCCACCAGCTGAAGTGAGAGGGATAGAAATACTTATTTGTTTAATGAGTTCACACTCTGCACAACAGGCATGACCCTAATCTCTTAAAAGCAGTTACAGTTCTAAATAATCCTCAACAAATCCAAATACCACTCTTTTCATATGCATCTCCAGGTCTCCTTAAGCAAAGAAGAGTTTTCTTCATTACACAATAGATCTGACCGTTGTTTTTGAGTAACAGAATTCCAATGCATCATATGAGTAAATCCAAATATGGTTTTACCTTCCTTTCCTGGACAGTATAATCTCCAACTCTCTCTGGCCAAATCTGATTAATGTGAACTCATGCCCTTGGGATATAAAGTGGTATATCTCTAAAACACAGAATTCTCCACTCTCCAAACCAACAGTTCCATCAGAGGTGGGGAGAAAGCAAGGTTTTAAAATACCAGTTTTGGAACATATCTTTAGAGGATCATCTGAAGTCTGAATAGCCAGGGATGCAAAAACTGGTTGACTATACTCCTTTAAAGCAGACTATAAGATTTAGTTTTTAGTGATCAGCTATGTTTAAGAGACTACTGTACTGATTAATGTAATTTTTAGTTAGATGAGATTTTAAAGTAAAATGTAATGGAAGTAAATGTAATGAAAAAATTAGCTGCCATAAAGAAGGCGAGTATGTGCCAATGTTTCTTATGTGCTACATAAAAGCGAGACTCCTTAACTAGGACTCAAAAATACCTAACAAAAACCACATTGGGACTTAGCCAAATAACAGGTCTGGGGGCGGGGGATTAAAAATTCATCTTTTTTATGAGTGTAGCCTCTTACCTGGGGAATACAGTGAACTGAGTAACTGAGAGTCACAACCCAAAGTGAGGCATTCACCTGGAAAGAAGGTTCTTTCTGGGCCCCAGTCCCTTGCTTCTTTCTACTTTAACCTATCATTTTCTGCTAATAAAATACAACAACCTAGGAAGCAGGAAACACTGCTTGCACTCAAAGTACTGTAGTATTTGCTCAGTATGGTATTCTCCAGCACCTCTTTGCAAAGACACTCTCCAGGATCCTGGGGACAGCCAGGTGTGCATAATCTCTATTTACCTACTGCCTGAGCAAGTGCAACCCCTTGGCCATAACACACAAAAGACAACTATCACATAAAGAACAATCCCAGCAAGAAAACCACAATAGAATTCAGAAAACAGGGCTGGTGACACCTAGGAATCCAGAGAGGATTTACAGATACTTCTGCAGCCAGTTCAGCCAGAAGAAAAGCCCAGGAATGTAACCTGAGGAAATGATGAGGAAATTTACCATGAAACCTCAGGTTACTGTGTGTCTAAAGATAGCCGAGTGATCTCCTGAACTTAGACCTCTCTCCCAGGAACCTCCCAAGATACAGATGAGATACCCAAAGGGCTTGCTTAATGTCTTTGTGACACATTGCTGCTGACCAGTAGTTATTACTGGTCAAACAGGTGTTCTTCACATCTGAGAATTCTGTTACAGAACACACTGTTGTTAAGAACTACTGTGGTGATATTTTTCATTTTTAAACTGTTGCTGCTATAAGCATCTCTGCTTCTTACCTGCCAAAAAAACCCATACCTGCTGTTAAAATCTCATAGTGCTACTGAAATTTTCTAGATTTGTTGTAAAATTTGCATTCCTATTAAAATTATATTTTTATTAGCATGCTACTTATCCACACACAAAAATTCTTCATCCAAATGACATAAGTTGCCTGATTTGAAAATATGTAAGTGGTCAACAAATAACCTATTTAACACATTGGCAATTAGTGGTGTAAGTTTTACAAAGTGTTGTTCTAAAAAAATTTATTTAAACTAATCATTCTAACCATTTCTGTGCACGAGAAAAGGATATTCTCTAAACTGAAGGATTTGTGCTTTCACATGATCTTCACAGACTTGTCGCAGCTGTTTGTACAGTGTTGCAGAGACTTTGTAAGAACAGAGATTTTCAACAGCCTAAAAACCAAAAAAAATATTATGAATGAGATAGAAAAAAAAAGAACTTAAATTGCTGTGCCCATATAATCAAGGTCAACAACAAAGAAGGAAAAAACCTGCATTATCTGCCCAAGCTGCACGCAAAACCAAAATATCAAAATGAAATTATCAAAAATATGTGGAAAAATTAAGACTTCGTGATTCCATTCTGATTTTGGCCCCTTCTTCAACTTCATACACAAAGTCCATCATTACCATCTGGGTCATATTTCAGATGTGCTGTTAAACGTTACAAGAATCTTTCCCCAATAAATACTGCTCAGCAGCAGAACTCTTCTTGTAGGTTCATTTTGCGCATTCTCCAGTGCATGTACACATGCACTTTTTTGGGAGAATACAATCATATCAAATATTTTCATTTCTTAATAACTTCAAGGTAGACATTTCAACCACTCTCTCTAAATGGTAAATTAATACAGCTGTTTTCCTGTCATTCTATTAACTTATTAACATATATTTCCACTGATTCACACACATGTGCTAGGGTATTTAAACTGAGGGGAAAAAATCAAAGAAAACAAAAAAAATCCACATTAAGCATTAATTACAGGCATTTTTAGGATCTCATGGGATTTAGCTGAGTATTTATCCATAGGTGACTCAGAAGACTGATTCTATCCAAAACCAAACATTCTTGTGGTGATTACATTAACATAAATTGAGTAGTTTTGCAGCTGAATTAGGCTACCCAAGACAACTCTAAACATCTCTAGCACACTGCTGCTCAGCTATTCAGTAATTAGATTTTCTGACACTAATATTTTTCCCTCACAAGAAAGTCAATGAGAATACCAAAGAGAAAATGCAGCCTTGCTTGATACCACTGCCTATACGAGACCTTCTTCCAGGCACGTTTTATCTTAATTTGTGTGCTGTATTTCAATCAATGACTTTATTAACAGACCATAATATCTGAAACAAATCATAATGAAGACAGCCAAATGTCCTGTGAGAAGTGTGAAGTTTACAGCAAATATTTTTGGTCATTCAATGCCTCATACAAAATTACATAAAGGAGTTGGACGTGATTTTCAGAACTAAAAATCCGTCTGTCTCTTCCTTTAACTTCACCTCAACTGACTTTATGCTATGAGATGATAAGGCAGAGAACACTGCCTAAAATTCAAAGCACTGTTTCACCTGGGCAAACTAAAACTGATCCAAGAATCTTTTCTTCACTTTGCTCCTGAAGATTTATAGTGTCATATTTTGTTGATGAATTTTCTAATAGCATCAATGAACTCGGACAAAGTTTCAGCACTTTCCCCATATTTGGCCTTTACTCAGTTTCCCCCAAATTTTATCCTTCATCAGTGTGTCTTATTTCTTTGTAATATGAAACATTATAGTGCCTAATGCTGGCATGCAACTCTATTTCAAATTGCAGCCATATCACTTCAATGCTGCCTTTACTAGCTATCTCTGCTTTCTTTGATGGGGAGGCATAAAAATCCAGTAATTTCCTCCTTCACCTTTTTTTTCATTCAGAGTTTTCCCTTCCACTTTCTGAAGAAATCTGGCTTTTATTCATGTGCACGCAATTAGGCTGGAAAAAAGCTACAGCAACTATCACATCTACAAGGATACAAGACAGACAACACTTCCAGACTATTCATCTACACAAATCTAGTAAAATTCTGTTTCAAATCAACCTTTTAGTAACGTGGTTTGAGCAGTGTCTTCTTTTTTAGCATTCAGCATGCAAATTATCACTACTTTTATTACTCCTGTGTAGGTTCTAACATTCTGAATAGTTTGTCTTCCAAAACACAAAGTGAATCTGCTTCAGAGAGATCTCTCCATGGTGTAATTCTAACCTACCTGCTTTCATTTTATTTAAATGCACATCACCTATTGCTTCATCAATTTTGATACAATACTAAAGAAAGCAAACTAAACAATATCATACAACTACAATAGCAACTTTCCAGTACCTGAAAGGGCTACAAGAAAGCTGGGGAGGGACTGTTCGCAAAGGCTTGTAGTGATAGGATGAGGGGTAATGGGTATAAACTGGATGTCCCTGCCTGTGGCAGGGGGTTTGGAACTGGATGATCTTTAAGGTCCCTTCCAACCCAAAGTACTCTATGATTCTATGAACACTATCACACAGTGCTTATGTTATGTTTTTCACCTGTTTTTAAAACAGGTAAGAAAGATAACATGACAAACAGTTCTCACACATAATCATTTCCTGATCAGTTTGTTGTGTTTCCTAGGAAATAGCCCTTCCTATCCACCCAAATAAAACTCTGGTCAGGAATGACTCTCATCATTTTTCTCCTTCACTACGATACCGTCCTACTCTATGTCCTCCAGAAGGGCAGTGCTGCCCCATTTTTAGGACCTTGCTGCAAAGGGAATTTTCTTTTTCCATTATTTTTATCACTCCTCACTCATCGATTCTTTGCAGTGCCCCACTTTCTCTATCCCATCAAGTATAAGCTACTTCTATCAAAATCTACCACCAATCCCAGACATCGTTTCTATTTTAGTCACAAAAAATTGGCTGCCACCCTTCTACAGCTCACTGACTCCATTTCTGCCAAGCACCTTCATGCCTGATCCCATGCTGCCTCTCATGCCTGGAAAGGAGTATCTTTTTCGGGCTTCCCACAAAGCCTTGTCATTGTTTTTCAGTTTTTCATCAGCCACCATGCCAAATTAAATAAGTCAATCAGAAAGTTCAAAGGCAGGCTGGTACACCAGCCCGCTCACCGCAATGAACTCTAGAAGGCCTCTCACTTCCTCCCATAACGTCAGATAAAGACGCAAAACAAAAAAAAAAAAAACAAACCCAAAACCCTGATAGCAAGAATCAATGCACACAGAAATCAGAAATTTTCCCCTGTGGATAATTCGGTGCTCACCAACAGGCAGTTAAAACGATCTGTAAGTACAGATCAGGTTTCCAAGGGATGCTGAACTTCATTTTTTATTCCTTTGGCAGGAGACTAAGTACCTATCTATCGATGTGCAGGCATGCTGGCTGCCACCACCCACTGTACAGAAATCTTGCTGATTTGCATCATTGCCTTGCAGATTATTGGACTGGCCTTGCACAGTTTTTACAAATAAGCAGGCAAATTGAAAAAAAAAAAAAAAAAAGCCAAAAGTACAGCTCTCCCTTCACAGTTTATCTGAAAGCTCTCTCCTCTTCTGCCAAAACTCAAGTCTGTACTCTGGCAATTTCATAGCCATATTACTGAGCTTCTGAAAACAAGTTAGGTAACGCTTAAAGCATTTGTGGTTTGTTTTTTTTTTTAGCTAGGCATGAAAAAGGATTTTTCAAATGCAGCGTTTCAAATCATAAAATGTATTATGTAATTCAAACTCTGCAAACTTGCAAGTGTTAACAGAGGAATATATCACAGTCAAGTTATCTATTTAAAGGGAATAAATTATATTAACTATATATATATTTACATAATCAGCCATTTTAGCCCCATGTATTATTTACCCTTACTAATTACAGAGGTAAGTATAGTCAGCTCCCAAATTCATCCTGATTTTCTGAAGTATGGACCCAATATGGACTGCTGAGTGTCTCCTCTCACCATCTGGACTTTGCAGAAAACATCAAACGTACTTCAGCTGAACATTTAATAAAAATTCAGGCGGGCGTATTAATGTCTTAAGTCCTGATGTGCCAATGAGATCCACATCTGCAGATCAAACACATGCACCCACAGAAAACTTATAACTAACCTCAGCTACGTAGCACAACTTAGAGCACCAGTGATTTTTCACAACACAATGGCAGTCAAAAATTGCTACTTCAGCTAAATATCTACAAGTACATCCATTTAGAATAATGAAATAAAACCCAAAAATAAATAAATTTAAAAAAATGGTTCGTGAGCATTTCTATCTTTTACCCTCCCTAGCCCCTGCTCCAGTAGTCCAGATCACACAGAATCACACAGAATAACCAGGTTGGAAGAAACCCACTGGTTCTTTACCATTTTAATAAAAAAAAATAAGGTCCCAATTGCCATTAAAACATAACAGTAATCTGAAGCACAGGTAAACTAAATGTTTGGTCCCTGCTCAACCAAGTTCCTTTTTTAATTCCACAAGGGGTATTGATGCTCAAGTCTAATCTTTATTATCTAACAAATATTTAAATACTACTATTCACAAGAGACTGAAGTATGTACAAAAGAGTAATAATCATAAAATATGCATCTGCATAACCCAGTGAAAGTAATGTCCTGCTTTCAGTATTTTAGGTAGAGACTGAGACCTGAAACTCAACGCTGTCCAGGCACAGCTTTCCATGTCTTCCAACATAAACTAATCTCTCAGTTGGAACTAGATGAGGGTTGGAACTGGATAACCTTCAGGTCCCTTCCAACCCAAACTGTCCTATGATTCTATGATTCATGGGCCCAAATCCTGATAACTTTCCAAGGAACAGCTGTATAAAACTGCAAACTGACTAGAAATAAGAGTATGGAGGGGACAGTCCAGAAAATGCAATCAGCTTTTAACAAATCAAAATGTATTATGTTAAATACATAGCTCTGAGAAAGTCCCGTTTTCCTTGCGTTACATTAAACAAAAAGCCCTGGCTGCCTTACCTGGTAGAGCTCTTCAAGGTTGTATTTAATAGAAATGCTACTCTGTATCGCTCCAACTGCTTCATGAAGCTTCTGCCATGTGTCCTGAGTATAATTATCTGGTAATTTGGGTCTCTCTGTGAAGGAAAATACAGGGAGTTAAGAACCAGCTGCCTACCGGGAGTTTGTACCAACCCTCCTCACCCTGCTGCCTTAAGTTCTGCCAAGCCATCTTGTGCTTAGGTCTGGCACAAGAAGAGGGATATTAACTCCAGCCAAGACAATGGGATCTTCACAAGGCTGTGTCTGACCCCACAACTGGTCCAAGACCGGAGCACCCAGGGCTGGAGCTTGGACGCTGCCCAGCAAAGGGCAGCGCCAGCCCTGCTGCTGGTGGCCAAAGGGCTGCTCCAGCTGCAGGGCTGTTGGTGTTTTAATAGAAATACTACTCTGTATGGCTCCCACAGCTTCGTGAAGCTTCTGACATGTGTCCCGAGTACAATAACACAGTAATTTGGGTCTCTCTGTGAAGTAAGAGACAGAGGTTCTGTACGAAACCTTTCTCCTCCTTCACTAACTTCTGCCAAGCCACCTTGTGTTTTAGCCTGGCATGAGGAGAGGACCATTAACACCACCCAAGGCGAAGGGACCTTCGCAGGGGTCATCAGACCCCTGCACCCACTCTGGGGTTGGAGCTCAGACCTTGCCCTGCAAAGGGCAGCACTGGCCCCACTGTTAGTGGCCTGGGAGGCCGCCCCAGAGGCTGCAAGGCTGACAGTGTTTTAATAGAAATCCTCCTCTGGATGACTCTCACTGCCTCCTAAACTTCCCGAGTATAATTATCCAGTAATCTGGCTGTCTCTGTGAAGGAAAACACAGCGAGCCGAGATCCAGCTGACTACCAGGAGTCTGTACCAACCCCTCCTCACCCTGCTGCCCCAAGTTCTGCCAAGCCACCTTGTGCTTGAGCCTGGAACGAGGAGGGTCCCTAACACCGCCCAAGGCGACAGGACCTTCGCTGGAGGCGCCTGACCCCGCAGCTCACACCCTGCCCGGCGGCCTCGGAGGCTGCTTCAGCGGCAGGGCTGTCAGTGTTTTCATAGAAACGCTGCTCTCTACGGCTCCCACCGCTTTGGGAAGCTCCTGCCGTGCGTCCCGAGTATAATTATCCGGCCACTTAAGCCTTTCCGCGAGGGAAGAGAGAGGGAGTGGAGAACAGGCTGCCCAGGGAGGGGGAACCCTTCTCCCCCTGCTTCGTTAAGTTCTGCCAAGCCGCCTTGCGCTCAGGTTTGGGGCACTGACACCCCCCAAAGCGGCGGGACCTTCGCAGGGTGCCCCTGACTCCGGGCCCGGCGCAGGACAGCACTGGCCGGTGGCCTCGGACGGTCTGTCGGTGTTGGAGCCTGTGGGTGTTTTCATCCCCCCACCCCCTCCCTCCGTTCCTTTCCGCAAGGTAACCCTCGCCCGGCTCTAATTAGCGCTGACACTAAGGTGGCTTTTCCACCGCGCTGCCTCCTCCCCCCAGCGCGGAGACCCACGCGTGTCCCCGCCGAGCCCTCCGGCGGCCCCGGGAGGGTTATCAGCGCCGCGGCAGCCGCCCCTCGCCGCGATAAGGCGGCGGCGGCGGCGGCGGGGCGGGGGGACAGCGCTGCCCTCCCCCCCTCCTCTTCCCCCAGCCCCAGGGAGAGCAGAGCAGAGCAGAGCAGAGGAGAGGAGAGGAGCGGAGAGCAGAGCAGAGCAGAGCAGCGCAGCGGAGGCTCCGGGCGCACCTGCCGGGGCAGAGGGTCCCCGCACCCACCCACCCACCTCTGAAGTTCTTGATCACGAGTTTCTTCGAAGCGGCGGTGGCGCCTCCTCCTCCCCCCGCCCCGGCGCGGATGGCGGCGCCCAGCGAGGCGGGCTTGGTCAGCCCGTTCGTGTGCAGCGACGGCTTCTTCTGCGGCTCCTCCGCCATCTCCGACCCGGGGCAACGCGCTGCGCCGGGGCCGCTCGGTCCCCGCCTCCGCTCCCCTCCTCCTCCGCGGCTCCGGCTTCCCAGCCCTGCCCCCGGGGTGGCTGCCAAGCGCCCGCCGGGCCGGGAGTTCACCGCCCGCCTCCCCCACTCCTCCTCCTCCCAGCCCGGCAAGATGGCTCCGCGCGGCCGGGGCAGCGGCCACCCGGGGATCCCTCGCACTCGCCCGGCTTCGCGGGGCTCCCACGTGCCGCTGCTGACGGCACAGAAACTCTCTAGGAGTCGTAGAATCGTTAGGTTGGAAGTTTGTGGAATGCTCAACATAAGAAGGATATGGAGCTGTTGGAACGAGTCCAGAGGAGGCTACAAGGATGAACCGAGGGCTGGAGCAGCTCCCGAACGAGGACAGGCTGAGAGAGTTGGGGTTGTTCAGCCTGGGGGAGGCTCCGAGGGGACCTTATAGCGACCTTCCAGTGTCTGAAGGGGCTACAGGAAAGCTCGGGAGGGACTGGTCACAAAGGCTTGTGGTGATAGGACGAGGGGCAGATTTAGACTAGACACTAGGATGGATTTCTTCACTACGAGAGTGGCGAGGCTGGCACAGGCTGCCCAGGGAAGCTGAGGGTGCCTCATCCCTGGAGGTTGGATGGGGCCTTGGGCAGCCTGGTCTGGTGGGAGGTGTGCCTGCCCGTGGCAGGGGGGTTGGAACTGGATATCTTTAAGGTCTCTTCCAACCCAAAGTATTCAATGATGATCAACTCCAACTGTACCCATCCGCTACTAAATCATGTCTCCGAGCATCTCATCTACCCACCTTTTAAACACCTCCAGGAACAGCGACTCAGCCACCTCCCTGGGCAGCCTTTGCCAGTGCTTGATAATGCTTCTGGTGAAGAAATTTTTCCTAATGTCACTAATGGAGTTTTAGGTAGCAACCATCCTTTATCAGACCTGGGCAGCACAAGGGAGTGATCTCCATCAATCCTGCATAGCAAGACAAGAGCTGGGAGAGAATGTATTTCCCACTTACATGTACATGGATAAATTTTCCAATAAATCTTACACACATTCTATTACTTTTCAAAGTCTTATTTTAATGTTATTGTAAAACTTCACAACAGCCCAGTCTCTTGCTGATTTGGAGCTTTGGCTCCAGCTCTGACAGACCCTGCATTTGAGAAGGGGAGAAGCTCCAAGCAGAGGTGGTTACAGAAGCAGAGCCCTTTGCTCAGCACAGCTGACACAACCTTGTCTCCAAAGAATGAACGGTGTCTGGAAAAGCATTTCTTGAAAGAAAACACGCTCTCAGAGAGACATTCTGCCTAGCTTTCAAAAAATACAATTATTTCGATGAAACTTCTTATCTTAAATCAAAAATATTCCACCTTTTGTAACAGGAACTACTTGTATCAGCAGGAGGCCAAGCCCGGGCGCTCTCCCAAGGAGGGAACTGGGGGGGGGGGGGGGGGGGGGGGGGGCGGTCCTGGCAGCCGCCACCTTTGAGAGGCTAGGAGCGAGGAGAAGCGGGAACACAAAAACCCGCCAGCAGCCCCGCCAAGCGAGGCTTATTAGTGACCCGACCCCGCCCACCGCACGGTCCCATTGGCTACCGGGGTGAGGCCACGCCCCCTCCGCGGGAGGGCCCCCGCTGTGGGCGGGGCCGAGGGCGCGGAAGCTTGCGGGGGGCGTGGCGGAGCAGGGTAGCGGTGGCAGGGGACGTATCACGTGACCCGGTTTCCCCGCTGCCCGTTGGGCGGGAGGCGCCCGCGCACGCGTATTGGGGCCGCTGGCTCGCGGCCCGCGCTCTGCCTGGTACCGGAAGCGCGGCGGCAGGTGCCGGAAGTGCTGTGCCGCGGCCTGAGGGTGGGCTTGTAGGGAGCGCCGTGAGGTTGCTGCCGCCGCCCTCTGCTCTCCTCTAGAGCCTGCCCGCCGCCGCCCGGGGGCCCCTGTGCTAGGGCTTCCTCTCCGCTTGCGGGCAGCGTGTTTTTTCCCTCCGCTCTGCTCTACCGGGCCGGCAGCCAGCGGGAGGTTGGATCAGGTCGTCCCGTGTTTCCTCAGAGGGAAGCGAGAGGGTTTGCGCGAGGTGCCGTCGCTTTGGTGTTCTGTTAAACGCCTGTTCGTTTTGCAGGATGTGATGCAACTGCGTTATATTTGGGACTTCTGGCTCTTCTGCTTGTGCTTTAATGGCGCACGTCACTTTAAATCAGTATTTGCAGCAAGTAAGCAAAGTTTTTATTTGTTGGCCGAGTCTTAGAGTTTGTGGATGTGTTAGCTTTAAATATACTACCTTGCTTAATAAATAAATAAACCTAGAAGTTTTGGTGAGGTAGAGATATAACACTTCTTAGCCCTGTGTTATGCATGCCCGCTGTGTGCCAAGGATGTATACCTCGAATTTCTGGAAAGTGTGATGGTTACTGTTAGTCAAAACGGATAGCGAAGTAATGTCTCCAGAACTAACGTGGTGGGACTGTGTGCATGTGGTAACAAACACAGCTCAGGCACTTAAGAAATACAGGGATTTAAGAAGTACGGAAACAGGGAGATGTGGTGTTTATGGCATGGGGGCGGAGAGACAGGAGCAGGGTCACAGGAATACTAACTTGACTGAACTTTCAGTGTCAAGCTTTTACTGGGACTATTGTTACTGCGTTTTTCTGAACCATCATATCTTCATGATTTTTATCATCTTATTCACATCTGTCAAAATCAGTCAAGTCAATTAAGTGAAGGCCATGAGAAGACAGTTATTGTTTGGCTTCTAGTCTCAAAAATGGATAGGCTGAGATCTCTGAGGACAGTGATCTCCTCTGAAAAGTCAGCATTTTCTCCAGCTGTCAGTCCTTGTGATCCTCTGTTTCTACCCTCCCTGTCATATACATTGTGTCTGTGCATTTAAAATGTTTGCATTTCCTTAAGTTTATGTACATCTCTCATGTTCTGATTCATAACATGCAAATACATCTGCAGCATTGTTTATGCTGCAAACACAAAGATTGTTTGTACCGTATATGTTTGATGCCCATAAGTCCAACTGAGAATTTAAAAAGTTTAACCAAGTCTGGTTCACAACTGTGGTTTTATGATGCTAAATCCTCATGAGTTGTTTGGGGGTTCTCTGGTTTGCTCGTTTCCTATAAATAAAGAAGAAACCACAATAGTATTTGCCCCACTTTCTCCCTAATGCCTTTTTGAGAAACAGGTATATTAGAATTATGATATTGATTTGGTTGGTTTTAAACCTTTAAAAACTTACATTTGTGAAAGTATTGATGTGGGTGACCACTGGGTACAAGTAGGTGGTTTCTGTAGTCATGTAAATATGTTGCATGGCTACATCTGGATTTTATTCTATAATGTGTCTGTATTCTCTGGTAGGTGCAAGATGCTATTGACAGCAGAGATGGACATTTTTGTGCAGAAATGGTATCATTTAAACATCCACATATTGCAAACCCAAGGTTACAGGTGAGAATCTGGTTTTGACCTTTCTTTTGTTTTGTGTTCAGTTTTTCTGTCTTTCAATAAGGATTCCTTTTCATTGATGTTAAACCTCAGGAACTTATTTTGCAGGCCAGTGGAGGATTCCTTTATAAGTTTGGTTCCCCTTTCTTTTCACAAGGATATTATGTATTTCCGTTTTCTCCCTGGGTGGCATTTTCTGTTCCACTTTGAATTGTTTTCTAGATAGATGGGGTTTTGAAGGTCCGTTCTGGCCAGGTAGTAATGTGGTACAGTGGGAGGGAAAATAAAGAGCAAAACAGTGGGTAGCAAGGATCCAGTGTTCGTGCTATATGCATTTTGGATGCTTTTCTTTAAGGCTGGCTCAAGTTATGGAGACAGAATGCACACCGGCAATTCATTACAGTGGATTTTATGATTAACACAGCTTAAGATTCTGATGGATAGCAAAGGCACATATGCATAAAACCACCATGACAAAATATCTATCTGATGTTCTGGTTTTGGTGTATTGGATGTTCCTTTATTCTATCCTCAGCTTTCATCTCCAGAGGACAAGTGTCAGCAACTTTTGGAACCTCCATATGATGAAATGTTGGCAGCCCACTTAAGGTAAAGGTGGACTGGGTTTGTGATGTCAGTTGAGATGAGGACACATATCCTTGAGTTTACTTAGTTACTTTTAAGGGCTTACATGTAAAAACGTGGTATTTATTACTCTTACAAATAATGCTAGGACTGCTGCAGGAGATTAAGATCTTCTCATCTCCACATGAGGTTTGCTTTATGTACTTGGCAGTCACCTGCATATAGACATTGACACAGTTTTGGTTTTGGTGCTTGTTGTTCCCTTTACTCTGCTTTTCCTAGCTACACAAGAATTTAGACTGAAACAAGTAAAAGAAATAAATATTTTAAAGGGGAATTTTAGGAATAAAGGACTGATTTAGGACCTAAGTAACTATGTGAGGCTTTTATTTTTTAAAATATCTGCATTAGCACAGTCTTTAGTTCACTTTCAACAGTCTTGGATTCTTTTTAATTTGTGCTAGTCTTGATGACAGCTTTAGTAAACGTTAGCATATTACAGTTAACACCATATTATAGGAACAAATCCCCATTCATCTCGGATCAGTTTTCTACAATTATCACACTTTGTGCTGTGTTAAAATACTTGTGTTATTTTGTTAGGAACATTTCTAATTGTATTTCTATGTCACTTTTAAATAAACTGTGAAGGTTTATGTCTGTTAAAAGGCAAAAAGAAATATTTATCTTATGTATATGATATTTTCTGATTTATGAATGCACTTTTTCTTTGACAGATGTACTTATGCTGTTGGAAACCATGACTTTATAGAAGCATACAAATGCCAAACAGTTATCGTCCAATATCCTTTTCCATGAATCTGGTATATTGTTTTCAGACTAACTATAAGTCTTGTAGAGTAAGTTATCTTTACCCCTTTTAAATTCTAATAGCATGTGGGCTGCTTCCAGATACAATTCAGCTATTTAGGTTCTTAAGCAAAGAACGTTTTTGTCTTTTTTTGTCAGCCTTCTGCAGGACTAAGGAGGAACGTGTCACTTGGCTCTAAAGTAGAAAATTAATTTCTCAGAGTATCATCAAATCATTAATATACATCCCAGTTTGTACTTGGCTAGGGGAGAAGACACTGATGAAGAAAGCTACTAGTTTATCTCTAAGCAACCAATATTTCTTATGGTACTGCCATGCCAAGGAGTACTTGGCTGTGCTCTCGTTCTTCCCTCCTGCGTCTTTGCATACTGACTCCTCATCTGCTTGCTGCTTTGCTGATTCCTGCTGTTTCGTGTAGTAGTATGTGCTACCATACAGCTGCTGGGTTTTATATGTGTGCTTCATTTTGTAGCATTTAAATTTTCCTCAATACAATACGTCTTTCCTGCGAGCGTTTCAGGCACATAAAGAGGAAAACTGGTGAGTACATCATAGAGAGTTGCTAGAAACTCGATTCTTGTCTGTCAGTAGCATAATTCTATAGTAGTCAAACTGAAATTATGCCTATAGTTTTTATTTAGCCCCAGTGATACCTAATGCAGCCTAAATTGTTTTTACTGCCTGTTCTTGGATCCAAAACTGTGAAAACTAAACATCTGAGCTTAGTTATGTAAAATGGTCCATAAATAAGCACATGAAGAATTTGTTCAAAGTGAAGTGGTATTTTATTTAAGCCACAGTAAAAAAGGTTTCTGAACTAATCCCTCCTTCAGTGTAGGATTTCTGAAATGCTGTGATCTTGATTCTTGTTTAAGAAAGTGCATCTTCATTTAAATAAAGATTAATGTATACTTCCCTTGTTTTTTGACCAGGTAGTCAAAAAAACACCAACCAGCTTGCTTGTCATGTGTTACTTCTTGCGTGATTTGCACATAAAAGTATACTATGCTTTTCTTTTCCAGGGCTTTACCTATTATGTATGCTGTAGCCCTCGATCTTCGAATTTTTGCTAATAACGTAAGTAGATCTGATTAAAAACCTCATTACTCTTATCTGTTAGGAGTTAACATGGTGGAAATATTCTAGACTGTATTACATAGCCTAATTTTGCTCAGTACTGTTTAACTTGTTGTTTAGGGTTTTGTTAACACACTAAATTCGTCCAGTCCTATTGAAAAACTAGGTTGCTCAGTCTGCCCACTTTCCATTTGCAGCTTGAACTAAGTTGATTCTGAGGACCTGCATGGAACTCCCAGCAGTTGCTTATGAAGTGATTAAGTGCTGTCTTTATACAGTAGCATGGTGGCAAAACTCACTATTTTCATGTGTTATCCTTGGGATTTGGTGCAGCTTTTAGAAAGGTGGAGGTGACCCAAACAACTGAGCTTATCTGACCACTCACCACAACTGAAGAGGGAAATTTCTGCCTCTTTTCTTCCAGCTGTGTGTATTGCTTTTGATGCCATAAATTTACTGACAAGCAGAAAACCCCCAAATTTACATTATTTTAATCAGGCCAGTGAATTAAAGTAGCTTGTGTAGGGATCTAATGAGAACTGCAAGGCCAAGGGAAGTGGTGATCTTGCTCCAAATCGCTTTACCTGAAGAGGTGAAGATAGGGTTCAGGTTAGGTTATAGTCTGACAAAGTCCAATATTTTTAGTGTTTGTCCCCTCAGCATTTCTTGTGCCCACCCACCTGCAAAAGCAGGTATGGCGTGCTTACACGGAGAATATTTTGTGTGTGTGTGTGTGTTTGCCTGCTTTGTAATAAGTCTAGATTCTCAGTCTGAATGAGGCAAATTTGTATTCAAGGTGCATGAGAAAGGGGAAAGTGGTATCAGTCATGCTGGAAGTGTCTGAACTTTGTCTTCTAACATTGGTATATTCAAGGATGCAGACAAAGAAGATTCTGCAGCAAAGGATGCATTTCCATTTCTTTTCCTTATGTTTCAGCTAGTAAGAATGCAAGCATGATGGTAAAACTGTTTAGAAAGCACATAGTACATATCTACTCACTATTTTTTCTCCTGCTCTTCATTATTTCCTTGCCACTGTAACATGTTTTCCAATTCTTCTGAAAATTCCAGATCCGAGCAGTGTGTTACTATTAGAAAATGCTGAACATGTTTTAGAAATAAAATGTAGCCTCCATGGCTGTGGAAAGAAGCTTAATTATAAATTCAGAACCTTAAAATTCATAATGGGGGAATCATTTTAGTTTGCTTTTGTTCAAAAGACGTTTTTTGGCCAGACTCTTGCTCTTTGAAAGCTTGACTAGAAATGTTAGTGCTCCGATTCGGCTATCAGGTGATCCTGTATTTAGGCTTCTAAGTGCTGCATTAAGATTAGTGGCACTAAAGGTAATAGCAGTCAGTGCTGTTTTCAAAGGATTCTCCTGTGCATTAGGTTTGCTACGTATTCAGGAGCCTCTTGAGCGTTTTCTTCTATTCTGTGAGTTTAACTACCTTCTAGATTTGGTGGACAGCAAGAATGAAAAATACATTGCTGTAATACTTCATGAAATGCTGTGTTGAATAACTGAACTGTTTACAACCCAGTGATCCAGGATGTAGAATTACACGTTTTCTTGCTGTGTAATGATAGGCAGATCAACAGCTAGTGAAGAAAGGGAAGGGAAAAGTTGGCGACACATTGGAAAAAGCAGCAGAACTGCTGATGAGCTGTTTTCGAGTCTGTGCCAGTGACACGTAAGTGAAAGATCCTCTATAAAGCTTGCGCTATTAAATTGTTAAGAACTTAATGAACTTTACGTAAGATTTTTCCACTTACTAAGATTGTATCTGGATAAGAACAAACACTTCTGAGGATTGTTTCCTCTCATTTGTAGTCTGTTTTTCTTGACTATTAACTGCAGCTGAAGAGATCTCCCTTCAGGTTTAATATTCTTGGCAGATGATGTTGGGAGGGACTGATTATGTCCTTGTCTCTCAGGAAGGGTCATTAAGACTTTTGTGCCCTGCTCAGTTGTGAGGTATGGAAAATCCATATAAAGAATGCTTAGATGGCAAAGAGGTTACTCTTTGGTTTCCATTTTAACACATCCCAAGGGAAGAAAATGCTTTTTTTCCCATCTTTCTTCCATCTTGAGTATTATAAACAACTGCTATGTGCGTGTGTGTGTGTTACCCGCAGGCTGGAGTGAGGATTCTGTTGCAGATAAAGAATATTTTGCATGATGTCTTTTCATTATGTTGAAAACAAATGTAGTAAAGCTGTTTTAAATTTATGGTGGGAACACGTGTTCTCTTTTGACAGTTGTGCTATGGTTAAGACAAGAGTTTGGCCTTGGCTTTTATTTTTGGAAAACTATTTTTACTCTAAAATCCATAGAATATCTATGGAGGGAATTTACCATAGAACAAAGTCATTATTTTCTTACAATGCTCAATGCTAGTAGGTAGTATTTTCTTTTTTTTTCCCTATGACAGTCGAGCAGGCATTGAAGATTCCAAGAAATGGGGCATGTTGTTTCTCGTGAATCAACTGTTTAAAATTTATTTTAAGGTAGGGTTCACGGCTGGTAAGCTGTGTTTTATATTCTGTATTATAAGTTCAACCTGCCCTTTTTTTATATGATACTATGTATCTACACTCCGAGTAAAATGCAGTTAAATTTTTTTTTAACAGATCAACAAACTCCATCTATGTAAGCCCTTAATTAGAGCAATTGACAGCTCAAATCTGAAGGATGACTATAGTATGGCACAGCGAGTTACGTACAGATACTATGTTGGACGCAAAGCCATGTTTGACAGTGACTTTAAGCAAGGTACTATGTGCTAGTAAGATTAATTTAAAGTATTGCTCTGGGATGTGAAATCTGGCTGATGTGTGCGAGAGAAAATGTTTAAAGGTGCGATTGTGTTTGCATTGATCAAAGGAAAAGTCGTGCTGAAAGATCCAAAGCCCATAAACTGAGTCAGTTTAGCGATAAG
The DNA here is from genome assembly GCA_033459285.1 of Clamator glandarius. Lineage (NCBI taxonomy): Eukaryota > Metazoa > Chordata > Aves > Cuculiformes > Cuculidae > Clamator > Clamator glandarius. The sequence goes on along the minus strand of JAUNZM010000393.1, from coordinate 2,024,130 downwards.
ATTACATGACACTTCTGATTGTTGTATATGCCTAGTTTTTAAATACTTGTGTGTGAAGTTCTCTGTAATCTTATGCATTCGGTGCATGCAGAATAGAATGTACGAGCATCCGAATGAAAAGGGTTTTAAAAAAAGGAGGCTTTGTGACTGTCTTGTCCTCTACAAGTTGCTGTGTACCATGCAGGAAATCCTCAGCAAACTGCTGTAGAATTAGCTTCTCAGTGCATTGATTTTTGGAAGATGCAGAAACCACATTTCTGAGATTTCTTGTTGACTAATAGAAACGCTTCTAGAGCCAAGGTGTACAGCTGACCAAAATCTGTTCTGGGGCCAGTTTAGTTACCCTAAGCAGTGTCTTCTTCTGTCAGCCTTGTCATTTTTCTCTCAGTGAAACACTGATGAGAGCTTGTCCTGTTGTCATGCTATGTGATCTCACTGGCACGTTTCTGCAGCTCAGCAGATGTGTGTTGCATGCAGCTTACATCTGCTGAAGTACCTAATCTGTGAATTTAGAGCATTGAGTTGTGTTTCTTTCTTTCTCAAGCACTTCTTGACATTCTTCCCTCCTGTAATAGTGGCACAGTAATATTACTGTAATAGCTGAAAACTCCAGTATTGCTTGTAAATGTTATGTCTGACATCTAGTCCTTAACAAGTCTTCTTTGACTTTCTGAAGGAGGACTTACTTTTCTGGTAATATTTGGTATTTTGTGTGAATCTCCAATAATTCTTACAGCAATTTTCTTAATGTATTTTGATTGGTGTGATTCTTTTTTATATGATTTCAAATATGTGTTGAAGCTAGAGATGAACATTGAGCACAGGATTTGGGTTACAGTTTTAATCCATTTTTGTTGTTGGCTCATGTTACTAGAACTTTTATTTGTGTCTGCAGCTGAAGAGTATCTATCATTTGCCTTTGAGCACTGTCACCGTTCAAGCCAGAAGAACAAAAGAATGATTTTGATTTACCTGCTGCCAGTAAAAATGTTGTTGGTGAGTTGATGTTACTCTTTTAAATCTTGGAGGACGGATGGGGGGAACGGGGAGGGGGAACAGGGGTTGGGGGGACAGGTAGTCACACTAATGATCAGTATTGCTCTTGGTTTTTTGGTTATTGGAATTCAGAGGCTATTTGTATCTGACACCCATGAGAGTCAGCATATGCATTCTTTGTTACGTGAGGACAAAAAATGTTGAGCTATCATTTATAGCAACACAAGAAAGGGTGGGGAGAACCTAACAGAATCCCTGCTTTCTTCTTCCTCCACCTTCCTCCCATCCCCTCTAAAGTTGCAACCTGAGGTTGCTTCTCTAATAAAGATAACTTTGCGCTCTTTGGAGAAACACTTAATAGTGTAATGTGTGTCTCTCAGCACGCAGAAGAATGCCTGTGTGCTGATCACAGATGGGCCAGGGAATGTGTGGATTCATTAGTATAAATCTGTCTGCTGCCTCCACCAGGTGAAGGGAAGGAAGATGTGCAAATAGATGGCTGAAGACTTTTGAGGGGAGCTTTGCCACAGGAGGGATAGGATTTCTGTCCGTGGGTTTTCTGTTTGTTCCCTGTACATTTGCCCATTTAAGGCATATCAGAAGGGTCATGAAGGAGAGCATTTTGGTTTTGAACAAATCAGTGAAGACTAGTTACTATTTGATCATTTCATCTTTCTATTAAAAGAAATAGGCATGTGTCTGCTTCTTGTTCCTTTCCTTTCCCATGTGCTGTACTGGGATTTGTGTGTCTCGGAGTTTGTGGGATTATGCTAACAATTAATTCACTGTAACTGAGGGTACAAGAACTAGATTTTAGTTTCCCGTTCCCGGCTCTGTTACCAAAATTACTCGTGGAGGTTGTAGTTACCGCTTGCTTCTTTGAGTTGCCATCTTCTACCTTTGCCCCAACCCGTTTATGACCATCCTTCTTTTCCCTTCAGAGCTCTTTTTTCAGTCAAGTGGGTAAAAGGGGAAGCATGGTGGGAACCTTACTGGTTGTTTTCAGCTCAGTTGATGGTAGGGTTGATAAACTAAACAAAACAGTCTTCCTAAAAACTTTGTCCTAGTCTTGACTGGGTGCCTTAAACTGGTGGATCCATTAGTGCCTAGAATTACTGTGGCTTTTCTGGAGCAGTTCTAGTGTGCAAGAGGCACTTAAGAAACTAGATAAAGGTCATTGTTTTTACAGTTGCTTTTTTTAGTCAGAGCCCAAACATTAACACTAACCTCAAACTGTACTAAAATAGCTTGGATGGGGTTTTTTTTATTCCTAGCAGCAGTCGGTCACCATGCAGCTGAGTTCTGCTTTAGCCAATCGTCCAACCAGGAAGCGAGTTATCAACAGCATAGCATGATGGTAACTAATTTTAAAGTCTGACCCAAGTCAGTGTGCAATCTGATCTCTGCTTTGCAGGTGGGAAAAAAACAAAGTTTCTTTTTGATAGTGTAGGTGATTAGGTCTTACCCGATCTAGGAGTGAGAATTGTTTCGTTAAATTTAATCTTTCTCTTTTTTTTGTTGTTTGGTTTGGGGTTTTTTTGAGAGTGTATTTTTATTCCTGCATGAAGGCATAGTGAAGAAAAACTCTGGTACAGACTTAGCTGGCACTTGACAGTGCTGAAACTCTGCTTGTATTAATAGTAATGCTTGGGATTCCCACGGTTGTTCTGTTTGCAGATTAGATCATACAGCCGTGACTTAAAATTTGGATCTGCCTAGGCTTCATGTCACAGGATCTTGATTTTACAACTTCATTAACTGTTCCCCAGCATCTAGAGACTCCCTAGACCACGATAAATAGGTAGTTATTCTGAGTTGAGCTACAAGCTGTTTGGCTGGGGACAAGGGGTTTGTCTTACAAATACTTCTGTTCACCTCTTGGTCTGTAGCAAAAACCAAAAGTGGTTAAACATTTGTCTTTTTCTTTAACAAATATTTTATAGCTCACTAGATGATATTTAAAATACATTTGATTTTATCCTGGAAAACTTGGCAACTGTTTATTTTTCAGGGCCATATGCCAACAATTCAGCTCTTAAAAAAGTATGACCTTATGCAGTTTGCTGAAGTAACAAAGGCTGTGAGGTATGATGATTATTTTCTTGCGTTGTGTGTTAGTTCAAAAAGTATAAAGTAAAAGGTATATATTTGGTATGGTTGAGGAAGACAGGGGAGGGATATTCCTACCAAGTCAGACAATTCCATTTCTTTTCTTTTTTTTGGGTGAGTCCTTCTCATGCTTTCATTTCTTCTTCCTTGTAGTGAAGGCAATCTTCTCCTACTGAATGATGCTCTGACAAAGCATGAGACCTTCTTTATTCGATGTGGAATCTTTCTTATCCTTGAGAAGCTGAAAATCATCACATACAGAAATCTCTTTAAGAAAGTGTAAGTGTAACAAGACCTACTGTTTGCAAAAGCAGATTTAATATGGCTTCACCTAGGACTGAGATAGAAATGTGAATGTTCCTTAGTTCTCTCTGGGAGACCTGAATTCCTGTTAAAGTGAATTTATTGCAGAAAGGCAATTTTTCTAAGAACCAAAGTTTTCAAGTTATTTTTTCCTCAGTAACAGATTTTTTTCTGTTGTTTCTTTCAGATATTTACTACTCAAAACACATCAGCTGTCTCTAGATGCCTTTCTGATTGCTCTGAAATTCATGCAAGTAGACGATGTTGATATTGATGAAGTTCAGTGCATTTTAGCCAACCTTATATATATGGTAAGTGCTTATGGCTTGTTTGGTCCTTCTTGACTTAAGATGGTAAAAAGTGTTAAGTAGAGAATAAAAGTTTGCTACAAAAAACATATCTATAGTCCCAGGTTTTCTTCTGTTAATAAGATAATTCACTTGTGCCCCAAGTGAAAAGTTCTCATTTTCCCTGAGGAGTTCCTCTAGTTCCTGCTTTTTTTTGCAGGAATTGGTTAAAGCTTAAGTTGAATTTTGCAAGTCCAATACTGAAATTTCTATAAATGCATAAATACTGATTTAAAAATAGTGGAAGGAGTAAAATGGGGGTTGCAACTGGATGATCTTCAAAGCCCCTTCCAACCCAAACTGTTCTATGATTCTATGACTCTTAACATTTTACCATTATAAAAAATTAAAACCATATTTTTTTTATTTGGTTTGGGTGGTTTTGTTTTTGTTTCATCTTTTTTCCTAAACGGTTCTCAAATACTCATGAACAGTTGAAGGCTTGAAATCAAGAGATTTCTAATAAATTGGAGGGTTTGGAGCAGCATTGCAGTGTCAGCTACAAAAGGAACCACTTTTCTGTTTCTAAAACAGATAAATTGTTGTGGTCCTGGAGTAACAGAAGGTGGGAATAGGTGACTGGAAGATTGCTTTCAGTGTTACAATACTACATGTCTGAAAAGGAAGTACTGTGTCATGTAGTTTATTAGGTTTGGAATAGTGTTTAATTGAAATCCTCATTTTCAAAGTGAGTGAGAATAAATTTAGAGACACTTCTGCAGAGCTCTGTCTCTTCACAGAAACGTAAGCAGGCCAGTAGGGGGCCCAGGCTCTCAGTCTGGCAGCACTTTGAGTACGTTTCTGCTTACCATGAGCTGACCTGCTTGAATAAATTGGATCCTTCTAGATAGTGAGTACAGTAGTGCACCAGTGATTGAGTATACACTCATAGCTTTGCTTGATGGCATCTGAAGACAGCTGAGGTTTATAGGCATTGTGTAGCTTACGGTGCTAACCTTGTTTTTTGTTCCTTCTGCCAGGGTCACATTAAAGGCTATATATCTCACCAGCATCAAAAGCTTGTGGTCAGTAAGCAGAACCCATTTCCTCCGCTGTCAACAGTATGTTGAGTATTGTGTCTTACACATGCAAGTACTTTTCAGATATTCAGCTTGGCCTGTGAAGCTGCTTCCAGTCACCCCAAGAACATTGTAAATGGCCTGGTTCATGTCCAGGATTGGAATACCAGGAACTGTGTGTGGCTCCTTTCCCAGAATGGCCAAGGCTGCCAGTGTTAAGAAGTGTGTTGGAATGAATTGCTAACTTTTCAATGACATTTTCTGCAGGTCATTTGAAGTATTTCATGAGGAAATAAAGCAAAGCATTCCAGATTCTTTCCAAAGTACTTAAAAACTTTTATAAAGTCTTTGTGTTACAGTTTTTACATTTATCTTCCAGAGTGGAAATTATCATCCTTTGTTACTTCTGTTAATCCATTCTTCAGACTGGAAATTGTTTTCTTTCAGTTCCCATTTTTTTCAGTCTCTTCAGTAATCTTGCTGATATTAAATACTCTCTTCAGGCTTTCTCTAAAACCTAAGGAAGTGCTTGACACCAAAAAGCTTTACTGTGTCAGTGATACTTGCAGATTCTAGTAAATGTTGGATTTTTGTCTGTAGGTGCCTATGAGTGGGTTTAGTTTTTTTAATTCTGGCAATATTTTGTTTCATTTTTGTTGTGATGAACAAAAGCTTATCTTAGTAACATATCTGTACTCTGTTCTATTCTGTTTCTTGGGAAAACACTGCAACTGGATCCATTATTTTAAGTTTTACTGCCCTTGGGGGTTTTGTTTCTTTGGGGGTGGTACAAGGTAATTTTGTCCATAGTGATGGGATGGTAGTTTGGGTTTTTTTTTAATTATTTTTAAAGAAAATAAAAGTTTTCTTCCCTCTTTGAGAGCTGGGGTTTATTTTACCCACTAACTGATGTGGATGTGTTTCATAAGGAAAAATACAGGTACTGTGTATGAAGGGAGGCATTTTTCAGTATGAAGAGTGTCAAGCTGTATATCAACATAAGCTTTTAAAGACTTGAAGTTCCTTTGGTCTTTGAATTTTGCTTGTATGGATGCTGAAATAAGTATGAATTAACAAGAATTGAAAAGACTCATGTTCTTCTAGCAGCATTTAAAATTCCAGCAAAGCAACGCTTTTTGAGTTGTAGGACAAACGGTCCTAGGAAAGTTGAAGTTCAGTCAGTTTTTAGTAAAATAACTAGATTTACCACATCGTGACTTTTACAGTACTGTGTGTCAACAGGAGAAGGAAAGACAAACAGATTTTTCTGTATGAATTGGAGTTATATGTGTATCATTGTTGCACCTTCCACTGCTGCAAGTCATGATAGAGTCAAACAGGTGTACTGGCTGCATCCAAAATATTTCCTTGCTGTGATTGGTAGGGGTTAGGTGCTGGAGGGTTGGTTGTGTTTTTGTCTTATTTCATTTTTTGTTTAAACCATATGATATATCTTGCAGTGTTTGTGAATAGAAGTGTTTCCCAGTCAGTGTCTTCTAGTGGCCAAGATCCTAGGATACCGATCAGAAACCAAGTGCCCTTGTACTCAGTCGCTAAAAAGCTTCCTCCAGCTAGTCGTTTGTCTACAGCCTCCTGGAGGTGTCCGCAGAACTGCCTGTTTGTGAGGCTTATGTTGAGTACTTGCTTGCAGTCTTCAGCAGGAAGGTACGAAACCTGCAACTCATCGCCTTGAAGTTCATCACCTTCCATTCTCCAGCCACTAACTGTACCAGCCACTTTTGGAATTAAAATGTGTTCTGCAAAATCTCTTTCAGGGATGCATACAGGAAGCTGGTGGTTGTTGCACTCAACATGCTCTTGGAGTTGTAGTAATGCAATGTTGTTCTCACCAGTGTCTTCATCATACCGGATGTGTATGTGTTTCTCTTTAACTTGCGTTATCTTCTTGGTTCCATTTGTTCCATTAGGTCCTGTGAAGCAATGACATTTACTGCTCTTAGGAATAATTTATCAGAGACTTGAAAACTGCCTGCAAACTGACAGCAGCTGCCTAGTCATGCTGAGAAATATGTGCAGCAGCAAAACTAGAGGTGCTCTTTTTTGAAACAGCTGCTGTAAAGGTAAACTATGACTAATACCTTGTCCGCTTTTTAATGCTCTGTAGAAGCACACATCATTTCAGAGGGAAGGACAAATGCCCAGCAAGAGAACTGAATTTTGGCTTGAAAAGCCACCTCTGAATCCACACGGCTGAGAATATCCCTAGGTGCTAAGGTCTGAGTTGCATTTGAGAGGCAGTTGTCTCATTGCTTGGCTTGTGGGGGAGTATTGAAGCAGCTGTAGTTCTTGCTCAAAAAGATTAACAGATGCTTAAATGAGGTGACAGCAGATTTGTTTCCTTTAATGATATGCAGCAAAAATTTTAGTAAGGGGTTTTTGGTTTTTGTTTTTGTTTTTTTTTAAATTATCTTGTCAATACTAAAATGTGCTACAACAAGAGAAAATGTGTTTGATCACCTACCAGCTCCAACCCTGATTTCAAAGTGGCTGTGCAGAAGGGCACATTCTGCTGTAGTCAATACAAAATTACTTTTTAGCAGCACTCCTCCACAGAAGCCCTTCCCTTCCGAGTTTAGCAGCAGGACCTAAGAATATGCAAAAAGACAATAGATAGCACTGTCCATGTGAGGCTGAGTGGGTTTCGTGAATTGCTACAAATACCTGCCAAGGAAATCGCTCATCATGTTTCTTCCTGGTTTCGTGTAACAGATTATCATTGTCTTGAAGTCTGCCACATGCACAATGATCTAGCAAATGCAATAAAAAAAATTAAAACCTCATGCGGTAGCATTTCAAAACAACTACTGCCTTCAAATATCTTTCTGCTTCCACCTGCACCAAGGACAGTTTATCAGCTTATGAAAATTGGAGTAATTAGCTTAGTATCTGTAGTCTTAATAGTTTAGCAATGCTACTGAACATTTTGGATCATTACATTAGGCTTGTAGTGACCAGATTTCACTGTCTGTAACTAATGAAATGAAACTGCATCTCCAGCCACTCATCAGCATGGCTTGCTTCCTCATATTTGTATCTTCTATCTGATTTGTGCCAAATACCTGGTAGCTGAGGCCCAATCTGGACAAGGTAGTTCCGTATTTTCCTGGTTAAAATTGTCTCACTAGAGGTCCACATGGCTTTGTGTTCTGGTTCAAAGCACAAGTGTGTTTTTCAAGTGAATATCCCTGTAATCTGCATTTGTCACGCTTTCTGCGTAGCCCTGTGGCATGGTCTTGGGTCACCACAAACTGTTCGCGGGACCAAACTAGAGCTAGTCTTAAGTAAAGCCTGTATGAAATGTGCATTGAATGCGGACATCAGGACTTCATCACCAAAAAGCACGGCTCTGTAGCTCAGTTCCTATGTGGCTGCTCTACTTATACAAGGGCTTAAGATACTACTATGGTTTTAGTAGACATAGTTTATAAGGGGATGAGATAACTAATGTGAGATTGAAAAACTGAAGAGGGCTACTACTACACTGATGTGGCAGCAAATGTTGCTTGCCCTTTATCAGTCCGTGAGGTGCCTGGTGGGAGTCAAGTGAACCTCATTCTCAGACAGATCTCAGTGGACTTAACTCTCTACTGACTATAGAAGAGGAATACCTGGCCCAGCAAGTGATATGCAGGATGGTGCAAGTTCTCTCTGCAGACCCATGTTTAAATGCTCAAATCAAATATTGCTTCTTTTACTCCTGCTTTAGCATCTTGGCTTTGTGATCCCTAGGTTGCTACTTTTTTTTTCTTTCTTTTTTTTTTTGTTCTCCCCCCAGTTTGGAAGGTCAGTAATATTCTCATCACTTGAGACTCCAAACAGGCTGATCACATCAGATGGTGGCCTGCCCACCCCAGCACTGAACATGTGACCCTGCACTTCCATCCTCACACCTACCTAATGCGATGCACTGCTTTTTATCCTTCCCAAGCTCATAACCATCAGCACAGGAACAATGGTAGGAATTACTTCCTGGGTAGCAGAAATGGTGACATCCTTCTTTTCCTTGGTGGCGACATTCATTTTTAGCTAAACAGAATAGGCAGAGAAAAAGCATTTGGAATATTTCAGCTGGAGTTTTCTGGCGTAGCTTGAGTCTTTAAAAAGCATTTTATGTTTACTTGTTTTGTGTGGAGGTGGGGAGGAGCTCTGGCTTGGTTGTATTTCCTGCTATATTCATTTTCCTGTTGTTAAGCAGGAATGGAGACATCTGAGTCTCTGCGGCTTCCACAGAGTCATTGCAAACTGCACCTCCCTGCACCAGACTGTCTGCACCTCTGAGTTTGGGGGAGTGTTAATAGACAAGGGTCAAATTAGGCCTCACATGTGAACCCAGGAAAGAATGCCATGGGTTTTCTTCCTGCTCTCTTAAGCAAAACACCAAGCATCTGCAGCAGGGGGAATCTGTTGTACATGCTAAGAGGGCAGGTAGTGCTGGAGGAAGAAAAAGGCTAACGCTTTCTGCTTTTCAGCAAAAACAAATGCATAGCAATTATTTCTTATGCTTGTGCTAAGAAAATTAAAATAAACAGCTGCCAAAATAAGAAGAAAAGAAAGTATTAATCACCTTTGAACCATGCTCAGTCAACTTTCTGTAGCTGAGCAAACACTTCAGCTTTAGCACAAAGAAACAGGAGGAACAGCCACTTGATGGTGGATCTAGCTCACAGATGGATAAGTGGTAAAAAAAAAACCCACATGAAGTGTCTCTTTAAGGCTTATCCTGCGCATCTGAGTAGATCCAGTTCCCAGCGCTGGTCTGAGCTGTGTCACCTTCTGTGTTCCCCAAGAAACTGGTCACAGTCACGCCCCTTACCCAGAAAATGACCCTGCCTTGCAGCAGCTGGGGCGTTTCCCTGCCCAGGGGACCTCCAAGCCAGCAAAAATACTGATGTAAGGGCTGAACTGTAAAACCTAGCAGATGTAAAAGTGTAGGATCTGGCCCAGGATGTTTAACGGGCCAGAAAGCATCCACTTGGCTTTATGCATTTTACACTTCCACTGAAAATGGTCCATTTTCTGGAGTCCCTCTGTCCCAAGGGAGTATCTTGTGGGCAAGTGTGGCCTTGGAGGCACCACCCCAGCACTGCTGCCCTGGTTCTGCAGGCCATGTGCCACTTGGGACAAGCAGCCAGAGAGCATCTGGGCAGTGGCAGTGGCCGGGCTGCTCTTGGAGCCCACCCGTGAAAGGGGCTTGCTCTAGCCCTTCTGCTGCATCCCCAGAGAAGGGAGGCTCGGGGGGAAGAGGCTGCCAGCTTAACCTCAGGATGCTATAATGTTTCAGTAGACAAGCAGCACGGATCTGCCCTACTTCCCCAAAACCTGCATTTTAACCTAAAACCTGAAAACTGGCTTTAATGGGAGAGCTGTGTATGGTTTCCCGGGGACCCCCTACGACAGGAAGAGAGAGCTTCTCAGAAGGGGGGTGATGCCTTACCGAAGGCACAGTTCTCTCCCTCATAGCCCTCGGTACAGGTACAGGTGTAGCCACGAATGTTGTCCTCGCACAGGCCGTTGTGCTGGCAAGGGCTTGACGAGCACCTCCTGCCACCTGAAGAAATGCCACAGGAGAGGGGCCAGTCACCACCACCACTGACCACCCACCCATTAACAGCACATGAGCCACTCAGAGAAGCATTGTGCAAAACAGTTTGGAAGGAAATGGGCTACGTCTCACAAAACTACTCCTTGGGAGTAATTTTAGACTTGAGTCTCTGCTTCCAGAGGCACTCCCTGGTTGAGTGGCGTGGGCTAGTGGGAATTCCTAGTGGGGAATCAGTGAACATCATAGAATACAAATGTCTGTGATGACATTAAGTAAGGTAAAGAAACACAAACTACTATTAGGCATGCACAAAACTGTTTGGCAAATGATGTTTAAAGAGAGAATAGCTAGGTTTATAAAGTTAATAGAAGAGGATCAGGTGTGTGACCTCAGGCCACGTGCCTTGACAGTATACATCCATGCTAAACCAAGATGCTGCTCCTTTAGGTTTGACTCGAAGAGACCAAGGTGGAGCAGTACAAAACAGCCAAAGGATGAGCCAGCAGATAGGCTGACTGGTTGCTCAGCCTTTCTCCCAAGCCCTCTTACATTCACAATGTAGATTTATCCATTGTACCATGGACTATGAAGGGAAAGCAACACGCACACCAGAGGCCTAGAAAGTAAGACTTTGAAAGAAAAGATGAAAAAATGGATTTGTTTAGTGGCCTAGAAAGTAAGACTTTGAAAGAAAAGATGAAAAAATGGATTTGCTTAGTGAGGAGGAAAAAAAAAAAAGCCATGGAGATACATGTCAATACTCTTCAAAATACCAGAAAAGGTATCACAAGGAAGGAAAGGCACACTGCTGTTGTGTAGAAAGAAGGTGAGGAATAATAATAATAATAATAATAATAATAATAATAATAATAATAATAATAACAATAACAACAACAACAACAACAATAACCCTTGAGGCTGGAGCCAGTAGTGTGTCCTGATTGTGGCTAAACTTGTTTGGATGGATCAGTCTCAGCTCATTGCCCTTCTCTCTTGATAGACTGGAGAGCCTGCGTGACATGCTTAGTACAAGCACCCAATGACTGAAATTGGGAGAAGTTAATCCAACCTCACAGAAGCAATAAAAGGCCAGATATTAGCAACATTGTTTGTAACATTTATATCACTAGTGGGATTCTTCTATGTAATGGTTTCCTGGATTCAGTGCTACAGTGGCTTCTGCAGAATAATACTACTAACTGCTGGTTTTGTCACCTCCTTATGCACTGTATAAAGCTAAGATTAGAAATTAATAAAAGCTATGTTGCAAACGAGAAAAACTTAAGACAAGGCATGCAGAAAAGAGGGAGGGAATAGGGCATATTCACTAGGCTCCTTGTTCAGGAGGCATCTAGTTGTATCAATCCCTCAGCTTTTACAGAATCATTTCCTGCCTCGACAGCTGCCAAGGGATGATGCAGCGTCAGCGTTCAGAGTTGGTAGTCAGCCCAGTAGCTTTTAACACCATTTTATCTCACTCAGGTTTAACTTTGCATTTGAGAGGTTTTGCTGGTAAAGCTGTGCTGCTCTGCTGTATCAGCAAAGCAGACTTTCTCAGCTTCCAAGTTGTTTCAAAACAGTCTTAAGTTCAAGAAAAGTAACAGCCTATTTATGAGGATAACATCTACTCACCTTCAGTTTTTATTTACTTTGCAGTCTTAAATGGGTTTTCCTATTCATTATTTTTTTAAACATTTTACATCAACACTTTTCCTCCTGCTTTGCTACATGACAAGTAGCAACTGGGTGTTTCTTGTGGAACAAACTGCTAGAGACTCTCAGAAAACCAGCATTGGACTGAATCGTAATGTTCAGGAGAGCAGAACTCAAGAGGCCAGCTTACCATAGTAGACATCCCAAAACATTTTCTGAAAAGAAAAAAAGGAGGGATATCAGATCTTCATTCTTATATAACATCATCTTCCATAAATGTTTTTATAAAACAAAAAGCATTATATGAAAGATTATATACTATGGTCTAATATTTCTGAAGTTACTCTACTGCAAATTTTGCTCTGCCAGCAAAATTCAAATGACATGGAAGGAGGTTTGCATCCTGCTCATTTTATTATTTCTTAAACTATAAAGGGAAAGAAACACTTTGCAAGCAAGAGAGAAACAACTGAATCCTTTAGCAATATAGCTTCCTGGAAAAACTGTCTGGCCATTGTCTCTTGGACATGCAGTGGCCTGGGAAGTGATCCCATCCCACCCCATCCCATCCCATCCCATCCCATCCCATCCCATCCCATCCCATCCCATCCCATCCCATCCCATCCCATCCCATCCCATCCCACTTGCCCCACAGCAGGTGCTACTGGAGGCAGAGAGGACATCAGAGAACAGAACTGCAGGTCACTAACAGTGGTCACTAGCACCAGGTGTCCCACTTTTCCCTGGGAAAAGCAGCTGTGCTGCTGTTTTCCCTAAGGGGACACCTCTCTCTGCTCCTTGAACCTCCTTGCCATCAACATTCCCCAAAGAGTGGGAGCCTCCCAGGCAGCCCAATGGCTGTTTCCCCTGCTTTCCCTGCAAATACAATCTCCAGCTGGTTTCCTATTAAAAGAGCACAGCATCTGGCTGTACATGTCAGGAGGGCCTGTTGCACAAGGGGACTTGCAGCAGCTGCCTCCTGTACAGGTCCCATTATTTGCTTCCCTCCATCCCAACACCACCTTGCTCCTCCTCAGACCCTAAGGGATGCTGAAGCTGTATTTCTGTGTGGTCAGGATGGGACAATAGCCATATACTTTCACAACATGAGGTGCAGTACAAACAATTTTCAAGAGGGAACTTCAAAAGTGTCAGAGTTGATCTCTGCATTCCCATTTTGACCACAGAAGATACCTTCTTTCTATGTGCTGGGGAGGAAAAAGTGAAGACTTCACATGGAGAGAAACACAAAAAAATTGAAGCGGTCTGTGGAGCTGTATTTGATAGTAAAGGACAAAGGCAGTAATTTTTACTATGCATGCAGGAAAAAAATACTTACGAGCATTTCATCATTTTCAAATACTTCCCTTGCTTCTTCACGCGTACATCTCTCTTCAAGGCATTCCCTTTCCAAGCTGCCTTGGAGGACCTCCTCCAAAAGAAGGGAATTGTCACGCCTCTGTCGCTTCATAAAATTGTTTGCATCTTCAGTTGATATAAACACTGGAACATTGTATGACAAAATGCTAACGTAAGTACTTAGATTAATTTCCTTATATACTTTTACTTCCTTTTATTAAAGAGAAACCCTTTTGGCTGATTTATGGTTTCAGCTGTGTTAAACTTCCATCCCGAAGGGGCCCTCCTTTCTTAGTCCAAACTGATCTGAGGTGTTGTGACCTTTTGCTTTCAGGTAGTGCCTGACTCGCTCCCAAGCAGGGAGAATTTGAAGGCCTTCCTGATACTTTTTTTCTGCACCAGACACACAGAGCAACCTTGTTGTAGCACTGCCTTGGAGGCTGGGAAAGTATTATCATAAAGGTAGAGGCTATCTTGTAAGACTGCATGGGGATTTCAGACTCAACAGTAGAAGTGAAAATTACTTGTATTAATTTGTGATGATGGAGCCAAACTGTTACCCTCCAGTCTTAGTTCACAGGGATTTTTTTCCTGAGAAGCAAAACAGTGACATGGCTGAGTTCTCAGACAAATCTCTCTCAAGGATAATGAATAAAAGCCACCCCCCAGCAATGCTCAAAGTTAAGAGAGCTATATCATGCCATCCTTTATGCGGAAGACACCATAATTCTTTCGATTTGAATAAAAAGGAGGAGAGATCAAAGGCATAATACTTATCATATCTAAAAACTCCTCCTTGCAATGATGCCCACAACAGAAACTGCTTGCCAGCCAGCCAGCTGGTGCCGTGCTGGAGCCTGTTGCCTTTGACGTTAAGCAGTATGTGGCTGCATGGGTCAGCATGTGTTTGTCAGGTCTCCTGTGCTTGGAAAGTAAACCCACTGGGACAGAAACTGATTTTTTTTCTGATTTCTATACTGTGTTTGGGGACCCAGCACTCCTAGGCACAAAGGCTGAAACAATCAATAATATTAAAATTGGAAAAAGTGATAGCAATGACAAAATGATTCTGAAAGTGCATTACAAATGTTTTGTTATGCTTTTGAAGGATATGCAATAACCAACAGGCTCCCATATGGTATTAAAAAGGAAGGGGAAAAAAAATGCTGCATGTTTGTGTTTTGCAGTTTAAAAAGTTATCTGACACCCTAATGCACATTTCTGCTGTGTAGCGTTTTGGATGCATCCAGCAGAACTGACAGTGCACCTAAGCTGCTGCCAGGGGCATTCTGACCTTCTTAAGTGGACATTATCTTTTTCTGCCTTACCCAACTCCTCCTTAATATTGACAAACCATGAACAATTAATACAGGAACATAAATTTCTTCAAGTTATAACAAGGATGCATCTCAGCCTCATTCATATTACTTACTTTCATTTCAGCAGCAACCAGAAATATAAAACAAAGTTCTCTTTAATATCTGGGACACTCTTTAAGAATGATAAGAAAAGACAAAATATCTCCCTGGTATAAATGATGGTAATTCAATACTACATTTCCTTAGTAACCTGAGGCTACGAGCAACCTGATCCAGTGGAAGTTGTCCCTGCCCTTGGCAGGAGGATTGGAACTGGATGATCTTTGAGGTCCCTTCCAACCCAAACTAATATATGATTCTACGATGTGATTCTAAGAAATGTAAGGAAAATAAGGAACAGTTTTCAGTGGTGTCACTCTGTGCTACAAAAGAAACACAATACAAGATACAGAATTATTGGTGCATTTAGAACAGCGGTAGCCGGGATCAGAATTAAAGCCGCAACAAAACAAAGGCCATACCTGTCTGCTCTGTCTGAAGGAAAAGGGCAGAGAGAAGAAACAATATTGTCCAAGAGCACCTTGCCATTGCTACCCTGTGTGCCTAATGGCCGCCTGCTTGCATTCCTGCAGCTCCCAGGGAAAATGTTGAAGTTTAAAGTCCATCTCCTCATGAGAAAACAAAACCTCTAAGGGCAAAGCCTGGCCTCAATGTCAACACATGAAAAAAAAAAAATCCTGCTTAGTGGTACAACAGTGCCCCTTCTCCTAGTGCTCTGGCTGAAGGTAGAGAGGATTCGCCAGCTCTGCTGGGAGCTGCTCCGGGGTTTGGGTGTTCCTCTCACCCCCCAGCCTTCAATTACTGTAAGAGAAAATGTGGGCAGACGAACAGTGTGAACCTTTCTTCGTACCATATCAAAGCACAAGCTGGATAATGACTACAGGGATGGTGTGACTCTTGCATACACTGTCCCCACAAAACCTATTCCAGGGCTTAGCTGCACTGGTCATATCCCACCGGCTTTTGGAGCAATCAAGCATGGAACTTCACCCATAGGGAAGTATAGGAGCATATATGGCATTTTTCTTTTCACTATTAGTTTTGTACTGTCCAGTGGAGAAGGAGAACTCCCTGGGAAGTTCTTACTGACTTCGGGATCGTGGTTACACGCAGATGTATAGACTGTGAAAGGAGGTGTAGAGTGAACTAGAGCATCTCCCTGGGCTGCTGCGCTGCACACCCAGCAGCTGGGGCAGCCCTCCTGCCTCACTCAGGATGAGGGGAAGGATCCAAGCATTGGTTTGCATGGGTTGGGCTCTGCCCTGGCAATAGTGTCACAGAGGGTTGTTTGACTCTTTGTACAGGCAGGCTCCTGGGAAAAGCAAGACATGATTTCTACAGTTGGAGTGACAAGCAGCAAGAGGAAAAGTAGTATTTTCACCTGAGTTAGAAACAGAAAGACTATTTTGTGTTTTCATGTCATAAATTCCCAGCTGTGATTTGAATATACAGTTCTTGTAACGAAGTATTATCGATCTGAGCATTCCCAGGTAAAGCCTCAAATAAAACTTCACTGTTAACTGCAGTTTTAAAACCAGCTTCAGTAAGTACCAAGGCAGATGAGCATGGCTGCAGCAGACCACATACCTGGCCGAGGCCAGCCCCTGCCAGACCCTAATACATTCAGCAAATAACCTCCACATTAAAACTGCGTTTTGGGAGGTTTTTCCTCCACAGTCTCTGCCAGGGTGTTGTTCTGGAAGTTCACTCAGAGTTAAAACCTTCCTAATGTCAAGCATGATTTCATTCACAGTCAGTTTATACCTTATGTATTTCTATTTCCCTCTGTGTCAAGCTTGCTTTAGTTAATAGAACTCTCCATGCTCTCCTCAGTTCTCTGAGGCCACCAAGCCCCAGGGCACTTCTCCCAGCTGGGGGTTTCTTGGCTGGGGAAAGTGGGACTGTTGCCACTGGTCACATCTGGTGGGTTCTGGTGTGCTCAGCCAGCACGTCTCCTGTCCAGAAACCTCTGTGGAGGCTCACCTCGCTCTCCTCACTTTACACACCAGTGGCTGCTTTGCTTCTCTGTATTCTACCAGCCAGCATCCTCGGGGGATTGCCTGCCAGTGGAGCTGCCACTCTTTACCCCCTTTAGCTCCTGCCTACTTGCCTTTACCTTCCTGTGACAACAAATCTTGCCCTGTGCACGCACAGAACAGCAAGTTTGCCTCCCTTAGGCATGAAAAATATGTCACCACTTGATGTCAGCACAGGCCTTTGCAGAACTGAGCACAAAAATGTGGATCTGCAGGTTTGTTTCTTCTGTGAAACAAGCTGTTTACATTTTGCAAACCTGTGTCAATTAACAAACTCTTGTAAGCATAAGGTAATTATTCAAATTAGTTTAATAACAACAACACAGAGCTTCTGAACCTGTATTCTCACCAGGCCTTAGTTTACAGGGTCATTTTTTTTGGCGCTGTGTTTTAAGCAAAGTGTTCCTTGATTGAGCCTCTGTGTCCTTGGGGATGGGCCACAGTGTACTCACCACGTTAGGGTACTGACGTACCATTTTCTGTGCTGATATTATTGCAGCAGGTCTTAGTTTTTAACTTCCCCCATATTACAGAAATTGCATAGAGAGAGGGTTTTAAAAGGGCAGTCGTTTCCTTGCATGTTTCTTTTTATAAAAAGTTACATGGATTCAAGACCAGGTTGAATGAGGCTTTGAAAAAGCTGATTCAGTGGAAGGTGTCCCTGCCCATGGCAGGTGATTGGAATGAGACGATCTTTAAGGTCCCTTCCAACCAAAACATTCTTTGTTTCTGTGATTCTTTCTGTATTCATGTAATTACCCCAGTGAGCAGACGGAGATGTGTTTCATTAAGGAGTCCTGTACTCGGGTTTCCTACAGCCCCGCTTAAGGATTGCTTAGGGATTCACCCTTTTCAGCATGAAGCTTCCATGCTGTGTCAGATGTGAAAACTGGGTTATCTGGTCCTGCTTTAGCAACTGGTTCCTGTGGAATTGTCCCTCTCCGCAGCAGGGCAGCAAGTCAGGTGAAGCAGGTTTGCAGACGAGCTGCTCAGCCAGTGATGGGGACAAGCCAGTGCCACCCACCTCCTGCTGTGGGCGCTGGCTGGAGTGGGGGCTGCAGTAGGGACAGCTATGCTGGGAAACCCTGTCACTGTCACATGCTTTTGGGAAACACATGGCTCAGCTAGTGAAAGAGGGCAGCAATAATTTTCCAGAAAATGTTGCCCTGGCACTAAGCAAATAACAAAAGCTGATGACTAGGCTTGGAGCCACGTTTCCCCCTTGGGGTTGTCCTCTTGACTAGCAGCATGCAGGCACTAACATGTGGTTAGTTGTGTGTCAAGGACACTGAAGATGGTTCAAAGTGAAGGGGAAAGTCCATCCCCATGTCAGCCGATGCAGGGTCCAAAAGCAGGTCCAGCCTTCCCTCTCCTCCTCCTCACCTCTCTGCAGACGCTTTGTTCCAGCCCTTGATGGGGCTCTGGGGGC
Source organism: Clamator glandarius (assembly GCA_033459285.1). Classification (NCBI taxonomy): domain Eukaryota; kingdom Metazoa; phylum Chordata; class Aves; order Cuculiformes; family Cuculidae; genus Clamator; species Clamator glandarius. Next base: position 2,005,937 of record JAUNZM010000393.1, on the reverse strand, counting down.
TCACAGCTGCTTGCCGCTGTAGGGTAGATAGGAGAAGGAGGGACAGAGACTGGGCCTATGAAGAGCACTCCTCACCCTGGTCCTGTATGGCTGTTGCCAGACTACAGCTCTGAGAGTGCAGGGGCAGAAGGAAACTGTAGGATGTGTTTTCTCTGACGTGCTTAGAGATGCGTAAACTGGTGGTTAGTAAACCAGCAGCACTGGAAGTGAGGCAATGTCGGGGGCCCCACTAAGCCCATTTGTTCTGAGCCATCTGTGCTGCAGATGGACCTGGCAAGTTTCTTGCCTCTGCCTCCTCTCCTGCCTCATTTTTCCCCTGACACAGTCCTCAAAACCCCACTTGCTTCCTCTGTGCTCTTTCCTTGCTCCAGGTTACTCAGAGTCACGGCTGGCAGGGTGAGGAGGTACGACAAACACGAACAACTGATGTACTTGCAGCCCTGCTCAGCCCACCCTGGACAATGCCTGTTGGCTCCCAGGAGGCACAGGGCAACAGACAAAGAGCTGCTGAATCTGGTGGCCCTGTTGTTGCTTTTGCTAGTGCCCCATGATTATAGATAGCCACCTCCTCATCCTCCGTGTCATCATAGTTTATGCAGGTCACTTGTCTGCCACCTCCTTCCCAACAAACTGAAGACAAAAACTACCCCATGCCCCGAGTATTGATGTGTCTCGAAAGCACCTTTGCCTGAGACAGGAGACTGTGACCAGACGCCCTCTGCCCAGCTGGTCTCTTCCTCCCCATAGGAAAGAGTCCAGGAGAAGCTGCAGGACAATCAAAGCAGTCGCTGCCATCTCCAAAGAGACAGAGAAGGCAGAGGACAGGTTTTGCCTTGGTTTAGCTCAGTAATTCCTCTGTCAGAGGAATATATTGTGGATCTGATATATTGTGGAGCTTTAGGCTATTCTTTGAATGGAGAGTATGGAAATGGAAGCAGCAGGTTCAGAAACACGGGAGAGCTGTTTCAAATTTAGGAACAAACTCTCCCTTGCAGATCAACAAAATGGGAGTGCATCCCTCAGCACTGACTAGACACCAGTCAGTTCAAACCAGGTGAGTGTGGGCATGTGTCATCTTGGTCAAGAGCTAGCCCTGAGTGACACAAGCTAATTCCATTTACATGCGGATGTGCACTCTGCTGGTATGAAGCACGGTTATCAGCATCCGTGCTTATAAGCAGCGCAGGCCTTACGAAAATGTCACCTGAACTTTGCCCAGAGAGCAGAGAAGAACCACATACTGTGCAAAGGTTTATTCTTAGTATGGTTAAAATCGGTTGTAACTCAATTGGATGCCTGGACCATAAGCCAGTTGTGTTCACCACCTTCAGAAAAGAAGAGTTTTTCTTGACAGATCCAAAGGGCATCACCGTTTCCAAAAGAGGGAGGAACTTGCAGCTGTTTTGTAGGTGTGTCTGTACTGTCCTTCTGATTTGTTTACAGATTGCAAGAAATCCTGGGGGAGTGTGTAGGGAAGAGGAATATAACCCCAGGGAGCTCTGATTCTCACCTCTGGATGCTACACCCACAACAAGGTCTTGAGTCTAGCCACGAGGTTTTCTAAGTCTCCTGACATCCTGGCAGTGAAAACAAAAACTGTCTTGGGACTACTCTGATATATGCACCATCCCCAGAGGTGTTCCAAGCCAGGCTGGCTGGGGCTTTGAGAAATCTGATCTAGTGGGAGGTGTCCCTGTCCACGGCAGAGGGGTTGCACAAGATGATCTTTGAAGGTCCCTTCCAACCCAAACGTTCTATAATTCTGTGCAAGCTCTGGCATTTGTTTTGTTTCTGTGCACACATTGCTAAAAATAGTAAATGTTGTTAATATGTCAGTAATTAAAAACATTCTTTATTTCCACCTTCTTGCTTCTTTTTCCTTTCCCCGCACTTTTATGTTAACATTCTCTTCCCTGCCAAAACTGCAAACAATAAAACTGAGTATGGAACAGCCAGAGGATGGCAGAGCACGCGCACAGACAGTGCCGTATAACTTAAGCTTCTAGAGAGAATTTCAGTGATGGATAAGGGGGTTTAGTGAGGCAGTTAATTCTGCCCTGAGATGAACAATATCTTGATCCTTTGTGAAAAATGCAGAAAAAAACCCTGCAGTCTGTGCCATTTGGATGAGGATTCCATTATTTTTTCTCTGATAACATCTCCCCATTATTCTAGACTGGATTTCAAGATAAAAATGGTTAAGGATGGCTCATAGAGAAAAGTAAATAGATTTTTCAGGTGAACCCCTGGAACATTGACACTTTCTGAAGTGGGAAATGAGGATAAAAGAAAGTGTTTGGAGTTCACCTGGAATTCAGACTTTTAAATGCTATTTCCTGTTCCTCTCTCTTCCTGCATGATTCTCTCCCTTGACATTGTGGGACAGCAGCCCTGTAGCTGTCTTCAGATGTTGTGATTTAAGATCTTCCCATGACCAGCTGGTCACTTCTTCTGCAAGAGATTCAGCAGGAGGGAAGCCCTGACCTGACCTCAGCAGTGCCAGTGCAAAGCCAGAACCTGTGAGCTTCCACTCACAGACCAGACAGATAGAACCGGGTGGTGGAAGAGTCTCCTGCCTTAAATCTGACTCCTCAGCTGTAGGACACATGGACTCTGTGGACTTGTGCAACTGCTACACTGCTGAAATAATTTCAGAATTTGACTTCTACATTATGACAAGGAAAAAAGTCCAACCCCATATTGAAAAATGATGGCAAAATATCTTATTCCAGTTTCAAAGTAAATCTTCCAGGATGACTTGAGTTGAAACTCTATCCTATCTGTGAGGACTCAAATAGCATTTAGGCAGAGCACAGGTGACATGATGTGTGCCTTGGTGTGTATCTTGAGTGAGAATTGCAAATCTCTGTGCAATTAAGCAGCTGGAAAAAGTGTCCCTGTGGACAGAATTCGCTCTTATCTGGTATTGAACATCTGACGAGGTTGATAATAGTGTTTCATGCCTGGAAATGCAAACTGGGAGGTGAGGAAGGAGAAGCTCAGATGACTGATTCCTCTGAATGCACATTGAGCCAAAGAATCACAGAATCACAGAATCACTAGGTTGGAAAATACCCCCAGGATCATCGAGTCCAACCATTCCTATCAACAACTAAACCATGCCCCTCAATACCTCACAATGGCAATCAAAGACCATTGAAGGTTTTGTGCCTTTTATAATCAGTTCTGAGTAAACTAGGAGTGCTGTGGAGCTGGGGCGAGTGCTAATGCAGGGCTGGGTAGGAGGAGAGATGGATGGCAATGAGGGAATGGATCAGCAAGTGCAAGATCTGTGCAATGGCCCAATCCTAGTCCCCGAGACACATCTGAACATGGCCCACAGTTCCATATGTCATGTTCAGCTGTGTCAATATGCAGTTTAGGGTTGAAGTATAGCCAGAGTTTTCAACAGAGGTTCTATGGGAACTCAAGCAGAGGTAAATGCTTCAGAGCAGTGATGTCAGGGAGTCACAAATGCAGCCATCAGAGGCTGAACTTCTTTCTGAGGCTTAAACGCCATGACCTGTGATGTACTGTCACTCCTGGATAGAGTTCACTTGGCAGTCCTGAAGTTCAAGAAATATGTCAGAAAAAATGAGGGGAAATCATACAAATGGAATAGTCTTCAATGTGATTTTTCTGAGTTCGTCTTAGGGGAACAGGATACTGGTCGTCACAGGACAAATTTAACTGCCCTATTGCTTTCAAACTGGTCAGCAAAGTACATATTAAAAACTACACCAAAATGGTGACTTTCACACTTGCAAACTGGATATTGTGAAGCCAGGGAATGAGAAAAAATATTACACACTTTAAGCCACGAAATAATTTGTAACATCTCTCTTTTCTCTCTCTTCCAATTTTTAAAGTACATCTCGGAGTACTTTATTTTTCTGTAGAGACTCAAACATCCTAATATCTAGCTCACCATTTTAATGTATTGCTGCGCCAGCTGGAAAACAAGTATTTTTTTCTTTTTTTGCCTCTGGACTGAAATAAGGCAGACAGAGGATGTCAGGTCCAGGTAACTAGAGAGTCAGGTTTTTCTTAGTCTTGAAACATTATTTATCCTCATGGATTTGAAAACTCTTCAGTTGTGAATAATTTAAATAATTCTTTATATAAATGATGACATACAACGATGTTGTAATTTGTAGAGTATGCAATGCATTCACTTTATTATAGCCAAAATCATGACATGAATGATGCTGGTAAGAAAGGATCTCGAAGAGAAAGCCAGAAATTATCAGAAGACCATCAGTGACTCTGGTGATGACAAACAGGCCTTTTCAAGTCAATAAGCTTCATCCAATAACTCATTTGATTCAGTGACACACCCAGTGATTTAGATTCATGTGGATACATTGGTGGTTCTTGCATTTTCAAGCTTTTTCTGTGTACACATATATAAATCTAGAAAATCTGGTAGCTTTTCCAGAGCTTTTAAAACCCTCCCCTACTCTGATATTGTCTTTGTTATTATCCTAGTCTGGCTTTTTCTATAAAGCATGTGATGCCATAGAAATGAGTTGGTTCCAACTTTCATTGCAAAAGGAGGGAGCTTGCCAGCACAGACAAAGCCTCCAAGAGACAAATTTAGGCTATCACAGTAAGAGCAGGTGGAATTCCTAAACCATTTGAAGAAATTTCATTATTGTCCCAAACCAGCAAGTTCTGTTTGAAGTCCCAGCTTCCCTTCTAAAAAAACCCAGGCTCTAGCTCATGGAGGAACAGATGACACCTCTTAAGGGAAACTCAAACTATCAGAATGTAGGAAGCATGCTAAAAAGAAGAAACTATTACTTAGGGATCAGGTCTGATGGCTAAGACAATTAGCTTTATTAAAAGTCAAGCAGCTCAAAGTTTTCTGCCAAAACACTTCTTACCCAGGGTAGGAACTTCGACAACTTGGTGTACACTCCATATTTCCCTTCTCTTCCACACCCTTCTCCCCAGCTGATGATACCAGTAACAAAATAAGTGCCATTGTATTCGGTTACATGGGGGCCTCCTCCATCCCCTTGGCAGGCATCTTTTCCATCTTTACCATATCCAGCACAGAACATGTTTCTTGTGACTAGTCTATAAAGGGCACGCCTGCAAGTGTTCCTGTCCACATAAGGGATCTGAAGCATTTTCATTCTTTTGACCGGCCGCCCACGTTCGATCATTCTCCCAAAGCCACTGACAATTCCAAACGTTTGGTTCATCAGAACATAGTTAGCAAAGTCTTCTTCTGGAAGGCATGCTGGGACAACATCCTCAGAAAATGTGATGGGTTGCTCTAATTTCAGAAGGGCTATGTCGCTGTCGTAAGTTCTATTATCATATTTATCATGTGCAATTATTTTTTCCACTCTGTGGATTGCTCTACTTGGTTCTTCTTTATCTTTGTCCACCATCCCTATGTCAGATTATTAAAGTAGTTGTTAATACCAACAAGTCTAAACTGTATCTCAATAAAAGTAGGAACCAAATCCCTTGCACTTTGTCTAGGAATTGTACTGTACAAATAACATAGACGGGTCCACAATCCTGATATAGCATTTTATATCCATTTTGGATGGGTTTAAAAGGCTGACAAAATGCCAAGAAAGTAGAAAACCAGAAGTCTGCTATCACAATAATGCTCTCAATGAAAGCTTTGATGTAACGTTTTGGGCTTCGTTACAATATACCAATGGCACTCTTATGATATACATCCAAACGCCCCTGTACAGAAGAGAAGGATCGTGCCCCTCTCGTTTGTAGAGCTACGTAGTCAAATAGACTTAAATAGGAAATAGAAATTAATTGTCTTTTAAAACTTAAATACTCTGCTCACAAAAATTTAGGAATTAATATATATCTCATCTTTCCTAACTTGTATGATGTCTCTTTGGGAAATAAATGGAAAGACAATTGGAGTTCAGGTAAACACAGGTTTTGCTTTACTATTTTAGGCTGAGTGCAACTTTAATGACTCAGAACACCGTTTTTCAGTGCCTGGAACTTCTGATAAACTACTGTTTCATCAATCACAGGAATGATTAATAAATTTGAGGTTTCAGGTATGGAACAGACTTAGACTAGTATCTACATGCTGACAAAACATTTAACATCTATTGTTAACATCTGAATGGAGCATCTGGAATTCTTCAAGGATTGGCTAACACAGGAAATTGCCTAAAGGTGTAATGTTAGACCAATTTAACTACATCAGCTCAACTTTACTTGCCCGCATACCTTTCCAGTTTATACTTGGCTTCTATCATATATAAGCTACACTAGACCAAGCCAAGCTTAAAGAAACTGTCAGTTCAACAAAGTTGAATGTATATTTCATTGTTCGTCAAGGGACATGATGAGGCAGTGAGAAATAACAAGGGGGTAAGTAAAACCCTGGCAGAGTTCAGTGTCTAGTATATGGATAATAGAACATGAGAGAGTTTCTTATTTTTGTAGCAAATGGCAAAATAAGAAGCACTTACCAACAATAACCTGTAAGTCTTTGTACTGGTTAACACAATGAGCTGCAGAAAGTATAAAATACTCATTCAGAATTGTCCCCCCACAAAACCAGTCATCGTACTCATGTACTAGAACAGCCTGCAAGAAGAGAGAAGATAAAACACAAAAACATAGATGCAGAGAAATCCTGCATGGCTACCTAAGACTCAAGCAGTCTTAAAATAAACATTTTCATATGTATTATCTGTCAGAGGCATCCTTCATTCAAAGTTGTTGAGAGTTACGCTGAGGTGTAGCTACCACAGTGGGAAATTTGTCAAGGACAGACCAGTTTCCTGGCTCAAAGTGGAGTCTGGGCATTGGGTTATTTTACCAGAAGGTTTTGATTCTTATTTTTTAAACAAAATTTAGCTAATATTTTAATAGCACTAATCTGGTTTGGGGTTTTTGTTCCACTGTTGTCTCAGCCACAACAGGAACTCAGTCTATTTTACTGATGCTCCCATGCTGCAACCCAACAAACGGAGCGGCTGGCAAGGAAGAGGCTCTGTGGCTCACCCTGCTCCATGTCCTGTATCTGCAACCCTACTTGTCTCTTGGTCTTCCTCTCTCAGCCTTTTCTTGGTGTTGAAAAACAGACACAATGTCATTCATGGTAGGAGATCTGTGCAGAAATACAGTACTCAGGAGAGCAGAACAACCACCCAAAATCTTTCAGGGAAATCTTTCTCACACCTCGTGGCAACTGGGGATGAATATGATAAAGAGTAAATGGTTGCTGGTCCAGGTGAGCAGGGTCAAGTGTTAAACATCTCAGCACAAGGTCACCTTACCTGCCATGGGGCTGAGCTGGGTAAACTGCTAGCCTCCCCATTGACCTCTGGTTGGCTGCTCAGAGCCTCAGTGGTTTCCTCATTTTCAGGACGAGCATCTGGATTTGCTGTGGTTCCTATGACTTTCTCGTGATTTCTCTGAAGCTTGCCACAGGGGAACTTGACTGCAAAGGCAAAACCAAAATGCTAACGATTGATGTCTGGATGAACCAGGACTTGGAGGCATGTGTTGCTTGCTGAGAGAAAAGTATTCCCATCAGTAACCCTGTGCAAACAGCTGTGAAGGTTCAGCTGCTGTCACCAGCCTTCGCTTCAGCTCAGGGCTACCCTCCTGGCTGATTTATGCAAATTTATACGATGCAGAGGATCACAGTCTTCCATTTTGGGCTGGGGGATGGTGCCTGTGCTGTCCCTGAGGCATCAAGCCAAGCGATATGCAAGGTATAGTAATCTCCAGCAGAGCAGAAGGAAAGACAGTTGCTGGTGAAAATTTCTGTAACAGCAGAACCACCCGTCATGAGGATACCTGCATATTTAATTCAATTGCAAAGTGCTATTGTTGAGGAGCTTTCCTTGAACTGTTAGGCAAGTTTTCTCTCACTTTCATGAAGAGTTGACTCCCTGAAAGTGACCTGATTCCCTGCAAACCATTTTCCTCTGCTGTAGGTACCTAACTGTAACTCTAAAGGCTGCTTTTAAATGCAAAACCCATGTTCCAGAGGGTTTGAATAATTTGTTGTAGTGAAGAGCAGCATGAGGTGCATTGGAAGCTAGACTTATTTTTCTGACAATTAAACTGTCCCTTATACCAAGGGCTGTCCAACAAGCTCTGTTGAATAGCACTTCAGCAATGTTATAGATTTCTCAAGACATAAACAAAAACTTTGAAATGCAAAAGGACCAGAATGATTGAAAAATGAAAATAATTTTCCACCTCTAAAACTTGCCCTTTTTGATCAAGTGGGAAAATAGGTTCAGTATTTTTGAGGTATTTAAAAGTTGAGCATCTTCCATATTTGGCAACACTGTTTTCACGTACCTGCTGTTATTTAATCTTTCATAATTGGGAAATTAAGCCAAGTATTCTATATTAGGAATTACGCAGAACAGCAATTTGGGATTAAATTACAAAAGGTACTATGACAAATATCATCAGAAAAATTGACTAAGATTAGTAATTGTTAATGTTCGCTCTGAGTGCAGGCAAAACTGGTGGATTTAAATTCTGTGTCAGTAGTTATTCATGTATTCAGGTTACTATACATTAACTGTAGAAAACCTGCTTTTAGAGGAAAATGGAGAGGCATGTTGTATTCCTTTTAAATGGAACAGTTGATATTTGAGGGCAAACAAGTGAGATATAACTACAATTACATTATGTCATTACCACTGAAATTATAATGAGTCCTTGTGAACTGTACATGGTAAAGGGAGAAGCTTCTTGGGTTCCTACTCCTTTGGATCTGTAGGTGTCCAGCAACAGCTGGGAGCCTTGAAATCCAGTTCTCACCAATGAGAAATCTAACCCGTTCCTTTCTAACGAAATTGTCTGGAGCATGAAAGGCCTATTTCAATCTGTGAGAGATAAGAATGAGAGCCCCATTGTAAACACCAGTTTCTCCTAGGGCTTTGTGTCTGCTGGGACAGAGGTTTTGTGTTCTGCCGCAAGAACACACTCACTTACACAGAATAATTCCATGTGCTGTTTTTGTCACTGCGCATTGCTTGCAGTTGCACCATTTGGTGTTACTTAAATTACGACTTTTAGCTAAGATCAGTATGAAACATGTGAAAAGTTAACGTTATTGTTTATGCTACAATGGCACATCGACATGCCAGCAGTTCCCCAACATAGTGAAGATATGATGTGTGTCTCACAGAAAGAACTTTAAGTGTGGCTTTGTACCTACAGGAACGCAGGTTTTGTTGTCGTTGCCCAGGACATAGCCAGCAGCACAGGAACATGTGACTCCTTCATCTTCAACTTTGCAGAACTGCTCACAGTTCCCATTGTTGACCTTGCATGCATTTGGTACAACTGCGATGGAGACAAATTTATAGGCAGGTTACAAACTCAAGATGATTTCATAAAAGCATGAACAGCTCATAAAATCTTGCTTACAAGCATTAGTCAATCCCCCTGCCATTCAGGAAAATTCTGTGCCGTTCCTGCCAAAGGCCTTAATAACAACAACAGCTGCAATTATCACTGTTTAAAAAACACTAAGGTGTCAACATTAGACCGACCACTATCATTTTACAACTTATGCTGTGTTTCCCAGCTATAAATGGCAGCAATTTTGGGGGCAAAGAAAGAGCTAATCCATACTCACCAGAACAGCCATTGTACTACAGCAAAGATGAACATGGGCATGGGTAAGAGGCTAAAACTAGCAACAATTGCAGTATCAATAATAACCTAAGTATTAAACTTGTGGTAGACCCTTGCACTATTCCTTTTCCTTCTCTATATGGCTCATACTACTTACCTTAACTCAGTCCCTGCCATTGCAATGTCACAAGCAGAACAAGAGAGAGCTCTTCCTGGCACTAGCAGTGTGGGAGTAAGGAGAGGCAAAGCAATCCTAGAAAAGTTGTTTAACCTGTCCTTCAGATTCCTTAAGAGATTCCACAGCTCACCCATGCAGCCTAATATGCTCCTTAACAAGCCCAATAGCATTCAAAAAGTGTTTCCTATCATCCAAGCAGAGCATCCCCAAATGTGTTGTGATTCCATTGTTTCTGGTCGTAGCTGCTTGTCATTATGAAAATGGAGAAGGCTTCTTTCTTTTGTGATGTTTTAGAAATTTCCTTGGTTATGTACTGTGCCCAGAGTGCAATTTTTGTTTTCACTGAATTGCCGCCTTCCTATGTTGGACCACTGTTCTGGTTTCACGAGGTTGTCTTGAACTCTCTTCTTGACTTACTGTAATCTTTCCAGTATGCAATGAGCTACAAACTCAGAGTAAGAAGTCTCTGACATCTTGCATGTCACTGTGGAAAATATCAAGCATCAAAGGTTCTCAGGCTCACCTGTGTGGAGCCCTGCAATTCCATATCATCTTTCAACTAATTAGCACATTTTCTCAATCAGATGTGCATCAAACTTACAGCAGTTTCATCCAGGCCATATTTATCTTTCTGTTACAATAGAATTGCTACATAAAAAGATGTTAGAAGCCTCTCTTCATGGAGAGGCCTGACATGCACTGCATCTTTTGCAGCCACCCCATCTGTTACCCCGTTCTTGGAGAGGTTTCACGTAATTTGTTCCTAACCAGTGCAAATTTTAAAGAACAAAGATCTTCTCCGTTAGGAACAGACTAACATTCTTCTTGGTCTCTCATCCAATATACTCACAGTTAGATCAGCTCTCTGTTTTCATATTATGCTTATCACACTGTATCTACTCCTTAGCTTTTCTTGTTTTATGCCAGAACACTTGCAATTCTTTCATACAGGTCTAGATTTTTTTATACATCCTTCTAGAGGTCAGGTCATGAAGGAGCTCATGATTTTATTTTATCCTCCTGTCCTTTCTTGACGCTGAGATAGTCTAGATGTGTGCCTTAAACACATTGGGAACTGGGGGGAATGTGGGGGGGGAGGGGTGTGGGCATTAGAAGTAGCCAGATCTTTCTTTTAAAATATATATAAATTTTATTCTCTTGTTCTTTTTTTTCACTTCCTTCATAAGACCTGTTACCTTACAGCTACTTTTATTAAAGTCATCTTCCATCTTTGTATTCCCAGCCACTTCTGATCCATTAATTAAAATCAAATGTAGACGAGTACACTCAAAATTGCTTTCTACATGTTTGTCTGAGAAAATTTTCCTTGAGACATCCTAAGGACTCTCAGAGCACCCTGTGTCCCACTAAATACCTGTCCCACCTCATCTCTAGAAGTCAAAATCTCCCTCTTACTCCCAGCTCTTGCAATGTGGGTTACTCAGGTGTTTGTTCAGTTGTATCCAACCAGTCCTCAGTAATCACTAAATTGCTTTAAAGCAATTTAAACAACAAAGCATGCATCACGTCTGCAGTATGATTCACATACTTACTCTGTAGAGAAGCATCTCAGGCTCCAGTATTGGAAATGCGATGTTAGTGTTGAGACTTAGACAAGCACAGCGGGTGACACTATGGGGTTCTGCCTCCTCTCTGCACTGTTTGTGATCCAATAGTTTATGAATGGATAGTAAAGATTATTTAATTATCACATCTCTTGAGGACATGAAGAATAGCACATTGTGCTGTCAGTTTGATAGACCTGCATATTAATGTATTAACCCTGTATTTTATGCTAATATAACTGTTTCAGTTGAAAATGCTATTCCTCTAGTGACTAAGCCCTGGATACTATTGCACTGCAGCAGAAAAATGGGAGTAATGTGGGTAAGAAAGCAAAGCACTCATGTCACCCTGGCCCACAAAGCACAAATAATGACAAATAATAAGCTGTGTGGTTTAGGCAAAGCAGCACAAAGTCAAGTTAAAGCAAAGGTTGTACCTGTCTGCACCATCGGAAGGAAAAGGAGGACAATGGGAAGGAGCCACATTTTCTTGTGATGACCTGCCATTGCCATCCTGACGTCTTCCACCAGTTTCTCTGCAGGGCTCTAGGGCAGCTGCTAAATGAGAAACGCTACAGTGGCAAAGGTCATTAACTCATGCGAGAAAAAAACCCAAACAAACACTGAGAGCAAACCCTGGGCTCAATGTCATCACAGGACAACATTAAAATAGAAAAAAAAAGCCACTGTGCTGCAGCAATGCCACCCCGATAGCTGGCAGGATCAGCAAAGCCCCTCTTTCCTGCATGGGCAGCAGGGAGCTGGGTTTGCCACTGAGCACTGTGACTCCTGTGTGTTTCAGACTCCTTAGGAAGAGTGGAGTTCATAAACCAGGGCAGGTTATGCCTCAATAGAATAATATGTGGTCTCGTAGCTGAGTTATGCTACTGGAACTTCAGATATCAGGTGGCCACTTGGCAATTTCCTCTGTAAGACCATGGTCTATGGCAACTCCTCCTCTCCCCGTCTGCTCAAAGTAGCTCTACGTCTTCAGGAAATACGGATGAAGGCTCGATAACAGAGCTTTACTAGCTAGGCAGCAAGAACCTCAAGTAAATGATCTGTCCGCTGCACATGCTCTAAAGATGGAGCAACCGGAGCCAGAGCTTTGTGCCTCCTGCAGGCTGGACAGAAGTAGGAAAGTGTCTCAGAAGGAATCGGTAGCTCAGAGCATCGAATTTGCAGAGCTCAGTAAGCAAAATATTGCAAAATCATATTGCAAAATGTTGCCTCCCAGGTCGGGTAGAGCCTTAGGAAGCAATGGAGTAAGTAAGAACAAGAAAAAAAAAGAGGGAAAATTAAGGATTTTTTTCTGGATTAGGACAATAAGGTATTGTCCACGATTTTGGTGTCTTTTATTCCAAATCACTGTAGTTTGAAGTGCTTTAGGTGGGGTGAAATTGATTGTCATGCTTACAGGCAAAGCCTTTGAACCCAGTGGAGCTGGTAAGCAGGTGTCCTGTACAGACACAGCAGGCTGGACGGGGCCTGTGGGACACACAAGAATCCAGTCTCTGTCACAAGTGCCAGAACATACTTCCACATATTCATCAATTTCCACCTTGTTCTGGATGGAATCTTTTTTGTTTTTTTTTCAGCTCACATCATTCCATGGGGACAACTGTTGACAGGATCTTGTGGTCTAGAGACCTGCCTAAAGAAAACAATCCTGTCAGGTAAGTCACCTATATCAGGGAGCAGTAAGGAGGAAGGAAAAATCTTGCTTGTTATTACTGTGCTAGCACAAGTCGCAACTACATGATAGTAACAGTGACCCTTTGCTTGTGTTGCTCAGCTGGAAGCACACAAAACAGGGGCTAGCAAGACCTCCAGGATCATCTAGCTCTCCTTAATGAATCCACAAGAGATCAAGTTAACCTCTATTATCCTTGGCACATTGGGCAAGGCTCCAGCAAAGGAGCCTTCTGGGAAATTTCTTCCAGTTGGACCCCACATCTGCAAAAGCGTGTTTTCCTGCAGTACTGTAGGTTATCATAATGAACGCAAACTTGTCCACTCTAGGTCTTAAAGTTGGTTATGGGCTTTAGTAGGAGGCCAAGATGCAAGCAGATGTTTCACTTGTCCTCTCAGCATGGTAGGGACACTATTACAGCAGGAGGAATGAATATGAAGCCCTGAGCCTCAGGCATTACAGACACTGTGGCACAGGATGAAAGGCTCTCTAGAAACAAGTCTCGTGTAAAAGACAAATAAACTCTGATTGCAAAGCACAAGGACAAAGTCTCTCATACTCTGTGGAACACTGACAATTCCAAGTACAGTCATGTTGCACACACGCAAACACGAACTTTGATCATCCTCTTGCATGCTCATCTGTTAAACCAGCTCTGTGCCTGCTCTTAAGGTACGTGATTTAGCAAGGACGTACCTCATTTTATGGTGCTTTGCTTCATTGTGCTTTGCAGATATTGTGATTTTTCCTGTGCCATTTTTTAGCAATGAAGTATTTTTTAATTAAGGAAAGTACATTGTTGTCTTAGACACAACACCATTCAACACTTAACAGACTACAGTTTGTAAACATAACTTTTGCATGCACTGGGAAACAAAACAATTTGTGTGACTTGCTTTGTTGTGATATTTGCTTTATTGCAGTGGTCTGGGACCAAACCTGCAATATCTCTGCATTATGCCTTTATATACACCACTGCTAGAAAAACTCAGCAACTACCACCTTTGCCAGAGGAAGGTCCTCCCCTCAGCCACTTCAACACCGTATATAGTCAGGTCTGAGTTTTACTTCAGCCATCAGTCTTCACTGAAGGGGAAGAATCCCCTTAGCCTGAGTACATAAATAGGACTTGGGAAGCACCTAGGTCTGAGGTTGTCCCTTTGAAGAGGGATGTTTCACCCTGATTGAGCATAGAGCAGGCTGCCAGTGAACGGGGGACAGGGAATTAGAAGATACAAACAGGAATGCAGTGGACAGAAGAACTCAGTGAACAAACACTGCCGAACAAATATTCAATAAGCCCACTGACGGTTTGTACATGTGGAGACCATCAAGCTGGGGTAACTGACCTGCAATCCTTCCTGCTTGCATTCTCCGCTGACCAAAGCAATGCTTTGCTGCTGTACAGAGCTGTATTTCTAGTTTTTCAACCTGGTTTGCTCACAGCACTTGCTATACGAAACTAGCCAACACCAGCTCAAACCCTACGACATAAGTAGCAGGTGTCTGGTGAAGTTTAGCATCTCTTAAACAACAGGAGAGCATAACACAATGGAGGAGCCTTGGGAAGACTGCTAGGTGAGAGTCTTGGAGCACATGATGTACAATAAAAGGATGAGAGGTCTGGATTTGTGCAGCCAGGGAATGCTGGGCATCTAACTGCAGTTTTCCACGGTCTAAATAGGGATTACAGTGACTATAAGGCCAACCATTTCCAGAGGTGCCCACAGAAAGAAGATGAGGCAGCAATCAGGTTGCAACAAGGAAAATTCCACTTGGATGTGAGAAATTGTATCCACTGGAGTGCTAGAGCATGGGAACAGGTTGCCCAGATGATAACAAAATCTCTGTCTTTCTCCAGTTTTGATGTTAGCCCTCTTTTGAGCTTGGGGTTGGACCATATCACTTTCAACTGCCCCTTCTATTGTAAATTTTCCATTATTTCTTTAACTATGACTGAAGATGAGCAGGTTTAAAGAAGAATATATGGAGGAACACTATTCCACATAAAATAAAAAAATCAAAGTGTGGAGCTTCTGCCTGGAAACCTTGCAGCACAGATCAGATCATAGTGCCTGAACAGATTAAGTGTAGGAAATCACTGGCTATATTTGCCTCTCTCTAAGAAAATCAGTATCTAACTTGCCATTTAGGAAACTCTAGGCCAGTGAAAGTCTTATAACTAACCCCCTCCATTCTCTTTCTCCTCATTAGCCTCGACAAAAAGCAAGTGAAATCTGCCACATATATTTGTTTAGGGATGTTCTCTCTTTTCCCTCTGTCAAATGACATTTTGTCTTCATATATTTATAAGCTGACTGGAGGGATTAAACAAAGAAAAGCAAACAAACAAAAAAGAATGTTTTATTTCAAATGCTGTTGTATATCAATATTGCACCTTATAGAAACACTTAAAACAATCACACATGCAAGTGTGCACTTGTTTCCAATCCTCAGCCATACGCAATCCAGAACATGATACAGGAAACAGTGAACACGTACTCGGGGTTTTTTTATGATGAGCAGAACAGAAGTGTTCAACTTAAACTAAAGTGAAGTACAACCCATACAAAGCAAACCCTCATTCTAATTAGCTGCTGTGACCTAAGCAGTCAATTCTGTGGAACGAGTTGTTACTTAGCATCACATGTTGCATACTTACTAGTGTATCGGCTTTTACCAAGCAAGCTTCCCTTCTCCATTCATCTTCTAAATGCATCTGTAGATAGAAACTAAAATAACTCTAGTAATATCAAACTCCCTACTATACCAGGTGGCTGTAACATGAAGATTAACTGAGGTCCTGCCCTTCCCACTTCCACCATGATTAGTAGAGGCTTATATTATGTCCAGGAGCCACTGGTGTTTGCCAGGCTTGGGCAAACAGACAGGAACCAAATGGTAATATAAAACCAACCAAACAAGCCAATAGAAGACCTCACTGAGCAGCCATTCTGTTTGGGGAATGCCCCTCATTGTACGAATTCAAAACACCACCAGAAATCTGTATATACATGCTTATAGCCAGAAATAAAACAAATAACAGTAAAACACCATAACTTTAAGGGATCAGCACTCAAAACATGTTTAGCAGATGTGGCTAAAAAAACCCCCGAAGAATAAAGTGTCCATTATAGAAAATGCACATTGTTAGCCAACAGAAGGATCAAGTGCCACATCACTACAAATCTGGTCTCATGGCCATTCTTACCCAGCGTAAGAACCTGGACATTTTGGTATAGACACCATATTTGCCTTTCTTTGCACACCCTTCTCCCCAGCTAACAATTCCAGTAACAAAATAAGTATCCTTATATCTGGTTACATGGGGGCCTCCACTGTCCCCTTGACAAGCATCTTTTTGCTCTGTATCATAACCAGCACAGAACATGTTTTCTGTTATTGCAAAGTTGGTGGATTGCTTGCAAGTATTCCTATCAACATAGGGGACTTCCAGCACTTTCAGTTTTTTGGATAGCCGTCCACCTTCAAATTCACGCCCGAAGCCACTAACTGTCCCCGATCTTTGGTTCATCAGAACTTCATTAGCAAAGTCTGCTTCTGGGAGGCAGGCTGCGATAATGTACTCGGAAAACGTTATAGGCTCCTTCAGCTTTATTAAGGCTATGTCATTGTCGTAAGTCTCGGCAATGTATTTAGCGTGAACAAATATTTTGTCCACTGTATGCATCGTTTCAGACTGTTCTTTCTTTTCTCTGTCCACTTCACCTGGATAAGATTATTAAAAAGGTCATTAATATGGAGAAGGTATAAGAAATTAAGAACATGCTAAAGGAAGAGAGCAGTAATACCAATTACGAACATTTTGCCTAAGCCTTTATATCATACAAGTAAACTGTAAAAATGTATTGCAATATTTATTAGCAGCACCTGCATTGGTTTCAGTTCTGCACTTTTGTCAATGGAGACTTTTGTAGCATTTTATATAAAGGCATAAACCAATTCAGCTAAACTATTGAAACTTCAGATGGAACCTCTTACAGGAGTTTGAGCCCGGCTTATATCAAAGAAGAGAAACTGGTCTAGGTCAAGATTAAAACAGAGCAAATACAAATTTGCATTCATTGAGTATCATGCCTCAAGTGAAGTAATAATTTGAGTTTGTTTCTTCTTCCTCTAGTCAACGTGCCATAGCTTTCCTGAGGGTTCCTGCAAAAACAAGTCTGTATGCTCCAGATGTGCCAGGAATTACAAGCTTTCTGAAGCAGCACTACATTGATGAACAAACTGCTAGCCAACACTTCTAGAATATTTGTTCTTAAACACTTCCAACTACCCGGTAAAGAAGGCATGCACCATTGCCACCTTCTACATCAGCTGTCCCTGTTACTACAAAGAAGGATTACCTCAATAACAAGAAATTACAAGAAGTAAAACAACAAAAAAATTACAAACCATAACAAATCAAATAATCTGAGTACATCTCACACAGGATTTAGAGCACAGATTAGTCTGCAACATATGCTCAAACATCATAGGAGTAAAATAAATAACCACTTACCAACAACAACTTTGATTTCTTTAGACTGGTTCATGCAATGAGCTGCAGTAAGTATAAAATTTTCATTCAAAATAGTTCCACCACAAAATTCTTCCCCTTCCTCATTTAATAGAACAGCCTGCAAAAGAGAAGAGGTAAGTGCAGAATTAAAAGAAGCAGTTTAACTTCAATGAACTATAAACAGGTAATTGATTTCTCTGCACACTACATCCATGCTTCTGTACTACTCTGCAGGTTTCCCTTAATATTGCATATACACATGCCTATGCTACAAATTGGCATGGACTGCTACACGGTTGTCTTTAGATGATGTAGATGTTTGTCTTCCATGTCACCATACTCACAGTGGTTAGCAACATCTTTGAGGAATAAGACACTAACTGACTGAGCAGGGGGAATGCAGCCTCCAAATCACCTCAACCCTTGGACTTGCCACCCCAAAGAATTCCTGTCCAAGTTCTGTTCCTATTTGGCTCCCCCTTAATGTCCCTAATACAGGATCTCATTTTGGCTGGTCCAAACTCAAGAGGAAAACTTAAATACGAATGCGTATTTGTGAAGCAAATACATGCTTTATCCGACATGCTCTCAGGAATACTACCTAAATGGACCACTGTCAGACAGAACTGGAATATAACCTGCAAAAATGACACTGGTATGCTAGCATGACTCAAAAGCCCTCTCTGGCGACAGGTTAAGCAGCTCCATCTAAAATTGCATACAGCCTTTCCTTTTCACATTTTAAGGCTGCAGTTAGTTAGCGGAACAACACATCTCAGTGCCTCCATTCAAGCCATTTACCTACCTCCAGCAACAAATGGCATACTACGTGAGCAACATTCAGAAGGCAACGAAGTTAAAATGAACGATTGCACAATTTCCATCAGAAACCTCTTCTCTGTACACATAGAGCACAAACACCAGGCTTACCTGCCATGGACATTCACCAAGAAGGCACTCATCACCACCTACTATCCTGGTAATGACATACGGAGTCTTGCTACCTGTTTCATTGCCAGGATGGAGGGTTGGGGTTTCTGTGGTAGTAACAACGATGTCCTCCTCCAAACTTGTCCCATTTGTGGGAGGGACATCTTGATCAGCAGTTACCTTGCTATGATCAGTAGTTACGTTGTTATGATCAGTAGTTACGTTGCTATTATCAGCAGGGGAAAGAACTGACCTTTTTTTTCTTTTCACAAAAACTTTTCCGCAAGGATACTTAACTGTAAAGAAAGAAATGTTTAAAAATAGATATGGACAGATATACTAGCACAAGAGGAAACTCCTTGACAGCACCATCTCACAACAAATCAGTTAATGCAGCTGTCCTGATTTCAAAACACTGGGAAAACCTTGGCAGATGCAACAAAGGAGGAAGACAGAATAGTTTGAAAAATGGAAACCATTCTGTAGTACTAAAACTTGTCCAAAGCTTCAGTCCCTGGACAACGTTTTCAAAGTATTTAAAATTTAAAACATCAACTTAAATTGTTTACATTGCTATACCTGTGTACTTGCTTTTACTAAAACCATCTTAATTAGGAAAGCGACTGAAGTGTTTTAGGAATAATATGGCTCATGACAGCAATTTATTATTAGTTATAAAGAACACAAACCCCAACATTGTTGAGTACATGGTTGACTTATCCCTCCCACTAGGTTTGTTGAAAAACAACAAAAATGTACAACTGCAAATAGCATTAATCACAATTATTTAATGTCACCACTTTGTATTCGATTAGGTTAAATAAATTCTAAAGTAGAAAAGTTTTGGCAAGCTGCTATTTTATATGAAGTGTAAGTGTTTAAGTAAATGAGATATGACTGCAATAGCTTTTGTCCTGCAAACACTGCAGTTTATTCAGATAACTCTCTCAGAGGCATCTTGCAAAGGGTTCCAAATCAGTTTAATTTTGGTAAGTCCACCACATCCTCTCACACATGGAAGGTTTCGGAAATACAAATCAGTTGGTCTCATAGCGTGAAATCTATGTCATGTAAAACACCGGTGGCTGAAAAGCCATTCTTTAACTGTGAAACAAGTCTTACCACCATTGCTACTTGTTTATTATGTGGCATCATACCTGATGAAACACAGCGTTTGCCATCCTCTGCTAGAACATATCCTTTTGCACAGGAACACAAAACGCCCCTCTGTACACTTTTTTTGATGCTGCAGAACTGCTCACAGTCACCATTGTTTATTTTGCAGTACTTTGGTATGACTAAAAAAGAGGTAAGTTTGGAGAAAACCCATAAACAAGACTTCACAGAAGACCTCAAAGTTTACCAAATTAAACCACACTCTTTAAAGAGACCTGTAAAACACCTGAAGCACATCTTACTAACAACACGAGTGGCTAACATTAGCTTATGCCTTACAAAGCACTGACATCCACCACATGAAACATACTTGCCATGTCCAAGTGGGCCCAGTGGCCATGTCATGGTGAGCTCAAAAAAGCACAAAATGACAGCGGAAGAATGAAGAGAACACTAACAGGGAAGTCCAGATACTGGTAAATCCTCACATGATTCCCTCCTTCTGCCGTAAATATCTCAACTCCTCATCATCCCCCTCAGCTCTGTGACTGAACTTCAGTGCCAAAACCCCCACTTTTACTTCTTGGTTACTGACACACGCTCCAATGACACCATTAGGGTAGCAGCTGTATGTTACAGAAGTGAGACTCAGGAAGAATTAATGTGCAAAAATTGATTATTTGCAAAGGCGAGAAAGTCTCTGCATTGGCTACTCAAATCTCCTTTCTTTGTCTCTTCACTGCTGTGAGCTGTGCAGGGAGGTAGTAATTCTGAGCCGAGATAAAGGCTCTGTTATGTCAATTATGAAAATCCTGTACTGCTTAGTTTTATCATCATGTTTCGGGCATTCAAGCTCATGTAAGGAGGCACTATCATAAGGAAGAAGGCTTTCTTTGGAGCAAGACTACGTTCAGAGCATTCACTAACACTATCCAGCTGTAAAGCCACTAAAGCTTTGTGTTTCTGGCACAGTTCTCCAACTCACTGTTGACTGCATTTTACCAAGAGGCAAGTAA
This sequence comes from Clamator glandarius, assembly GCA_033459285.1. NCBI lineage: Eukaryota > Metazoa > Chordata > Aves > Cuculiformes > Cuculidae > Clamator > Clamator glandarius. Next base: position 1,985,302 of record JAUNZM010000393.1, on the reverse strand, counting down.
TGCTCGTTAAGAAAGAGTTAACTCTCTATGTTCTAGCTCCCTGGGAAATTCACTGCCACAGTTCTCTAAAGTAGAAGCGTACCAAATTCACAGTTCTTGCCTCGATAACCATCCAAACACGAACAAGTGTAGGAACCAATTCCATCTTTACAATGTCCACCGTAGTGACAAGGATTTGAGCTGCACTGGTTCCCATCTACAAAAGCAAACAAAAAGCCCCAAATTATTTTAAAAGTGCAAGCATTTTCACTGAACTCTGAAGGGAGATTAGTGTTAATAAGTAATCTTTCATCCTTCCTTCTAAAATGCATGCTCTGTGAGTTGCCACATTCCATGTGGAACAAAGAGTATACATGAAATCCCTCCAAAACTGCAGTGATTCATATACATATCCTCAGTTTTGCAATCTGGTTTTGGTGGCTAATGTATGACAGGGTGTACACAGTCTTTTTTTGTAGGAAGATTAAGTGGTACATCAAGTGTAGTATCTATAGTGTGAGTTTATACCATTTACAATGAAGGCTGTAAACACAGATAGCATATGTCTATGTTGCAACTACTGTCTAAAGATATTAACCTTTTGGCTTCTTGCATTTTCCTACAACTGCATAATAACGACAATTCAACTTTATTTCTTTAAAGGTCATCCCTTGTGCCTGCAGTGATGTTCATTTAAAGAAACAGAAACCAGAATATTAATCAGAAGATAAACAAAACAGAAAAACCCTTTTACGAAGCCCTGATAAAATCCCCACTTTCTGCTGCTTACAGTACTAAATTGTCCCATTGTATCCATTGAGCTATGAGCTTGAGATTCAAAAAATTAGCATTTACCTCATGCTTCTCACATCTACACCAGGATCTCCCACATTGGAAAGGTAGTTTTGCAGCCTTTCTGGCTTTTCATGACTTGGATACAACTGACTGACCTAACTCCAAGGCCCCAGCCACGTGTATCTCACAAACTCAGATGAACGTAGGACAGTGAGGCTGCATTGCGCTTAGAGTCATGTTCCACCTATCAGCCTTTTCTCCCACCTCCACAAAGGTATCAGACTCATGCATCGATGCTTGCTGCCACAGTCTCTCTTATCTAGTGACCTGCTGTAACAAATGTGTTGCCCCATCACATGACCGTGCTGGGCTCTTCTGCATCCTTTGATAAGAAAAGGAGGACATCTGGAGAAGCATAGAATCATAGAATAACCTTAATAATTCATTGCTTTGGATAACCTATTCTTCGAATTTCTGTGTTTATCACCTTTTCTGCCCCTCTTTGGAGCAGCTGGAAGAACAGCAATGCCCACAGAAGTGATAAGATGCAAAAAGCTGTTCATCCTAAGGATACAATCTGCTGCCTGCATGGTGGCTCTGGCCCATGACCTCATCTGCTGCAGCTTTATCTGCCACAGAGTGCACCATCTGGGTTTTGTGTAATGCCCTCATAACTCAACATTCCCTCTGTACCTGCACACGGCCAAAACCAACAGTGTTTCAAATGCTGTGTCTATGTGGTCCACCGCAGAGGCACCGAAGACTGATGCTCATCCTCAACAGAGGGAAGGCAAGACCACCATTTACTGAAAGAATGACAGACTCAAGGCCTGCAGCACAGCTCTGGTTTCTGCCTCCTCTGCAGTGCCAGAGCGCTCCATCCCATAGTGGTCTTACCTAAGCAGCATTTTACTACTAGGAGCCATACTTGTTTGGTTTTCTCTACACCTTAGTGGCCACTGTGGTGATGAGTTTTCTATGAATATCGCATAAAAGCATTGCAGAATCCACTACTGAAAAAGGAAGTGAGAACAAATAGTTCTAGTAACTTGGCTAAGAGTGGCTGTGGTTTTCAATACTTCCGAACTCCAATAAAGCATTTGTGGACTGTGGCTTAAAATGTATGAAATCGGCATTTCCATTAAGAGCACTGGCACCGATGTTCTGCTGCTTGCATTCTCATGGAAAAACGGTTTGAAATTTTCCACTCCTGTTCACTACAACACTGACGCAGTCTTTGCTTGAAATTTCAGCCTGTAGGTTGCAGAGTTCATCCCCCGCTCGGAGTATTGTGAAAGTCTGCATCTTCTTCATGGCAACTGTTTTCAGTTTTCTGCAGACTCCAAAAGACAAAGCTGAGCTGCCTTTGTTCAACATTTTTGAGGTATTCCTCCTCCTTACACGCAATCTGGACACATACTTTCAGAAGAACACGTTACCAAACACTAAAACATTAAAAAGTTGTCCTTGCATAGTGATTATTATCACCAGAACCCTAATAAATACAGCACAGACCTTTAGAAAAAAAAACCCAGAAAATGTGGATGTGTTAGACATGTTATTGTCATGCATTCATTGAATGCCAAACAGTTATGTAGAAAACACATCTCACGAAATGCTCTGTAATTTAGGAATCAATGACACTCTGGCATGGAAGGTGCCATGAAACTTGCAAGCAACTATGCAATACAGCTCAAGAACTGCACGTTGTCTGCAGCATTTAAGCACCACTCTCATCTATGACTCTTTGCATCTTGAATTCCCCTGGCTAGAGCTGCCCCTCTGGAGGACAATTGACTAGCAGAGTCACACGCCTGGTTTCTGCTTTTCACTGTCCTTTGCATGCAAAGGGCCATTACTTTTTTGAGAGGACAAAGATCATCCCAAGAACTAGAGTTCTCTATATGGCTCATACTACTTACCTTAACTCAGTCCCTGCCATTGCAATGTCACATGCAGAACAAGAGAGAGCTCTTCCTGGCACTAGCAGTGTGGGAGTAAGGAGAGGCAAAGCAATCCTAGAAAAGTTGTTTAACCTGTCCTTCAGATTCCTTAAGAGATTCCACAGCTCACCCATGCAGCCTAATATGCTCCTTAACAAGCCCAATAGCATTCAAAAAGTGTTTCCTAGCATCCAAGCAGAGCATCCCCAAATGTGTTGTGATTCCATTGTTTCTGGTCGTAGCTGCTTGTCATTATGAAAATGGAGAAGGCTTCTTTCTTTTGTGATGTTTTAGAAATTTCCTTGGTTATGTACTGTGCCCAGAGTGCAATTTTTGTTTTCACTGAATTGCCGCCTTCCTATGTTGGACCACTGTTCTGGTTTCACAAGGTTGTCTTGAACTCTCTTCTTGACTTACTGTAATCTTTCCAGTATGCAATGAGCTACAAACTCAGAGTAAGAAGTCTCTGACATCTTGCATGTCACTGTGGAAAATATCAAGCATCAAAGGTTCTCAGGCTCACCTGTGTGGAGCCCTGCAATTCCATATCATCTTTCAACTAATTAGCACATTTTCTCAATCAGATGTGCATCAAACTTACAGCAGTTTCATCCAGGCCATATTTATCTTTCTGTTACAATAGAATTGCTACATAAAAAGATGTTAGAAGCCTCTCTTCATGGAGAGGCCTGACATGCACTGCATCTTTTGCAGCCACCCCATCTGTTACCCCGTTCTTGGAGAGGTTTCACGTAATTTGTTCCTAACCAGTGCAAATTTTAAAGAACAAAGATCTTCTCCGTTAGGAACAGACTAACATTCTTCTTGGTCTCTCATCCAATATACTCACAGTTAGATCAGCTCTCTGTTTTCATATTATGCTTATCACACTGTATCTACTCCTTAGCTTTTCTTGTTTTATGCCAGAACACTTGCAATTCTTTCATACAGGTCTAGATTTTTTTATACATCCTTCTAGAGGTCAGGTCATGAAGGAGCTCATGATTTTATTTTATCCTCCTGTCCTTTCTTGACGCTGAGATAGTCTAGATGTGTGCCTTAAACACATTGGGAACTGGGGGGAATGTGGGGGGGGAGGGGTGTGGGCATTAGAAGTAGCCAGATCTTTCTTTTAAAATATATATAAATTTTATTCTCTTGTTCTTTTTTTTCACTTCCTTCATAAGACCTGTTACCTTACAGCTACTTTTATTAAAGTCATCTTCCATCTTTGTATTCCCAGCCACTTCTGATCCATTAATTAAAATCAAATGTAGACGAGTACACTCAAAATTGCTTTCTACATGTTTGTCTGAGAAAATTTTCCTTGAGACGTCCTAAGGACTCTCAGAGCACCCTGTGTCCCACTAAATACCTGTCCCACCTCATCTCTAGAAGTCAAAATCTCCCTCTTACTCCCAGCTCTTGCAATGTGGGTTACTCAGGTGTTTGTTCAGTTGTATCCAACCAGTCCTCAGTAATCACTAAATTGCTTTAAAGCAATTTAAACAACAAAGCATGCATCACGTCTGCAGTATGATTCACATACTTACTCTGTAGAGAAGCATCTCAGGCTCCAGTATTGGAAATGCGATGTTTGTGTTGAGACTTAGACAAGCACAGCGGGTGACACTATGGGGTTCTGCCTCCTCTCTGCACTGTTTGTGATCCAATAGTTTATGAATGGATAGTAAAGATTATTTAATTATCACATCTCTTGAGGACATGAAGAATAGCACATTGTGCTGTCAGTTTGATAGACCTGCATATTAATGTATTAACCCTGTATTTTATGCTAATATAACTGTTTCAGTTGAAAATGCTATTCCTCTAGTGACTAAGCCCTGGATACTATTGCACTGCAGCAGAAAAATGGGAGTAATGTGGGTAAGAAAGCAAAGCACTCATGTCACCCTGGCCCACAAAGCACAAATAATGACAAATAATAAGCTGTGTGGTTTAGGCAAAGCAGCACAAAGTCAAGTTAAAGCAAAGGTTGTACCTGTCTGCACCATCGGAAGGAAAAGGAGGACAATGGGAAGGAGCCACATTTTCTTGTGATGACCTGCCATTGCCATCCTGACGTCTTCCACCAGTTTCTCTGCAGGGCTCTAGGGCAGCTGCTAAATGAGAAACGCTACAGTGCAAAGGTCATTAACTCATGCGAGAAAAAAACCCAAACAAACACTGAGAGCAAACCCTGGGCTCAATGTCATCACAGGACAACATTAAAATAGAAAAAAAAAGCCACTGTGCTGCAGCAATGCCACCCCGATAGCTGGCAGGATCAGCAAAGCCCCTCTTTCCTGCATGGGCAGCAGGGAGCTGGGTTTGCCACTGAGCACTGTGACTCCTGTGTGTTTCAGACTCCTTAGGAAGAGTGGAGTTCATAAACCAGGGCAGGTTATGCCTCAATAGAATAATATGTGGTCTCGTGGTGAAGCTGAGTTATGCTACTGAAACTTCAGATATCAGGTGGCCACTTGGCAATTTCCTCTGTAAGACCATGGTCTATGGCAACTCCTCCTCTCCCCGTCTGCTCAAAGTAGCTCTACGTCTTCAGGAAATACGGATGAAGGCTCGATAACAGAGCTTTACTAGCTAGGCAGCAAGAACCTCAAGTAAATGATCTGTCCGCTGCACATGCTCTAAAGATGGAGCAACCGGAGCCAGAGCTTTGTGCCTCCTGCAGGCTGGACAGAAGTAGGAAAGTGTCTCAGAAGGAATCGGTAGCTCAGAGCATCGAATTTGCAGAGCTCAGTAAGCATATTGCAAAATGTTGCCTCCCAGGTCGGGTAGAGCCTTAGGAAGCAATGGAGTAAGTAAGAACAAGAAAAAAAAAGAGGGAAAATTAAGGATTTTTTTCTGGATTAGGACAATAAGGTATTGTCCACGATTTTGGTGTCTTTTATTCCAAATCACTGTAGTTTGAAGTGCTTTAGGTGGGGTGAAATTGATTGTCATGCTTACAGGCAAAGCCTTTGAACCCAGTGGAGCTGGTAAGCAGGTGTCCTGTACAGACACAGCAGGCTGGACGGGGCCTGTGGGACACACAAGAATCCAGTCTCTGTCACAAGTGCCAGAACATACTTCCACATATTCATCAATTTCCACCTTGTTCTGGATGGAATCTTTTTTGTTTTTTTTTCAGCTCACATCATTCCATGGGGACAACTGTTGACAGGATCTTGTGGTCTAGAGACCTGCCTAAAGAAAACAATCCTGTCAGGTAAGTCACCTATATCAGGGAGCAGTAAGGAGGAAGGAAAAATCTTGCTTGTTATTACTGTGCTAGCACAAGTCGCAACTACATGATAGTAACAGTGACCCTTTGCTTGTGTTGCTCAGCTGGAAGCACACAAAACAGGGGCTAGCAAGACCTCCAGGATCATCTAGCTCTCCTTAATGAATCCACAAGAGATCAAGTTAACCTCTAGTATCCTTGGCACATTGGGCAAGGCTCCAGCAAAGGAGCCTTCTGGGAAATTCCTTCCAGTTGGACCCCACATCTGCAAAAGCGTGTTTTCCTGCAGTACTGTAGGTTATCATAATGAACGCAAACTTGTCCACTCTAGGTCTTAAAGTTGGTTATGGGCTTTAGTAGGAGGCCAAGATGCAAGCAGATGTTTCACTTGTCCTCTCAGCATGGTAGGGACACTATTACAGCAGGAGGAATGAATATGAAGCCCTGAGCCTCAGGCATTACAGACACTGTGGCACAGGATGAAAGGCTCTCTAGAAACAAGTCTCGTGTAAAAGACAAATAAACTCTGATTGCAAAGCACAAGGACAAAGTCTCTCATACTCTGTGGAACACTGACAATTCCAAGTACAGTCATGTTGCACACACGCAAACACGGACTTTGATCATCCTCTTGCATGCTCATCTGTTAAACCAGCTCTGTGCCTGCTCTTAAGGTACGTGATTTAGCAAGGACGTACCTCATTTTATGGTGCTTTGCTTCATTGTGCTTTGCAGATATTGTGATTTTTCCTGTGCCATTTTTTAGCAATGAAGTATTTTTTAATTAAGGAAAGTACATTGTTGTCTTAGACACAACACCATTCAACACTTAACAGACTACAGTTTGTAAACATAACTTTTGCATGCACTGGGAAACAAAACAATTTGTGTGACTTGCTTTGTTGTGATATTTGCTTTATTGCAGTGGTCTGGGACCAAACCTGCAATATCTCTGCATTATGCCTTTATATACACCACTGCTAGAAAAACTCAGCAACTACCACCTTTGCCAGAGGAAGGTCCTCCCCTCAGCCACTTCAACACCGTATATAGTCAGGTCTGAGTTTTACTTCAGCCCTCAGTCTTCACTGAAGGGGAAGAATCCCCTTAGCCTGAGTACATAAATAGGACTTGGGAAGCACCTAGGTCTGAGGTTGTCCCTTTGAAGAGGGATGTTTCACCCTGATTGAGCATAGAGCAGGCTGCCAGTGAACGGGGGACAGGGAATTAGAAGATACAAACAGGAATGCAGTGGACAGAAGAACTCAGTGAACAAACACTGCCGAACAAATATTCAATAAGCCCACTGACGGTTTGTACATGTGGAGACCATCAAGCTGGGGTAACTGACCTGCAATCCTTCCTGCTTGCATTCTCCGCTGACCAAAGCAATGCTTTGCTGCTGTACAGAGCTGTATTTCTAGTTTTTCAACCTGGTTTGCTCACAGCACTTGCTATACGAAACTAGCCAACACCAGCTCAAACCCTACGACATAAGTAGCAGGTGTCTGGTGAAGTTTAGCATCTCTTAAACAACAGGAGAGCATAACACAATGGAGGAGCCTTGGGAAGGCTGCTAGGTGAGAGTCTTGGAGCACATGATGTACAATAAAAGGATGAGAGGTCTGGATTTGTGCAGCCAGGGAATGCTGGGCATCTAACTGCAGTTTTCCACGGTCTAAATAGGGATTATAAGGCCAACCATTTCCAGAGGTGCCCACAGAAAGAAGATGAGGCAGCAATCAGGTTGCAACAAGGAAAATTCCACTTGGATGTGAGAAATTGTATCCACTGGAGTGCTAGAGCATGGGAACAGGTTGCCCAGATGATAACAAAATCTCTGTCTTTCTCCAATTTTGATGTTAGCCCTCTTTTGAGCTTGGGGTTGGACCACATCACTTTCACCTGCCCCTTCCATTGTAAATTTTCCATTATTTCTTTAACTATGACTGAAGATGAGCAGGTTTAAAGAAGAATATATGGAGGAACACTATTCCACATAAAAAAAAAAAATCAAAGTGTGGAGCTTCTGCCTGGAAACCTTGCAGCACAGATCAGATCATAGAGCCTGAACAGATTAAGTGTAGGAAATCACTGGCTATATTTGCCTCTCTCTAAGAAAATCAGTATCTAACTTGCCATTTAGGAAACTCTAGGCCAGTGAAAGTCTTATAACTAACCCCCTCCATTCTCTTTCTCCTCATTAGCCTCGACAAAAGCAAGTGAAATCTGCCACATATATTTGTTTAGGGATGTTCTCTCTTTTCCCTCTGTCAAATGACATTTTGTCTTCATATATTTATAAGCTGACTGGAGGGATTAAACAAAGAAAAGCAAACAAACAAAAAAGAATGTTTTATTTCAAATGCTGTTGTATATCAATATTGCACCTTATAGAAACACTTAAAACAATCACACATGCAAGTGTGCACTTGTTTCCAATCCTCAGCCATACGCAATCCAGAACATGATACAGGAAACAGTGAACACGTACTCGGGGTTTTTTTATGATGAGCAGAACAGAAGTGTTCAACTTAAACTAAAGTGAAGTACAACCCATACAAAGCAAACCCTCAATCTATTTAGCTGCTGTGACCTAAGCAGTCAATTCTGTGGAACGAGTTGTTACTTAGCATCACATGTTGCATACTTACTAGTGTATCAGCTTTTACCAAGCAAGCTTCCCTTCTCCATTCATCTTCTAAATGCATCTGTAGATAGAAACTAAAATAACTCTAGTAATAACAAACTCCCTACTATACCAGGTGGCTGTAACATGAAGATTAACTGAGGTCCTGCCCTTCCCACTTCCACCATGATTAGTAGAGGCTTATATTATGTCCAGGAGCCACTGGTGTTTGCCAGGCTTGGGCAAACAGACAGGAACCAAATGGTAATATAAAACCAACCAAACAAGCCAATAGAAGACCTCACTGAGCAGCCATTCTGTTTGGGGAATGCCCCTCATTGTACGAATTCAAAACACCACCAGAAATCTGTATATACATGCTTATAGCCAGAAATAAAACAAATAACAGTAAAACACCATAACTTTAAGGGATCAGCACTCAAAACATGTTTAGCAGATGTGGCTAAAAAAACCCCCGAAGAATAAAGTGTCCATTATAGAAAATGCACATTGTTAGCCAACAGAAGGATCAAGTGCCACATCACTACAAATCTGGTCTCATGGCCATTCTTACCCAGCGTAAGAACCTGGACATTTTGGTATAGACACCATATTTGCCTTTCTTTGCACACCCTTCTCCCCAGCTAACAATTCCAGTAACAAAATAAGTATCCTTATATCTGGTTACATGGGGGCCTCCACTATCCCCTTGACAAGCATCTTTTTGCTCTGTATCATAACCAGCACAGAACATGTTTTCTGTTATTGCAAAGTTGGTGGATTGCTTGCAAGTATTCCTATCAACATAGGGGACTTCCAGCACTTTCAGTTTTTTGGATAGCCGTCCACCTTCAAATTCACGCCCGAAGCCACTAACTGTCCCCGATCTTTGGTTCATCAGAACTTCATTAGCAAAGTCTGCTTCTGGGAGGCAGGCTGCGATAATGTACTCGGAAAACGTTATAGGCTCCTTCAGCTTTATTAAGGCTATGTCATTGTCGTAAGTCTCGGCAATGTATTTAGCGTGAACAAATATTTTGTCCACTGTATGCATCGTTTCAGACTGTTCTTTCTTTTCTCTGTCCACTTCACCTGGATAAGATTATTAAAAAGGTCATTAATATGGAGAAGGTATAAGAAATTAAGAACATGCTAAAGGAAGAGAGCAGTAATACCAATTACGAACATTTTGCCTAAGCCTTTATATCATACAAGTAAACTGTAAAAATGTATTGCAATATTTATTAGCAGCACCTGCATTGGTTTCAGTTCTGCACTTTTGTCAATGGAGACTTTTGTAGCATTTTATATAAAGGCATAAACCAATTCAGCTAAACTATTGAAACTTCAGATGGAACCTCTTACAGGAGTTTGAGCCCGGCTTATATCAAAGAAGAGAAACTGGTCTAGGTCAAGATTAAAACAGAGCAAATACAAATTTGCATTCATTGAGTATCATGCCTCAAGTGAAGTAATAATTTGAGTTTGTTTCTTCTTCCTCTAGTCAACGTGCCATAGCTTTCCTGAGGGTTCCTGCAAAAACAAGTCTGTATGCTCCAGATGTGCCAGGAATTACAAGCTTTCTGAAGCAGCACTACATTGATGAACAAACTGCTAGCCAACACTTCTAGAATATTTGTTCTTAAACACTTCCAACTACCCGGTAAAGAAGGCATGCACCATTGCCACCTTCTACATCAGCTGTCCCTGTTACTACAAAGAAGGATTACCTCAATAACAAGAAATTACAAGAAGTAAAACAACAAAAAAATTACAAACCATAACAAATCAAATAATCTGAGTACATCTCACACAGGATTTAGAGCACAGATTAGTCTGCAACATATGCTCAAACATCATAGGAGTAAAATAAATAACCACTTACCAACAACAACTTTGATTTCTTTAGACTGGTTCATGCAATGAGCTGCAGTAAGTATAAAATTTTCATTCAAAATAGTTCCACCACAAAATTCTTCCCCTTCCTCATTTAATAGAACAGCCTGCAAAAGAGAAGAGGTAAGTGCAGAATTAAAAGAAGCAGTTTAACTTCAATGAACTATAAACAGGTAATTGATTTCTCTGCACACTACATCCATGCTTCTGTACTACTCTGCAGGTTTCCCTTAATATTGCATATACACATGCCTATGCTACAAATTGGCATGGACTGCTACACGGTTGTCTTTAGATGATGTAGATGTTTGTCTTCCATGTCACCATACTCACAGTGGTTAGCAACATCTTTGCGGAATAAGACACTAACTGACTGAGCAGGGGGAATGCAGCCTCCAAATCACCTCAACCCTTGGACTTGCCACCCCAAAGAATTCCTGTCCAAGTTCTGTTCCTATTTGGCTCCCCCTTAATGTCCCTAATACAGGATCTCATTTTGGCCGGTCCAAACTCAAGAGGAAAACTTAAATACGAATGCGTATTTGTGAAGCAAATACATGCTTTATCCGACATGCTCTCAGGAATACTACCTAAATGGACCACTGTCAGACAGAACTGGAATATAACCTGCAAAAATGACACTGGTATGCTAGCATGACTCAAAAGCCCTCTCTGGCGACAGGTTAAGCAGCTCCATCTAAAATTGCATACAGCCTTTCCTTTTCACATTTTAAGGCTGCAGTTAGTTAGCGGAACAACACATCTCAGTGCCTCCATTCAAGCCATTTACCTACCTCCAGCAACAAATGGCATACTACGTGAGCAACATTCAGAAGGCAACGAAGTTAAAATGAACGATTGCACAATTTCCATCAGAAACCTCTTCTCTGTACACATAGAGCACAAACACCAGACTTACCTGCCATGGACATTCACCAAGAAGGCACTCATCACCACCTACTATCCTGGTAATGACATACGGAGTCTTGCTACCTGTTTCATTGCCAGGATGGAGGGTTGGGGTTTCTGTGGTAGTAACAATGATGTCCTCCTCCAAACTTGTCCCATTTGTGGGAGGGACATCTTGATCAGCAGTTACCTTGCTATGATCAGTAGTTACGTTGTTATGATCAGTAGTTACGTTGCTATTATCAGCAGGGGAAAGAACTGACCTTTTTTTTCTTTTCACAAAAACTTTTCCGCAAGGATACTTAACTGTAAAGAAAGAAATGTTTAAAAATAGATATGGACAGATATACTAGCACAAGAGGAAACTCCTTGACAGCACCATCTCACAACAAATCAGTTAATGCAGCTGTCCTGATTTCAAAACACTGGGAAAACCTTGGCAGATGCAACAAAGGAGGAAGACAGAATAGTTTGAAAAATGGAAACCATTCTGTAGTACTAAAACTTGTCCAAAGCTTCAGTCCCTGGACAACGTTTTCAAAGTATTTAAAATTTAAAACATCAACTTAAATTGTTTACATTGCTATACCTGTGTACTTGCTTTTACTAAAACCATCTTAATTAGGAAAGCGACTGAAGTGTTTTAGGAATAATATGGCTCATGACAGCAATTTATTATTAGTTATAAAGAACACAAACCCCTACATTGTTGAGTACATGGTTGACTTATCCCTCCCACTAGGTTTGTTGAAAAACAACAAAAATGTACAACTGCAAATAGCATTAATCACAATTATTTAATGTCACCAGTTTGTATTCGATTAGGTTAAATAAATTCTAAAGTAGAAAAGTTTTGGCAAGCTGCTATTTTATATGAAGTGTAAGTGTTTAAGTAAATGAGATATGACTGCAATAGCTTTTGTCCTGCAAACACTGCAGTTTATTCAGATAACTCTCTCAGAGGCATCTTGCAAAGGGTTCCAAATCAGTTTAATTTTGGTAAGTCCATCACATCCTCTCACACATGGAAGGTTTCGGAAATACAAATCAGTTGGTCTCATAGCGTGAAATCTATGTCATGTAAAACACCGATGGCTGAAAAGCCATTCTTTAACTGTGAAACAAGTCTTACCACCATTGCTACTTGTTTATTATGTGGCATCATACCTGATGAAACACAGCGTTTGCCATCCTCTGCTAGAACATATCCTTTTGCACAGGAACACAAAACGCCCCTCTGTACACTTTTTTTGATGCTGCAGAACTGCTCACAGTCACCATTGTTTATTTTGCAGTACTTTGGTATGACTAAAAAAGAGGTAAGTTTGGAGAAAACCCATAAATAAGACTTCACAGAAGACCTCAAAGTTTACCAAATTAAACCACACTCTTTAAAGAGACCTGTAAAACACCTGAAGCACATCTTACTAACAACACGAGTGGCTAACATTAGCTTATGCCTTACAAAGCACTGACATCCACCACATGAAACATACTTGCCATGTCCAAGTGGGCCCAGTGGCCATGTCATGGTGAGCTCAAAAAAGCACAAAATGACAGCAGAAGAATGAAGAGAACACTAACAGGGAAGTCCAGATACTGGTAAATCCTCACACGATTCCCTCCTTCTGCCGTAAATATCTCAACTCCTCATCATCCCCCTCAGCTCTGTGACTGAACTTCAGTGCCAAAACCTCCACTTTTACTTCTTGGTTACTGACACACGCTCCAATGACACCATTAGGGTAGCAGCTGTATGTTACAGAAGTGAGACTCAGGAAGAATTTATGTGCAAAAATTGATTATTTGCAAAGGCGAGAAAGTCTCTGCATTGTCTACTCAAATCTCCTTTCTTTGTCTCTTCACTGCTGTGAGCTGTGCAGGGAGGTAGTAATTCTGAGCCGAGATAAAGGCTCTTTTATGTCAATTATGAAAATCCTGTACTGCTTAGTTTTATCATCATGTTTCGGGCATTCAAGCTCATGTAAGGAGGCACTATCATAAGGAAGAAGGCTTTCTTTGGAGCAAGACTACGTTCAGAGCATTCACTAACACTATCCAGCTGTAAAGCCACTAAAGCTTTGTGTTTCTGGCACAGTTCTCCAACTCACTGTTGACTGCATTTTACCAAGAGGCAAGTAATGCTCGTTAAGAAAGAGTTAACTCTCTATGTTCTAGCTCCCTGGGAAATTCACTGCCACAGTTCTCTAAAGCAGAAACGTACCAAATTCACAGTTCTTGCCTTGATAACCATCCAAACACGAACAAGTGTAGGAACCAATTCCATCTTTACAATGTCCACCGTAGTGACAAGGATTTGAGCTGCACTGGTTCCCATCTACAAAAGCAAACAAAAAGCCCCAAATTATTTTAAAAGTGCAAGCATTTTCACTGAACTCTGAAGGGAGATTAGTGTTAATAAGTAATCTTTCATCCTTCCTTCTAAAATGCATGCTCTGTGAGTTGCCACATTCCATGTGGAACAAAGAGTATACATGAAATCCCTCCAAAACTGCAGTGATTCATATACATATCCTCAGTTTTGCAGTCTGGTTTTGGTGGCTAATGTATGACAGGGTGTACACAGTCTTTTTTTGTAGGAAGATTAAGTGGTACATCAAGTGTAGTATCTATAGTGTGAGTTTATACCATTTACAATGAAGGCTGTAAACACAGATAGCATATGTCTATGTTGCAACTACTGTCTAAAGATATTAACCTTTTGGCTTCTTGCATTTTCCTACAACTGCATAATAACGACAATTCAACTTTATTTCTTTAAAGGTCATCCCTTGTGCCTGCAGTGATGTTCATTTAAAGAAACAGAAACCAGAATATTAATCAGAAGATAAACAAAACAGAAAAACCCTTTTACGAAGCCCTGATAAATTCACGTGTGCAGGCCAAATCCCCACTTTCTGCTGCTTACAGTACTAAATTGTCCCATTGTATCCATTGAGCTATGAGCTTGAGATTCAAAAAATTAGCATTTACCTCATGCTTCTCACATCTACACCAGGATCTCCCACATTGGAAAGGTAGTTTTGCAGCCTTTCTGGCTTTTCATGACTTGGATACAACTGACTGACCTAACTCCAGGGCCCCAGCCACGTGTATCTCACAAACTCAGATGCACGTAGGACAGTGAGGCTGCATTGCGCTTAGAGTCATGTTCCACCTATCAGCCTTTTCTCCCACCTCCACAAAGGTATCAGACTCATGCATCGATGCTTGCTGCCACAGTCTCTCTTATCTAGTGACCTGCTGTAACAAATGTGTTGCCCCATCACATGACCGTGCTGGGCTCTTCTGCATCCTTTGATAAGAAAAGGAGGACATCTGGAGAATCATAGAATCATAGAATAACCTTAATAATTCATTGCTTTGGATAACATATTCTTCGAATTTCTGTGTTTATCACCTTTTCTGCCCCTCTTTGGAGCAGCTGGAAGAACAGCAATGCCCACAGAAGTGATAAGATGCAAAAAGCTGTTCATCCTAAGGATACAATCTGCTGCCTGCATGGTGGCTCTGGCCCATGACCTCATCTGCTGCAGCTTTATCTGCCACAGAGTGCACCATCTGGGTTTTGTGTAATGCCCTCATAACTCAACATCCCCTCTGTACCTGCACACGGCCAAAACCAACAGTGTTTCAAATGCTGTGTCTATGTGGTCCACCGCAGAGGCACCGAAGACTGATGCTCATCCTCAACAGAGGGAAGGCAAGACCACCATTTACTGAAAGAATGACAGACTCAAGGCCTGCAGCACAGCTCTGGTTTCTGCCTCCTCTGCAGTGCCAGAGCGCTCCATCCCATAGTGGTCTTAGCTAAGCAGCATTTTACTACTAGGAACCATACTTGTTTGGTTTTCTCTACACCTTAGTGGCCACTGTGGTGATGAGTTTTCTATGAATATCGCATAAAAGCATTGCAGAATCCACTACTGAAAAAGGAAGTGAGAACAAATAGTTCTAGTAACTTGGCTAAGAGTGGCTGTGGTTTTCAATACTTCCGAATTCCAATAAAGCATTTGTGGACTGTGGCTTAAAATGTATGAAATCGGCATTTCCATTAAGAGCACTGGCACCGATGTTCTGCTGCTTGCATTCTCATGGAAAAATGGTTTGAAATTTTCCACTCCTGTTCACTACAACACTGACGCAGTCTTTGCTTGAAATTTCAGCCTGTAGGTTGCAGAGTTCATCCCCTGCTCGGAGTATTGTGAAAGTCTGCATCTTCTTCATGGCAACTGTTTTCAGTTTTCTGCAGACTCCAAAAGACAAAGCTGAGCTGCCTTTGTTTAACATTTTTGAGGTATTCCTCCTCCTTACACGCAATCTGGACACATACTTTCAGAAGAACACGTTACCAAACACTAAAACATTAAAAAGTTGTCCCTGCATAGTGATTATTATCACCAGAACCCTAATAAATACAGCACAGACCTTTAGAAAAAAAAAAACAGAAAATGTGGATGTGTTAGACATGTTATTGTCATGCGTTCATTGAATGCCAAACAGTTATGTAGAAAACACATCTCACGAAATGCTCTATAATTTAGGAATCAATGACACTCTGGCATGGAAGGTGCCATGAAACTTGCAAGCAACTATGCAATACAGCTCAAGAACTGCACGTTGTCTGCAGCATTTAAGCACCACTCTCATCTATGACTCTTTGCATCTTGAATTCCCCTGGCTAGAGCTGCCCCTCTGGAGGACAATTGACTAGCAGAGTCACACGCCTGGTTTCTGCTTTTCACTGTCCTTTGCATGCAAAGGGCCATTACTTTTTTGAGAGGACAAAGATCATCCCAAGAACTAGAGTTATTTGAACCCTGCCTTCAAATGAAGCAGCTGGGTTCAAGCAACAGCAAAGCAGTAAATCAGGTACCTTCTTCAGAGGAAACACAAAGTGAGGGTGTCCCACAGTGAAAAGAGAGGAAGCAAGGGAGCAGGAAGTGGTTACTTAAGAGATGCATCCTTCTTAACTTTGCAATAAGAAAGCTTAATTCTCTAAATAAATGCAGAGTGTTTCTTACCTACATAGATGTTCCAGAATTCCTCCTATAGGTAGGTGTGGGAAAAAGGGGAATAAAAGGAGACAAAAAGAGCTAGATGAGAATTACTGAATTCTTCAGAAAAATATTGGTGCTTTCATCCAGAGGATACTTGCAGCTAATGATTGTTAAAACAAATACTTAAGTTAGAGGCACATGCAATGCCTTGCAGCCTGCTACTAACATTTAATAAATTAAAATCATACGATCCATCTATAAAAACAAATCTCATATTTTTCAGAAATACCTAAAACTCCTAAGAAATTTCCTAATGGGACTCACTCAGAATAAGGCACTTGATTTTCTGTGTAGCTGTATCTTTCTGGCAGTTTTAACTGAATTTAGTCACATTCCTGAAATGAAAAATTCTCAAGCCTCCCTCCCTCTCTTCACACCTCCATGAATCAGAACCTCAGAAATTCTGAGATTTTAATTTTTTTTGTGTTCCCCTTACTTCCAGCACTGGCTCTAGGTTAGCTTTTTTGCCCAAGCAAGTCATTTTCAGTGACAACTGGTCACCAGGCAGAGCAAGCTGTGCTATTTCTGCTATGGGTCAGCAACTCTCATGCTTTGAAGTACCCCAGTGATGCGCTCACTACTACCCACCCACGTCATCTCAGTGCCACTCCAAGAACATTCTTGCCATCAAGTAATGCTAAAGTGAAATGAACCTGACCTTAACTCCAGTTTCAGGGCTGTTCTTAACAGCCACATAGCTACAGCTGATGTTACCATTTCAAATACTACCTCTCCTGCTGACTCCAGTCCCCATAGTTGTTCAATCTCCTTAAGTCTGCCTTGAGCTTAGGAACAGATCACATTTCTGTCTAAAGTTAAACAGCCATCAAGGTAGGGAAGGTGACACATCCAAACTTCATTCCATGTGGGCAATTTAACACTGTCCACAGTACGTATTCTGTCAATTCAAGTACTGGAAAGGGAGCTACAAAATGATAAGCACCACAAAGCTGCTTGAGATAAGTTCAACAAAATTCTCCCATGAAGCTCCATGTCAGTGTTTGCATTCTCAACCTTCCCATGGACACTTCATCTAAGAACTCTTGAACATAGTCATGACACTCAGCTATGCCACCTAGATAGAGTGAATATTACTTCTAACATGGGTAGTATCAAAGCATTTAAAGGTCAAATACTTCACAATGGCAAGTGAACAGATCAGAACATGTAAAAGAACAGAGGTTTTAACAGGGGCTGGCTGTGCAAGAGCTAAATTAAGTTGTTATTGTACATTTATACTTTAGCCATCCCAACTACAGTCAAATCCACTATTTATTCTTCGTGTTAAGTGACTGGGAGTAAATTTTCAGTTTTGATACCCAGCTCAAGAGACCTTAACACTGTTTTGCAAACATGAAATACAGAGATCTGTTTCATATTAGTTCATCCTCACAGTTTTCTCCTGGTCTTCAAAGGCTTCTCTTGCTTCTTCTTTCGAGCAGCGTTCTTCATGGCATTCTCTTTCAATGTTCCCTTTCTTCAGTTCCTCCAAAAAAGAGTTAGCACGTTTTGATCTTTCCAAGAACTTGTCCGCATCTTCTTTCTTGATGAAAACTAGAACAGTGAAAATGATACAGGTTGTAAAGAATCATTAGAAATAATTAGTGTAAATCCAAAACTAAAATAGACCCTTTCACCACTCTACCCATACACAACATTACCTGTGAGGTTAGTCTTCACACAGACTGATACATCTCAAGATCTCTCAGAGCAGTCTCTGAGAATTAGCAACTCTGGGACAAAATGTAGGCCTTCAAAAGTTTCTCCTACTGTTTTTAGTCATGAAAATAAGAACATGCAGGTTACGGCTTATATTTCATAGAATCTTAGAATCATAGAATAACCAGGTTGGAAGAGATCCACTGGATCATCGAGTCCAACCATTCCTATCAAACACTAAACCATGCCCCTCAGCACCTCATCCACCCGTGCCTTAAACACCTCCAGGGAAGATGAATCAACTACCTCCCTGGGCAGCCTGTTCCATGCCCAATGACCCTTTCTGTGAAGAATTTTTTCCTAATGTCCAGCCTAAATCTCCCCTGGAGGAGCTTGTGGCCATTCCCTCTTGTCCTGTCCCCTGTCACTTGGGAGAAGAGGCCATTACCCTCCTCTCTACAACTTTCTTTCAGGTAGTTCTAGAGAGCCATGAGGTCTCCTCTCAGCCTCCTCTTCTCCAGGCTAAACAACCCCAGCTCTCTCAGCCTCTCCTCATAAGGCCTGTAAATTTCTGTTGCTCCTGCTCAAGACCCCAACCCCCGAACAGAATGACTTTCCCTGAAGGCCAGGGAGATGGCATTCCTTGATTTGGTTTTAAAGCTGACAGTCAAGCAACACCACCAGCTGCTCCAGGGGTTTGCGCTGGAGAAACTAAAAGCCACGTGAACTCAAGATGCAGTAACCCATCTACTGACAGGTGGGAAAAGCTGTTTCACAGTCTAGCTCATGTATGAGTTCTGCTGCCTTTTACAACTCCAAATCTGACTATGCAGCCCTGGGGTCTTCCTTCTCTTTTTAACAAACACTTCCCAGTTGCCTGTAGAAACGTTCCTGCCTTACTGATAAGCATGCAAGTAGAGCTAAGGTAGCTGCATTCTAAGACTGAAAGAAGCACAGAAGTAAACCAATGTCAGCTTTAGCAGGAAAGAACAGCCTGAGGGCAGTTTCCTGGGCTGTTTTATTTATCTAAAAGCTTGGTGTGACAGAAGCATGAGAACTGCTGTCTTCAAGTTCAAGATGCAGGCAGCTGTTCATTTAAAATGAAGGGTCAGAGACATTAAACTCATCTCAGTATCAGTATTTGGCTGTATGAACAATGATGCTACTTTCCAGTGACTAGCACACACACTACCAGGTAGGAAAACCAGAAACAACATTGGCATAAATAAAATGCCAATTACCCTGTAAAAACCATGCTCTGCAGGAAAGGTTGCAAATCTGAAAGCTGGCATTTATAATTATGTGGATTTCAAGAATTTAAAGAGAAAAAATACTTGCCAATCACAGACTGGAGTGAGGAAGACAGTGCTGCAGATGGGACTTGAAGGCCAATGGCTCATGCTCAGTGGTCAGCTTGCATGTACCTTTTGGAGCATCCTTCATGTAGCTCAATAAGTAAACTAGCTGACAGCAATCACACATCCTAATATCCTCTAAGCAAACACAGTGGGGACTCCTCTGCTTTCACTGAAATTGGTGTATCAGCAATAGGGAGCCAAATTCTGCCAGAATATTTATATTAATCAATCCCACAAAGCTCGTGAATTCTTTGGAGCCCCACTTATTCTGAAAAGCTCCTCATCAGGAAGGCTTACAGCAAACGCTTGTAAATTCTGTCTCAGCAACTATTAGTTCATTCACCCACTATCTTATTTGCCCTTAAGTCCTTCTCTGCAGTGACAGGAAAGTGACAGGACACAGCTGGTGGGGTTATCGCCTCTATATTCCTTTGCCTCCATAACAAATGTCTAAGAGGATGTTTTTGTAAACTTGAACTCGCCAATTAGTTTTCTGAGGCTAGTCATTCATTTTCCCAAGCCTTCCGTCATGCTTCCTCCTTTGGAGACATCAAGGAGCAAGAGGCGTCGGTCAACTGAAGTGGGATGTTCCAGAAATCATAGAATCATAGAATCACTAGGTTGGAAAGGACCCACTGGATCATTGAGTCCAACCATTCCTATCAATCACTAAACCAAGCTCCTCAAAACCTCATCCACCTGTCTTTTAGACACCTCCAGGGAAGGTGACTCAACCACCTCCGTGAGCAGCCTGTTCCAGTGCCCAATGACCCTTTCCACGAAAATTTTTTTTCTGATGTCAAGCCTGAACCTTCTCCGGTGGAGCTCCCCTGACCTGCCCCATCACTTGGGAGAAGAGGTCAGCTCCCTCCTCTCTACAGCCTCTCCTCAGGCAGTTCTAGAGAGCAATAAGGTCTCCCCTCAGCCTCCTCTTCTCCAGGCTAAACAACCCCAGCTCTCTCAGTCGCTCCTCATAAGGCCTGTTCTCCAGTCCCTTCACCAGCTTCGTTGCTCTTCTCTGGACTCGCTCCAGAGCCTCAACATCCTTCGTGTGGTGAGGGGCCCAGAACTGAACACAGTACTCGAGGTGCGGTCTCACCAGTGCCGAGTACAGAAGGAGAATAACCTCCCTGGACCTGCTGGTCACGCCATTTCTGATACAAGCCAGGATGCCATTGGCCTTCTTGGCCACCTGGGCACACTGCTGGCTCATGTTCAGTCACTGTCAACCAGCACCCCCAGGTCCTTCTCCTCCTGGCAGCTTTCCAGCCAGGTTTCTCCTAGTTTGTACCTCTGCTTAGGGTTGTTGTGCCCCAAGTGCAGGACCCGGCATTTGGCCTTGTTAAACCTCATGCCGTTGGTCTCAGCCCCGCAGTCCAGCCTGTTCAGATCCCTTTGCAGCCTCCCGACCCTCCAGCAGATCCACACTTCCATCCAGCTTAGTGTCACCCACAAACTTGCTAAGGGTGCCCTCGATGCCTTCACCCAGGTCAAACGTGTGGAAGCCCTCATTTTCAACCTGAAGCGGGTTGACTCACTGAAGGCAGAGTTAGTGGCTTTAGAAAAGCCACTTGCCGCTGCTGCTGTGGACGTGGGCGCTGTCCCAGCAGCACAGAGGGTGGCGGGACGCCGTCCCCCTCCCTGTGCCCCGGCTCCCCCACAGCCAAGCGCGCCCGACCGAGCCCCGGCCAGACGCTTCTCCCCCCACGCCGCGAGGTCAAACCATCCCGCAGCCTCTCTCGCACCGCGGGCTTCCAGCTCCCGATCCCCGGGAGCCGAGGGTGAGGGGGGACTCGCTTCTCCTTCAATAAAAACGAAGAAAGGTGCCGCCTTACCCCCTGTTTCAGCCAGCGGCGCGCAGAGCAGGAGGAGCAGGAGGCGAGCGGGCATGGTGGCGCGGAGCCGGGACGGGGACAGGGACGGGGACAGGGCCGTCCCCCCGCCGGGCCAGGAGGGGCTGAGGCGGCACTGAGGCGGCACTGAGGCGGCACTGAGGCGGCACTGAGGCGGCACTGAGCCGTTCTTGCTTCACCCCGCTTAGAAATAGCGGAAGGGCCGGGAAAAGGGGAAAAGCCGCCGCCGGATTCCGCGGCCGGAGGAGGAGGAGGGGGAGGGCAGCCTGATGAAGCCAAGGGTGCCGGCGTGTTTAATCGCATCTTTTATCAGCGGGGGAGGGGATGGGAACCGGCGCTTCGATAAGCAAGGCTCTGGCCCAGGGGTCGGTGTCGCTCCCACCCCAAGGTTGGCGGGTTCCCACCTTGGCACGTCCCAACACCAGAGCCCGCTGGCTCCTGCGCTTTCGACGCCTGGAGTCCCAGCACCTTGGCCTTCGTCTGGCTGCGGATATCCCATCCCTGGAGGTGTCCGAGGCCAGGTCCCGTGGGATCTTGAGATTAGGAAGAAATTCTTCACGGAGAGGGTGGTTAGGCATTGGAACGGTCTGCCAAGGGAGGTGGTTGAGTTGCCGTCCCTGGAGGTGTTTAAGGTTAGGGTGGATGAGGTGCTTAGGAGCATGATTTAGGGATTGGTGGGAATGGTTGGACTCGACGATCCAGTGGGTCTCTTCCAACCTGGTCATTCTGTGATTCTGTGATTCTGTGATCTTGGGCACCCTGACCCAGTGGGACGTCCCTGCCCATGGTGGGGGGGTTGGAACTGGGTGATCTTTAAGATCCCTTCCAACCCAAACTATTCCATGATCCTACTCTTCTATGATCTACCTTTTTTTTTTGGGATGGTTTCTCTTCATGAGGTCTCCGTGCCTTGCAGAGGCCACGTCTTTGGTACTCCGAGAACCTGCAGTTGGGTCTCCTTCATCTTCTTGGCTTGCTTGAATGAGCTGCTGTATTAAAAAAAGACCTAAACCCCAGCTTTGTCTGAAAAAGTCACTCCCTGCAGCCCTTAGTACTAATTGTTTTCTTTCAGCTTTTTATCCGTTTTCTGCAAGATGATGATTTGTTCATAAATGTCAATATTTACAGTGAAGAAAGATATTTACAGTTACAGAGAAGAAATCATCCTGTGGAGCACGGAAACCCCAAAACTATTCTAGCTTGAGGGGACTGAAAGCATGATTTTGCAATGCTCTGTGCCTCATCTCCTTGAAAATGACATTTTAATTTGCTGGTCACTGCTCCTTGTTGTCTCCCCCCCCACCCTGGGAGTATATTCTGCTGGCATACATGCTTCGCTTTTAGGAGCAGCAAGAACCCCTAGAGTATGTTTTCACACTGAAAGACCTCTGTTTTCTCAGGTTGCTGCAATTTGCTGCTTTTCCCAGTTCAGTTCACTACTTAAATGACTACTATACCACTCTTCTATGTCAGTAAAGCAGGTTACAGGATCTTCAGTGTTTCACGGTGTGTATACCATATAATGTCAATGTTTTCCCCTAATGAAGTGTGGTCGTTTGTAACTGTCCTATTTGCTGTTAAGCTTTTGTTACTTAGCTGATATTCATCATGATTTGAATGAATCCAAATTATAGGTTTTGCATAAGAGGAACTGTATCCTACCTCTTGATCAGTTTAATTTAAGATCTCCCTTTCCACTGTTTTCATGCTTAGATTAGAAGATGAGTTTTTCAATGGTATAGTTGATCGTGTTTTCAGAGCTCTTGAGGTTCTCTAAGCATTAAGCATTAAGGCTTTAGAGAATGGTCTTTGACCAGTGTTTTGTAGATAGACAGTTATCCTATTTTAGATCTTAAGACAAAGAGTACAGTTTAGATTATACTAGACAACAAGTTAAACAAACATTCCCTTTCATTTTCCTTCTTTGGTATCAACAAGCATAATACCAAGAAAAAGATAAGATTAAATCAGTAGATTTCTTTACCACTCGCACATATAGGGCTAAATATTGGATTTAGTAACCTTACTGCAATAGTGCTTGGTAGAAGAAGACTAAAATCAAGGTTTTGCAGCAGACCTGTAAATGTGGTATTAGCGTTTTCCCAACTTTCTTGTCCTGGAGACTCCCTACAGTTCCTCCCTCTCAAAACACCTGTTGCCACTGCTGCTGTTGGAAAGAGTTACTTTAACATAAGCTAAAATAAACAATTTTTTCTCTTTCTTCTGCTATTGCACCATTATATTACAGGACCCATCAGCACAGGAAGTTGTGAAAACCAGAAGCATAAATGTGTTCGAAAGAGATTGCACACATTTGTGAACAGCAAGTTCATTCATGACTATTCAACCTAATGCAACTTCTGGCTCAGGAAGTCTGTACATCACTGATTACCAGAAGTTGAGACAGTAGCTGGAGGAGGGATCATGATATGCTTGATGTGTTCCCGACAGCATGTACCCCTGTCCCTTAGCAGAAATGGATGCAGAATGAGAGGGGCTCTGAGTCCAGTTTGTTATGGCCATTCTGTGCCTGCTTGACAAAATACACAATTTTACAAACAATACCAGAAGAGAAGGTGTTTCATATATCCAAGTAGGCATTGGGCTTGTTTCAAATCATTTATAGTGGTGTGGGTATCACATGTGTCACATATCTAAGAAAATGATGGAATGCTTCAATAAGAAAATGGCACAAAGGGATTGAGGGACAGTAGCAGAATCTGGGAATGCACTGGTTCAACATCATTAATCCATATGCTTCTTCAACCAGTCAATATATTTGGATACCCTTGTGTAAACCCCATAGCTGCCTTTAACAGCACAGCCCTTTCCCCAGCTGACAATGCCAGTCAGAAACCAAGTATTCTTGTACTTGGTAGCGTGAGGTCCACCACTATCTCCCTTGCAGGAGTCTTTAACGCCAGACAGGTCTCCTGCACAGAACATATTCTCTGTAATATTTAAATCCGTCTCCTTTTCACATTCTTGTGTCTTTACACGTGGCAGATTAACTCTCATCAGAACAGTAGAGGTGGCACCTCCATCTAGTAAGCGTCCCCATCCACTCACTGTGGAGAACTTGATGGAGGACAGTTCGTACACTGCAAATCTTTTTTCAGGCAAACAGATAGGTACCACATAGTCAGTGAGATTCACAGGTGTTTCCAGTCTCAGGAGGGCAATATCATTATTGACTTCTCCAGCTGTGTATCCTTCATGTGTGATTATCCTGGCAACCCCACTTTCTTGCTCGGTTTTCTCATCGTAATTTATTGCGTGTTCACCTGGAAAAGTTGTTAATCACTGGTCATGTCAGGTAGCCCCTTGGTTCCTCAGAAGTTTGCAGAGGTACAAGGTTTTTAGGCTGACACTTAAGGACAATTTTCTTATTCTACTAGCTGGTGTTTTTTGTCTTTTACGTGGGTTTGTCAGGGTGAGAAGTTGCCGCCAGAACCACAGCTTGATAACATGAGGAGGGAAGATACATACCCAGTCTCACTCGAAGCTGTTTATGATGAGTGTACTCCAAACAATGAGCTGCAGTGACTACCCACTCTGGGGAAAGCAGGGTACCACCACACTTTTCTTTCCCATTCTGTATTATAAGGGCCTGCCAACATAAAACAAGTTTGTGTCTTACATCAAATTTGCACTTCATCTGAATCTCAGGAGTCAGGTTTTACATTGCTTCTTTCCGTCACTTTATGCAACTTTGTTTAAGAATACAGTACTGATTGTCTGGAGAATTTAGGAGGGAGAACTCTTTCTATCGACATCTTCTCTGTCATGTAGTGATGGACCATACCTATTACTACCAAGAGCATATCCCTGCAAGCTGCAACTAAAAATCTCGCCAGCAGCAAGATTAAGGACAAAGGGCGCCTTTTATAGATTTTTAACATAATAGATTTAAAAGATGATTTTAGGATAGTGCTTTCAGAAAGAAATAACATAAAAGGCAATGAAAGATTTCTGAAGACTCACCTGCCATGGGCATTCACCTGGAGGACAGATTAAACCACCTACTATTCTCCCCTGTGCACTTGCATTTTTTTTTGCCAACACTGGTATTTTTCCACATGGGTATTTGACTGGGGGAAGGAAAAAAAAGAAATCAGCAAGCATGATTTTATTGCACTGAATTCAGAGCAAAATGTGTAAGAGTGATTCTTATAAATGTCTTCAGTGAACTCATGTTAGCTGAAAAACTGGTGCAGGACCTTGCACTTGGTCTTGTTGAACCTTATCTTGTTGATAAGGTTTGCATGGGCCCGCATCTCAAGTCTGTCAAGGTCCCTCTGAATGGCATCCTGCCCCTCAGGTATGTTAACTGCACCACACAGACTGGTGTTGTCTACAAACCTAATGAGTGTGCACTCAATCCCACTGTCTATGACGCTGATGAAGATATTAAATAGTACTGATCCCAGTATGGACCCCCGAGTCACACTGCTTGTCAATAGTCTCCATCAGAACACTGAGCTGTTGACAACGCTCTGGATGTGACCGTCCAAACAATTCCTTGTCCACAATTCCTGTTCCTCCAATCAAATCCACATCTCCAATTCAGAGGGAAGGATGTTGCGGGGGACTGTGTCAAAATCTTTGTGGAAATCCATATAGATGACAACCCTAGCTCTTCCCTTACCTATTGATGTAGTGGCTCCATCACTATGAGGGGGCACTAGGATGGTCAGGTGGGATGTTCCCTTGGTAGAGCCATGCTGGCTGTTTCAAATCACTGGCCTGTTCTTTACGCACCTTAGCATAGCTTGTAGGAGGATCTTTTCTATGATCTTCCCAAGCACAGATGTGAGGCTGCCAGGTTGCTAGTTCCCAGAACCCTCCTGTCTACCCTTTTTAAAAATGGGTGTGATGCTTCCCTTTTTTAGTCAACAGATACTTCACCTGACCGGCATGGCTTTTCAAATATCATGGAGATTGGCTTGGCAGCCACATCAGGCAATTCCCTTAGGACTCTGGGATGCATCTAGTCAGGTCCCATAGAGTTATATATGCTCAGGTTCCTCAGGTGTTCATGAACCTGACCTCTTACACTGGGAGGGACTTTGATCCCCTAGTCCCTGCCTACAGGTCCATCCACTTGAGAGGTGTAAGAAGAGAGATTGACAATGAAGACTGAAAGAAAAATGTTGTTGAATACCTCAGCCTTCTCTTTGTTGTTACCAGTTTTCCAGTCATGTTGGAGGGGGTGGGGAGAAGGAGAGTGTATCTTTTCTTTGATCTTCTTTTTCTGGTTGACATAGCTGTGAAAGCACTTATTATTCTTTATGTCCCTTGCAAGTTCAGCTCCAGCTGTGCCTTTGCCTTCCTGTCTCCCACCCTACACATCGGGGCAGCATCCCAATACTTTTCCGAGGATATATGTCCTTGCTACTGCCTGTGCTTTTCCCTCTTGCCCTTTCATTTTGTGAGCAAGTCTCAATTCTGCTATGCCAGTTTCTTGCCTTCCTTTTCTGATTTCTTCCACCTGGGGACTGTGACCTCTTGCACTCCATGCAAAGCATCCTTAAAGATCTATCAACTCTGTTGTGCTCCTTTGTCCCTGAAGACGGTTTCTGAAGGGGATCCTATTAACTAACTCCTTGAAGAGCTGGAAGTTTATTTTCCTAAAATTCAGGGTCCTGATTTTACTCTTTGCCTTACCCATATCCCTTAGGACTGCAAACTCCACCAGTGCACGATCACTGCAGCTCAGGCTGCCTCCATTCTTAACACCATCGATTAGCTCACTTGCATTGGTGACCATCAGGTCCAGTATCACATCCCCTCTGGCAAGGCTGGCTATTACCTTGCTTAAGAAATTATCCTCAATGCATTCTAGGAGTCTCTTGGATTGCCTACAGCTCACTGGGCTACTTTTCCAGCAGATGTTGGGGTGGTTGAAGCCCCCCAGCACGACTAGAGTCTACGAGTGCAATGCCTCCTGTAGCTGAATCTCCTAAGACAGCAGACACTATGTCATCACATATACCTCCTGACAGACTGTAAATAGTTTGCTTTGGTCCAGAGCATCCTTGATTCTTCCAGAGTGCACATCTCAGTCTAAGATTCATTTTTAGCCTTAACAATCATGTGAAGATTGCCAAAAAGAGAATCAAATCTTAAGGACTGAACCTGCGACAGAGCTGCACTGCAGAGGAAGCATTGGTGTTTTCAATATATCCTTCACCCAACAGAGTTTCCCTTTCAAGAAGAAGGTCTATCTTTGGGGGGGGTTGTGTGTCATGTGGCTGTGCTGTAACTGAACACACTGTCCCTTACATCGAGCAGTCACTCTGTGACACCTTTGTGAGAATGAGCGCTCACCCACTATCACTTTGGGACCCAGGACCCTATAGTCTAGGCTGACTAGAAACCAATATCTCCATTGATCTGCAATAACCTGCACATGCCAATTACTTCAACTGATGCAAAGACAGCATCAAGCTCGTACAGGTACATGCAAGGTATAGAAAAGCAGGTTCTTCGGTGGCAGCTGGTGGAAGATCAGCATAGATATAACAGACACATCACAGCTAATGCTGTATGGAGGTCATCTCAAATTAGAGTGCTCAAAAGGGACATTGTAAGAGTTGACAGTGGGACAGTGAAGGGACTGTCTGGCAGCTACACAGTTTTGTCTTCTTGCAGCACATGGCCAGTGCTACAGGTATTTTGGTCCCCAAGAAGCCAGCTGCAATAAATACATCTTCCTCGTAGGGGAAGGCATGCTGAAAAGCCTGTGGGGAGTACTGAATTTATTGTTCTCAGCTTCTAACAAAAGCAGCTCCTCATCACATGATATTGCAGAATCTGCTAATAAGGGATAAGCACATTACTAGACATTGTTTTGTAATGAAATTGCTGTTGTTGAGAGCTAGGTTGTCATTATCAGTTCTCTGCATGAGTGCTCCACTGAAGTGTGTGTAGGGGAGCATTACCCCTCAGAATTACTTCACATGCTCCCTGCAGCTCTGTCCGTTATGTTCATGTCCCCAGGGGTCTCTCTTTGCCCTATAATAGAGTAAATGAAGTAGGCATCTGCAACGGAGTCAGATGCCAGCTCATGTATTGGAAAAAATAATTAACTTGTGCTACCTTTATCCCAGCTGACATTTACCTTGTTAAATGAGTGAGAGAACTATCTAGCCAGAGTGTCTAGAGGAGTACCAAAGTGTATTAGTCCTGCCACTTGGGTTGGGGGGGGGGAGGGGAAAGGAAAGAAAAAAAAAGGAACTGATGTTTTTTATTAGTTTTAATGGACCCTATCCTCTCTTGGTCTCTGTGCTGAAATAAATACAGTAATAAAATCTGTAGTCTTAAATTCAGATTAGAGCTCCAAGAGTAAAACACTGCTGCCCACAAAATATTCTCACACTGTGAATGTAAACTGAAATAATGACGAACTTGAGGCCCAGAGCTCCTCCATCCACCAGAAACTCCTTTGCCTTACCCGAAGTCCCTGACTACCCGCTGCTATGCTTTTTCTTTAGACCACATGGCCATGGGCTTATCTCCACTGTTCAGCTCTTCTCTGCTGTACACTGTTGAGAGCTTTCCCCATGGAGGAGACAGAGGTTCAGTTCCCTCCTTGGTCCTAGCAGGAGGGATGTTCAAACTCAAATTTCCTGCGTCCCAGAAGGATGGACCTCTGGGACCAGGAAGGAGGAGCCCAAAGTGCTCCCTGCTCGCTTGTGCGTGCTTTCCCAACTGCTTTTCTGGGGTGTTTAATTTCCACCAGAAGCCCAAGCCTACTGCTCTGGCCTCTGCCCTTGAAGAAGAGGTGGGGAGCTGGTGGCTCAGAGTTATACCTTGCACCTCCTGATGTGTATGTATTGAAAACTCTTCTTCCAGAGTTGGCTTAAAGTTAGCATCAGGCTGGTTGTATCTTACCTTGAGGAATGCAGGATACACCATCGCTTGCTAAAGTGTAATCATCTGCACAGAAGCACATTCGTTTTTCAGACTGCCGGTCAGTACAGTACTGTTCACAGCCACCGTTGTCATAAATGCACTTCAGTTTGTCAGCTATGGCTAAAGCCAGAGAAAGAGTATTTAGACTTCCAAAAGTGGATTTTGGTGACCATGAGTCAATTGCAACTTGAAATATTGACAGGGAAGCAAGGCAGCAAAGCAGATTTCTGTGATTTAGGCACAGAAACTACATGAAAAACACCTTCCATTTGGCAAAAGCAAGGCAGACCTGGATGTCCAGGGGTTAGGGAGGAAAAACCTATGCCTAAGAAACATACACGTAAAATTCAATCAATCTGCATTTATACAGCATCTGTACTGTCTGGAGGTCTTGAATCTGTGTGGTAAGCATCCTAATATATGGCTGAAAATGTATAGCTGTTTTGTATTTTGCCACTTGGCAGAAGGATGCTCTGGAATGATCACTGAGGCTGCCTGGTTAGACGTGATGAGTGCCTAGTCCTTGTTTGAGGTCAGCATGTTCTGGGGGTTTAAATGTAACACTTGGTATGTAGTGCCCACTGAAATAAATGGAAACACTTCATTAACTGCTGGATCTTTCCTCTTGGGCTTTGTACGATGTATGTGTGGCGTAGTTCTCATGCACAAACTGCACCAAGATTCCAAGTCGAAGTAACTTTAGCACTTAGATAGGGGGGAAAAAGTCCTCCTTTTGTCTCAGACTGTGCAAGAAAAGCAAAAGAAATTTTATCAAAGTCACCATAGGGTGATAATTATCTGGGTGCCTTGCAGTCCCTGATTACCAGCAGGTTAGATCCATCACACGGCACTGCAGACAGCAAGAACAGTAGCTGCCACTGCTAGAATGATGCAGAACAGTAGCTGTCACTGCTAGAAAGATGCAGATTGGTAGTGATTGCTACTGTTTCTCTTAATGTCTTGCATTTGAATGACTAATGACATTTTTATTTTGTTAAGCTATGTCAGAGCTGACCTTTTTCACAGCTTTTGCCCTCATATTCGGCAGAACAGCGGCACACATAATCCCGAAACTGGTCATCACAACTCCCGCCATTCTGACAGGGGTTGGAGTCACACTGGTTGGGGTCTGTAAAAACATGCAGTGTCAGTCCAGCTCATGCAAAGACCTGCAGCAGCAGGAGAGTTTTCGCAGCTGCTAAAACATCCCAAACAATCGTACCGGAATAGATGTGCCAGAACTCTTTCTGGAAGAAAAAGATGCGAGAGTTGATTAAAGAGAAATAAACACAGGTTAAGTCCTACAGCCCTTGTAGCACCAGGATTTACATGCAGCCACAGTGATGCCCTTCACCTTTATTATTTATGAAGTTTGATACATAAAATAGTCTACATTATTTCCCACATTCTACATTATTTTTATCTACTGATAGAGAAGGGCACTGTGTGACACACACAGATAGGTTATCCGTCAACAGCCTTCATATAGCTGAGGTGGTATTGACTGAAATAGGTGTTGCCAAAACCAATAATTTAAGGTATGATCAGGCCAGGAACTACTGGGGGCCTGGGAATGACAGAGAGCATCTCCATTTTCCCCATCTCCCAGATCAGTACTGCTTGGGCTGGACCATGAAGTATACTCTCCTGCAACTCATTCCTGCACTGCATCCCCCTATAAATATGAGGAAAAGATGTGAAGAGCAGGACACAGAGTGCTCTTTTTCTTTTAGCTGTCATGGTTTAAAGGGTCAAAGCACACCCGTGAGTAGGGGGAGTCCATTTGACAGTGAGTGCTCACCCATACCCACATTACTTACTGTCCTTTCATCATCATGGTAGATCTCTCTTGCTTCCTCAAAGGAACACTTTTCTTCCATGCATTCTCTCTCCAGTGACCCCAGTTTTAGCTCTTCAAAGAAGCTATTGGCTCGTCTTTGTCTTTGCAAAATGTTGCTTGCTTCTTCCTTCTTTAGAAAGACTGAAAAACAGCAGCATGTTCTGCTTGTCACACAGTTTGTCATCCTCTCCAGGCAGAGAGGATGGCAGGATGATTTCCCCTGGAAGATTTTCTGCTTCCCAGGATTTTTTTCTGAGATGCTTTAGGAAAGAAATGAGTGAATGTGAAAGAGCCTCCTTTCTCTGGCCTGCCCCCCAGGTGAAGTGACAGCACATGGTTACTGAGCCCAGAGCTTAACAGAGGATGGTGTGTTGCTCTGGTGTTGTATGTCAGCGACTCCTAAGGTACCATTGCATGTCATATAGTACGTCTTAACATGTACAGCATGTTCCTTTCAGCTGAAAAGCATGTGTGGCTTTATCTAGCACTAATATATATGGCAATACCTGATTTTCCTCTACTTGCTACACCTGATGGCAGGTGGACCACAGTTATCCCAAACTCCTTAGTGCTCCAGTCCTCAGCAACGTTACATCACACCCCTTCAATCTTCGGACCTGCAGAATGGACTGACTTACCCTCCACTAGCAGATCATGATTTTAAAAACACTGCTTTAATATATTTATCTTTTATTTTCTTCTATTAAAAAAAAAGGCTGCATGAAGGTGCATAGGAAAACTGGACAATACTGTGTGCATTTCCTAGTGAAGCCTGTGGATGGCTCCTAGCTGCTTGCAGCACCACAGACCACAGCCACAGGGAGTCTTCTCCCCATGCAACTCTGAAAAGCTTTGGAAAGACATTGAGAACACGGGTTCAATAGCAAACGTGAGCAGTGCTGACATTAAGGAGTTACATCAACTTCCACCTGACAGAAGTGTGCACTGAAAGGTCTGATGGCATTGTCACCACACTGACCTGCTTTTCAGCTTCAGGATATGAGCACATCGCACAACTGTGCCCTCCTAGTACAATTCAGGGTATCGAACAAGAAATCCCAGTGCTGCAGTGTACTTTCACTCCATGTACTACATAGAACAAGTCTTAAAATAATTAATTTTCGTTGCCCCCTCCCCCCCCTTTCATGTCAGTAGGGGTTCTGGAGCTTCATGACAACAACTTCTCTTTCAGTGCTTTTAACTGTTTCCCCTGGTATCCTGGGTAGATTTAGGAATTAAGGCTGCATATACTGCCTGCCTTTCCCCTAGGATATTCTCCATTATGTGACGCCTGAGAGAGCTGGAGTTAACTCCTACCTACCAGAAGGGCCCTGAGGTGGTTGCCAAACCCAAGACTCATATGTGTCCTCACTGACATGCAGACAAACATAAATCCTGAGAGGGTTTATTCCAGTCTGGTGAGATATCTCCAAACATTTGTGTCTAATCTGATCATTTGCTGAATTAAATGCAAAATAGTGATAATTTTCTCTATATTTCAAAGTTACTTGAAGAAATAAAATATTGTGTAGTGTGCATTGAATTTGCCCCAGGGTGCTTCATAAACATTTGTCCATTGTAAGAAAGTCAGTTGGATCTTTCTGTTGTGATTGTAAAGTCAGTCTGTATGCATTCGATATGGCTTTCTTTAATGGCTGTTAATTAACCTTACACTGGAGAAATATAACAGATCTATCAGTGCACAGGCACAGACTTTGACAGAGGACCTTGGTGCGTGGCAGGGGACATCCTCCTGCTTTTATTTCAGCATTTTCCACTTATTTACATGGGAAGGTTTGTGACTCTGTTCTGTGCTTTTCCTGCTTTGTTCACTGCTATGTGGGAGGCCCAGCCAATGCTTAACTGGGCATCTGAAAGTACTGAGGCTGCTTTATTAATCTGGGAGCTGATTTTCGGACACATACTGGAGCCACCAAAGAGCTACCACCTCACTGCCCTCCACTGCTGCTGAAACAGGCTGGATCCTCACCTCTTTAATTTCTCATCAGCTGAATGGCAGTATATTGACTCTTTGCTTTGAAAAATTCCATAGGTCAATAAGAAATAACAATAAATCCAAGCTCCTTTTTGTCATGTAGTGGGCAGGCAGCTTATGGTATACCTGCTGTTTGTGCAGGGAGAGAATAGATCCATTTAGCAGTCTGCGGTGCTTTTCCTTTAGTTGGCAAAATAAGCAGATATATGCCAGCACAGAAAGCAAGCAAGAGCCTTAGAATAACTCACAGGCACAACCAGAGGAAGGACAAACATGCAAGAGTGCTCAAAACTTGCAATGAAAATTAAATCTAAGTAACGAGAAAGAGGTCCATTGCCTGTAAATATAATAATAGCCCTATCCTGTGACATACCTGCATCCAGAGAAAGAGGAATCAGTAGCGGAAGGCAGAGGAACAAAGCCACGCACTGCCTGGAATCCATGATGGACCCTGCAAGCCAGTGTCCCAGTCGTGTATTGACATTTCAGCAAGGACTGTTTGGTCAAAGAGCTCAGCTTCAAATGCTCAGAACCAGAGGAGGGGCCGGCGAGTCACAGAAACAGAATAAGATCCATGACAGCCCAGTGAGCTGAACAGAAGGGCACATGAAATCCTGCAGTGTGCTGCATTCACACAAGTGAGAGCTCAGTTTTGAAGGGCGCTCTCCTGACCTGTGCAAAGGTTGTACTGACTGCACAGGCTGTGCTGATTACACAGGCTGCTATCCTAGTCTTTTCTGTTCCATCTAATGTGCCTTTTTCATAAGAAACATAAATGCTGGGACCCTGCATCCATATGACTGACACTAACTTGGCCACATTAGCCTCTTATACAGAGAGCAGGGACATGACATTTATCTTGAATCAGTAGGCAAGATACAGCCTTTAAGTGCTTTTTGGGGTATGATCAAACCACTAACATCTGTCTTTTCCCGTTTCTCTGTCCCCAGTTGAAGCTCTGCACTTCTGGCTGAATTTGCTTGGAGACACTAATTAACCAGCAAGAAACATTCTACACTGTTTTTCTCTGTCTTTATCACAAGACTCATGTGGACTGCCCACGTTTTACCAGCTGGAAGGGGTGCTGACCTGATCCATGTTATATTTCATTAGCAACAATAGGGGTTTGAGGGGCTGATCTGCAGACAACCTTTTATCTGGAACACAAGCAGTCCTGATTTCATGGAAATCAATTAAATGGCATCAGACTAGAGAGCTGACAACATTCTTAGGGAAATATTTACTTAAGATAGCAGTGAGGTAAAGAGCATGTTTGTCTATGAGAAGTGAAGAGTTTTCTGAGGGCTGGAGTATTTTTGAGGCCATCCTCCTCATTCTGTGTGGAAAGGAAGAAGTGTCAGCTCTGCATCTAAACACTACAGCAAAGAAAAGTAATGGCTGGATTTTTACTTAATAGAATCACAGAATAACCAGGTTGGAAGAGACCCACCGGATCATCAAGTCCAACCATTCCCATCCAACACTAACCCATGCCCCTTAGCACCTTGTCCACATGTGCCTTAAACACCTCCAGGGAAGATGAATCAACCACCTCCCTGGGCAGCCTGTTCCAGTGCCCAATGACCCTTTCTGTGAAAAATTTTTTTCCTAATGTCCAGCCTAAATCTCCCCTGGAGGAACCTGAGGCCATTCCCTCTTGTCCTGTCCCCTGTCACTTGGGAGAAGAGGCCGACACCTTCCTCTCCACAACCTCTCCTCAGGTAGTTCTAGAGAGCAATGAGGTCTCCCCTCAGCCTCCTCTTCTCCAGGCTAAACAACCCCAGCTCTCTCAGCCGCTCCTCATAAGGCCTGTTCTCCAGCCCCTTCACCAGCTTCTTGCTCTTCTCTGGACTTGCTCCAGAGCCTCAACATCCTTCTTGTGCTGAGAGGCCCAGAACTCAGTGTATCTCCTTGCAGAAGTCATGATTGCTTGGGAAAGCCAGGATCCTGGCTGTTCTTTGCACGCGGTCCTGTTTAGTGGTGGGGCACACAGCTGGACATCCTGCTTTGAAATCGCTTTCCCAAGAGGGGTCATCCGGGCACTTCTCTGGATCACAGCCTGGCTAATTCCCAGCAGCCTGGTTCCTAGGACTGTTTGGGATGGGCAGCAGGTCCTGTTCCAGGGCAGAGGAAAGAGGCCAGTTACTGTAATGCAAAAAGGAGTTGCAGCAGCCTCTGGCTGTCTCCATTTCTGCTTTTTTGGGAACCCTCTCTACACCTCATAGCCTGCCAACATGAACCTCATTCCTTGTTTGCTTGCCTAAAAGAGCAAGTTGGGAGTAACAAGGGCGTGTTCAGCTTAGCAAGACCAAAGCTAAACTTGTTGGAGCTGCCTGAAAATTTCTCTTTCTCTTGTCTTCTTGAGGGAAGATCTATGCTTATTGCTTTGGACAAGTCGCAGCGATCAGAGCACGAGGCTGTGCCTCCCACACCTGAAGCCAGCCTGGGTCTGTTCCTATTGCTCCCTAAGCTGTGTTTCCTTAGGCTGGGTAGCATCTCCCTGCCAGGGTGGGTGGAGTGGCCACCACTCCACAGCAGGATCACAGCCCCTCTGCACCCCTTGCTTTCTCATCGAGATTGCAGATTCTGTACATCTCCTAAGATTGATGCAATATTTTCCTTCTTTCCTCTGCTGGCATTCCTTAAGGATGAATGCTTTAGCTTTTATTGCTTGGGAATACAGCCAAACGCTCATTATTTTTAGATCCCAGGAAGAAGCCCTAGTGCTAGGAACAAATGAGTTCATATGAGGACAATCTTTCTTGCAATTAGGTTTCATCAAGGATGACAGGGATGCCCATGCCCATGAGGAGAGTCACTGAAGATTCAGCAGTCCCAGGGCTTCAATCACAGCTCTTTGCTCATAAACTTCATAGTCACACATCTTGTCTCTAAGCTCTTTCCTACCAACTACAGCCAGGTCACTTCTTTGGTTAGAGTGTTGTGTTTTTAAAGAAAAGCTCCCCATCCTTGCTCTCTTAGTCCCCAGGCAGAGGAGCAAATGCCAGTTCATTAGCTTTCCCTCCCCAGAAGATCCTTAAGTATCATTTCATTTTTCTTCTTGTGAGAATTGCCCCAGTATTCTGCTCTATATACCTCCTTGCCACTGCAGGCTTCAGCCTTAGCTTATGTTGTCTGAGCAAATCCAAGAAAAATAATGCACTGTTGAATTAAAATTAATCAATTCTCTTCAATTAATTTTTCAAAGATAATATTTCAGCACCAAATGAGCTAATCTCAGTAAAACTTTCAAAATAAAAATGCAAAACTTTATCCTTGAAGTCTTCTTGGACTTCAGTAAAGCCTTTGACAGTTTCTCACAGCATTCTGCTACAGAAACTGTCGGCCTCTGGCCTGGACGGGCGCACACTCTCCTGGGTGAAAAACTGGTTGGATGGTCGGGCCCAGAGAGTGGTGGTAAATGGAGTTAAATCCAGCTGGAGGCCAGTGACAAGTGGGGTTCCCCAGGGCTCAGTGCTGGATCCAGTCCTGTTTAATGTTTTTGTCAATGACCTGGTTGAAGGCATCGAGTGCACCCTTAGCAAATTTGCAGATGACACTAAGCTGGGTGGAAGTGTGGATCTGCTGGAGGGTCGGGAGGCTGCAAAGGGATCTGAACAGGATTGATAAGAGGAGGCTGAGGGGAGACCTTATTGCTGTCTACAACTACCTGAAAGGAGGTTCTGGAGAGGAGGGTGCTGGCCTCTTCTCCCAAGCGATAGAGCACAGGACAAGGGGGAATTGCCTCAAACTCCACCAGCGCAGGTTCAGACTGGATATCAGAAAGAAATTTTTCACAGAAAGGGTCGTGGGGCACTGGCAGAGGCTGCCCAGGGTTAAGTCACCATCCCTAGAGGTATTTAAAAGATGGGTAGATAAGGTGCTCAAGGATGTGGTTTAGTGACAGATAGGAATAGTTGGTCTAGATGATCCATGAGGTCTTTTCCAACTTGGCAATTCTATGATTTTATGATTTTCTACCACCATCTTTAGGCCAATGCTGGTACAGGCAGCAGCAAACTCAGAGGTAATTGGGAGAGGTGCAAAGTTGCCCAGCAAGCCTATTTTAGTACATCATCTCATCTTGTCTTACTGCTACAGGGACTTAACAGTGTGGGTGATTTTGGCCTGTCTCCCCAGAGACCTTTCCCTTGGTTCCAACTTAGCCTCTTCTTGTGATGGGCTAAAGGACTCATCTTTCTGCAGCACTGCTAGGTTAGATGAAGAAATTTACCACCTTGTCTAACACCCTGCTTTTTGTGTACACCACACTGCTTTTTTTCTTTCAAGGATTTATCTGGACATAACAGTATCCCCAGTTTTTTTAGGAAAAGGCTTGAGCTCTGGCTGAGGATGCTTCACTGTGAAGCACCCTCCAGACCAAGTGAGTCCATTGATGTAGGATGTGCATTTATTTATGTACGACAAGATGTTTTGAGCTAACCATGTACATCAGCACATGAGCAGCTGAGGGAGGGAATGAATGCTGAAATAATTATACTGGCCTTACCCACACACCAGCAGAGCCCTCTGATGCCTTGCTGCCCTGGGCTTTCCATGCTCCTGCCCTGCTTTCTTTAGAGACTGTCCCTGGTGGGAACCAGGCTGACATTGCAGAAACTGTGGCCACAGGAGCAAGCATGGTGGTACCACTTAGGGACAGGAATGGTGCAGCTATTCAGGAAGCAAAACCTGCCTGGGAAAGTCGAGGTTCTCCAAATTGCTCCCTGGAGGTGGAGGGAGCACAGGGGCAATGGGGCAGCACGGGGTAGCAGGAGAGGAGTTTACTTCTGGTCTGGCAGCAGTCTCACACAGCAGCCACTTGGGCATATGACATGCAGGATTTCATCCTCTTTGTGACCTGTGCTCCTTGCCCCACCAGCCTCATTGTTCATCATCATCCACCTACTCTGTGCTCTCCCTTCTCATCTCTGACTAAATGATGTATTACAGCTGAACACACGATTTTGAGGGGTGGTGGCTTGGAAATATGGAGAAAGGAATTAGAAAAAAAACCAGGAGATATCCAATACAATAATCTTGCTGGGGAAGGAGCTGGCATCCCTCTACCTGAGCTTTATCTGAGGATCTCCTCCTGCTGCCTTTCATGAAACAGCTCATGAGTTAAGGGAACTTAATACTTACATTGGCCAAAGGCCATGGGTTATCCTTCTGGTCTCATCCTGTCACCGTGTATATAAGGGCAGGAGAAGCTGTTCATTAAGTGCTTTGTGATTAGAGGTCAGAAAATTACTTTGCCCTCTTAGAGTCATTACGCAGTCATTCATTTCTTTCCAGCTGTTTATAAGTCTCAAAAAAAAATCTTATCTTTATCTCCTTTAACAGCTGTTAAAATAAACAGTAGTTATTGCTAATGTGGCCATTGTAACTTACATGTTACCTGTTCATTGCCTTTCAAATGTAAAAGAACTTATTTCAACATCTAAACACCTAATTTTGATAATATGGTATGTAGAGCTAGTTTACACCAAATCTTAAGGGATAACAGAATCCAGGTCTCCAACATCCTAAGTTAAGGTAATTGAACTTGGGTAGCTTCCTCCTACCCAAGCTGATCTAGCACTTGCTCTCATGAATCCAGGGAAACTGGACTTCAATGGACACTCCAAAATTTACAGTGCAGTTCATAATAACCATCTGATGCACGACACAGAAGGGGAATGGAAGTTCTTGTCATCTTGAAAGAACCAATGTAAATTAGTTACAGTACTAAGTCCTCAGATTTGCTCACTGCAGACATCTGTGCAGAACAGAGAAAGGGTTTTGTACTCCACCTAGAAAACTGCATCTGTGTCTAGGGAAGACTTTGCTCCAACATTGAGACAATTATTTATGGTATAAGAAATCCAAGATAAATACATAGTGTTTGCAGTAGGAAATAAACATCATAAGAATTAAAGAGAAAACAATCATTATTAAGGTTTCATAGAGAAAAGTCTCTACTTTCCACCAAGATAAATCTGGGCTGGAATTCATTCATTCTTTTCTGTAATGATTCTGATGTGGTTATGCTCACAAAGGCTGGACCTCCTTTTGCTCAGAACAGTAGGATTACCTACTACAGAGGGAACAGTTATGTTAATGAGCATAAGAGTAAATCCCAGTAAGAGTTTAGCTAGATCATATAACCGCACATGACCACCAACTCAGCCCAAATCACTCCAGGCAGTGTGAAATTCATCTCCAACCAGGGCATGATGGTCCTTAAAGTCATCAATCAGTGAATGCTCAAACATGCTCCTTTTCAGGTGCTGCAGGTGTGAATGTGTTTTCTCATTTCTAACCCTGCTGCAGCTGTTGCCAGACACAGACCTCAAACTTGTTCTGCTGAGACCAGAGGATCAAGAGGAATGTGCATACAGAAGGAGGGGAGCCATAGGATACACAGCTTTTGTAAGGAAAATCCAACATTTATGTGCTATTTTTAAAAAAAAAAAAAAAGTGTGTGTGGGAGAATAAGTCTGGTTACCTGGCAGTGGCTTTCATTTTTATACGTAACCTGCAAAAATGCTTGAATTCCCCAGTGTCAGGTAAGACAGGACAATAGGGGTAAAATGGTGTTTTTCCAAGACAGTCCAGCATGAGCAGCAAAAGCTTTGAACACATGGATCCCGACAAGCATGTTGCTTTCTAGGCTTGCAACATCCAGACAGACCTGGTTTTCTATCCCGAATCTTTCAACCTATCTCTGTTTTCTCATGAAACGCATAAGCGGCTCTTATGACCGAGACAAAATAAAACACAAAGCATGTCTGTATAAAGGCATTCAGCAAGAAGCGCTGAAATTTATTCAAATTTTTATAATTACAATAGAGACCTCTGACTTTGAACTTCTAATTCACACCAGCAGTAAAAAAGGAAATGCTGAAATGGGTTGAATTAAAGTGCAATGATTTGGAGAAAACCATTGAAATAACACAAATGAGGCTGCAGTGAAAATGAAAGGCAGTCTCATCCTAGCAATGACAGCAATATATAAGTAAATTATGTTACAGATAATTTACAAAATAACTTACATATATGAAGATAAGCTGAATCTCATGTTGCCATTCCATTGTTAAATATCAGACTAAATATTCCTGGTCAGCACAGTACTATATGGGATAATTAAAAAAAGATCAGAGGACTTCTGCTTTGGGAAAAACGCCTGAAGTAAAACCCTGATCAGCATTTATATTGCAGTATTGCAAGAAACCTAAGTATTTATGAATTGTAAAGTGACACATTCAGCAGCATGAAGACTATAAATACATCTTTTACATTGATACATTATATCTACACACATATACATATCTACACACACATATATGTACATACAGGCACATACATATGCACATATATGTGTGTGTATACATATGTTTCTATTTGTACTGACCACAGTCAGCTGCATTTTGATTGCATCTGGGGCAGTTGCTTTTGCAACTCAGGAGTAAGATCATTTTTCAGAGTATTTGTCCTTTGAGTTTCCTAAGCTGCAGCCCCTAAAATCTAAATTTATGGCATAAAGATAGACTTCAGGGCTCAGCCATCACAGGGTCTGATGATTAACAGCAGTTCCCGTTGACGTAATTTGCTGTGCTTAGTGCTTCTAAAAAATTATTCAATGTCCACATTAGTTTTAAGTAATATGGTATATGAATTGGTTAAAAACCTGTTTTCATGTAAGCTGAAATATCTGAGAGATGGACAGGAATGAATACAGCATTCCATACACACACAGTTTTGTACTGTTTGTAAGGATGAAGTGCAAAGAACATCTGAGAAGGTGAAAATTTACAACATTGGCTTACATCATAGTTAGAAAAACGGCAAGTTTAGCATAACCTTTCCTTTAAAAAAATTAAAATACTTATCTGTAGCATAAATCTAACTTAACTAATAAAGATTTTTTTCTTCCCATGCTCCCCATTTTATAGAAAAATTATGCTGTTGTTTATTTCTCCTCGAATAAAACTGCAACAAACACTATTGACTAAAATTACACCTGGTTTCTAGCCCTCATAGGTTTGTCTGAAGGAAGGCTCCTGACCTACAGAGCAGCCACAATAGTTTCCTTTACCTGTAATTCCATGTTAACTGTGAGAGCTGAAGGTAACCACTTAATTACAATTAAGAAATCATTTAGTGAATAAGAACATTTGTGTTTCATTGTGCACCCGTGTAAGGAAAAAGATACTACTAAATTGCCCAGGCTATGTAAACTCAAGTGATCTTGGTGAAGAATTTGTCGAGAGGCCAAAATACCTCAGAAAACAGCTATTCCATTGCCCACATTATTAAAAGGTTGGAAGGGATAAAATAATATTTTCTTTTGATGCTGTTGTGGTCAGCAAATTAGTCATTGCTGCTTCCCAGTCTTCAGAGAGTAAAGGAGTATCCTGAAGACCCGAGAAAAGACTGGATCAAACCTCCTTCCTGGTTGCTGCAAGAGTCTCGTTCAATGCATTCACATAGGTGCATCCTTGGAGAAAAGGTTTTCTTGGGAGGAGAAATTGTAAACTTGGATTTATTTTCTTCATACCTATCCTGTACAATGATTGCTGTGTTATTAGTTTACAATAAGGATTTAGCACTCCGCACAATTTGTTTGCTCAGATCGAGGTCCTGGCTGTTACAAAATGGTGCAGTTCTGCAGAAACCTGACTATGTGTAAACAGATCTGCAGCTTCAGACTTCAGAGCAGAAGCCTCTACAAGACCCTATTTCCAATCGCTTAACTTTTATTTACAACTTCACATTCTGTGCACTTTTCATTGGGATCTTCTGGGAGAACTTGTTAAAAATCACCAGCGAAAATACTCAAAGTTGGCAACACGGAACTGGTGGTTCTCTGTTTGAGTCCACAAAATGACAGACTCT
Organism: Clamator glandarius; assembly: GCA_033459285.1. Taxonomy (NCBI): domain Eukaryota; kingdom Metazoa; phylum Chordata; class Aves; order Cuculiformes; family Cuculidae; genus Clamator; species Clamator glandarius. Next base: position 1,943,323 of record JAUNZM010000393.1, on the reverse strand, counting down.
GGGTTTACCTTCCACAGAGGTGGGAAGAAAATTTAATGCTAGCCCTTAATGTCCGAGAAGCTGGTGCTGCTGGCATTGCAGCTATCACTGCAACTTGATGATGTGCTCAAAGTGCTGGAGGCAGTGCCTGATTCTAGGAAAGAAAAAAAGAAAAAATACACAAGAAAATTTGATATGGTTGGGGTTTTTCCACAACTTCCTTTCATAATAGGTATTTTCAGAGAGACAATCATCTCCTCTATAATAAATAGCCTACCAGAGCTGCTTAAAGATTGAGCTGATTTTGAACTTCCTATGAGCATCAGCAGATTGTTTGCTGGGATCCAACCTTCTCTACCAGTGCTCAGGTTCTTGACATACCTAAAACATGAAAAACAAAAGTCAAATTCCTTTATTTGATGCCTTTGAAAGTTTTACCCTAAACATCTGCCTTCCAAACACAGTTCTGCGTATAAAAATTTCCAAACACAGATCTGCGTACCAAAGTCCATCCTCCCCTTCACGAATCAGTTGAACTAGATCTCCACTTTTCACTGTAAATTCTTCAGCAACTCCTTTCTCATAATCAGTCACAACTGTATATTTACCAGGAGTCTAAATGCACACAGAGGAAAAACAAACAAATTATTTCTATTGAGTACTTTAAGGTATGTTGCAGCTTTTGTTATGGTATTAGAGTACTTTCCCCTTCTTTCTCATGCACATACATGCTGAAGACTGTAAATATACATCGTGAGAGGCAGTTAAAAATTTGCTGTTCAGTTTACATGCAAAATCAGTACATGAATTCTCACACCCGAAAAACATCCAGTGAAATGTTTCCATTACAAAAAATTAATTCACATCTCTAAAAATTAAAAATCTAACCAAAACTAAACTGCCAAATTAGTGACAGGTATGTGTGGAAGTTTGTTGATGTGGTAGCTGAGCACGTCATTACTTGACAGCTGTACCACAGCATTAATAGCCATGGCCTCACTTGTCTGCAGGTACACTAAGGCACAGACGGGTCTTCCCAAGGTACAAACACAATGCTGATTTAAGAGAAAGGGCTATTTTCCATTCCCCTAGGTATTTTGCCCAGCTGAGGATTTCAAGGTAGACAATCTCCTCCCTGCTAGCTTCAAAATCATTCCTATATACTGCCACACAGAGTGTATCAGTAACATTTGCTCAGCTCAACAGGAAAGTGTCTCTGGTTACCAGCTTCATCTCGCCCCCTCCTCCTCCTCCTTCTTCCTCTGCATCTGATGAATTCAGCGGATCTTCAGCACTAGACCAGCCATCATTTTCTTCAGATGCATCAAGTGAATGAGACGTTTTAGCCCAGCCTTTGGGAAGAAACAGCCAACGGTTAACTTTGCAGCAGTGAGCCACTGGGAGAAATGCTATTCTCACTGAAAAGCTCTTAAGTGACCAACAAACAGGAGGAAACCCCTACATGAGGAAGCTATTACAAGCATTAGGTGAAATTCAGAGCTGGCAAAAGTTGGTTTGTTTCCATCAGAGTAAGCAGAGTTGTGGCAGTGCACACCACTGAATTTGGCCCTTTGGATTTATATAGAGGAAAACAGATGGAAGGAATACAAATTCTCAACTAAAATGAAACTACGTCTCCCATATACAAATATGAACGACAGATAGGTAGTCTTTTTCTTGGGAGGAGGTAGAAGATAAGAACATGCACTCTACAGGAGGAAGATGATCACATAGGGCTGTCAATCAAAGCAACCTAATGAGCTTGCTGGAACAAGGGATGGATGCACATCTCTGTTCAAACTGTTAGCACTTAGAGAAATTCAACACAAGCTACAGTATTTCACCTGACAAGCAGCTTATTAGTTAGAGTTATCCAGGCACTAGGATTACTTATCACACTGAATTATCTTGCTGTTAAGTCTCTGCACTAAACACCACAAGAATGATCTCCCGTCTGTTCCTTGTTCTTTCTCAGGGTGAAGCATTTCTTTTTTTTTTATTTTTTTTTACAACGCTGAATCATATCCAAAGTGCACAAAACCCCTTTCCAAATAAAACTACAGTAAGTTTTACTAGCAGGGTCCTTTTCATTGAGGTCTGCAGCTGCTGATAAATGTGTCAAGCTTATAGTGAAAAGAAGTCATGATAAAAGACAAATAAATATTTGTAAGTAATATTTTGGCACAAGCCAAAGGGTAACAAAAATGTAACAATAAAAAGAATGAAAGGAAGAACCCCCCCTACTTTTATGTAATGATTGCTTAAGTTGAGAAAGCACTAGCATTTTGGCTCTTCACTGCTTCCGAGGCATTTGTTACACAGCTAATCATAGCAGTGCGTTAGGAAAAAGCCCGAGCATTATCAGAGTAAAGCCAAAGCAATCTAAGAATTACAGAAAGAAATCACGCCCAGAGCACATCAAATGAATGGGGTTTTCACCTTGCCTGCACTGCTCAATGACCTGCACAAGGTTAGAAGTGCTGATCAGTTTGACCCTGCCCAGGGTTAAGTATAAGCTTCCATCTGTGAAGAAACTGAGCAATAAATTCCTGCTGTATTCCATGTAAGTTTCCTTGGAAGCTCACAGCTTACATTTGGTTCGTAGGACACAGCTGAAACCCTTTCCATTATTTCCAAGTTAAAAACAATGCAACAAAAGAAAACCTGGCTCTCCCATTTGTTCCAAGCTCTTATCACGAGTAGCACCAATGAGATGCACAAAAGAAAGAACAAGTGAAATCACTGTTAATTGCTCTGCCTATAGTGTCATGCTCACTGGCCTGCTCATCTAGAACATTTTGGGTAACAGCTCTTGTTCCTCATCCTCTTTCTTATATTGTGCAGATGTGGATAAGAACAGAACTGCCTGATTCTTCCATAGCAATAGTATTCCTACTACTCATAAAAGCTGACAGAAGACTTTACAAGTCCTTACGAAAGCCCATCTGACCCTGGGTGGGGAGGGGAAGCAGTTACTATGGTCATATTCACAGTAGCTGACTACAGGCACACATTCATGTGCACCTGTGTGTTCTGTCCAGTGTGACTAAATCAAAGCTCCCTATAAAGGCAGGAAAGGTAAGGAAACAGTAGACAGTCTTGAGAAAAGACAAAGTTACGCAGAAATGGGTTTAGATTTGACGGTTTCAGGAAAACCAAGAATACATTAACTGCTCCTCCTCAGAAATGGGCTCACAGGTTTCTTCATAGAGATAGGATCTACCTGCAAGATGTGATTCTGTCACCAATTCTTTTTCCTTGAGCTCACTGTGATACAAGTCTGAGGGAACTAGCAGTGAAAGGAAATGAGTGAGGGCAATGCACTCTGCATCAGAAATGTATGACCATCACCTAGTGCAGTTTCATCCCAAAAGGCCTGGGTAAACTGCCTGCTTATCCCTCCGAGTCAGGGAATGAGAAGACAGTGTGTCAGAAAAGAGATCAGAAGGTGCAAAACAGAAAGGTGAGTTACTAGCTGTTTTAAATTCATTTACTTGATTTAGTGGTTTCTTAAAATGAGAGGCTGCTGGACAGTACAGCAGACCAGAAAAGTCTGTTATGAGACTCCAACAATTTTACTTTAAGTTCGCAATGATGAACCTTCCACCCTGGAAAATATCAGCATCCATAGAAAAGGCCATAGAAGACTCTTTGCTTTCTGATACCATTTTCAGGCCCTCAGGATTTCCATGGTACCTGATCTTGGAGATTTGACTACTATCTGTGGAAAAATTAAACTTGTAACTCCTATATCCACACTTGACTTTCTGCATGCATCTGGCCTGGTATTACCTTGCCTGTTGCTCAGACAAGGTCAGTGGTGTTGCGTAATTTCCCCAGCACAGCAGCTGAACCTCAATTGTTTTCACACGTGAACAAAGGCTGTGTAAACCTTAAGAGGTGGCTGCTGATACAACCTGAAACAGCTTCATCTTTAGGATAATATTTTATAACAGAGGGTGGTAGAAAAAGTCAGGAAGAAAGGGACTGCTGCCCTTGTACTCTTATACAAGGTCAAAGAGTAAAGGTTGCGTTTGAAGAGTAATGGTCAGTGGCTCGATGTCCAAGTGGAGACTAGTGATAAATGACATTCCACAGGGGTCAGTATTCAGACCAGTGGTGTTTAACATCTTTGTCAGAGATATAGGTGGGATATCAAGTGCACCTTCAGCAAGTTTGCTGATACGATCAAGCCGTGTGGTACAGTTCACATGCTGGAGGGAAAGGATGCCATCCAGAGGAACCTTGACAGGCTCAAGAGGTAGACATGTGCAAACCCCATGAAGTTCAACAAGACCAAGTGCAAGGTCCTGCACCTGGGTTGGGGCAATCCCCAGTATCAATAGAGGCTGGAGGATGAAGGAATTGAGAGCTGCCCTGCTGAGAATGGCCTAGGGTGCTGTCAGATGAAAAGCTGGAGGTGAGCCAGCAATATGTGCTTGCAGCCCAGAAGGCCAAACATATCCTGGGCTGCATCAAAAGAAGCATGGCCAGCAGGTCAAGGGAGGTGACTCTGCCCCCTCTACTCCACTGTCATGAGATCTCACCTGGAGTACAGTGTCAAGCTCTGGAATCTCAGCAAAGGTAGGACATGGATTGGAATGAGTCCAGAGGAGGACCACAAAGATGTTCAGAGGGCTGGATCACCTCCCATACAAAGACAGGCTGAGAGTTAAGTTTGTTCAGTATAAAGAAGAGAAGGCTCTGAGGATCTTACTGCAGCCTTTCAGTACTTGAAGAGGGCTACAGGAAAGCTGGAGAGAGACTTTTTATGAGGGCATGTAGTGATAAGACATGGAGTAATGGTTTTAAACTGAAGGAAGTTAGATTTATATTACATATAAGGAAGAAATTCTACACTACTAGTGTGGTGAGGCAGTGGAACTTGGGTTTCCCAGAGAAGTCATGGATGTCCCATCCCTGGAAGAGTTCAAAGCCAGGTTGGATGGGGCCTTGAGAAGCCTAATCTAGTGGAAGGTTTGGAACTGGTTCATCTTTGAGGTCCCTCCCAGCTCAACCCATTCCATGATTCTATGATTTAACAGAAATGCTTTTCCTATAATTTGCTTGGCCGTGCGTTGGGAGAACAGGAGGCAAATTGCTACAAGTGCTTCAGTTAAGTTATCTGGAGTTCACAGCGTGGAAACATTGCCACTGTCACTTAAAGAGTATGACTGTGACTACAGTAATAAACACAGATCTAAAATGGAAATTCCACACCACACTGGTGATCCCCACTCTAACTAAAGTACGTGAGTTTCAGGTTTGGGTTTTTTCCCGATCTTAGAGGAGAAGAGGAGGCTGAGGGGAGACCTTATTACTCTCTACAACTACCTGAAGGGAGGTTGTGGAGAGGAGGGAGCTGGCCTCTTCTCCCAAGTGACAGGGGACAGGACGAGAGGGAATGGCCTCAAGCTCCGCCAGGGGAGATTTAGGCTTGAGATAAGGAAAAAATTCTTCACGGAGAGGGTGGTTAGGCATTGGAACAGTCTGCCCAGGGAGGTGGTTGAGTCACCGTCCCTGGAGGCGTTTAAGGTGAGGGTGGATGAGGTGCTTAGGGGCATGATTTAGGGATTGGTGGGAATGGTTGGACTCGAGGATCCGGTGGGTCTCTTCCAACCTGGTTATTCTGTGATTCTGTGATTCTCTCCCCAGGGGGCACAATGACAGGAGGATGCTAACTGGAAAATAACACGTGTTGCATAGCAACTGGATGCCCCTGTAATTTCCATTCTGGTTATTTCCTCAGCAGAAAAACCCTTTCCCACTGCCATCTCTAAAAACCAGTTAGCAATGTGCTACTTTATTTGATACCAACGTGAAACTTCAACCCTGTGCTATCAAAACCAGTATATAGAAAAGCCAACAGACCCACTTGGACAAACTCAGCTGATATCAGTACTCTGATACACAACAGCATCACGCAGGTATTCCCAGTGCCCTGATGTAACATATTACAGGAGGGATACATGGATATTTGTGGAGTACAGGAAGTGGTATCACTATACCTCTTAAACCAAAAGGAGTTGGGTCACTCACTACTTCATGCCGTTTAGCTTTTTTGTCAGGACTGGTAGGAGAAGCTGCAGGAGGATGAATAGGCAAAAAACACAGAAGAGATATATTGAAGAACTGGAAAAAAGAGAATAGGTGGATTGCATGCTAAATACCTTTGAGTTTTCTCATGTAAACAAGTGGATTTCTGTAATCATTCTAATTCTAGTTGCCATTGGTCAATTAAAGCAGAAGGAATTAATTATTTACATGTAGTTATTTGAAGATAAATTGACAAATTTATTTTTAAATGACAGATGAAGGTATATGTAAATTTTTCTAAATGAACTAGACATCAAATAAAATTAATATTCATTTTAGACAAACATTACCAAATTAAGCAATCATTTTTAGATAAATCTAGTGCTACAGCAATACCTGGTCCTGTAAGAAGGATCATTGGCAATGTCTGGCTTTTAGCAGAAGAAGATGGTGTTTCTGTCAAGGCAAGCATGGGACATTAGTGCTCACCTCATTAGCATTAGATACACAGCCCTAGAGTCTCTCCAGAAAGAACTCAAAGGTAATCAGGTTGTAAAAAGGCATTCTGAAAAGATGCTTAGGAAAAAAAAAATCATGCTGTTGAACAAGTGCCAGCATCTTAGTGCATTCAGACTGTTCAGAGACAGCTGTTCAAAGCAAGAAGTGAAAGAACCAGTGCAGTTACTTGGCAGGAGGAAGCAAGAAAGGTCTGAGACTTGTATTGCCCGTTTTAGAAAAAAAAGTGAAGACTGTTTCTGGAAGCCTGTAGAAATTATTATCTATTTTTTGTATCCAGAAAAACAACATCCTGATACATTCTGCTGTAGACATGCTTTGGGAGTTCTGTTAGGAAGTTCTGAAGGATGCCAATATAGAAATAGTCTAGAAAACCTTGATTCCTTTTTGCCAAGTACAAGTGCATTTGGGGCAGATCCACTGAAGCTAGAAGCAGGCCAGGTGTCCAATCTAACAACAACTTCCTTTCTCTGGTTTCCCTATAGGGACAGGGCATTCTAAACACCTTCCACAACAGCGAGACTGGAGGCATTGGAAACTGCATCCCTTCCCTTGCATCTCTAACTGCTCCGCTTTTTACAGCTGCATCTCCCCCTCCCACTTTGGAGCCAGTTTCTCTTGGAATCTCCCTGTCAGGGTCAGTGTCTCAGGAAACTAGTTTGATCTTAGGAGAACAAGCTAGTGCATATACTGAAACGCTGCTACACTACACACACACACACACACGGAGTGACACTTCGATTACAGTCTTAGAAACCAGTCTAGCTTCTTTTTTTTTAAAAAAAAAAAAAATTACCTTTCTGACTTTTGAGGTTAGTAAAGCCCTGCAGTGTAAAGCTCTTTTTTGACAGTACAGAGCATTCTGAGGTAGAGCTAGTGTCATCTACAAAGGAAGAGAGAGACACAGAAAGAAAAGAAGAAAGAAACAGAAGAAGGCCAGGAAAAGATCAAGGCAAAAGTCATTTGCAGGGAACCTGCATATTAGGATAAGAAAGGACAACTGAAAGGTCAGGTACAACAGAAGAAACCAAGTGGCCGGTTCTAACTGTGCAGGGGCTTGTGCTGCCATTGGTTCAGTACATAATCCCCATGATGGGAGCCAAAATTACAGAGAGAAAAAAACCAAACAAACCAAACCCAACCAAACCTCTTCAGAACAGGTAATGTTGAGAAATTTATCCACAGGAAGAGAATCCTGAGTAGCTAAGCAGCTTTAAGAGAAGACCTACTGTGCCTCATAACACATAGCTACCAATTCTTTTTGGCTACCCTTCATTCAAAGTGGCTTTGGATCTGTCCACACCCACATTACTGTGGCTGCTCTGCTGGTGGATCTGCCAGTGCATTTGCAGTGCAGGCATGCTCTTTGCAATTAAAGGTAACCATACATATGCGTAAACTCACCTTTGCCTTTCTCAGGGTACTTTGGTACTACTGTAGTGCCATAACCCTCTAGACTTGCAAGATCAGCTTTTCTCTCCTCCATTTTTTTGGTGTTTCTGCTGTGGTTCCGTGAGGGACTGCTTATTGGAAGAAAATTAAGACAATCAATCCATCTTCAGAAAACCTGAGTCTGAACAGGGGTGACCTTCAGTCACGAGTTGCCTTTTAAATACAGATAAACAGGATGTAAACCATTTCTTAGCCACTTCCCAGATCATACCTTCCAGGATTGAAGAAGTCATTGGTGACTGTGTATAGAAAGACCACAAGCACATATAAAGAAAGACTGCCCGAAGCCCTAACTGACTGCAACCAGATGTGGCAGTGGGAGCTACTGAGAAGACAGCTCAGGACAACTTCCACTCACTCTTAAGTTACAGCCACACATTCTGCTTCTGCCTGAATGTACTAAGGGGGATAACAAGGAAAAAAAAGAAAAAAAAAAAAGGAATAAACTCTACTCCTCAGAAGTTCTTAACACAAGAACACATGAGGGATAAACAAAGAGCATGGGTTGGATTTTGCAGCTGGATTCCTATCACACCTCCAACTGGAGAAAGACATCTCAGAAGTAATATACATCTGAGAAATTCTCTCCATGTGATAAGTAAATGCATAAAATATGCAGAGCAGATATGGGAATGACTTAAAATATGAAATATGGGCTCACAGGTATATACACATACCACGAAAAGAAGAGTGAGTAGCAGAGGATTAAAAAGAGGTGTCAGAGAAGGATGGACCAGCAGGTAGGAGCAGAATAATATACAGATTTCTAAGGTGAAGGATAAAAAATAAGAAAAGAAGAAAAGCTTGGCTCAGAAGCTGGGACACTGAAGGAATCAACATATCACTTGGTAAAAAATAAAAACTCGAGGAAAAGAACAAGGGACACTGAAAAGATAAGGCCCTAAAAAAAAAAAAAAAAGGGTGAGGGGGGCTGGAAAAGGAAGAAAAAAATAATCCATGTGAAGGAAAAGAATAAAGAAGGAAGGAAAAGGCTGCCTCACGTAATTCTTATGTGGGGTGTAAAGTATATAATTAGCTGTTCAACAAACAGAGCCATAATACCACCAGGATTTTGGCTGGTGCAGAAAATGTCTTTCCTGTGTTGTTCTCTATCTGGCAAAGCCCATGCTGGTGCTACTTGGTTTATCAGTTCTGGAGATGTATAAAACTAAAGCTTTATAGCTTTATAGAAAAAAGAGACCTAAACCTGTCCCTCTAAACGACAAAGGTCATATTTTAGGGGTAGGAGTAAAGAAGAACTGTAAACTAGCTGTATTAGTATGTTTACAAGACAGCCAGACTGATTTGAGAACATACTTACCTTGTGCAAGTTGATGTCGGTAGAGGTAAACTCTGTGTGTGTTCTAGTGTCCTGTGTTGACTAGCTTCTGTAATAAAGGAAAGAAAAAGAATTATTAACATAGATTCATGTTTTGAGCTTTTCATTTCTACAGTGAAGATATACAGAGCAGGTTTTGAAGTTCAAAAAGAAAAGAGATTAAAAATAAAATATACATACATTCAAAATACTTTACCTCTGCATGCCTGCAGCTGACTTGTCAGCACTTTTCTTATTTCATTTACCCAAGTAGCTTTAACTTCAGGTGTTGGTGCCTTCCCAAAAACACATACAATCAGTCATTAAGCATAAAATACTTATTACACTAAGAGCTGCATACCAAAGCGCAGTCTCAGAGAAATCATTCTATCCACCACATTGTAAAATATTATTTCCCCCCCAACAACAATCTGCAGCTGAAATATACTAAGAAACTACTTTATCAATCTGGAGATGGTTTGGGTAGTCACCCCACTACTACTTGTTTTTCTACATTTCCTCATCACTGTCTATTAGCAATATAACAGAGGAAACAAAACCCAGATCATCTTAGGGTTAGACTTTCTTCCCCTCTGTTCCCCTTTTCCATCTCTCTGTCTCTTATTCTCCCCTCAAATATAGTAGCATGGTATTTACCTGTATGATGTAAACTTCTTCCCTTGCATTATACCAGATTTCAAATTTTTTTGCATCACCTTTGACATTTTCTGTTATTCCAACTGCTGCCATCTGGAAGCAAAGAGAAGAGAAGGTACCAAACTGCATTTGTGATATCAATGGAAGCAGGTGGCTACTAGTGTTCCTTGGTACCCTGTTTCTGAAAAAGAAAACCACATTTGCTCACGGAAAAGAATAATAACACGATCTGCATGTTGGATATAAGAAGTTTAGTGTTTGTTGTCAGCTTGAGTACTTTGGAAGGAAGAACGGTTTAGGTACATTAAATTATGACTGACCCACAAGGAGTCAAATCCAGTCCACCAAATTTTACACCTGCATTATATTACCCCATTTTACTAATTATTTAATTTTCTGTGATTATTGCAACTGCCATCCAGCTAGACTAATATGATTTGTATTTTCTCAAAGGATAATCTTCTCCTACCAAGTCTCTCTAACAGACAGCAACATGAAATGACACAGACCGGCAACACCAATTTGGTCTGCCTGAAAAGGTGAAATTCCCAGTGCAGAACTATAACACAAATTCACAGACAAAAAATACAGAATGTTGTATTACTGCAAGATAAACTCTTAGTATCGTGACCTTACTGGACTGTTTGGTGTCTTACATTTAAGGAGTGTTTATAGCTGTAAGAAGGTGCCTTCTCATATCCTTCTCCATTTTCTTCTCGCTTTTTACAGAACAGCACTGCTTTCTCATGAAGGAAGAGGTGTCGCTGCATTGGCTTGAAGCGTGCCAAATCTTTGACCTTTGAGTGACCCTTTTTATGATCGGTCCAGACACTGAAGGATCCCTGCATTAAAAGCTTGCCCAGCTCATTCAGGTTTCCCTGGAACAACAACAAAAAAAAAAGTGGTTATTTATAACTGCAAAGAGATAACATCACTGTAAAACACACGTTCTGAACAGGAATTTACAAGTTCTGTTGTTCCAAGTAATCTCTCAGATCAATGTTTATGTTGGGTTTTGGAAATGTAATAAAAATAAAGTCAGTGCAGGATTTTTACGCATGATTTTCTCTCTCCCCAGCACTGTTCAGGTAGGATTTTACAGTCAAGAGTACCAGCAGCAAAGATACAGAGATCTACACATAGAAGAGGTTGCACAATCCATGTTTGTTTGGTTTTTTTTCAAAACTCTGCTCCAAAGTGCCTTACATGGAAGTTGGTTTTTTTTTTTTTTAATTAGAAGTTTTGGGTATAAAAACTTAGTAGTAACTCCCATCTGGCAATATCCTAAACCACACTCCTCATGATGATTTTCTGCTTCTCACTTGGTGTCAAGTACATCAAAGAAAGAAAACTTGGGTTGATGAAGCAAAATATTATTCATGGCAGGAAAACTTCAGAAATGTATAGCAAGATACATTGCCCATTATTTTCAGTACATAGTTCAGGAAGCATCTTTTGTAAAGCAGTCATCTCATCATTAATATGTAGTATGGGGTATGCTGCACGTATATCTAAGAAACAAATGAAAATAAATGAAAGAAAAATAAATACTGTTACTCACATCATAGCCTGTAATGGCTATCTGGTGCATAGAATCATTAACTGCTTTGAGAATACCCAGTATAGAAGTTAATGCCTCCTGAAGATCTTCAGCTCCTGCACAGTTTTTACTGTACTTCAGCATTTCCTAAGCAGGCAGGGAATGACAACATGCTTAGTTTTGGAACAGCACTAACTAGGAACATTCAAACTCTAACACTGAATTTAAGTTTTCTAATTAAGTGTTTAAAGTTTTCAAAGTTATATTCTAGTAGGTTAAATACTATCTGGAACTCAGAAGACACTAAAGTTTTACTTCTCTGCTGCTAATTAACGAAATAGATATCATTCATCTAAACTTTCTATAAATACTAGCTAAGAATTTTACAAGACTAACTTTAGAAACATTTTTCATCATAATTGGGAACAAAAACCCAAACCAATCCCCCAAAATGTGTTACTTTTTAAATTACTTGCTTTTTAGAAGTGAACACATAAAAACATAGGCATATTTCACTATGTGAATTACAGTGACACCTGAGATTACAATAACAGACTTAAACATACTGGACTGAGCATTGACTACACTTTTAAAAAGGAATCCCTTCACCTAAAGGCTTATTAGTAAAGCTGCATCTCCAGTTTGATGCAGATAAACATAGCTGCAAGTCACCATGAAGTCTAGGGGATTCTATGTGATGAGAAGCATTTACTCATGGACTACAGGAAATAAAGATATTTTAAATTGAAAACATTTTGTATACTCTTTTCTTCATACAAGTTTAATGTAATTAATTCTTTTGAAGCAGTTAACTTCAACTTGGTTTTAACTCAAGATTTAATTAGATCCAAGGTAATTTTTTTTTTCAAACTGCCATTCTATAAAATTATTGAAACATGAGTCTACATGGGACTTTTTAAAACAAGCCAGCTTCAAATACAGCAAAAAAAGCAAAACATTAATTTTAAATTTTATAATGGTACATTGCTCTCATTTTGCTCTCTTAGTACAGCATGTTTAAGTGAATTACAATGGCATTCATCCTAAAACTACCATACACTGTTCCCACTTAAGTGTGTTTCCCAGCATCCAGCAAGGCACATTCCTGTAATATGCATGAAGTATCTACAACTGCCATTAAAAAGTACTTCAGATACTCTCTTCTTTGCTGCAAAGCTTTCTTGCTCCTTCCATTTCCCCCAATCAACTTTCCAATCTCTTCAGCAGAAATATAAGGGCAAAATAAGTTACATGAGGTGTCTCTGTGGTAACATTTCCCTACCTACCAGCAGCTTTTTGGTTGAAAGAGAAAGAGACCAAGCTGATTTATACTCCTGTCTGCTAACTTGTAGGTTTCTCTCCAGCAGGATGAGAGAAGCAGCATTTAAAAAACACATATGCACAAAATATGCTTGGTGTTGTAGTTTAATAACACATACCTTTAGCAATAATTGGTATTTGGTTATTCTTTGAACAGGTTTCAGTAAGTATGAGTCCAAACTGAGCTTGTGATCAAGTTTTCTTTGACATTCCTGTAATCACAGTTTAATTTCATGAGTACACAAATCAGTATTTCTATTATTTGTTCTTGATATAAATGCTGTTTAGAAAAAACAAACAAAACCTGTCCCATAAATATGTTACAGACTCAAGCAAGCATACCTGAAAGAATACAGAATCGGAAAACTGTCTCCATAAACTTTCAGATCGAGGTTTATTTTGACAGTATTTTTCATAAATCTGGAAATCTTCCATCTAAAATTGGGGAGACAAACAAAAAGATAATAAATTCTTGTTCCTTTAGTGGAAAAAGTTAATTTTTTCACAACCAATATGGCTAAGAAAAGTAGCAACAAGAAAATTAAATTCCTTGAGGCATCGCAACCAAAAAACAACTACTTAAATGAATTAATTTTGTAATGGCTGCTAATTTTGTACTTGGAACACCAGAATAAAATATTCCTGCTAACATGCAACTGAAATAAAAATAAAGTACCTTATGAAGAACCATGTGTTATATTTACAAATATATTTTTATTACAATATAAAAAGCATTTCTATGAATGCCCATCCCTGAGTCCCTCTGTGCAACTTTCTTTGTCCTTTCTTCTTTACACATTTTAATTCTATGAATGTGTTTTTCACTTGGAGTTGCACTAAGATAGGACAAGCAGTTTACTTCCCCTTATCATGGTAGCAACTAAACAGCATGACTTCAGCACTTGTCAGGAAAAGGAAATAAGACTGCTGAAAATGTCACAGTAAGTGTAGACAGAATGGAAAGACGATGTAAGAAATCAGCAAGAACAGAAGTTCTAGGAAACAGACTCTCCATGGATTCAGCCAGTAAATAGGAGAGGGAGGAATGGCTCCTCTGAGCAGTTTTAGAGCATCAATAGATCGCAATAACAGTAGACTGATTTCCATAAATAGATTCTTACTTAACCTTTGGTGTACTATGGTTCAGACTCATTGTTTAATAAATCCCAAATTAAAAGTTTAGTTCTGTCATAGCTTTCAATTTTAACAATGAAAATATTTTGGACTTACTCTGTCATGGTGTAGTCTTTAAAGAAAACAGAAAAGAACAACAACAACAACAAATCCAGTAAAGAAATCTAACCAAGTCAAGCAATCATTTATTGCAACGTGAAGAGATGCAGTGATGTGAAAAGATGACTCTTATTCATGTTTTCCTAACTGCCACTTTATTAATGCAGTTTTCTTTCAACAAGGTAGTAGCTCTTTCTAGGAAATCTAATTACCCCACACAGTGGAAAATGGCCCCAGCCCTCAAGTAACATCTATATTCTCAACTTTTTACCTCTTCAAGAAAGGTACAAAAGGGATGTAGTGGCAGTCACTATGTGAAAATCACACTCATATGTTACAGTCTTAAACGAAATCTCATCCATAAGTGACACATACCTGATCCAGAAAGCACCGTCCTACTAATTCTGGGTATTCTACATAATTTTCTAGTTCTCTCAAGAATATTCTACAAAGAAGAAGATTTTCTTAGCACACACGTTAAAGAAGTTGTAGTAAATGTTCGCATTCCTGCAATTCATTTTCTAAACCCATCCAAAAAAAAAATCAATGGCAAAACTTTCAGTGCAGTTTTGCTTGACTAAGAAACAACTATTTCATACACTTAACTTCTCTTGAAAATATTTCTTTCTACCTATTTAAATATTATCCTGTGAAGAAATAACTCTCTAGCAGTAAGAATTCAAACTTCAGAGAGAGGTCACTTGAGTATAAAACTAACAAGTTTCAGGCAGATATAAGAACTGAGAATTTGTGGTTTAGAACAGTAATTTACTTTCCATAGCATATTTCATAAAAAAATAAAAGAAACCCAACACCAAACAAACTGCTTTAATTAACTTGTAAGCACATCCCAATGTCTTTCTTCAGGAAGAGGACCACAATGCAAAGTTTTACCTTTGTATTGCAAACTTTTGAAGAGAATTTGTGTGACAATGCTTCACTTATCTTTTGTAGATATTTTGCTTTTCCTCTTCTATGTGATATAAACTTTGACATGCTAGATAGCCAGGTCAGACTCAGTTAGGATCTTTTAGCAATTTAAATCAGAGTATAAGGATCCCATTCAAGTGCTAGTTTTACATCTGAATGCAAATTCTCACCTGTTGTGAAAGTGATAAATTTCTTCCATATTACCAAACAAAATATCCTTCTTATTTTGGAGTTCTGGTGGAATGAGATGAGCCATTAAAGGGTTGTCCATCTCTGCAGCATATCCCTGCAACACAGGAGAGAGGCACGCTAATTATATCTTGACTTGCAGTACTTAATCTCATTTGACAAGGCAGCAAGCTTGCAGGCTGATAGATAGCAAAGAAACAGCTCAGTATTAAACACTAAGTACACAAATTCTATTTTACTATCAGTTCAGCAAGACATATCTACAGTTTTTAGAAACACTTTAATTACTGCAAGTTTAGTTAATCAAGCATGAAACAGTTTGCAACGATTTCCATCAAGCGAAAGCTCCATATTTTCATAATGCTTACAAATCATAGTTCATACTTTTTTCTGTTAGACTTTATACATCCCAGTTTAAACCCACACATGCAAACCGTCATGCTACTCTTAGATATTAGTATAAGGGAAGAAGCCAACTGTAGTTATTCCTGCAGTAACAGAAACGACTAAGCTGCAAATTCTATCTTTAAGACATTTTCATAAGCTTTGGTACCAAAAGTCATAACTTTAGGATTCTGACATCTTCCATTTGTTATTTAAGGGCACATTCTCATGTCTGTTTATCTAGCACAGATAAGGAAAAGAGAGCACGCAGGTGGCTTTAGCTAGGACCATTCTCTTTTCGTCCCAAGATCACTAATCTGTGATTAAGCTCACCTCCCAAAACACTAAAAAAAACCAGATCAAACTAACCCCCTTCAAAGCCCCAAACCCAAACCAAACACTCTGAACTGATCCCCCAGAAAAAGTGCTAGAATGCACTAGTACCTGTATTGTAAGCAGAGTTCTTAGCATACAGCCACTTTACATTTGGATTATTTTTTTTTTAAACAGTTATCATGAACAAGGTGGTCACTGCATTAGTGTCATTAATTAGAATAAACTGCACTGAATGATAACAAACTGACAAATTAAATGACAGGATAAGCAAAAGTGCAACTACAACCAAGATTTTCAATTTCCAAGTGATGTCCAAACTACAAAAAGTAGGAGAACTAGTTGGTAAAGTCAGCTAGCCTGAAGGATTAAAACGTTTTAATAGGATAATGATTAGATGTATTTTTTTTTAAATCAGAAAAAATCCTTTTAAAAACTGGGTATTTTTTTCCCTAAACACTACAAAAAAGAAAGAGATAACAGAAGAAAAAAAAAGTGGACTAGCCTTATAAAAGATAAAAATAATTTATATACACTAGAGTTAAAAAAAATTAACAGAGCAAAACCAACTGTGGAATTGTCACCATCATGCAGTTCATATGCTGCAACAAGATGTATGAAGAGAATGATTCACTTCCACTTGAAGTAAGGATGATGCTGAAAATAGCAGCAAAGCCTAAAGAAAGGGTACCTAACTTAGCTGAAGTGGAAATAAACCTGACAGAACTCAGTACTATGGAATTCTGAAACACATGAAACCCACTGCCTGACAGAGCTCAGTACTATGCTATTCTGAAACACATGAAACCCACTGACAAAAAGCTTCTGATTTCGTAGCCCCCTCACCCCCTTCAGTCTGAATTAACACATATTTAAAAAAATTAATAGAAAATCCGTGTGCAGTACTTATATTTTACAAAAGCAGAGGGAAAGTGATTCCAGGCAGCCACAGGTTCATTTAATCTTATTTTAAGAATATATAAGGCTTTCCTACATCTTCCATTTGAAAGGTGTTCTAAAAGCATGGAAGTAAATGGAAAAAGGAGTGAAATACAATGTCTAAAAATAGACAGCCAATATTTTTCCTCAATAAAAGTGACTGGATTTCACGTGCTGAAGTGAGTTGACCATGGTTAATGAAAGGAAAACTATCAAGCTTGGATAAGAGCAGGTATAGGAGTTTCCCAGTAACCAATCTTGGGAATTAACTTGGTTTTTCCATTGGAATCCTTGGCAGAGGTAAAATGCATGGCAATTAAATATGACATAATAATAGGAGTCGCTGTCCATACAAAATATCAGGTTACCTTACACGAAAAACGGGCAGATAGGTATAATAGGAGAAACAAAGGAATTGGGAGAAGAGCCAGAACTATGGATTATTAGGTAGAAATACTCAAAAGCTGGAAGACTGCTTCAGCAAGGATCTCATCCAGAATCACTATTGGCAGACTCAGTCAAAGTTCAAGAACTATGAACCCCAAACTGTAAGGATGCACACACAAGTGTGCCTGGCACTGTCAGAGTACTGAAGAGTCTATCACATTGGCAGCAAATCAAGACATCTTGACCTATAAAGACAAGTGTTGCACTATACTCTATGCAAAACAAGAGCAATACCAGTAGTAAGACTCTGCAACAATCTTCCAGTAGCAGCAGCAATGACCAAAAATCCTCCAGCTATTTGAGTCTTGATTTTATGAACAGAATTGTACAAACAGTATTGCACAGAAAAGCAGGGAATAAAGTGATCTTCAAGGTCCGCTCCAGACCAAACTTGCTTTATTACCGCATGTCAGATACAACCATTCTAATGTCATCAGCGCTGCCTAATACTTGGACCAGATCTAGGACATAAACGCTAAGGGAAGCTGAGCCCAAATTAGGCAGAAGCAAGACCAGAGTTCAGAACTCTCATACAGTACTCTTACTCATGGGATGTACTCAGAAATTGTCTCTCCCAGTCCATAACTTAAGACAGCTCCTACTCAGGAGCCTAACTTTGGCACCAAGAGTAAGCACTTGGCTCAATTCCACAATTCCAATTCATTCTGATCAAAATAATTCAGCCTCAGTTATCTGCAACTCCATCATCTCCAACAGTCAAATTGGACTGCAACAGAAGGATACATCCTTCTCTGAAGACAAATTTGGGGAACAACACAGAATACTGCAGCATATTTCTACAAGCAACTCAGCAGTACTACAATTGTGCCTCTGCAAGCATAAAGCAGATGGAACACCTTTGTTTCCTTTACAATTTCACAGCAAGATGCTATTACAGGGCACTCTGTGGCCACAGTTGTACCTAAGACATTTAGAAGATCACTTAAAGATATGCAAAGAGAGATGGAGTGATGTAAGAAACAAGTTTGCTCCTCTGATATAAGATCCTCTTGATACAGATTCGCGTTCCTGTGTGATATACAACCTCCCTGGAGTTGACCCAAGACTCTGGAACGAACTTTTGCAGGAATTAATGATCCTTACATACGTCACTATGTTCCACCTAAATAGTTAGGCATATCTTATTTTCTGCCCAATTTGTGTTTTCCGATACAATCTCCTAGTTGCTTGAATATTTCTAGGAAAAATAAAAAAACCACGCAGATTCCTGCCTCTGAAAATACAGTGAGAAAAGAGGATGTAATAATCAATGCCTGGACAGGACAAGCAGAGTCATTACAGTAACAAGAAAGGCACAAGGGCATCCATGAGGTGGAAGAAAAATTGATTCACTAACAGTCACATTGAAATTTAGTCTTTACCTCAAGAACGCAGAGTAGTTCTTCCACGTATACTCGTTCAGTTTCAATAAGTTCATTAATTACATGTCTGTAGACAAAGAATGACAATTAAGGCAGCCCTATTCACTTCTGCAAAGTAAGGAGGCAACATTAACTTTGTTTAAGTTTCTGCTTGGCTTCAGCCAGTTAAGGAACAACTTCCAAATAATGGAAAATGTGATGCTTCATGGATATTTCTGTCAACAGTTTATATATCCTTACTGAGAAGCATGTATTTTTGAAATACCTCAAAATTTTTGAAAACGTGTTTAAACAGGGAAAAAGTAAAATCTAGCATTTTAAGTGCTACAGTAACTGAATTGAAGCAGTAAAGCATTTTATCATTGTACAAACAAAATCTGGTCATGTCCTGTTCACAGCTACTACAGGAGCTGGAATTGGAGCTCCATGGGGTTAAAAAATGCAGACTTAAAGTTACACCAGTCATTTCAAATTAGAGGCATTTAAGGCACACTTTGTATATCATAATGCTGCTTTAAGTTTAATTTTCCCAGTGGTCAAGCCAGCATGCTTATCCCCAACTCCCTCCCCTTGTGATTTTGTGCTATTTAACACACTTGTAACGGTGAAAAGACAGTAGAGGTATCCAGCTTACAGGCACAAATGTAAGCTCTGCTACACTCATTGCAGGTGGCAGTAGGTTTGAGGTTTTTTTTTAATATAAGTGATGCCGTTTGTTTTGTATAAGAAAGAGTTTTCGGTAACATTTATCAAAACAGGGTCTAAAAAGAGTCAAACAAGAAGACAATCTTCTGAAGCATGGAGACCAAAGCCTCTGATAGATTTAGGAGAGGCTTATTGCTCAAAACTATGTCACTTATGAAATGAAAATACACAGCTATCCTGACATAAAACCACCTTGCCGCAGCCAAGCTAGTGTCTGGTACTAAATAAATTACAAAAAGCTGCAGACAGACTGAAATACTTTCCTCCACGTACAGAGCACAGCCAATGCTTTTCAAAAAGCACAGAGGCTTACTTCACAGCAGCATACTTGTCTTATCAAATCCTTAGCCAAACCAAGCCTTTGCTGGAACCCTATCAGAGAAAAAACATTTTTTGTTTACCAAAATATACTTACTGCCGTAACACAGCTAGGTTTTCTTCATCATCCATTGCAGATCCTCCTCTGCTTTGATGAAGTTCAGTCATTTCACTCTAAAGAAGGAAACGAATAAACAAAAACAACAACAAAAAATCAGCACAGCAACAGGGTTGGGGGGGAAAGCACTTTACAATACAGAGCTTTACACTCAGCTCTACTTGCATATATTTTTGCAGGAAGGATTGTACTCCATTAAAAATGAAGGCAATTTGCAAGAACGTAGCAAAAGAAAATCCAAGTCAACCTGAAGGTCTAGACACAGGGGGCTCTCCATGAAAGGCCAGCTTAGAAAAGACCATGGCTGGAGGCCCCTTTCCAGGAAGACAACATCAGAGCACCAGTGTAATCTTGGAGGCAACACTGGCCTTAGTCTGTTTTCCAAGCTAAAAATGAAGCGCTGTGCTAACCTTCTGGTACCTTTCTATCTTGACACAGAAGTTCACTCTTACAGTGTCTACTGTAATGGTTGACCTAATTATGGCTTGCCTAAAAAAATAAGAGGTTCTGCTTTCAATCCCCCTTGAATCAACCCTTTTCTTCCAACTATTGTCCCTGCTGGTCACATGGTCCTGCCTTCCTCCTCGTATTGTCTCTTGCTGAACCTTCACTGAGTTGATTCAAATCTCCAATCCAGTGGAAAACTATTTGTTTCTGTTGCTGCCGTCAGGTTGCTTTCCTTGCTGGAGGTGGGGCAGGAAGACCATCCCCACTTGGGAATGGCAACCCATCAGGTCAGGTGAAGCTGTCTCGGAGCCAACGACAACTACCTCTCCACTTTTGCAAGTTTTAAGAGTAGCCAATTACTACTGGCAAATAAGAAATGTTTCCTGTTCATAGATTTTATATTTTGCTGCCCCTAACACTTCTCCTAATATAGGCAACTATTTACCTTCCCTCATACCAAGCCCAGCGACAAAGCAGCCTCTATTTAAACCACATGACTGCTTCACCAGAGTAACTTCGACTGGGGCAATATCATCACTTTTCCAGTGGAATTGCCCCATTCTTCTTGAAGTTCTGGCATATTTCATCCTATTATGACTGCCTCAAGCAGTACACACATGAAAAGCACAAAGAAATAAAAATACCTTTCCTCTTCTGTAGTTTACCCTCTGAAGTGCGCTGCTTTCTGAGTTGGATACATATTCTCTTTGAAGACCTAAGCACATAAAACAGAACCAAACAGCAGTTAGAACTTGAGGTGATTTCACACAAATGTTTGTGCAACCACAAGTTACAGCTGAAAGTTTCTTCAAGTTTCTCAGCACAGTGCAAAAAATTAGTCAAAGGCTACTACAGTTACTTACCTGGAGAGGTACAAGAAGATTTTACAAAGGCTTCAGGTCTTGGTGCAACCGGCTGAACAGGACGTGTCTGCTTAGCTGCCAGTTTCTTAAGACTTACTTGTCTCTTTTGAAACATTTCTTCCATACTTTCTTGCTTCTGGAAAACCTTTTGGACATGCTCCTACCATCATCATAGAAATATAAATAAATAAATAAAATTAAATAAATCCGTAAGAGACCTATCAACACACTGCACTGCCACTTACAGAACACTGATTTGAAATTGCAGTTGCTTTTATACCACAAGCAAAACCACCTCACTCTTCACTCCTAAGAAGGAATTATTATTCCGTTATGTAGTACATTTAAAAATTGGAACATCACTTCATAAAACATTTTGTCTGCTTGCTGTAGAGAAACCAGCAGAGTTCAAGTGTTAATTTAAAAAGAAAAAAAAAGGGAAAAGTTTTCTTGACGGTGTCTAGTGGTTCTTTTACACAAAGAGATCAACCAAGAAGAAAAGGGATATATTCTCAAGTTCTGGTAAAAAAAAAAACCAAACCCCGAACAGTTACAAAGGAGAAGTCATACAAATATGAAGGACAGGTCTGGTTTTGCTACATAAAAAAAAAAAGTTCTCAAATACTCACTTGGGACTTCTTTTTTTTTTTTAAAGCAATTGTACTATCTGAAAAATTGAAGTAGTTCTTAAAAACCTCTGAAGCCCTTCATTCTTATCCAAAGAGATGATAGGCAGGGAAATGTGTTGGCTTTCCATTTCCCAGGTATAACTCCAAGTACTGATTATTTAGTGTTAGCAATGGCCATGCAATGGAACAATTCTAAAATTAACAAATGGATGCATAGATATACATAAACATCTGGTACCTTTAGGTCATCATTGAGGATGTGTGCATACTCTCTGTAAATTTTATTCAACTCCTTGATTTTATTGCCTGCACCAGTGTCCAGGAATTTCTCGATCTCCTGTAATGCTGATTCTGCACCATCCTGAGACTGACACTTATCTACTGGCTGTGAAGCCAGCAGATAAATTCCTTCATCGCACCATTTCATAGACTAAAAACAGAGAAAAGAACAGGCTTAGAATAAAACAACATCAGCATCGAACACTAAGAGGTCTAAGACATTCCATACCTCTACTTGTAGTGCATTCAGCTATTTAAGGAGAAAACTTCCAGCCCACCCATGTATTTTCACCTGCCATTATAACAACTGGTTGACTTGGGTTTTAGCAAACAAGATGGGAAACAAAACTGTTCCATACAAAATTTACCTTTTCTAGTAAGCAATGCAGTTCTAGAGATTTGTTAAGAAGATTCCTCCTTTGCTCTGTCTCAGTAGTGAAGGCATCGCAGAGATGATGAAGTTCACTGCATTTTGGAAGAATGGAATCCACGGCATAATGATTGCTTTGAATAAAAGCATCACCCTCTGAGGCTAGCATTCTGGCTTTTGCTATAGTTTCCTAAGAAAGGAAACACTTATTTAGGAACATCTTTCCTCAGATCAATGTCAATGAAAAAATGTAAAGTTATATGATTTGTTTTTATGCAGTAAAACACATGTATTGCTAAGGAATACATCTTTAGTTAACAGTTGCCTTGCTTAATACATCAAATGAATTTTGTGCCTTCCCAAATGCCCAGTAACTTCTATGCCTCCTTCTTTATTTATGTATCAGAGTATTTCAGAAACATTAATTAAACACTCCTGGGAAGGAATCACTATCTTCTTTCTTTTTAGTTTTATTTATTCAGCAGCATGCTTTTGTGCCTATGTATGCAATCTGGAATACAGCAGCAATCTGGACAAATTAAAAAATACCAAACCCCAGCACCTCACTTACAGAGCTATATGTTTTGTTGTGAAGCACAGATTATAAGGTTCCCTTTCTACAGTGTTCAGAGCGTATGTTTCTGTTGGTCACCTTTTAATGGTTTGTACATTCAATACGTGGACCTCTCATTTCTGATATTTAATTAAATAATTGGCTTTAATAGGAATTAATTTGGCCCCTTGACCACCAAGTGCAGAACATGGCTATGTAAACGCATAATGCAATTCTTTCACAACACTGATCACATGGACTTTGTGACTAGTCACTCCACTCTTTATTAAGGGATGCCTGAAAACTGTGCTGCTCCAATGCCTAATGACTTTATTCCAAATCCTTCTGCACGTTACTTGAGACACTGATTCTGCCCTGTTGTCTATTTAAGCTCTGCTCATAAAATACACTCAATACTGTTCCCCTCTACACATGCATTGTCATACTAGAAATTCAGGAGACTGCATTGCAGAGCTCTTACACATGATTTTTCTTCAAAGTTGGCAAGATCACTCAAAATGTGCTCCACGTGTGAACAGCTGTTTCCCACATCTGTGAAAGCAGACAGTCTCTCGGACACAATATCTAAAGCTGCTTTGACCTGAAATGAGACAGAGATCAATGAAGATGATTCCACCTCTCCAGAAACCTATCAGTTAAACAGCTGACTGCCACTATTTTCAGTCAGGTGACTCACATTATGGGGAGCACAGAGACAAATTGCACTTTTATCAGCTTACCTTTAACCCAAATTCAAAATGAAAATGAACACAAAGAAGAGGCAAAGTAATCCTGTTTCCTGGTACTGAAGTAAAACAATGTAGGAAAACTAATGTTCAGGAAACATTTATGGTCTGGCTTTTACCGGATGGTAGTAATACAAAGCAACATTAACGTAAACAGCAAAACATGAGGGAGAGGTCCTCACCCTAACAACTGGTTGAGAGACAGACATACACAAACATTTGTAAGAAGGTTTCTCAGGGTTGTTCCTGTGGAGACACAGAAGCCATGTCCTGAGATCAGCTACATAAAGTGACTGTTGGTGCCATCAAGTATATGAGTTAAACTAACATGAGATCAGAAACTGGCTGTAAAAATTACAGTCCAGCCTCCACCCAGCTTCTAACATTGTGGCTGTAGCTTCCCACCCACAGTGCTGGGCCTATTGGCAAGAAGAAAGCTTTGCAGCCAGCATGTTAGGCTTCTGTGGTGGAGAACAGGTTTCAAAGGAGTTTTTGAATGCTTATACACTACTGGGCCTGCAGAAAAAAAAAATCATAAGACTGCAGAAGAGGACCTATTATGTCTCTATAGGCAAGTATTCAAGGTAGTAAAGATGGCAGGATGTCAAGTAAGGACACATACAAGGAAAAGGTTGGAGAAAGCTTTCAAGCACACGCTAAGAGGTGCAAAACCTACAAAACCAAGATGGGAAGTATTTTCTTCTGAATCATTTCTATGTTACCAAATATTGACTGCCACCAAGAAGTTCTCACCTCCCTGAAATTCTGTTCAAAATTCCGAAGGCGCAGACACTGTTCAAGTTTTTGTTGATGCTTAATCCAAAACTCATCAAAGGCAGTCTCCGTTTCATGTAATTGAGCCAGAAGCCTTTAAAAACAAAAGAAATACTGTGAGACTAATGGGTGCAACCTTTAAGCGACAATACAATCTTCTACAGTAAAAGCAAGCTTCCCCAAAGCAATATTTTCCACAAAATAAATTGGATACAGGGAACTAAGTATTGCAGAGAATTGTTTCCTAGAATAACATTGGTGTAAAAATGAAACCCAACATAAATATTAAGCTCTGAAAAATTGGCAAGTGCTGATTTGAGGCTAGCTCCTCCACATACTATTGCTCTGCTCCGGCCTAGGGACATGGGGACTTTGGGCTAGCAAATGTAAATAAAACATGAATATGTGTAGGTTAGGACTCGGAGGAACCCAAGCCTTGGGCTATATAAAAAATGAAGGCAAAATTTTGTACTGCTGTGACCGGCCAGCTGTCCTTATGTTTCATTCCTTGGAGCAAGATTCATAATAAATCTGAAGGTCATTGCTGCCCCTCTGCTCAGGAGCATTACTACTTTAATATCACAGGTTAGTGTACAGCAGTAATGCAATGGAAAGAATCTTCTTCAATTGTAATTTTGGCCAATGCCTTAAGTCTTATCTTTTAAATTTATTTTCCAACGTTGCATTTGACTGTATGGTGTCCCATGGACTTAGGTATCTAGGCTACACCCAGAGAAGGCAAGATATCAGAATTTTATTGAATTTTTGTCTTGAACAGAACAGAAACAGACCCTTAATACACAAGTTAAAACTGATTAGAAAAAAAAGGCAGGATGCATGCGCATGGAGTTTGTTCCAATTTTTGTCTGATATTGTATCTAGTGGAAACACTTTGAATAAATTAGCAATCCCCACCCCGACTGTCTTTCAGATAGTTGATAGCAACAACAACCAAAGAAAAGTGACTCCGGCCAAGCTTTGTGGACTGGAATGGACAGTTACTTGGAAAGAAGAGTCAGCCCAACTGTAACAAACAGGGAATGACAGAAAAAAAAGAATGCAGAATACTGCCTGGGAGAAATGAGCTATTCTTTCATAGTAAATTTGCACAAAACATCTGTGCTATGGTGATGTAATGTCTTCAAAACTGGCAGTTATTTAAGGGGTGGTGGGCAGGGAGCAAAGGAAAACATCTATTACTTATATGTCCAAAGGAAGTCTATAGGAAGTTTCTGCATAGATACTTCAAGAGTGGTGTACTCCCTAGTAGCTCTTTAAAGGCTACTAAAAGCATTCATAATATATCAGCAATGTTAGAAGCTCCTTCAGGCAGGTTTAAAGAAAAATAAGCTTCTTTCTTCAATTCAAAAGGACTTAATGGAAGTGGACAAATCTACTGAAAAGAAGAGATATATCACGTCTGTCTTCTGTTGCTTCCCCTACAGCAGCCAAATTTCCTTGGATTGCAGTACATGCAAAGCATTGATATTAATTCAAGTGAGGAAAAGGTCTTCAACTACGTAGTCCAAATATGACAAAAAGGGAAAAAAGAACAGCATTATTTTATTGGTACTGGAACTCAAACTGCATCCCCTATTTTCTTAGAGTCAGATGACCAGGTAACGGACATCAGGGCATGAGTTTGCTTAGGACAGGTGTGACAACAGAACAGTTTTTTCTGAAAGCACCTTTTATGTTCATGTGCAACATTTGCTTATATGCTGAGCATGCATATGAAACTAAGTAAAAAAAAAAATCTGTGGAGTGGTCAAAAAAACAACAACCCTGAAAAGCAGCATATTTGGTATTTCGCTCCTCTCACCTTTCTATCGTTGTTTGATTGTCTAGCTGATCTTGATTCAGTTTGTATTCAGGATTCTCAGTAACTGGTTTTGTAATACTTCCAAGGATATCATCTCCCTGTTGTACTGCTAACCTGATATCCTCCTACAAAAGGAAACAAAACCCTCACACAGTGTAGTCGTGTGTTGTTGGGTTTTTTTAAGCAGACTTCATAAGGCACTAAATCAGAAAAAAAATTATTTTGTTTTAATAGCAACAGAGCAAGCACAGTTTGATTAAAAGTAGTGTTTGACAACAAATACAGACAGTAAATGTGAACTGGTAAATGCTTTTTCTACATTTACCATCTTAAGATCCCAGTGTAACCAAGTTGAATTTTCATGACAGATAGCCTTCTAGTGTCTCCTTAGGATATAGACACCTCAAAAGTTCTATATGTTTAGTTTTGAAACTCCCCAAATAGTTTTCATTTAAGCTAATTTTAAAGAACATTTGTCCATTCTTGAAAAGGTCATATATTTTCACATGCATGCAAACACAACCAAATTTCTTGTTGCAAACAAAACTACAAATTAAGCACACCACTATTTACAGAGGAATTTCTGTTTCCACATACAAATCATTATGCAATTCTACATATGTAAACTTAGCCTCAAGAAATGTCAATTTTGAATGCAAAAAGGATTTTTAACATCAAACCAAGCAGAACAAGTTCAATAAGATATCAGTGTTTTGCATTATTATTGTCTACTAACATTATGCAGATTGTCTATCAACATTATTAGCTATAAATTAAAACACAGCTTAACTAGAAGACAGCATCTTTACAAAAATTACATACCTTCATTTTGTCCTTCTTTTCTGTGTGTGTTGCAAGAAGGGAGCTGGTTGATTGCACATCATTCGGTAGTTCTGTTTCAGCCAGCTCAGTCCCAAAGGACTGAAGAATCTGAGCTGTTTGCTTAACTTTTTGGGCGAAACCTTCTATAGCCTTTTGGAATAAAAACCATTAAAGATGTTTTACGCTCATCACATGCATATGTACAAACAGACACATACACACAACATAGAACTCTAAAAACAAACCCAAGCAGATGAATTACAAGACTGAAAAATGGTCAAAGTATACTTTTGCAAACAACAGATACCGTCACCATTAATTCCTTAATTGTATATTTTTCCTAGGCTTGTATCAGGTGCATCTTCCTCATATTTTTATAATCTGGAGTTATTTTAAAACTTGAGCTTTTTCTTTCTTGTAGCAAAACCAATAAACTTCAACACAATAATACACTGCAATTCCTTTGCTCCAAGCATTTAGAAAGCCACTCCCAAATTATTACTCATATTATTTCTCTAAGATGACTAAGTACCATTGGGAACATCTTCTCACTCGGAGCAAGTCAACTTGCATCATTTGGAGTCTGTTTTAAAAATGACAGGGTATAAAACAGAAGGGTTCTTTAAACAGGAAAGTTAAAACTAAAGCTAAGACTTACAGTGCGACGGGACAGCCATCTGTTATGGCAGTAATCCAGGGTGCCACCAAGATCTTCTGTTAATTGTGTTTTATCAATGTAACCCTGCAGTTCTGATACTGAGCCCAGCATTATGATCTGCAGCAGCAAAGAAAAAAGTAAACGCGATAAGTGGTGAGAAATCTTTGGTTAAGGATTCTAAGTTCCATTCTTTAGCCTCTGATAGAAATAATGCAGTTTAATACAGAAGCAAAAGATGGAACTATTTCCTTTGTTATAGAAAAAACAAACTTAACAGTTGCTTCAGCTGAAGATGATGTAAAAGTAAATGATTGCATATAAGCATGAGGACCAGGCGTATTAAACAGAAGCTTATGGATTATACAACATAAATTGCACCACCAGGGTTTTTTTTATCTTGATAAACTATACATGGCTATTTTCCAAGATCAACATTCATTTATTGTTCATTTTCCCTTGTTACATTTTGTCTGTGAGAGATAAACGATAGTATCTCTGTGGATTTGGCATTTAAGGACTGGTTCCCAAGATAAATGAAGGGGGGGGGGGGTGGAAGTATCTTAACTTAGACTATCTTTCACCATGAAATTTACATCTGCTGAGTAAAATAACTTGTATAACTTTAGCTCACATAGTTTTGAAGTTTTTTTTAAAATATAAATGCTGTACATTCGCAAACAAAAGTATGATCAGTGGGTTTACTGGCAAGGTAACAACAGGCATCAGTTGGATGTTCATTCAAATAACAAACTATAGTATTTGTCCATGGGAAATACATTTACCTTGAAATTTACAGTGTCATTCAAGAATAAACTATCAAAACTGTTGAAGTTTAAGTACAGCTTTTTGTTGGGACTTTTTGGTCCTCACTGGCTACAGTAAGTACTTTAACAGATTTTTGACAATAAAGTGAAATAAAAATATTACTTACAGGTACTTTCATTTTAAACTCATCTTTGTTGAATTTGAAAGCAATGTCCGAGAGAGTTCGATGAAAAAATCCTGTTGGGCGCAGAACGAGGACTAGCTGCAGGTTTCCTGGGAAAGATGCCTGCAAAACAAGTTTAGTTTGTTATTTTCTGTCTCAGCTCCAGAAGATATTTTCGAACAAGGAGAAGCCCCGGTTAAACCACAAAGTAAATGTATCAGAGCCCACCCATAATGGGATGACCAATTATAAACCTAGTAAGGCTGTACAAAGAGCTTCATTTAGAGAGGCATTTACTTGTTTCTGCAAAGAGGAATCTATTCTCCTGGAATCAAATTTTTCAGAACTGGCTTGTAATGCTTTTCAGCTAAGATTGCATGCTGGTCAAGGTGGCCAATGACCAGTGGTGGCTTAGTGCTTTTTTCTACAGCAGCACTTTCATGGTTATTTAATGTTCTCTTTCATAGAAGGAGCCAAGAGAAATCTCCATTATTATCTGAACACCCAATGTCATGTTTCTAGTTTGTGTATATGCTACCGTGACAGTTACCCACGCAAACTATTGCCACCAAGACTAAATAGCTCAGGCAGTAGCATAGAAATAAACTTTAATTTTTGTAGACAAAAAAAAAATATCAAACAATCATTCTCAGCTCATTTTCTCATCATCTTCCAACTAGTAGTCTGATGGATCTTTCCCCGTTCCGTAGAGGGAAAACAGAAGAAAAGGAAAGCCAAGAAATAACATTAAATTACTAAAAATCAACCTCTCCTGTGACAGAGGTTTGCATATTTGGCATTTAGCTATTCTTGAAATCATGCAAGTCATCTTCCCTATTCAGTATTTCCACTGTAGGGAGGCAATGAAGCTAAAGAGATGATCATTATAATGGTTAAGTATGCAATTTTCTTCATTATACTGTTAGAAACTATGTCACATTTCTAGCAACCTGAATTAATATTAATCAAAAAAATAATAAAAGCCAACCAAAACCTAAATACTTACTGCAGTAGCTGTTATACTATGCTCTGTTTCTCTGTCTAGTGAAATTGTTAGTATTTGAAAGGTTGGAGAGTGGCTTAATACTCATTTTAAGATTTCTAAGAGTTCCAAGTATTTAGCATTGGAGATTACAAACATTTTAAAGGAGAAAAGCAGCAAAAAACTTCCGGAAAACTTCATGGATTCATTGTAGTTCTCCAGATATTCAGTGTACAACTGAGATCTCCAGCTGACTGAAGAACCTTAAAAGTCTTGAGCTTCACAATCTGCTTCCACTTCAGCAATGTCCAAATGTTCTAGAAAGCCCAGTGGTTTGGTCCTAAGGAGTCTGGAGGTTTTCAAGATACAACTGGACAGAGTGCTAGATAATCTCAGTGAGTATCCCTTTCCCACAGAAGGCTCAACCAGATGATTTTTCAAGGCTTCTTTCAATCCGAGTTGTTCTACTATTCTATGATATTTAGACTGTTACTGAAGACAACAGTAGTAGCCAAATGCAATGTAATAGTAAATTTTTCTAAATCGTGTATTAGCTTTAATGAGAAACATTCCAGCTGCATGACTAAATTAAATAAGGTTTCTCATTAATGTTCAAAAAAACACCTCACCAGACAATACACGTTACAATTATTCTCCATCTCAGTGTATCTACCCTAAATGATTCTGTTTAAATCCCTAGAGTCTTGTACCAACTAAACTAATACCATTCAAGACTTGCCAGAAGTTTACTTTCTGTCAGCGAAAGTTCAAATTCTAGATTACTCTAACTTCGTTTACAATCTACCACACTGTTCTTTTCTCCACTAGTCTCTCTTACGCTTTCCACTTAATCTTCTTCTTCAGAAAGACCCTGAGCTTTAATGATGCCTCTTCTGCTTGTCATGGCTATGAGTCAAAATTGCAAACTGACCTTTCTGAAACAACAACAAAAAAAAAGGGAAGGTTACTACAGTAAACAATGTCAGACCCGTGCCAGCTATTCCAGTTTATCTGAGCTTATACTTTCACTGTTCAAACATTACTATTTTCCTGACCTTTTCTTCCTAAAGCATGGGTGACTTTCAGAGACAATGATATGGTGCAAGAGACATTCCTCAGAGAAGTATGAACTTCATCGGCTAGTCACCTTCACCCTGAACACAAGAGCAACAACAGCAAAAATTCTCAGTTCTAGTCCAGCAGCATATTTGTTTCAAGCTATTGTATGCTAAGCAGGCAGAGGAAACAATGACTTCTCAGTAAAGCTGTGCCAAGTGCTAAGCAAAAACCCCTGTACTCATTATGTTTAGTACTGTCACAAAATTAAGTGGCTTTCAGGACTGTCTTGGTGAAGTCACTGAACACCACTTAAACTTGAAGAAGGGCCTTTCTTTGCTCTAATTCGTATTAAGTGCCCCTCCATTATCTTGCCTTAAATATTGCACTTTAACTCATTTAATGCCTATGCAAGAGAGACCAGGGGGGAAAAAAATCCATCTGTCATATTTCTGGTATCCTTTATGAAAATTAGAGCAGTGTCTATTCTATTCTAGCCCAAATATATATATTCCTTCATCTCACTTGTATCAGCAGTGATACTTACTTGATACTTCATGACAGCCGTGGGATTAATTTTCTATCTGCTTATCTCTTTCACTTCCCCATGCAGCCAGGCAAGTGCCAATTCCAAAGGTACAGAAAAAGATGTAAATGTGCATGTAGTTACTAGCTTTGAAATAAATCTGACCAAATTGATGATTTATTACACACAGCACAGCCCTAAAATCAAAGCTTTCCAATATGTGAAAATGTCTGCTACCCTAAGAGTAATCCAAACCTGGAAAGAATCTTCACTGGCTGGACAAAACAGAAGCTACTTTAAACACTCTGGGAAAACAGTTAATAAATACATAGGAGCCTGCTTGCTTTCAGGCTTCTGCTTCTCAAGGATGGAGGGCTTTCACTGCATGGTCCTGGCCTCTGGAAAGTGGGAGCTTACAGAGATTGAACCCAACTGGGTTTTGGGTAAAATATAAAATTAAGTTAGTTGCATACAGCCTTAATTGTCACTTTCCTTCACACAATATAAATGACAGAGAAGCACCAAGACAGACTCTGAAGTTAAGCAGGTAACAGGGGCAGGTAAGGAGATGCAGGCCATCTCACCAGTGAAGATGACACAATGTTGAATGGCTGGCAAGGAACCACAAAAACTGAGCAGGAAACCACCTCTGCCTGATGCTCAGGAAGGGGTGATGGCAGCTTATTTACAGGGAAGGAAGGACAGCATTTCCTTGAAGGCAGGTACTGAGACTCTTCATATCTTTGGTTTCTGCTGCATAACGTGATCTTGCTCTTTTGGTGCCAATGGGGAGCTATTTAAGTCACTTGAGAATTTTACATGCACAAGTTGGGCAAAGCAGCAATCCCACACACTCCTGCCTGACCATAATTGTAAGCAACACATATGCGCTATGGGCTATTGGGCAGATGGCATTTTCAAAGGAGGAATAAGTCTCATTAAATTGAATACTTTAGAATAGTCAAGACACAGGATCCAGATAGGATGCAGTGCTGCCAGGCTGCTTCTCCCTGGCAGAGGCAGCCCAGGAGCAGAGCAATGGCTGAGTCTACAACCAGCAGCCTCTCACCACAGCTTTCAACAGTGATTAGCCAAAGGTGAGCTATTGAAAAAGTAAACCAACACCCTGGGGTTTTTATATCTCAGGTTTCCTCCTAGGGCTGATTTAGTACATAAAGGAATTATGCAGATAGGTATATAAAATTTTAGACAGAAATGCAGTTGAAATAAAGTTGCAGTCTGCTGTTCAATCCCACAGAGCAATTCACTCGGCATCCCCAGTGCTCAGAAGTCTTTTATACTCCTACACAGCAAAAGAAAGTTATTCTGATAAACAGTGAACATACATCCTCTTCTTTTCTGCTTCCTGGGTAAACAGCCAGCTTTCAGAAATACCTGAACTATATGAGCCATCAAAGAACTAACACTTGACTTAGGTCTAGTAGTTCTGTTTTAAAATACTTGGAACAAGACTATTTTTCATTTTATGAAAAGCTGCAATATGCTCACATTACCAAACTCTGTGCTGGTGTTTTCCCTTCTGCACTTACTAGTATGCCACATGGTACTTCTTTCCAAAATACCTCTGTATATGAAGAAGCTAGTAAGTACTTTTTTTTTTTTTTTGCAAGACAGTTTATTCCAGGCTAAAATGAAGTCTCTTACACAGGCTTCTTGTCAAGGAAGAATCTTGAATTGAATCAATTCATGAAAGGAGCAGTTTGAAATCGAGTTTTAAAAACATTGAGCTGTTTTGCGTTACATCTGAGTTCAGTGCTCGAGATGTTATGATCCTGGTTTCACTGTTTAAATTATTTACTTCTCTTTTTTATGTATTAAAAAAGCAATAAATAAAAAGAAAAATGGCTGAATTGAGTAGGACAACTGTGAAAGTGCCTGCACGTGTAATATTCTGAAAACATGCAAAGCATTAAGACAAAACCACAGAGCATCTCAAAATAACCTTTTTTGTTTATAACTTACTGGAATCACTCATTACAATAGTTACAAAATTAATACAAATACTGTTCCAGCTTCATCATACTGTCATGTTTTTGGTATTGTTTTGAATCCAAGCAAAAATGAGAAACATGACAAGGAGCTGAAAGAAGAACAGTTTTTCAAACCTAACCCATTCGAATTGTTAAGTGTCATTACAGTATTCAGGACCGGATGCAAAGAGCAAGCTAGAAACTGGACTAGCGGGAAATTGCTATCCAGAACATAAAATAGTCCCTTTCATGACTATGGAGCATCTGGTACTAAACACATCTCCCCTCCACCAACAACTCACTAGGAAGCTCAACCTCTCTCTCCAGACAAGGCCAAAGAACTCAAGTTTGGATTACTGTAATTCACTGTTTTTCACCTTGGATGTAAAACCAATGATAAGACTCCAGATGGCACAAAAATGGGACTGCCTGGCTCCTGCAAGTTTTAGGCCGGTATTAGTGCTGCTGTCTCTCCATCAGCTTTTGGTCTTTTCCTGCCAGTTAAAGGTCTTGGCCTTAATCTTCAAAGCCATACGTGTTAAACCTCTGTTACAGTGAAGACTGCATTTTGACTTACGAAGAGTGAAGAAAAACAGTACCCTGGACAAGGCAGTCCGAAAGAAAAAGCACAAAAAAAGCTGCATGAAACACATCCTTAGTCAAAGATGGCAAATCAGGAAGTAAAATTCCCTGGGAGGTTCAATAAAACACAACTCTTGTCACGTTTAGAAAAGGGTGCAAAGTTTTGTAAACAAATAGAGCTTTATCACTACCACCTGAATGACCTCCCTATCAACTACTTCTTCCAGAGCAGCTGCCCACACATATTATTCCCTAAGCACAAAGTTTAAGGAAGCTTATTTTCTTTGGACTTTCAATATGAGGCTGATGGATGGCTACAAGTTAAAATTTCCATGAGGTTGAGTGCAGCTGAGTCCAAACATATGCCATACCTAAATGCACTAGACCAATAACTTCAACTTTGAGGTAGCTAAATTATGGGGAAAATTAATCAATAATATTAGTTGCATTGTCTCATACACTAGAGTCTGCAGTCATGCACTAAGGACAACGTCCTGGGCCACCTGCCCATTGCAACTTTGTGAAGTAGCATATAACAATAACAAAGCCTACATGCCTGGGCATCTGCTTGCCAGAATCTCTCTGTCATATTCCAAGAAGGGGGGGGCATCTTTCAGCCCAGTGGCTCTAAGCTTTGGTTTCAGTTGTGCAGTAACAGCACGTGCTTTGGCAGCGGTCATTTAGGGTCAATGGTGCAGTCACTGCCTTCCCACAATATCTGCAAAGTAGCTTTAACTCATCACAGCCTTTTGACTCTCAATAGCAACCTTAAAGTATCAGCCTGAAATACAGACTCAGCTTGTCACTGTTATTTCTCTGTGTTAGGAAAGAAAATGATCCCTAACAATATAAAAGGAAAAATGAAGCCTAGACATTTTTTCATAACATAGAAAGATTTTCCACATTGATTTTAATTTGAAACAAACAAAAAAATCTTTCTTCATTAGTTTTGTTTCAAAGCATACTTCCAACATCCACTAGTACAAACCAAGCACTTGTGTGTAAAGAGTCTTGAAAATAAAACAAAATTTTTAAGAAAATTTATGCTGGTATAAATTTCTGGTTAGCAGCTGCTCAGTGCTTACAAATATATTTCCTACAGTCGTCAGGATATTAGTGATGGGCAAATGCTCCAGGCAGGATATTCCTGTTGGGAAGTGCTCGCCCCAGCCACAGCACCCTGTGTTGGCATCTCTGATTTCACAAACCAAAAGGGTCAATCTCCTCAGGGCGATTAGAGAAACACTGAGAAAGATGTCAGGGAAGACACTGCAGGAACTACTACAAATAGTCAGATAGAACTCTCTTCTCGAGTAACACAAGACTAATATCCTCACACACAGCAATAAGCTTCAGCATCAAAACTGTTAAGAGTTACCAGGCTTTCAGACATAAGGTTCAACCTGGACAGCCCAAATGACACCAAGATGCTTCATCAACATCAAAAGACAACTCTGACTATTAAGAAAACCAAACAAGTAAAAGTTAATCCTTCGGTTACCAAGAGCCATTAAAAAATGTCTTTGTCCATCAACAGGACCAAGAGAAATCCTCAAGACTTTGGTGTAAGATAAGTATTGTATATAGTTGGGCTTGTTTTTTTTAAAGAACAGATAAAAGAAACACATTTAGAGTCACTTATATCAAATACTAACTATAGTAACAAATGGTGGACAACAGCAAACAATGATTTTTCACAGATTCTTTTTTTAAGAAAGATAAAATTTTCAAGGGTTCAGGGATGACAACTATTGGCGAAGCTCAAGAGGAGGACCACCACACGCATCCATAGACATGTTATAAAACCAACACTGAGTCAGTTCAACAAAAGAAACAAGAGGTAAAAAACCCCATGCCCCTAGCAGATTAGATGTGAGCTGGGAAGTGTGTTGAAAAGAGAAAAATAAACTCATTTGCAACAGCACTGCAACTTGCAGCGCTCCCTGCATTTAACCCCCTCTTGATGCAAAGCCCTTGGCCACCGACATGACCACTACAATAATGGGTCCCTTACCATTGGGAATAGATATTCAGGTTCTGTATATTGTGCAAAATAATGCATTACCATGAACATTATTATGGCTATAAGCAACACATCTGTAGTTGCTCCCACTTCCTACCACCTCAATAATGAGGAAGGAAAAAAAAAAAAACGGCCTCTGTGGAATACTTTTCTGTTTAAGGACAGAGAATAAAACATTAAATTTTGAAAGAGATGCACAAGCTTTCTTTAATTACCATAAATGTGCTGCTTTTGGTTTCCACTACTGGAATCTGCTCAATCCTGCGTCTCAAAATTTCAAAATATGCTGTGAAAGCCAATTTTGCTAATATCTTGGTATATTTTCAATATTTTAACATTCCTAAACGTACTTACTATGGAAAAAGTGTACTGCGTGGTTGTTATATCATTATGTATTCATTCTCCAAAAGTCACATAGTGCATTACCTTTAAATAAACAACCTTTTAGCTTACAATAAAGAGTGCTTTGGTTAAAATGGGGCAACACAAAATGACATTTACCGTTTTGATATGACTTCTGTGTCACACAGCTATAAATTGTTTGCCATGAAAAACTAAAGAAAAGATGCTTAGAGCTGTTTTTCAGTGCTTAATGAACAGAGTATCAACACAATTCAAGCAAGGATAGCATGGCAAAAAGCAAACAAGAGTAGACAAACAGTATGCCAAGCACATAAGCATGAAACTCTCTTTTCCTACTTGCATAAAACACCTAAAATGAACACTTTTAAAATATGAAAGCTAAAGAGGAGACTGCAAGTAACAGCATGTGCAGTTGATTGATCATAGTAAGTAAGATTTTGTTGCTTAAATATAAGCCTTGCTTTTATTCAAAAAGCACAAGATCAGCTTTTATATGTGAATTCCTTTCACAAGTGGTAAACTAAATCCGGACCCTCATCTTCAACTCTTCCTAAAATGGGAGCTTACTTGAATAGTGAAAGGTGGATCCAGAGTGCTGTGAGATGCACATGCTGCCCATGCAAATAATAGTTCCCATCTGGGAAAACTACACACCACATTTGCTTGCACACGTGCACTATCGAAGTGCTTTCTGAGGCTGATGCCCTGAGCTGCAAACTACATTAAATGCACATCATTAGACACATGATGCTTGATCCCAGTCAGCTGGGATATAAAAGAATTACTGAATACTTCTTGTGTCATATCAGCTAAAATTTTGTTGAAGAAATACAGAATTTGCTGCTTTGCTACTCATAAACATAACTGTCAACGCAGAAAAACCTTTCTAAGGAGTTAATGTAAAACAATACTTACTGCTATCCGCAGTATGGAAGCTTTCACAGAAGTCCATTTGTCCTGTCTGCGATCTATGACAAGAATAAATCCAATTCCAGCATCTTGTAAACTAAGTTTGGAGAAGAAAAGAAGAGAAAGAAAAAGTTTAGTTAAAAATGCAAATGAAACTCCTCTTGTTCTCTCACTAAAAAAAGCATTTTAAACACTGATTTAAAAAATGTAGCTTAACCTTTCTGTACAGACCTTCTTTGAGATGTTTAGATGAAGATATACTACAGCACAAAGATGCAGTAGTCACAAATATGTTCCACAGAGCTTCAGACCATATTCAAATAATGAATTGTTTTTTTTCATGAAAGATAGTTTGTATGTTTCTTCTACAGAGATTATTTCAGAGGATAAAAGAATCCTTTGATTCTCCATTGTTTTGGTGCTGATATAATTCTTCCTTCATGCCATTTTCAATATAATTCCAGGATCAAAATGAAGTTAATTATCCTTTTGCATATGCTTTTACCCTTCTGTTTGAATCGCCTTCTTCCTCACTGGTATTCAAAACTCCTTAAAAAGACAGATCCTTCTCACCAGTCCACGGTATTATTCTGTACAACTGAAAGTCTCATAAGCCTCCAGGTTGCAAACTTGTTCCCAGGTGCATTTTTACATTTACCGAAACAGAAAATCCCTCTGGCATTTAAACCCTCCAAATCACAGACAAGAAAAATGAGATCAGATGCACTTCTCCAGAATGGAAACATCTGTGAGAGAGATCCCGCTCAAATCCTTGCATACGGGTGACCTTTCTTTTTTGCCTGTGCTCAGCTGCATGTGCTACCCGTGTCCCAGTCAAGGGATCTGCTCCTGTTTTGTAATTCCCCATCTAAGCCAATTGTGCAATGCCAGCAGCAGCCCTTGCCAGCCAATCACAATCAAAATGGAAACAACGGCAAACATAATACAAGGCAGACAGGGTCGGATTTTTTATTTTGTCACATATTTGGTCATTTTTTTCATACCTGCTGTATTTTCAGTCCAGATAATAAATGACTGCAAGGTCTGCTCTCTGCACTGTGACACGTTTAGAAATACTGTGCATCTATTTGTTATCGCCACACCTTATAAGACAATATGAAACTCAAGAGGATCCCTTATTCAAGAGTGCTGAATCATATTGAAATACCAGCTTTGCTTTATGGGATTATGTTGGTAGCATAATAATAAGAGGATATCAAGGAGGATGAACACAGATACTCAGATGTGTCATCTTAAACTACTCTTCAAAATTACAAATTTAAATGACTCGCAGTCTATTGCTTCTCTTTTACAAATTGTAATATCTCTCAAATTTCACAGACTAGATATTTAGGGGGAAATATGAATGAACATGAAAATTGCAAAGGAACACTTGTTTTCTTTCAAAAGAAACTAAGAAATTATTTTAATACAGGAAAATATTAGAAATGACACCTCACCGCCCACATTCAGAGCATGTTACTTAAATCTTGCCTCTGGGTTAGGATAACACTGATAAACAACATCTGAGTTCTTGCCTTATAAGCCTGAATAAGCATTGCAGACAAACAAGGCTTTCTATTAACAATATGCTTCCCACTACAGTAAATTTCCATAATTTATTAAAGCTTTACCTCTTCTTCCTCTTCCTTTATTTGAAGGACAAGAGGACAAGAGATATCCAGATTGATTTAGCATTCTATTCCCCATTTAAAGTTTCCACCATTTTAGCCATTAAGCAAAATAAAACGCTAGCAACCACATTCCACAATAATCAGGTAGCAAACCAGTCCTTGGGTCACACAACCCAGTGTGGGTGGTGTGGATGAACGCATTGAAAAAGGTGCTACTGCATCTCCTACAACAGTCCATGTGGGTTTTGAAGAGTTTCAAGACCTTAAAGAGCTATTTTCCCTGCTCAGTAGAAGTCCACAGGAGTCCTGAAATTTCTGCCTATTTCCTCAGCTGAAGCATAATCTCAAATCCAACAGAGTACCTAAATGCAACATCTGTATCATATTTCAAGTTGCTATTGACTTTTCTGCGTAACAAGAATAAAAATAAAGCTCCAACAGAGCATCAATCAGATTTCTTCCCAGGAACACAGGGAAAGATAGGCTCAGGTAGGCTCCCAGAAAAGACCTATCGGTCAGCTTTACACAGTTAATCACCGAATCATTTAGGTTGGAAAAGACCTTTAAAATCATCAAGTCCAATCATAAATATAAGACCTGGCAATGAGCAGAGCTTAATATCATCCTCCTAGAAAAAAGACAAGGATGACTTAAGTGGAAGTGTTAACAAAGGAAAGTGCATGTCTAAGATACCTCAAATTATATCTTTACCCAGCCTTCATTTTCCACTGCATCAAACTGAGGGATCAAATACGTCAGGTGGCTGCATGATTCAAAATGCAGCTCCCTTCCAGGCTCAGACAGAAAAGCCAGGGTTCCCCACTGCTGGCTAGAAGAGTCCCAGTGGCAGAGTCTTAAGCACCTGACTTCAAACTGTTAACACTCCATTAATTTCAGTTGTTTACAAAAAAAAAATTAAAGACTTTGTTCTGAGCTGATCATGGTGGGAAAAATATTTGTCATCTTGACAGCACTGTTTTGTTGCAAAGGGAAGGCTATCAAGTCTTGGAACCAGCCCCAGCAAGTTGTAGGCAGGAAGCAACAAACCAAACTAAGACATTGTGTACAACAAAGTTGAGAACATTATGAAGACAACAAAGTCACGTATTCAAAAAAAGTAAATATTGGAAACAGGTCTGCTTGCCGGTGCACCTTTGCTCTACTGACCCCTCTTTGCTGCCACACACGCCTGCATACGCAATTACAAGACAGTTAGTAAGTCCCCACTATTTTTTAGGGCTTAGGATGAATGGTGCTTTGGTAACAAGCAGGTATTCAGTTTTTCCTTGGCTCCAAAGTTATTTGTGAGTGCCAGCTGTCCCTCTTTCCCCTCAGCCATATTTATTACATTCTATCTAAATACTGATTTTCTTTCCCTCCTTCTCTTGCATTCGCTTGAGAGCAAAGCATTTGGGCTCTGTACCTCAGCAGAAGCACTCTCTGATGGACACAGCCTGTCCTGCTCACCAAGCTCTACCCATTGACTTGCTCCAGTTGCATTGACCTTTTCACAATCATCACTCTTCAATAAACTTGCCACCACCACTCATGCTTGTGTCTCTCCCATTAATCCATTCAGTCATTCTCATATCTTGCTGCCTTGTCCCAAGAACAGCTTAAAGTCTCGGAGCTTTGTTTATTTTCCTGAATATTGCAGACTCCCTAACCTTATGTTCTGCTCAATCTTTCAATGACTTCCCTCAGGCAGGCACTTGTCTTGGCTGTGGTCCTGCCTGCTGCGGTAGCTTGTCCGCACTGCCTGCTGTCAGCCCTGAAGAGGACCCAGCTCTAGGGCAGCTCATTCTGCAACCACGGAGAAAGTCCTGCTCAGCCCCAGGATGAAGGAAACTCAAGTAGCTACTGAGCATCTGTGACCCAGGATTTAGGCAGATATTTCTCATGGTGACACAAAGGTCATCATTCTCCTGAGTGTCAAGTCTGAGTCCTTGACCAAAGGATGGAGACACTTGAGCTTCTCAAACAAAAGGCTGATGCAATGTTTGGAAAACACAGTGGATTTATTCCCTGGCTTCTTGGGAATAACTCAGCTGTTTTGGCTGAACTTGAAACCAAAGCTTAGATGAGACCTCACGAATGGAAGGAAAGCCTGGCAAAGTTGTAAATGATTGGAAAACCACCATTAGAGTGAGAAACAGCAGACAACCATAGCAGAAGCACTTGCCTATTAGGGCTTCTTGACGTTTCCCTTACAAGCTCCGTTTTTGTTAATACATTAACTTGTATCCTGTGTACTTTGTGAAAT
Organism: Clamator glandarius; assembly: GCA_033459285.1. Classification (NCBI taxonomy): domain Eukaryota; kingdom Metazoa; phylum Chordata; class Aves; order Cuculiformes; family Cuculidae; genus Clamator; species Clamator glandarius. The sequence goes on along the minus strand of JAUNZM010000393.1, from coordinate 1,902,307 downwards.
ATAATTTATATAAGCTTGTAATTCAAATTTAGTATTTCCTTCCTTTGTTTCCCTCCTAACACAAAAAGAATATATCATGAGATAAGCTCTGTTCTTCTGTTTATTCACTAGCACAAAGAACAGAACATTTTTAGAAAGTCAGAGAAACCATCCCTGCTCTGCAGGAAATATGTCTGGCAAAGTCACAAAGCACAGGTCAGAAAGGTAGAAAGCAGAAGGGGAGCACAGAGGACAGATAATGGGAACAAAAATGCAGGGAACAACAGAAGGGTAGGCTTTCTGCTCAGTCCCCTCCCTCCCTCTATCTTGGGGAGCTAGTGTAACATTGTTTGGAGACGAGGAGAGCGTGAGGTTGAAGTACCTGCCTAACAAGCACTGACTCCTCTACATAAAGGGTAGAGCAGGAATCGAATTCTCCATTCAATGACTCCTCAGCTTTGGATTATGGGGACATCTTCCTCTATCTTATTGCAAAACTTATGAGCTCATACACCTGGGGGACAGGGTGGGAAAGTTTACAGTATTGAGGACTGAAAGAAACTTCCCTCTGGGGTGTGTGGAAGCAATTACATAGTCATCATCTGAAAGATCCCTGCATTTCTCCAAGGCATGGGTGGTGACAACTGCTACAGAAATAAGTTCCTAGTGCTTCTACAATGCTGTGTGAAAACTGCTTAGACACATTGCTCTCTGCTACGAACAAAAAGTGAATCTTCAGGTTCATCACAGTGAGTCAGTAACATCAAGCTTTTGAATGCTTGAAATTCTAGGCAGCATTTTAGGTTAAATAAGTACAGTTTAATAAAAATGAATTTCAGTCTTAAAGCCTTATTATTAAAAAATTGGCTTACATTATTCTCAAGATTGGTCCCTACCCGGACTATCTCTGCCTATACATATAAACAGCCTGGAAATTCTAGCTGTTCAGACATTGACAGCAATTTTGCATAGCAGAATGTCAGTAATAATCAGTGAGGAATTACTGCATTAAGCAGAGCACCAGAGCAATGCAATGTCTGCAGCAACCTGTTTTACAAGCAACTGAAGCTGTCTTACCCTCTGCAGCTCATCGCTGACCATCAACATGCATCAGTGACAAGCACACACTGCTTGAAGAGATGCAGGGTCTCAGGCTGCTCACAAATTTTGATTTTTTTGGCATGGAACATGCAGGCCCATGTAGGAAGGACTGTGGAACTGGCCCATCTACTGCTGGCTGTACTACTGTACTGCAAAAGGGCAAACACACAGACAGCGATAGATCATGGGAAAGGTATTGCCCATCCTGTCCATACAAAAATTACATTTATGCCTGGGCATGTCATAACAGTGATGTAGGTCAACTCTTAGATAAATAAATAAGTTTCTTTAAGGCAGAATTGCATTCAGTGCAGAAAAAAAGAACAAGTTTCAGCTTAAACAGGTTCTCCATACAAAAAGAGACAGTTCAGTAGCTGGAGCACAGGGTTAATGAATGCTTTAAGCACCAAGTGTTTCCACTGTGTCCCCACTGATAAAAACACTTCTAGCAGCTATCATTCTTTGAACTCAGAAGTCATCCTATAATCAGTCATCAGCAAAGAAGCTAGGGTAATCAAGAAGAGCATTCTCTGTTACTTTGCTTAGGAACAGGTTACTGAAAAACAGACACTAAGGAGGTATGGTTTCCCAAGAGAAACTTTGCATCTTACATTTTCAAAGGCATTTCAACTGATTAAACTTGAGACCTGTCAAAGACCATTTCTCTGTCTCTCTGCCACTTCTAGGAATGACCTCTCGGGGGACAAGGAGGAGACAAGAACTCTTTCTTAATCATAAATGTTTCTTTCTCTCATTAAAAAAAAAAAAACCCGAACCGGTAACGTCTTGGCAATGAATGAAAGCAGAGAAGAGCCATCTCCTTAGTGGCCTTTATATGCTTTAGAAGACAGGCAGATAATATGATGAAGAACCTGGTATTAATAAAGATAGAAATCTCCTGTACAGCAACTATGAAACAAAATAATTAATCTAAGTCCTATGTTAACATTGCACATTAGTAGTTTTTATGCTAGTTTTCCAGCAAGAAGTGTGGGAACAATTCACCTGGCATAGCCTTGCCCCATATCACCCCTCCTTCTGTCCTTTATGTAGGACAACTAAGACTTATTCTATTTGATGACTAGGTAAGTCCTAGAGAATTAAGTTTTTCCTAGAACAGAAGAATTTAATGGTTTATGAATTTGACAAAGAAAATAAAGTCAAAGTTCAACTATGACATTAAACAAAATTTAGTACCCAGGCACTAAACAGTAATTAGATCTACATCACTTTCATTTTCTTAGAACTCAGAATGGACCCCTGAAGGACATTACTTGTCATGAATCTCCATCTATAAATGATATTCCAAATTTGCAATGTAAGTGTACAAATCAGAAAGTGACTTCACATGTAAGACAAGTTGGAAGCATTCTGAAAGCTGGACAGTAGTATCTTCCCACTAACTACACTTGCTCTAAATAAGCAAACTTGAAAATTATATTTTCTATCTTTATGACAAAGTTTGAGGTTTGCATCGGTATTGAAACAAAGTGGCAAACAATGTGCCAAGAAAATAAATAGAATGAAAACCTATTCCCAAAAGATGGTTGCACATACAATTGCATTATCACCTCATGACGTTTAATTGGTTAGACACAAAACAGCAGTTCTGTTCCAAAACATGCCACATCTGTATATGACTAACTGAGGTCAGAGAATATTGCACAAGTCTAAGCACAAACTTGATCCTAACAAGGGTGACATTTAGGAACATAACAACACCCAGATGAAGCTCTATGGCTACCTAGCAGACTTCCTGAGCCCTAAAGCAAATTGGCATGACATTTCAGCTGATTCAGCTAAGGGCCTAACAGCTCAGTTTGGAGTCCCACATGAATCACTTTCAGTTGAGGTGTGTAACCATTCTATCAGATATCAGTTCTTATTCCATTCACATTTATGAGTTTAAAAAAAAAAAAAAGGAAAGGGTATGCACACTTGATGTCTGGCACATGGCATATGGGACAAAACCAGGAACACAATGATTAAAGAATTCTGCATAATTTTATACGGAAATAGTAATACAGTTGTGTCTTTATTTTTTGTAACCTATAGGTGTTCAGCTGAAAACACGGAAGAGGTCAGCTAGTTCAGGAAGTGCAGTTGGGAGGTCATGTCTATCTCTTCTGATCTCAGTGGAAAACCATCTATAAAGCACAGACCCAAGAAACAGGCTCACCCTCAAGCATCCTGGGGTGCTGAATTTAGAGCCAGAGATGGTGCCAAGTGGTGTGGAAATCACTTTACTGCATCTTTATCTCTCCATTTCCAAGTATCTGGAATCAGGGACAAAACACGTCATCTACTCATTACTATGTTTAAATAGTAAGCTCCTTCAACAAAAGGCTATTGATCTACAAGAATTTGTTATATTTATCAGGCATTCTCATAATCAGCTCAATGAATTTTTACTGAGGAAGAAAAAAACCTACCCAACTCAAACCAAGGCTGACCATTGTTCAGGACGAATTATAGGAAAGAGAAGGAATACCAGCAAAAGCAATTTAAATGAGACAGTCAAAGTGCGGCAATACAAGTGCAGCCTCTAGTGGTCTGTCCAAAATCACAGACTGCCAAGTAAAAATAATGATATATAAATCTCCTGGCAAAACCAGGTGCATTTCACCCAACACAGCTGATGATGTGACACTCCACAGCAGGAACATAACCTGTAAGCAAGGAGGCACCATTTCTCATCGATTCTTATGTTTTAAAAGTCTGATTTTGAAAATAAAAACTGCTACATCCACAAAAAAAGAAATCCTCACCTAAATCACTAAGAATACAACAACTTGTACACTCTTCTTCTTCTTTTTGAAACACACATTCGAAACACAACAGTTGACTTATCTTTACTTTGGCTTTGACAGTTACTGCCTTCCCTTCAGAGAAACAGATGAAACTGCGTAGGAAATGAAGAAAATCTGAGCATTATGTTGGAGTTGAACCTGTTAAAATTTCACCATTAGATAATATTCAGCTAAGATATTTGATGTGTTTCCCTCCGTCTACCATACACTTTTTTTTTTTTAATTCCTTCTCTACATTCCAGTTAACTCTCCCTAAGTCTTACCCAGTGCACCACTGATGAAAATCTTAACTCTTCCCTTTCCTATTATGCGTACTTTTGGTCTTGGCTGTAATTAGTTCATGCTCAGGTATATCTGCAAACACTTATACTGTATTTTCATTTTCTTCAGATTGAGAATCATCAGATACCCCAAATTGTATTTTAGAGTCTCACAGCAACCGGGCAAAGAAGAATTCAGATGAATGTTGGATTGTGAGGCAGCATAAATAAAAACCATGATAGGCAAGTGGTTACGATTTGTTCATGAGGCAGAAGGAGACATGCAAATTCATACAGCCCAGAAGAGCAACACTGAAAATGTTTTTTTAAATTTCTTAAATATAGGCAAGATAATTATGCATGAAGTTGTGTCAATGACACAAGATATTAAAAGATGTTGACGTTCTTTCTGCTCCAAAAAGCTTACGCTGTTCAGAGGAAGCTGAGGGAATATAGCCAGTGTTAAAAATAAGAACTGAAGTGTCCAGGCATCATCTGTCTGGGCCTGTACATCTGCTTGTACTACATGCACTGATTTCCTTTCCATGGTACCCATCAGCCTTTTTTTATGGTAACTTAGCAAGCTTTACACCACAGACTAAAATCAGAACTGTTTTGATGCATTTCTGCAGGTCACAGAAATCATCATCAAAATACAAAGTTATTGCTTAACAGATCTTCTTTTAATGTGTGAAATTATTTTTTTTAAGAGTTTTATTTTTCTGAATGGAAAATTCAGTGCAATTTCTTCGGGTCATGCAGAGCTGCTTTAGGAAGGACTGTTTGAAGAAAGAAAACAACTTTGAGGACACACCTAGACTAAACTACACATGGCTGAAGTGGGCCACATTAACCTTGAGAGACTACTATGGACAAAACAAGTCAATAAAGGCAAAAAGCTCCACATTGGTTAAGCTTAAATAAATAGGAGCAATAGAAGACCTATGCAAATGTCACTTTAGAACTATTAAGTCAGACCCCATATAAGCATTTTTATATCTATTCAGAACTACGCTATTGGTATTGTAGCTGTTTCCAGTACACTTCAACAAACATTAGTGGACTGCACAAAGTATTAGAACAGCCTTATCTCAAATGCTGTGTGTTGTGTCTTAGTAAGGTGAGTTTCCATTTAAAAAGGGTGTTAAATAGTTTGAACTTAAGTCTGGACTAATGAAAGTCCCTGCATGAGGTCCAGCATTTTAGTAATTACCTTTCATAATTTTACAGTGTTCAATTTACCTTCTCTCCTTAGCAGACTAAATTTATCATAGAATCATAGAATCACTAGGTTGGAAGAGACCCACCAGATCATCGAGTCCAATCTTTCCCACCAATCCCTAAATCATGCCCCTAAGCACCTCATCCACCCTCACCTTAAACACCTCCAGGGAAGGTGACTCAACCACCTCCCTGGGCAGACTGTTCCAATGCCTAACCGCCCTTTCCGTGAAGAATTTTTTTCTTATCTCAAGCCTGAATCTCCCCTGGCAGAGCTTGAGGCCATTCCCTCTTGTCCTGTCCCCTGTCACTTGGCAGAAAAGGCCAGCACCCTCCTCTCCACAACCTCCCTTCAGGTAGTTGTAGAGAGTAATATGGTCTCCCCTCAGCCTCCTCTTCTCAAGGCTAAACAACCCCAGCTTTCTGTCGCTCCTCATAAGACAACTCCTCCTTGCTCCTTGACTGTGTGTGTCATCCATACAGAGCCTATATACTCTTCAAATTCCTTAAGCCCTGAAGGTGAAAGAATCATAGAATCACCAAGCTGGAAGAGAACCATCTGATCATCAAGTCCAACCATTCCTATCAATCACTAAACCATGCCCCTCAGCACCTCGTCCACCTGCCCCTTAACCACCTCCAGGGAAGGTGACTCAACCACCTGCCTGGGCAGCCTGTTCCAGTGCCCAATGACCCTTTCTGTGAAAAATTTTTTCCTAATGTTCAGCCTAAACCTGCCCTGCTGGAGCTTGGGGTCATTTCCTCTCGTCCTGTCCCCTGTCACTTGGGAGAAGAGGCCAGCACCCTCCTCTCCACAACCTCCTTTCAGGTAGTTGTGGAGATCAATAAGGTCTCCCCTCAGCCTCCTCTTCGCCAGGCTAAAGAGATTTACAGACTAGAAAGGCTTTGCTTATACAGGGCTAAGCTTAAAAACAAGGTTAAGACATCCACATCCTGGACATTAAACAAGTGTAAATTGTTCCAAACACAAACCCAGTAAAAGTTCAGACATGGTAAGCAGCATGTCGAGCTATTACTTAATCTTGACAAACAACATATCTGAAACAAAAGCTTCAAGCTACCACTTATCTCGAAGAGTCAATGCTCTTGCTTCAAACACACACTTTTACATCTCCTGTCTGCTTATAGGGACATATGGCATTTACAACTGCTTGGCAGCTGCGCTCTGAAAAAGGAAGGGCATACACAGCATGACAGATTTTGCTGCAAGTCCTGGGATGTTCTCACTGACAAATTTGAGGGGCTGCCAATGTAACAGCAGGGTAGAAGTTCCACATCTTCAGCCTGGATTGTAGCCCAACAAAGAGGAGAGCACAGAAATGAAGAACAGCTGTCAGAAAAACTCTGAAGCTGCAAAGCTGTTGCTCAGCATGTCAGTGCAAACTGTCAGGGCTTCTGGTTTTTGGCATTTCTTACCTATTGTGTGGCAATGTCCATCCCGCACTCTATAAAACAAAACTGATAAACTCCTAACTAGTGGTGGCCACTTGTTTAGTTTGTAGATAAATGAGGTAACACATGCGGTTACCCTCCCACAATGGCTCTTTGCAAGGTCAGCCTGGACCCTGAGGGACTTGTCCCCTGAGGGACACAGTGTTACTCCAACACGGCTGCCCCTGCTTCCAGAGTGCGGTGGTGGATCTCTGCCAGACCCAGGCTCTGCACTCACCAGTGCTCCTCGTGCTTCTGGTTCTTCCTGCCAGTTTTCCTGGTAACCCCAGTTCTATCCCAAACGATGGGTAGCTGGTGTAGTTAAGGAATAGTCCACTTGAAGCTTAACAAACCCCAACAGCTCAGCTTCCAAATTGCTGGGCACAAGACACTTTCAGAGGTCATTTTGTTTTCTTTTGCTGGTAGGACAGGATGGCCCCCCAGTTTCCAACACCAAACCGTACTACGAACAACAGGATTTCTTAGAATGCTACACGGTGTTCAAGCATTTGTAAACCATCACGATGTCAAACAAGGCAATGTTCTCCCAGGCAGGAAACCGACAGGGACAGCTTTCCAAACAGGAAACTGCTGAACACAACAAGTTAACCTGAGATATGTTCCAGATCGTGTAGTAGGGCAGAAGAGCATTATAAAGAGAGGCTATACAAAGCTCTGTCTGAATACAAATACAAAAAAAGCCTGTGTACTGTATTTGATCAGCAGTGTTGGGACTTAAACTAATCATGAAAACCTGATCTGAATTTTCTAATCTACACTAACTTTATTTCTCTTGAAAGGAACTTTGTATTTAAGACTCAGTGTTACACATTTGAAATAGTAACTTTCCAATCTATTGTAACCACAAGAATTTTAGCTGGCCTTCTTTGTTCAAAGAACCTGTATAAGCAATGAAGAAAAGCATTAAAATTATGCCCTTTTGTTCTCTCATACAGCATATTGTTTTCTGATTGCAATAGAAACTGCTAATTAACCAGAAGCAAAGCCATATGTTGAAAAAATCCTGTTGTCTTTTTTTGGTTTTTTTTTTTTTTTTTAAACCACTGCAATTATCTATTGATTACTTTTGGACCAAGTTCTCATGCTACATTTAGTAAATTCATATTCCAAGAATGTGTAGACACTTAATAAAATATGTTTTAAATGACAGCTGTGATGGATAAAAGTAAGTATGAATAACACTTGCCCTCAGGGTACATCATGAATCTTAAAAGTCTGTTAGGATATATAGAAAGAGCAAAAAATGCTTTCAAAATAGAGGGGAAAAGAAGAGAATGCTGAAAGCCCTTAGGGGACTTAAGGGTATAGTAGGCAGCTATTTCAGGAGCCTGTTGTAAACCTGAATAGAATATTCTTCCTCCATCCTTTGTGTATTTGGGATGTAAAAGACATCCCACAGACTACTCTACGACTTTGCAATGAGAATGATCAACAGTGTATGGAGGTTATTAGTTTTTTACTCAGCTATTGCAATGAGAATGATCAACAGTGTATGGAGGTTATTAGTTTTTTACTCAGCTAAGCCGCGAGGCAACCATGGCCTCACTCAGTGAAGTATTAGGAGACAATCTTCTCTGCAGAAAGAGAATCCGACTAGCTACAGATCCAAAAAGCATCAAAAACAGATGTAAGACTTGACTCGCTGTCTTCTGATGAAACCCAGTTGACTTTACAGACCTCACCTCTCTCAGTTACATACAGATATGACTTTATTCAGCAACTCTATCAATAAGAACTATTAATTCCTGTAGATCAACACTTGCATGTAAAGTATTTGTACTGATTCAACTTTTTAGTTAAAATACTCTTTCTAGAAATCATTGCCATACATATATTACATACTACCATGGATTCTCCTCCTTTCATCTTGTGTACTATATGTATAAAACAAAAAAAATCACTTAATCTAAGCAAAATCTTTCTCAGTGAGAGAATCCTCATATTTTTAATAAAATTTTTTTTTAATTCAATAATAAAAAAATTACTAGGGGCTGAAAGGAAGAATCTGTTTCAGAAGTATTACATTTATATTTTTACAATACATCTCATTACCAACACGTTAGTTATAGAAGGATTAGCCATAATTTTCCATTGTCTATAGTACTCATCCTTAATGCATAATTTTTTCCTGATACAGTAGTGATCTTTAAATACACGTGGTATGTGACTGTTGTCATGCATCACATCAACAGCCCTGTATTGAATATTTTGAGATTATTATAAACTATATATTAGACCTTGTATTTTATCTAGCTGCCTATAGAACATGAATTTACCACACAATGTTAACAACACTCACCTGAAGAAGGTGATTCAGCTTTCTGTTTAATGATATACACTTGCACAAGGGTTAAGAGATTATCTTAAATTGCAATGAGGTACTCCCTTTCTGTCTTCTCCTTTGTCTTAAAATCCTCATGTATCAGATATTTACAGAGCTGAGTACAGACTGACAGCTCTGTTATTTGGACTATCCAGCTCCGTGGCCAGCTACATTGATTACGAGCAGCCTGTAATAATTCCTTTCCTAAAAACAAGGTAAGACATTTAACTCTTCATGATTAATTTACGTTCGCTATGAAAAACACAAGAGAGAGTTTATAGAGGAAGAATTTGTGAAATCCAGTGTCGAGATAGTATAGAACAATGATGTAATAAGAGGGAACAATATCATATTTACGTATCAAATCATAGCATCATATAGTGGCTTGGGTTGGAAGGGACCTTAAAGATCATCTAGTCCAACCCCTCTTGGCATAAGAGGGAATAACAAAGATAGGTTAAGAGGTTTCTGGTTTTCCTCTTTCAACAAAGTCCTAAGCTATTCTCATTACCAAGGCTTATACTGGAACTTCTTCTTTCACTTGGGAACAAATCAGGAAACCTGATGCCACTGCTAAGATTTACTATACCGGTAAACATTTTATTAGGTGAAGTCTACTGCAGAGCACAGAAAGGTACAGCATTATGAGGCTTTTGAGCAGCTCCTCACTGTCATTCCCATGAAATACCGTTTCCCTTAATATGCAACTGCAGACAATGAGGTTTGAGTTAGTGCTGCCAACCCCTTGCTGTGATCGGGAATCTGCAGAGGGCCAAGTAGCATAAATAATTTTAGGAAAAACTGTTGTGGCTCCAGACACGTCCATGCACTACAAGGCTTTCTATGAAAAGTCCATTCCCCCTCAGTCAGTCCAAACAGCTGAAAGAAAGTTACCTATTTCATAAGCTAAATGACACTAATCTGAAGAACAATCCATGCATAAAAGGTGTGGGCTGCATTTTTATCCTTCCTATAAATCTGTACTCCTTGCGCTTCTTTAATAAACTTTTACAATAACTTCCCTCAAAAGTGGTTTCCAAAGCATTCAAGACAGTCTTCAAAATTTTAGTCCCTGAAGACTATCAAAAAAAGCAAAATTCCTATCTTACAACACCTTCAACAGCACTAGAAATATCACAATTCAAGGTAAATTACAATACTACCCATCTTTGGGGTATACAGAATCAATGACATCATTAGCAGAACTACTTTATAAGGGGATGTATGCTGACTTCCAGCTAGCGGCATTTCTGGTTTTTTATTCCTATATGCCTGCAAAACAGCTTAATTTTACACAGTAAGCTTATAACATCACTAGTGAAGAGGTCAGGGATGTCTTCAACCCTTTGAGATTATCTCAGGCACAAAACAGTCTCAATTTTACTAGTATCTAAAGGCATTTTTTTCACAAGTTTAAAATTGAAAAGTTATCACCCTAATCCCCAAAATAGTTATAGTCACAATAGTTAATACCTTACTCCTTGCATCTAGCCAGCTAGGCTATCTCTCCATTTACACAGAACAGTGATCTCTCCCTAAAGAATCAGAAATTAAAGGACAAGAAAATCCTACAAGAACAGCCAGACTTAAGGAATGGCCACTTCTGAGTCAATATGCATAGAATAATTGTTGGAGGGCAAGGAAAATGAATAGAGAAACCTCCAGAAAATCTACATCCAGACTTTTCATTAGTAAAATTGTGCTCTGCCAGACTGATGCTCTAGGATGTGCTCAGCCCTCCCCGATGCACCAAATGCTGTTTGCTCTGATCAGAGTTTCTCACTATGCTGAAGTTCAATGGACCACCATGAAGCACACCACCCAAGGACTTTCAAAAGGAGAAGCAGATGTGAATTTAATACATAATAATTTGCAGTAACAGTATTCAGGAAAGATTTTACCTATCCTGGTTTAGCACCATACAGTTTAACCAACACAGCGATGATGGCTGTCAGCTTCACACCTCCTCTTGTTGATAAACTAGGGGTTAATAAGTACAACCGGGAAGGCACCTTACAGTATGTGCTGCATATGACCAGTATTCTTTCACAAGGAGTAGGTCCTACAAAATAATTAAGAGGAAAGCCCTTTACAAGAACAACACTATTTCTTTTCATGCATGTACAGTAAACAAAAGCACGCACATGCATGCAGGACATTCCAAATGTGAACTGAGAATGGGAGCATGGCCCATGCTGAGTTGAACTGCATGCTGTCAGCAAAAAGAACATGAAATACAGCTTGAGACCAACATTTAATCAGCATTACACAACCTGTTTATCTAAGTTTTTCATCTGTGGAAGTCATTTAGCCCAATTTGGGAAAGACAAAGAGATCTCTTGATTCATACAAACATTCAAGTTTGAAGGCATCTTGGGAGACTTCTAGTCCATCCTCCTGTTTAGAGCATGGTCAACTCCAAATTCAGACCAGACTGTTTAGAACTTTGTACAACCAGGTCTTGAGAACCTTAAAGGACAAACACTCTTGGTAGCCTGTCTCAGTGTTTCATTATTCTCCCAGCAACATTTTTTTCCATACATCCAGGTCAGGACCTCTCTGTTCTCATTGGGCATCACTGTTCCTACAACACACCTCTGCAAGGAGCCCATTGCTGTTTCCCCATCGTTTCCCCTGTCAGTGGGAACAGTGGCTGTTGGGCCCCCACAGCTTTCCCTCTCCAACCAAGAAAGCGCTGCTCCTGTAACTTCTTACATATCAGCTTCAGCCCAAACCATTGTGGGGGGTCTGCTGGACTCTTTGCAGTTTGTGATCCCCTACCCTGTGGTAGCTCACAGCTGGGCACAACACTGTAAGAGGGGGTGCTGAAGGGACCCCCTGAAGGGACCCCTGCTGTCACCCATTCCAGATCATGTTCCTGCTGGCGCAGCCCAAGGGCCACCAGCCTTCAGTACTGTCAGAGTATCTTGCTGCCTCACATTTAGCCTGCTGCCCACCTGTGCCCTCAGGTCCTTTTCAGTCGGCCAGTTCCCATCCTGTACTTTTGCAGGGGATTAAGTCCACCTGAGTTGCAGGACGTGTCATTTGTTGTTGCTGAATTCATTATGTTCCTGCCAGCCCATTCCTCCCGCTTGTCAGTGTTCCTGTGAGTGGCAGTCCTTCTCTCAGGAGTATTGACTAGTCCCCTAGTTTCCAATCCCCAAACTTGATAAAGGTGCACTGCTCCTCCTCCTTGTCCTTGCCAAGGGTGCCAGGCAGCACAGACATTTATAGTTCCCTAAGGAATGGTCTTCATGTAGACCATGAGCCATTAACCAAACTTCAAGTCTAACGATCCAAGCAGTTTCTCACTCACCCAGAAACCCACCTGGGAAGACGTAACAACTCAAAGTGGAGAGACTGTGTTGAAAGTCTTGCTCAAGTAGAGGTAAAAGGCACACAGAGGTTCCCCTCATTCATGCATCCAATAATTTCATCACAGAAATTGGTTACTCAAACACAATTTATTGGTCTTTAATCCATGCTGGCTACTCCCTATCACCTTCTTTCTTGTGCCAATAAATGAACAAAGTGAGGTTGACCAGCCTCTGGATCATTATTCTTGCCCTTTCTGAAAAGGAAAGCAATATTTGCCTTTCTTCTATCATCGTGGTCCATCTCTGACCTCAAAAACCTTTCAAATACGATAGAAAGCAGCTTCGTTATGACATTGTCCAGCCCCCTCACAACTCCTGAAGTACCCAAGACTAGATTTGGGACAAGATTTCTCAAGGAATCTTCATCCTCACCTGCTGTGACTCATTCTCCTCCTTGAACCCTGTCTCTAAGCACATAGGCCTAGCAGGCTCTGTCGGAGAAGACTGAATCATCAACTGTCTCAGACTTATCTGTGATGGCTGCTGCTAATTTAACAGCACATCCAGCACAGGTCCACAGTTTACTTGTTTATTCCTCTGCTGCTAATGCAATAGGATTTTTTTTCGGAACCCTGATGTTCCTTGCTCCTTGTCCCTCAGCCCCAGGTGTGCTTTGACTTTCCTGAAACCACCTCTACATGTTTCTGTGTTCCTCCTTTGTAACCTGCCCCAGCTCTTAGCTCCTGTATGTTGACTTTGGACTCCAGCTCAGTCACAAGTTCACCCTTCAGCCAGGTGCCTCCTGTTATGTCTACTAATTTTTCAGGATATACTATTTTTGCCCTTGGAGGATGCTGTCCTCAAAATGTTTGCCGGCTTTCATCTGCAGAATTACTCTTCAGAGCTGCTTTCCACTGAATTCCACCTACCAGTTCCTTGAGTAAGCCCCAAGTCAGTTCTCTTGAAGTCTAGGGTCTGTCCTTTACTTGGTTACTTGCCTTCCTCACCTCCATCAGATCTTGAGCTCAGCTATTTAATTTCCTAACAGATTTTCAACAAAATCACCATTTTTATCGAGTAGCCCACTGATAACACTATGTGCCCTCTAAGAGGACATCCTCAGTCAAAGTTTCAGAAGTGCTGCAAAGTCTGTACATTCAGCTGAGCCAAGGAATCGGAGCACAAGTGGGTTAGGACCGATTTCTGTATCTAACCATGGAGTATTCCCTCACACTGAGTAACATCTTGAGTATCATCCAGGAATTACTGTGTCCTGCCAAAATTACACACGCATTCAGTCAAAGTACAGAACATTGCACTCTACGATACAGCAAAGATATAAGAGGACAATGACCATCACAGAATTTGCATCCATCAATAACAGGAAATAATTTTCTGATGAAATATAAATAACGCTGTGTAATTAATCTAACAACTACATTAGGTGACTGTCACTAATCAACTGTCATTAAGCAAGTGTCACTGACACTGCACCATAAGCAGTATTTTCCTTTTCTTGAATTAAATATCAAGCCTGACCTCTACACCACCACTCAAGTGACTGAACATGGAACATCACTTAGGAGATAAAAGGGTATTTTCTCCCTGGAAAGTGCTCACCTGGGGATGCTCGTCAGGTAGGTCAGGACATTTTGGAATTCCTTCTCGGGGATCTCACTGAAAGCTGGATACTCTGGAAAGGTGATAACAGGGCACCCATCTCCTCCTCTTCCACCTATAAAAAGAAACAAGCAGCAGATATGCTTAAAGGTCTTTACTTAGCCTGCAATTTCCCAGTAATGAGGCTACTGTAGTTTTTGATATTTTCGTTGCAGCACTCATCAGTGTGGATACTGTTTAGAATAAACAGTCTAGTCTCCTCTTCAGAGCTTAGGAAATTTTATAGGAAGGAATTTAGTACACCACATTAGATTTGTTCCTGTACGAATGTCATTGCTCATGCGAACACAGTTTTGACACCAGATGGCAGTGCATCTTACTTTTGATAAATGTCAACTGCACGTAAATATAACCAATTTGGAGAAAGAAATGAACTGATTTTGGGAAAAAAGTTAATTCAGAATTAAGTAGGTGAACCTCCATGTCAAACTGAACTCGATCTCCTTACCAGTTTGAACTCATTCCTGCAACTCTCCTTCAATCCCGAGCTTCTTTGCTTCCTGGATAGTCTAAAAGAAGTGGCAGCTTACTAAAAGAACTAGGGGAAGGTGTTTAAAATGAAATTCCTTGTTCAACTTCTCAGATTACCTACAAAAGGTAAATTAGACCTGAACACCTACACTGTTGGTATGGCTGCTGCTGAGCTTGATACCAGCTGATATCTCTTTTGGTATTTACACTACTAGGTAGAATTCACAAACGCAACACTCTAAGGTGCTTCTCACACTTTTATATACAAAATGTAATTTTATTTTTTTTAGGCAATGTTAATGTTTCATATCTTAAGTAAGGATATTTTCATCAGAACAGACAGGATAACGGAGTCGTTGTAGCCCAAGCAACCACACGAAGTTAGCACCTGCGGGTGGCAGGGACACATTGCTGGGAAGTTATCTTTGTTTGAGAGTTCAAAAAAAGAAGAAAAACAGCTATACACTGTATTAACACTGCCTGATCATGACAGCAACAGTGATTTGTGAAAATTACAGTGTGTTATTATTCACTTCAAGTGCCTTTACATCTAACCTCACAAGAAAAAGAAGATAAATACTTAAGCTCAGATTCATTTGATAAAAGAAACCACTGTTTCCTTCCAAAACCACATATAATTAGAAGAGCTAAAACAATAACCTTATGTTAAGTTGCGGTGAATCTGACTTCAATCTACGAGCTTACAGGCAATGTGGTGCTATAACTGTGTTGCTCTTGAAATCAAACTACACCAGAAAATAACGTGTTCAGGATGCATTTAAACAACAACAACAAAATGCAACTGTTATGCAAATACCACAAATTTGTAAATGTAGCTTTTAAGACACATCCAAATTAGGCAACATAAAGACAAGGGAGTTAATTTTAGCTATACAAACATTCACAACATAAATGCAAGTTAAGACCAATCTTGATTCTGTTTGGTTTTGTTCAACCCAGGCCTCAGGATCACAGCATTTTCCTCTCCTATTAAAACATTTTTCAAGCATGATGATAATTTCTGTTACTCATGAGGTGTTCTGCTCTCTCTAGAATATCCATTTTTAGCTACAATTATACGTTATTTGCTGTATCGCTGTTGGTTGCTTGCTTTGTTCTACTAAATTTCTATAAATAGGACATAAAAAACAAAAGAACAACAACAATACGCTTGCAGGTCACATCCTAAAAGCCGAAGCCCGGACTATGACCTTCAGGAAGTTCCCAGACCACCACAGACTGTCAAGAGCAAATAGAGCTATCCTGTCTTGACGTTGCCTATTAATTTTCAGTTTCCAGCACGGTCATCCATGGTTATCTTGGGTGGAGATGACACTGTCCTGCCACATGCTGTTAGAACATTGTTGTTCACCGATTATCTTATTCTCCAGTATTTTCCAGCTGGGCGCACACATACCTTCAAATGCTGCTCAAGTGCTCTTCTTTATCAGGATCTCGCTGCTGAAAAAGGTTTAGGGCCGAGTGACCTGAAGTGCTATATGTAATAAATTCTGTATAACTTCAGCTTTAACATTGTTGGCCTATATATATATAAGTTGCTTTCTATATTGCAGATGTATATAGACAGCCATCAATGAGAGACAGGCCACTCAGCAAAGTGATCACTACTTACAGATGGGTGCTTGTCACAGCAGGCTACAAAATGGGCACTGGAAATATAAGAAAGTAAAAATCCTACATCTAAAAGATGTTTGTATTAAATAATAGCAAAAGCAGTGGATGAGTTCACTTTCTAAAATGTCCTTCATTTCACAATGAACTTGATGCAGCAAGGAGTGATTTCCCCCAACTCTTTATTCAGAATCAGTTTTTCTTGCCTTACCTCTGCAAAAGCAACATTACATAGTTATTCCAGAACTGGCTGCATAAAACGTGGTTTTCTTTCTTTCTCCTAGAAGGAAATCAAGCCACAGAAACTCGGCAAAGTAGATAAAAGGGAAATGGGAGTTTTGGAAGCTAGGCTGAGGGTTTTTTGTTGTTTTTGTTTTTAGTGAAGTATGTGAGTGACAAAATTAATAATTTTACTTCTCTCATCCCGCGTGAAACATGGGCTTAAGGCAGAAAATTAAAATACTTTACTAAAAGCAACTCAAACAATAACCTTCCAGCATTTCAGAAGTATATACCCTCAAATATAAGAAAAGGATACAAAACTTAGATGACCATTACGAGTGCCACAACTCATGAAAATATTTCAGTTTCCACAGGGTAATTTTTAAAGCGAGCAATTGGAGTTTTAATCACCATCCAAAATAGCGATTTAATAAATTCAGGTATGTTGGTAGTGACTATATCTAGTTACCTCAGTCATACCTGTTGGGAAATCATCTCTCTCCTTCCCCTCTACTTTCTAGCTCTGAAATTTCAGCTGCAGCTGGCACTTGAGTGCCAGCTCTTGTTTTCGTTTAAATTGCAAGAAGCAGAAGAGAACACATCAGCTCTTAAGCACATGCAAACAATCTATGCACATTTTACCTGAAATGACTCCCAAGAATTACTTGAGAAATGCCTCTCAACATGCAGCTGTAAGGAACATTATTCAAATGAGAAGACTATTATTTTTCAGGTTAAAAGTAGAAACACTATAGAAGTAAAGAGCACTGAAGCAATTGATGTCAGCAATTAAAAAAAAATAAAACTACAATACACTTTAAATAAATACTTTAAATAAAGTATATCTGCTTCCACTCTACTTCTGTGAGCCCTCATTAAAGCAAAACTTTATTATTAACTCAGTTATAACTAGTGTTGGCAGCTCATTCAACTGAAACTTCAATAGATTCAGAATCAAAGACAAATTAACCTCTGTAAAATGGAAATTTTTCAGTGGATAAGTTTCTACAATTCTGGTAAACCTCCAGTTAGCTGGAGCTGCCTTTGGCCACATTTTACATAGGATCATGGAATCATAGAATAGTTTGGGTTGGAAGGGATTATCTGATTCCAGCCCTACTGTGATGGGCAGGTATACATCCCACTAGATCAGGCTGCCCAAGACCCCATCAAATCTGTCCTTGAACATCTCCAGGGAAATACTCATTTTAAAACCATGCTGAATAGCATTAGCTCCACAGGTTAGGTAGCAAAACAATTTAATCATGCTTAGGAAATGGTGCTTTGGGTTCCTAACTTTTGTATGTAATGATTTAAACAATAGTGCCAACCATTCAAATTATGGGGACCCAGAGCATTGCGAACTCAGGTATGAAAGGACTGAACCTAGGAAGAGTAGCTGTGCTGTTGCGAGATGCCAAATTTCATCAGGTGATGGATAAAAGCCAAGCCAAAGAAACTGCAACACTATTCTATGCAATTCTAATCAAGAGGCTTATTAGTGACTTGCTATCTAAAAAATAATTTCAAATAAGAAATAATTAACATGCTTTTCAATTTAAAATGTCACTGACAGGGTTAATTACAAAAAAGATGGATTATACACCTGCCAAAACTCACATATCCACCTGCATACACACATAGAGGGAAAGACATGCTAGGCTTTTTTGGTAGAATCAGCAAAATTTCGGAACAGCAAAGGAGCTCGCTCAGACTTCCAGGAAAGAAGAGAACGAGAGTATTTTATAATGTTTTTCTAGTTATTCTGCTCGTGTTATTATAAGGTATTCTCAAAAGCACTCAGCCCAAGTCCAGAAAAAAGGAAGAACAGTAAATGGATATAATTAGATAATGATGATGGAGCAAAGTGGTATGTCTTCTAGCCTGAATCTATACTGCAAATGAAATTGTATTCAGACTATAAGTAAAAATAAGATCTCTATGTTGATAACATAGGTACACAAGATCCAAGAGCATCATCATCATTCAACAGCTTGAATATACTACTTCAGTTCAAAGGATCTAGCTTAAATTAAAGTAATCTTGCTTGCAATCATGTCAAAAGCAAAGTCCTTGTGTGAACAAGAGAAAAGCTTACTATGTGTTTCGATTTACTCTTGGGGAGGTTCATCTATTATGTTTGTATGTGTCTGATATAGAGTTTCTCCTTTCTATTTGCACAATATACCTAATCGGAGTACTCAAAGTATTTGAAGTTACATGTGGACTTCAATGAGGCAGTGGATAAAAGCTTCATTGCATATTCTTTACAAAGAAAAGCAGAACTAGAAGAAATTTATTTAAATATTCTTTCCTTGAAATGAGAGAGAAGTTTTACTTGTATAACTTCACAAGCTGCGTTTTGCCCAGGCTGACAAGCAGCAAGTACAGAGCTTAGAAATCAATTTCTGACAGCTAAATTTGTTCCTGAAAGTATCTGAACTGGAGATCTCTCAGCCCAGGATTTATCTCCCCCCCCCACCCTTTTTCTTAAGTGCTATTTTTTTTAATAAAAACAACAACTCTACAGACTGTGGGGTTAGCACAGTGAATATAAACCAGCAGTTCAGCCTACACCCATGCAAGGCAAACTGCTAAGTAATAGCTCTTCTACTGTCATTACACAACATATATTGATCATTACACAACATATTGACCAGGTTGTGTTGGCAACAAAAGCCAAGCTAATATTTTTAACTAACTGATGCAGTGTACACGGTACAGGATCCACTCAGAAGTTCTCAAGCACAATTTTAGAGACAAACTCAGGATCCGTGGATACTTCAAAGGGAGCAGTTTAACCAGGGATGTATTTTCAGGTCATTTCCACAGAGGAGAGCAAGAGCACAGCCAAGGAAATAAAGTTACAGAAAGAAAAGAGAAGCTTATGCTTAGAACTATAATTTAATGGGCCAAAGATGTAAGTATTTTTAAAGTTAGTATCAATGCTAATTTAAAGTGCAGGAAAACCAACTCTGAGTGGATAGGTAAAAATTCAAGTAACATGAACTTGGTTTTTTATTTCCTGTAATGGAAATATTTTGTTTGAAGTTGTTCAATGCATAAAGAGGCACTCAAAGGAAACTGAGTTGAAATAATTGGTTCAGTACTTACGGTGGGCAAGAGTCATTTGCACATCACACAGCTTTTACGATTTAAGATGCATATAAACACACACATCTGTCTGCACACTTTTCCATCTACATTTATTTTAACACACCTAAAACCACCTGCCATTGCTGTATGCAAAGCTGGATTAAAAGTCATACAGGGACCTTCCAATCAAGGAAAGAAAAAAGAAAATACATTTTCCAGAGCCTTTTAAATGGACTTTCCAATGTCTTTCATGAGGATAAAAAGGAACAAAAAAAATTAAATAAATAAATCTGGCTCTTTGCCATGCAGAGTAAAAAGTGGTTGCAGAGATACCAACTAAATCCAGAAAAGACAGGTGAAACAGTGAACCATGCAGAGAGAACCTTCGATGTAGCCTAGCAACAGAAAGAAAAAAACTCCACAATAAAAAGTAAACGGGTGTTGAAGTAAAATATTAACTCTGTGGTTTATAAACTTGCTATATGAATGACTGGTCAAAAACCTCACCCACAGCTTGTCCCTATATTAGATTTAAGCTGAACACACAACTGCATACTCACTGCTGAGCAAGAGCCTTCAACATCTGTTAGAGTAGCTGGCACCTTAATCTAATTGCACTTCTCACTATTTATCACCAAACTGAAGCATTAATGTAAGTTTTTGCTTTATTTTGCTTTCTCTCAAGCCTAATGTGACTGTCCCTGTAGCCTTTCCATTATAACCTAACAGAATGAGGGACATGAATTAGTTTGAACCTGCAGAGGAAGAGACCAAGAGAAAGAAGTGACCCCAATTTAGACCAAAACACAGAAAGTAGTTTGGGAAGAGCTACAGCCTTTAGCTGTAGAAGCAGACTAAGCTTCATTCACTATTCAAGCAAGCGTCCCACGAGACCTAGATACATCCTATTAAAGAAATTAAAGCCATTCTAAGTATATGTCACATTGCTGTTAAAAAGCCCAAAACCACAAACTGAAATGAATCTAAGATATTACACAATTCACCATACCTGCAAAGATGCTATCTACTGAAAGTATTCACTGTCTATGGAGTTTGAGTTTAAAGAGTCATGCCACATCCTAAGATTCTATTTCCAAGGCAACTTAGCAAAAAAAGTCCCCTTCACGCACGCTCTGAATGTCTAAAGTGACATTTCAGCAAAGCCATTTGTAAGTGCAACTGCAAGAACTAACAAATTCTACATAAATTGTGTATCAAAATATTAGCTCTGTTCCTTTGTTCACAGAACCTGTAATATCATTATTTGGTACAACACAGAAAATTAACTGTCAGTGGCTTGCAGGAGAATATTAGGATAAAAGAATTTAAGTCCAAAGTGAAGTGAAATGTCTAACAGTTAAATTGCCCTAGAATAAAAAAATACAATAGAGAATATAGTCACAGAACACAGTAATGCAGCTGTCCTCCTATTTCAGGAAAAGAAAACAGAATTCTAATAGACACGAGAGTGAATAAATAGAAGAAAACAGAATAAGGAATGGCTTCTCTTACAAAGCTCCACTGCATAGTGGACGTAATGAGTGCTGAAAACACTTGTGGCTGTGTGAACTCAACAGTCTTAAGATATGAATAATCTCCAGTTGGACTCAATGACATTTTATTCATCTACTGTTGTCACCAGTTTCCCCCCCTCACTTCACAGGGGCAAAATGTAAACCCTACTTTCAGTTTCCTACATAGTCTGATTCTTGCATAACACTATTATGAGCCATTTTCTGTTCCTGGATAAGGAGGAAGAGCTTGGGAAGTCAAGAAAAATAAACTGCCAGAACAGAACTGTAGCTGCAACACCGTCACCTCAAATGGAGCATGAACAGCCAACTTAATAAATGAAATAAGATAATTTCCAAGTGCTACCATCACCCCATAGGAAAAAAAATAGTCACTACTGGAGAACCACACTTAGCTTAGCTTGTTGGAAAGGATAAAGCATAATTAATGGTTAATATCAAGTACAACAAGATTTAATGATCTCTTGCCAAGTAAACCAGTGTATTGCTTCACTCCCCTGTGTCTCTTGATCCAAGGCCGGGAGGCATTCAAGGAAAAAGGGAACAGTTATGAAGCCCAATTTCAGTCTCAAGAGGTAAATCTCCTTTATGCTGAAGGAGGCAGGACAGATCTGCAAAGCTACTCATGCTCTTCCTCTCTAAGTATTAGCAGGAGGGCAAGGCAGGGCAGGTCAGTAACTTCAGTAAGGCCACTGCTGTACAAGAGCTTTACAGGCAAGAGGGTAGGAGTAACTCAGAAACTTATTGGTCACCTATGACACAGCCTGGTCAGTGAGCAAACACACTATCTCCCTTTACTCATTAGCAGCCAGCATTGAGATGGACTGAACTTAGCAAATGATACCTACGTGGCACATCAACACAGGCTCCCATCACCTACCAGGCACAGGTTATCCAGGGGGCAAAGACTCTACTGTGTGAGTGTGACTGTGTTGCTTGAAGAGATGGCTTTATGCCTAAAAGTGGCTTCCTTTGCAAAATGCAAGTGGTGGTACCAAGCCAAAACCCCTGTCTAGAAATTGGTGTCACACGTGCCTGACCTCTCGCACTAAGGCTGTGGGGGAATGTGGTGCTGCGGTGCTTGCTCAGACACTACTTTGGTCAAGTCCAAGGAGTTAGCCTGGGCTTCAGTATCCAACCTGACAGCAGAGTTAGTGGCAGTATAGCCTGTGGGCCAAGGACTGCAAAACCACAGCAACCACCAGTGGATCCACACCACACTCTCCATCTTTCAGTGAGGGCTCAGTCAGCTCAACGCTCTAGATCAGTGTTTGAGCCCTGTCTCAGCTCCAAGCACTGGGGAGTTCAGGGTAAAGACTCACAGCTCTCTTAGCGCTGACTACAAGAAACACTGACTACATGTTCCCGTACCAGGCTTATCAGACCTTCTTTATGTATTATATTTCCCCCCATTTACTCTTCTATTCTACCCTCAATTCCATCCCATTATCCTGAATACAGGAAAATGAACTATAAGCACAAACTTCTTTTCATAAATCCCTGACTAACAAGTCTTTGTAGTCTGTATTTTGAGTTGCTTATAAAATGACTTTCTCCTATAAGAGACCTCAAAAACTTAGCAAAACAGGCCCAATCATACACCTGAGCAACGTCTGTAGAAGGGAACACCATAGTCTTACCTGACAAGTAAGCAAACTGTTTCTTTAACTGGTCCTGAATATCTGCAGCATAGAGGGGAACGATATCCTGATGCATGATCTCATCTGTGAAGAAAAGAAAAAATGCATTGCAAAGTCACTTTATGTAAAATTTCAGAATAAACATAAAAAAAAATCATACCTACAACACAAACACCCAGAAAACTATCCATGTTGTGAAAAATATGTTTCAAAGTCTGGAGTCTTTCAAGCACCTGCCAAGGGCAAACTTCTTTGAACAGTGTTATTGATAAAAGAGTAATGTGGATTTGCTGACATTCAGAAGCACTATGAGATGTCACTAAACCAAATTCTGTAGAGCTAATATTCCTCAGGAATAATGTTAAACAGTGGTGTTTTCACATATCAAATACAATTTTTATTAAAATATTCTCAACTCACGCAAAAAAGACAAGACTTATGATCCCTCTACCTAGCTGTCACGTGTTCAAATAGCCTAAGGCAATAGCCTTCAATCAGGTAGGTAGAAGAGGGTTGGAAGGACATCCTTGCATTGAACATACACATTCGTACCTCAGTTGCAAAAAGTATTGCTTAGTCTTTTATCTCAGTCCTTCCACTTCACCTTAAAGACAAAGCAGAATGTACTTTCCTGAGTCTTCGTTCTCTGCCACCATGTTTGAGCAGAGATGTTTCCCACCTATTACCAGAGGTCAAGCAGCAACCTAAGTTTCTATGTCCATGACAAAGACTCATGACAGAGTTGCCTTGTTCATTTAACTATGATCTCTCTTTTTTTTTTTCTCCTTCAAAGGAATACAAAGTTTTACTCTTTTGCAATTTCTGAAAATAAACCATTCCATATTTTTAGCCTCATTGAAATCAGTGAAGAGAGAATCTAGCATTTTCATTTTGAATATTTTTTTTAGTTGGGTATCGTATAAAGAATTTTGGGGTTTAATGTACAGTGAAATGCTATTAAGACAGACTCAAATCTGACACCCAGAACTGCGAACATCCACAGAAAAACTAAATAAAAATCTAAAAATGATGTAAGGATAAATTTCATCTGCTTTCAGGTACAAGATAATTAAACAGAAGGAGACCTCTGGCCCTAACGGAAGGGACTTGCTATTACTGAGATCTTTCCCATGCTTGATCTTGAGGGGAAAGCTGCTCACTTATAAAAAGTGAATCTCATGTGTGTAAAACTCCAAGAACAGCAAAAAATCCCACTTACAGTTATTTCTTCCTGATAAGCAACAACTTATACTGGGAAACAGAACTTCTCTGTTCTCTTTTGGCCAGTCTGGCAGAGGAAGACCCATGACCACTTTCAAGGTCACACTGATCAGAGCTATTTTCCTGCATCCTGTGAACTGCTGCTTCATCAGAAGACCTCTGCATACCATCCTGTCAAACCCATAAGTGGAGACATTTAACTGTGAAGTCATATTTCACCCAGACCTTCAGTTATGTCATCTTCTTAATGGTTTTAGCAGAAGACTGAACACAGATGTTTAAAAAGCCCAGTCTCAGATGGCCAAGTCATTTCTAGAAGAGGGGACCCTATCCAACAGAGGCCAACAGAGGAAGGATTTTAGATTTTTATTTTTTTTTTTTTTTACCATCAGTGCTTTTGTAATACAAGGAGCCCTCCAGCAGCAGTGTTTAAGAAACTATAGCAAACATCCCTGATTCTGCAAACCAATGCCTGCAGGCAGACCCATTTAACTTAGTATAACCTACTAACAGGTTCAATGCCTTATTTTTTGGTAGGAGATGAGAAAAGGGAAAAGAATGTAATAACTTTGCGGTACGTCATCCTTCTTACAGTCGCAGGCAGAAACAGCTTCTATTACTGCAGCATACATGTGTAATAAAATAGGTGTGTTTTGCATATATATGTAAATACTTGACACACACCATTCAAGCAGTCAAAATAATTGTAAGTTAAGGAAACTTTTTAATTTGTACTTCCCAAATACATAAGAAAATAGTGATCATAATATATCCATGTGATCAATCCCACTGCCATCCTGACTTGTGCCAGGTAAAGACGCAAGTCTGGATTCAATTGCCCCAATGTTCTCTCTCATAGGAACTGCAGCTTTTGCAAACAGCACAGGGCAAATGTTGTTCCACTGAAAAGACAGTATTTTCCTTGCCCTGAGTTTAAACTCAGTTTTATATGAAATTTAAGAGCCAGCGTGTTTGCAACTGCAGGAACAGCACATTGTGCCTGTTCACAGATGGAAAAACCTCCTGAAGCTTGTCCTATTGCATTATCTTCCCACCAAGGTCCAGCTCCCTTCTCATCTTGCTGATCTGGTTTCATGGCACTCTATGGGAAGCAGAAGATGCCTTAAGACCAGAGCCGATTCTGAATAATTTGAAACAACTGAAGTAACAAATAGCAGCACAAAATAACATAAGAAAATGCAACTGTTGGAACTGCTCACACAGGGTACACCTGAACTCAGTATCACAGCTCACAGATTTAGCCATAAATCCCTCTTTAATACCCTGTCTCCTTTCAGAGAAGGCACAATTGTAAAAACTCATTGCTCTGCATAATTTCCTTTATAGTTAACACTCCTCTAGAAAAGAGTCTTATCACAGCTTGTCTGGGACTAACCTGATTTCACTTTAAGTTTGTCCATTGTTAGTTGAATATACTATTTCCTTCATGGGAGAAGGTAAGAAAAGGCGCACATGCTAAACAGACTGTGAGGGCACACACTCCTTACACTCATGGACTTCGGGGAAAATAATTTCTTGGAAATATTCTTTAAATAGAGAACCTGCCACCTGCTACAGTCTCTAGGAACAATTTCCTTTTTAGTAAAGCTAATTAAATGCACATTAAAACACAGGATTACTGAAAACCTGTTCACTGTTGTCTAAGGAGTTTTTATAGGCTCAAACTCTACTTCCACTTACATGGATTAATATTTACACAGCCCATGATTTTCTCTATTCTACCTTGACTGATTTACATAATATTTTCAAAACAGAGTCCTAAGAATTTGTCTATTTTACTGTACCTACAACTCATGGCTGAAAAGAGACACTCACACCAAAACATGTTATAATATCCAGTCTTTCCTGAAGAACTCATTTAAACAGTTTTCCAGAGTTGCCTGCTTCAAATAAACAGCTGGTATTGTGGGTGCTAATAAACAGTAAAATAAGGTTCTGTAAAGTTTGGGATTTATTTAATTTTTTTTTTTTTTTTTTTTTTTTTTTAAGCTCAGCACACATAATAGCTGGGAACACACAAAGATTTTTTTTCTCTAAGCCAGCAACTGAAGACTCTTTAAAAATCTTGCTGACATAAAAGAATCAGTTAAAAATTCAGTTCTCATTTAAAAAAACCCCTTTCTCTCTAAGAATGCAAACCACAGTATTGCAGATATACAATCTTTTAATTCAATTTTAAATCTTGCTTTGATAGTGCTGTCACTATGATAGAGGAAGATGGCTTAGAGAGGCATGACCCTGACCCATCAAAGGCACCTGACTGCATTTTAAATTAATCAGAATGACAGATTTAAGCACAAGGGTACAAAGAACTTGTGCTTGAATTACCTGGTGCCATTAAGCCTTGGAGAAAACCGGATCTGAGAAAACGATCAATGTCACTCAAGTCAAGATTTTCACTTATTGGTAAAAGGCTCCTCTTTCTTTCTGATCAAACTGAAACTCATTGTCATTCAGAGTTTGCCTGACATGCTGAAGCAAAATCTTTGTCGTAGAAGACAATGCTGGAAGTGAGTCTGTACAGACCATACCTACATTACATGGCAGAAAGTCTCCAGCCAGAACTCATAAGCTTTTCGTAATGGGTTTAATCCAGTTCCTACCAAGCCGGATGGACTTACACCACCCTTTGAGTAGTTCTATATGAAATCTTATGGCCATTACTGTATACCAACTTGAAAGCTAACCTGTTTGTACATACATGGACATAATTATACCTTTCAGCAGCGATCCCAGTAATACATCGTAACGCAAACTAGAAATAATTATTTCTCCTCCTCTTTCAAGCTGAGTCATCAAGATTTTCCGGAAAGTGTGTCTACAACTTCTCTATGAAATTCATGGCTTAAGCTGTAGAAATAATGCCCCTTTGCTGCAGTAGTTCAGTTTTGTGTCTCCATTAGAACAGCCTACCCACCCAAAGAGTTGAATGCCTTCTATGAAGGGGGTCTTCATTTGGGAGAAATCTTTTCATTAAAGCACCCCGCCATCTGGTAACTATAAATGTAAGATAATGACTTTCAGAGCAGTCCCTTAATCTCTCAGCCCCAAGGCAAACTTTTCATTTCCTCATTCTTCCCTCTTCATCTTCACCCTCCGACCACCATCACTAACAGTTATCTTCTTTGTATAGTTCCCAAAGGAGGCAGGGCCAGAGCAGCAGAGCTGCTGAAGACAGCTCTTTTCCATGCTAAGCCACGCGAAACCAATTAGCCAGCCAGGATGCTAGGAGACTTCTCCAGCTTTAAAACTGAATATAAAAAATCGCTGCTGAACAGTGCCAATGCCTGAAAGCTCTAGGCTAGGAGTTCATGCAAGTGTTCATAAACTAAGTATTACAACGTCACCAGTTCAAAATATCTTCAAGAAGAGTTTATTTCTATTTTATTTCACTACATTGCAATGAAAACAAAGGGCCAGGAAAACTGAGTGATTAAACCTGTGGAATTTTCACACAAATGGCAGCTCTTTGCTGAAATGTAGTTAGGAAGGAAATCATCACCTGGGTAAAACAGCGCCCTTGCAACTTGTTAATTTCTGGTGAACTAAAATATTCCAAGCAAACATGAAATATGCTTATGAATTGTTCACCTCTATCAGGATCCAAATTGCTAGCACAAACAGAAATAAAGCAACCTAGCACTCCACACAGCTTTGTATGGCACTTGGTTGACAAAAAAAAGTATTTCAAAAGATACAAGTATGTAAGAATTCTACTCATAAAAGTTTTGCAGCCTACAGCCAGGCTACATCTCCAATTTCCTCTCCTAGTCAGAAAATAGTTTTCTTTCAAGAGTCGTGGTGCATAAAAGAGATGCTCGAGTTGAGGTATTTTTGATTTTCAGTGAATCATGTTTTGTATTAGTTTCCCTTCTGTGGCATTACTACAGTTCATTTTCTAGAACTGGATAGCCTATTGCCACTACATACATATATATATATATATATATAAAATAGCACATCCATGTAACCCGTTGCTACAACAGGCTAGGCTGGAATCTCATACATTTTTAATGTTAAGTAAGGATCTAGTTGAGCCAAAACTTGGAAGCGGTACCACCAAAGAAAATCTAAAACCTTAGAAGTGATGCTGCCTCAATTATAAGCCCATGCAGAGAGGCACTTATTGTTTTGAGTGGTGTTCTTAATGACTCATGCATGAGAAGCCCTGGCCCTTCAGATCTTGCATAGAGTCCATGATATTTCTGCAGGACTTCTCATAATCCATCAGTTTTAGTAAAATTTAAATTACTCCATTGAAATTAAAACTTGATAACTCTGCTCCTTTTATCCCATCTGAAGAACACCACAGCTACTTAGAAGAGACACAAATTGATACCAATATGCTGCAATTCCAGCATTTATACACAAGGGATGGGAACTTGATGTGTTAAATACAAAACTCCTTTGTATTATATGGATGCTTCTTGAATCACCTCCATTATCCAAGTAATTCCTGCTTCCTGTAATCACAATTCAGAAAAACCAAAGTCCATCTGTTTCTTCTTTGACTATCAACAAAACTAAAAGGAAGATGGTTTGGTTTCATTAATCACTGACACTTCTTTTTTAAAACGAAACAAAACAATAACAAACTTTTGAGGTGTACAGCAAATGCAGGACTGCTGGGCTGGCACCAAAGAACAAGAATTGTCCCCATTTTCTTGAGTCAAATTATGAAATAGCTGCTCAAAAGCATACTTCAACAGCCAACCAAGATTTTTGCTTCTTTCAAACTCTTCTCTGAAATTTTTTCATTAGTCCATTTATTACGCATGTTGAAAGATGTATTTGTCTTTGTTCTCTTCTTTTTTCCACCTCCACTTTTTCAAAAGGCAATAGTCCTCAGTCTTAGTTCGCCTAAATAACATCACCTCAAAGTGCAAATGTCAGAGGAAATACAATCCTCTTGCATTCCTGTGTAGAGGATGTACTCATAGGATAATAAGTAGTAAAAACTAAATCATCTTTCTCCTGTGCTTCATCACTCATCCCGTCCTGACACACAGCCTGCCGTCCCACAGCTTCTTTGGAAGCAGCATTATGTTTGGATATGGCTTACCAGACTATTCAAATACTAGCTGACCTGTAACTAGAAGAAAGCTACATAATAATTAGGAAGACAATCTAGGGATCAACAAAAGACCTAATCTTTTTTTTATCCTTGAAGAAACTCATGTTGTACTTATTGCAAGAAATATGAAAGCGTTAATAGTTATAGCGCATGATCTGTTTTACCCTGCTTTTGCTCCATACAGTGTTCAAGCGCACCTCACCTGCTTTGGTGAGAAAGAGATGCTCTTCATGCTATTTCAAGTCATGACAATTACACCCTTCCCAAACTAGGAAGGGAGGGGAACTTTGAATAATGCCACACAGCCATGTTATAGCTTAACTTCTCGTTAGCCATTAAGAGGACTTGGAGATAAAGGGTAGCAACAACATCCCATGGACTTACCATCTAAAAGCAAAAGTTTACCTGGTGCACATGGCAAGCTCTTACTATTGCACCAGTAGTATTCCTCTTGTCCTCTTCCTAGGACATTCTGAAAAAATCCAAAGAAATTTCATTTGGCTGCTGCTAAACTCTTTTCTGTTCTTGTACGATAAAATAGCTTCACTCTGCTAGGAACCTTTAGTGTATGTGTTTAAGCTGTGCAAGTGCATCATTAGTTTTCAAGTCATGCTGAAGATGAGTCCTGTAATCTGCATGTAGCTCTTCTATTCAGAGCTGATTTTTCTATTTTCTCTATTTGCAAGAATTCCCCTTCTTTGCAAGGCTTTAGCACTTAGAAAGCAAAGTTCCCGCAATAATTTTCTCAGAGCATTAAATCTTATTAAATACATTTGGCAAAATCTAACATTCTTTTTCCTCCTTGGAGCCTTGTATGCTACAGTACTAAGTGAGACAAATCTGGGTCAACTGACTTCTTATCATTTGAGTGCTTGCTAGGGGGAAGTTTTCTGCTGCTCAGGCTGTATCTAATATTTCTCCATTAAAAAAAAGAATAATCACTTTTGCAAAATCTGCTTTTTGTTGGTGACTAAGTACATCTAACACTTTAGAAATATTTTTATACTACACACTCAGCACGATTTGCAGTATTAAGGAGTTAATGAAACTGGAGTTTTGGCAATATTTGTAAAACCTGTTTTGGGGGCAAGGTTCCTAGCAGCGTGAAACTATTGTATCCTGGAAGAACAGAAAATATTTTAGCAGCAGGCAAATTAAATTTCTTTTGACTTCTTCAGGGTGCCCTGGAAAAAGGGAAAGGGGAAAATTATCTTTAAAATCTACCATTTTGGACATGCAGGGTAATCACTTAAGCTTTCGGAACAAAAATAATTCCCTATTTTGTGTGTGCAAAATGCAAAGTAGATGCCATGGTCCATAAATCATCTCAGGTGAAAAACGAAATTCTTGCTTAGAACTTAAAACCAACAAAACCCTGCCACGTTCAAACTGCAAAGTGAGTAAATATATCACTTACTCTGGATCAGATGACCATCACAATTCCTCTGACCTAACTGAGCATAAAACCAGAAATGAGACTAAGTAGAGGGAAGCTAAACTTTGCTGCAATTCTACAGGCTCTGTGGAACAGCAGTTTGTAAAAGCTACGGAGCTACGGTCTTTAAAAAGCACTGTGAGTGACTGTTCTTCCATTTTCAAAGAATTTGGGTCTTCTATACAATACATAAATGCATTAGGGCTGCATTTTGAAGAGAAAAGCCATGTAAATGGAAAAAAAAAAATCCATTTGATACTTAGAGAAATGCCTGAGAAACAGCATCTATAAGAGCATTTGAGAAAGCAAAAATATAAAGCTCCATCCTGTAATTTCAGGGTAATAAGCAGAATCTCTCATACATTATTATGCAGTGAAGAGGCTAACGATCATACTTTGACCTTGAACTTGCCTGGTGGTGAGTATTCTCATCTGAAGCCTCACTTGACATCATTGTATAGCCTGTTCCTCTGAGGCCGAAGGCAGTTTCAAATAAACAAAAAGCCGAATGAACAAAAAAAAAAAAGGTCATATCAGCAGTGTTAAGATGAGGATTTACCTGTAAAAACATGGCCCTGGGTCTCAGTAAGTGCCAGGTTTCAATGACAACACTGACATTCTCTATAGAAGTTTGGAGCCTTTATTTTAGATCTTTAAAGGACACTAACACTTACTAGAAAGGAGCAAAGGTCCTTACTGAAATTTTGCACAGCAAAGGCATGAGAGGCAACAGTCAGAAGCTGGAGCATGGGAAATTCCAGCTCAAAGCAAGGAAAAAAATTCGCTGTGAGAAGGCCCAAGCACTGAACAGGCTGCTCAGCAAGGCCGAGTGGTTGCCACCCTCAGAGATATGTGAAATTCAGATGGACAGGTTTTCAGGAAACCTACTTCAACTTTAAAGTTAATCTTGCTTGGAGCAAGAAGCCAGACTAGGCAGGCTCCCTTTGAACTAAGAGTTTCGGTAATATTGAAGGTATTCCTTGGGGAGAAGACCAAGCCCACCTCACAATCCTGGAAAGAAAAGAGAAATTTCCAACACAGATACCACAGCACTGCAACAAGTGAACACATACAGACCAAATTGTGTAGTTACGCTGACACATCTGCTGAACCTCTGGCTAATAAAATGTGTCAACAAACATATATTACATAGTATATCAATTTTCCAAAGGCAAGAGGAAATGCCCAGAGTAATGATGAAGTAACTCTGCTTTCTAAAAATCCAGCCAATAATTTGTTTCATAAGAACTGTTCACAACTGTTGATAAGGGTCCTGTATCAACAATTTACAGCTTTGCGGGATGTAAAAATACCACTTAGCAATAGGTCCCTTCCCCTTTCAGATAAAGCTTTGGCATATTTTTAACACCAAGGCGTAACAAATGACAACAATTCATCCACTGCACCGTTCACTCCTCAATGTGTGACTCCTGTTTGCTGTGCCCAACTCCAGCAGCTGAAGGGAGTCCACCTTCATTGCAAATAAGGCAAAGACATCCAGATTTTAAGGGCATTCCCCTCAATTACAAGTGCACGCAAGACCTCTTCCAAGACTCCAGTTATTCTTCCCACATTTCCCCTACCTACACAGCAAACTGGGAGTACCTGCACCAAAGATCCTCTGTGGGATCCTGGCACTTGGAGAGACCCTGCTATCTCCTGGGGATCCATGACCACAGACAGGCAGCACTAGCTCCACAGCCCGCTACTGCAACATCCAAATTGTGTAAGAAACTTTCTAGTCTTGCAACATACCTACAAGACAGAAGGTGCTTTCACCCCTATTTGGATGCAGAAAATCAGAACCAGCATTACTCACAACTACCTGTACAGTCTTTAAGCAGAACACTCTAGTCCTGTGCCCATACCCCAAGCCCATCCTCTCTTTAGTTTGTCCATCCTTTTTTCCCCAGCTCTCTATTATCCCTCCCTGATAAGGGCTGACAAAGGAATTCTCTAATATTTTCCTTGGTAACCTTCACAAGGTCAAGAATAGAAAGACAGGGATCTGAGACCTCTCCTTTGTTTGCCTTCTCCCTGCTTTGCTGACTCTAAGGCACAACCAGCCCCATATAGCCTCAGGAAGAGGAGGCAAGAACGTTGCTGGAGAAAGGGACAAACCTTTCTGCCCACTTCAAACACAAAATCTTTCCAATAAATCTCTAGAAAGAAGCTATCTCTGGCACACAGAACATGCCCACAAGTAGTGGTGGCAGCCAACAGAAGAAAATCAAGCCTTGGTAGCTGCTAACAAAATCATCCCTGTTCAATTCTTTCTCAGTAATCAAATTCAGATTAAAACCACTACTTAACACAGATAGTCCTGGCATGGCTATATGATTTGACATAAAACACTCCCCGATTTTGAAGTTTAAAACAGACATCCCTTTCCTCGTACAATAATCAGCCATTTCCTAAACCCATTCTTCCACTCTCAGCAGGGATAAGGATGCACATGAAGATGAAATGTTACACAGACTGATTAATCCTCCCACCCTTTCCATCTGGCTAGCCTCACCTTTCTTAAATCTTTCATTCATTCATTCCTCCCAAAGCAGCATGCCTTTCGGTTTTACCCCTGGCAGCATGGAGCACTACTGAGAAGCAGAGCACTCAGACTCACATGCTGATAATTTAATTAGCAACACTAATTAAAGATTAGTAAAAGGATCCACCCTTTAGTTAAAAGATCCACCCTTTACATACCTGTTTAATTTAACAGTGACAATTCAAAAGCAAGAGCGTTGGAAGGTTAGACACCAGTCCATCGACACTGTGCTCTTTCCCTGGTCCTCCTCTGCAACAGTCACGCATACCAGAAGCAGAAATCATAACTGGAAACGTGAATTCGAGCACCAGAATAAGGAAGCAATTTTTGCTTGTCCCTATTCCACAAAACAGGCTTTCAGTTTTGCAGTGGACTGTAGCTGTACTATTAACAGCAAATAATATCTCTACTGTTTCACTATATCTTAACAGAAACAAGATTTCTATAGAAAACTTTGACTGAAGGAATTTAAGAAATAATGTATTTTCCATTAACCCTCCTATACTAACAGCTATGGGATGCCAAAATTATGTATCTGATATTTACATAAAATACAATGAATTGAAAACTAAACCCCACTGTAATTCAGGAACAGCAGGATGGCTCTCTGCAACAGCAAATTCTCTTTGTAAGCTTTAGCAGTGGTTCCAATAGCCATAAACGCTGCATAAGTAAATCCTGAACTGAAAGTACCTTCTGCATAAAATACTGGAATAGATTTAGCGGGTAGGTTTGATGTACTGAGAAATACACATGCAAATAAAACGATACACTGGAAATTTACACAAGGACAGAACACATCACCCCCATGTAACAATAAACTATATTTATATATATATTAATGCACACAAAAAGAGCACAACTTCTGCCTTTATACTAAAATACATCACATTTTCCTCTGTCCCACAGAGTTCCTGCCTGACCTGCAAGCAAATCACTACGAAAATGCGAAAAACTAGACACACCTGTGCTTTCCTTCAGAAGAAGCCACAATTCAGCAATTTCTTTGTAGAGCAAGGAGATCAGACTTAAGGTCATGTTGTTTCTAATCGATTTAGTGCAAAATAGTTCCGCAGACAGTGACCTATTTATCTCCGAGTCTGTCTTCAGTGCAAAATGAGAGCACAAAACTCCATCTTTCAGTAAAAGCCAAGCCACCAGGGACACAATACCTTTCTTCAGATTAGATGCAGAGCAACTGTGCCTGTCAGCAGGCTCAGAGGTTCCCCAAAGGGCTCACCGGTTGCTGGTTACCACTTCTTGTCTTCCTGCATGAAGTACTGGCATCCATTGGGTACAAGCTGTTTCCTTTAAATGTGAACATGTGCAGTGTTCAAACATTATCAGAGTAAGAACGCATTAAAAAAATAATCCTAAGTGTGCCTTTTCAAGAACCTTCCTTTAAGAGCACTAGTTTTAACAGATGATGATCCAGTAAATCCACCATCATTCTACTACCTACCCCTTCTCCACAATGGAAAACTAACCGCCCAAGGGGCAGATATCCTTTTACCATGAGACTTTGGTTAGGAAGTTCCTCAGAAATGTATCCAGGGAATTCTCACCCACATGCCTTTGAAGGAACTGAACTGGCATGTTTTCCTTGGTGGTAAACCCATCAAGCACCTGTTCCCTACGAAGAAGCCTACCCAAAGCAGCAGGAACTGCCAAACTGAGGTATTTCAACTTACAAAGTCACATTAGAAGAATACATACAAATCTTATTTGTAAGAAAACGAAAAACTAGGCAACAGATTGTGAAATCAATCAGAACCAAAATATTCCATATGATCTTCCAGACACGAATGTTGAGATATCTTGCTTTACTTGATCCTTTAAAGTAATTGTCCAGTGATAGACTGCCTGGTAATTAACACACTTGAGAGTAGTTACCGGCCATCCAGACTTGCTAATACAAAGAGTGAACCAATGAGTGGGACTGACAGCAACAACCATATGAAAAAAAAAACAGATTGTTTTTTCTCACTTCACAGTGTTATAAGAGCCCTTTCCCAACAAGAGGGGTCAAGGAAAGAGGCCACTAAAGATAAAAAGCTTGAACTGATGGTTACATCTGTTCACAAAATCCCATTTGCAGATGGAGAAAAGCTCTGCTTCAGCAATCCCAGCCTTCAACCAATACCATAAAACCAAGTCCAAACAAATTCAGGTCACCCACAGACCACACCAGCTTATTTTCTGAAATGCCCCACATCTTGTTCTCACCACTCATCTGCCATAGGTCAGGAATTGTTGATAATCCCAAACCAGTCAGCTGTATTATAATAAATCTACCATCTATATAAGCAGTTCTATCCTGTGCATGGTATGAAAATGTGACCTTAAAAATACAATTAAGGTAATTTATTTTAAATTCTGCTGTTTCATTTTGGGGCCTATTACATTTTGTATTATGTCAAAATCCAAGAGTTTCCTAAGCAATATCAGATGTTTTTAATTACAGGTAGATTTAAAAGAAATAAACTCTGTAGAAGTGTTTTACTTAACTGTTCTGTATTTTACAAGGTCATTACTAGCATATTTGATTTTGAAGAGAGTTCAAAATTAGTGAGTGAGCCTCCACACAGTTCCCCCAAATCATGTAAATACTCACACACGCGAAAGTTGAGACAGAGTAAGTAACCTGCCTTGTATCAGGTAACGGCATCTATTACAACATCAGAAACAGGATCTCTCTCAGCTGTAAGCCCGTACTCCCTCCTTTCCGGGACTGTTACCTCACTGGCTCTGTGGAGGTGCTTACTCCTAGATTGTTATCTTGAATTATAGTCCTCAAAGATCACAATTTATGGCATTTTATTTCTAGCTCTTGTGCTAGAATGTGGCTCCAGAAAGAGGAATCTTGTAGCAGCTAGAAATCCTTCTACATATGATACACCATATGCAAACATACACACCAATATTTGTTTCTAGCTTAACAGCACCAAGCCAGTCTCAGACATTTGCTAGTAAGAGCCCTCAGCATTATACCTGTCTGACAAGATATGATCTTTAATAGTAAGCTCTCACCTGTACCACAGTACACTAAAAATTTAACTCTTGTTATCCAAAGTTTTGTTCAATGATAAAGCAGAAATAGGAGCTTTCCAAAAATGCAAAGTGAGGGAGAGGAAGATTTACAATCTTCATTCAGAGACTAAGAGCAAGTGAAAGAGGAGATACGTTTCTGAGAAGGGTGAATCACCATCACCCACACGCTTTCAGTGAGATAGAGGAACACGATATTTTGGAAAGCTGGCTACTTCCTTAAGAAAAAACAAACAAACAAAAAGTATGAATGTAAAAGAGGAGAAAGTAGCATCTACAACACTTTGGCTGTGCTTCTCATTGTCAAACAGAGGAATTATAAACCCTCAAGTTAATCAACACCCCCTGTTCCAGAGCCCCTTCATGTCATACATAACATAAAGAGCCACCTCTCAACGGGCTTCTGCCTTCTGACTTTGGAGCAGAGGAAGCAGTGGAGCAAGTAATTCACATGAAGACCATGTACTAGTTTAAAAATAATCTAATTTCTTGGAGTACCACAACAGATACATATAACATCCATCCTCCAGACAACCACCTAGTTTGCTTCCAGCTTTCAAATCTCCTAAATCCACAGCTACCTATGTTCTCCCTGGACCAAAAATCTAGTAATGACCACAGCTAAGAGTCCCAAAATACAGCACCGTTTGTTTCAATCTTACTATTTCTTCAATATTAACCAAGCAGATACACCTTCACCTCCCACTTTCAGGACGCAGGGTGTCCTTAGACTGAACAACACATGTGAAGTGGTACAGAGAGCTCAGCTTGTGCCGTACAGAAGACTCAGAGCCTGCTCCTACTGTGCTGGAGTGACAGCAGCCCACATAGAGAGTTTGCAGAAAATGGCCGCAGCCACCTGGTTAAACAGTATTTCAGGCAAAAGTGATTTTTTCTTTTTTTCTACACAGAAAGCTTAAAATTTCACTACAGGCCCCTGTGGAGCAGAATACGAAACACCATCCTAAGAAAAAAGGCTCCAGACAGTAACCAAATGCATTTTCACTTTAGCACCCTATTTTGGAGTCTGAACCCAAAGGAAACATTTGCTCCACAGCTATTATAATTGGTCTCCTTGCTGTGCACTTAAGAGAACAGCAACAAGAAAGAACAAACGAGTCAAAGCGCAAAACCCTTCATGACTGTGGTATGTGGGCATGCATGTTAGCAACAAGAATTAGAAGTAAATTTAAGCTCTATTAAAACACACAGGAGCAACAGCCCTCCTGAGAAAATCTGCGTGGGTATAGATGTATATATTTATAAATGCAAAGAAATTCTCTTCAACTTCACCCATGCTCCACATTGAGGATAAGCTCTCCCTGCCACCTCAGCATGGGCGGTGAGTGACATCCTCCAGCCCACAGAGCAGAGGAGGAAAACACAGTGGGAGAAACTGTTAGAGGATGTTAAAGTCAATTGAGGATAAAAGGTTGTGTCATCTTAGTTTCAAGATACCCAGAGAAGGAAACTATGACTGTGGTCTAAATACACAAGATACTGTACCTTCTGAATAAAGCTTGTACAAGTGTACAGTATGAAGGTGGCAGCGTTCATGGTTAAAGGATATTAAAGTCTAGTAAGTTCAACATTAAAGTATATTATTAAATACATTTGTCCATCAGGTGTCCAATTAATAGGATGAATTCTGCATTCTTTTAAAAATATACTTCCAGGAAGGAACAAGAGGAAAGCTACTGAGGAATTACATCTTAAAAAGTACACTTTGCATTGTAAGATAATAATAAACTTCAAAGCTTTGAGGATTACACATCTTTTACACCAGTACCCAGACAGTAAAATAAAAAGCACTGATCAGTAATATTTAAGGAAACATAACACCCCATCACTGACAACACATCTCTCACCTCTTGACTACACTTAAGAGTTTCTCCCCAAAACAATGGCATAAGCCTGGCCACTGAAGACACTTATCACACACCTCTTTCCATTTCTAATCCCAAAATGGTATATTTTGGTGTTTTGTGAACTGAATTTCAATCATTTTTATATTTACATGTCCTTTCTAAACAAGCTCCCACAAGTTTTTAATCATCCTCAACCATACTGCAGGATTTACCATGGTTTCTCATTTCAGAGAGGAAGAAAAACCTCAACTGTTCTTCAGGTCAAATTTAATCACATAGGACTTAGTAGTAAAACATTTAATCCTGCAGTATTTGGTGACAGTTTTGTCTGTCCACATCCACAAAAGCCAACAGAGAAATGGATGTGATCTCCTTAACTTCACAAAGAGCAGAACTCCATACAGCAGTGCCTGCAATGAGATGTGGCTACTCAAACTGCACTGGGACAAGGAAAAGAGGACTCCCAGCTCTATGCTGAAGTTGTCTGCAACAGTATTCAAAATTCAGTAGATGGGAGACTGTAGTCTGGTAAGAATTGAAAACTGTAATTAAAGGTGCAAATCAAATCACCACTGACATTAAATAAAAAGTAGGACTAAAATTCAAGAAAATCAAGAGGATGAGATTCAATTTTATAGCAGTAGGGGGATTAAAGGAGTAAGTGGAGGAGACAAGAAAAAGAAATGTATGTGGAGTTTAGTGGCAACAGAAAGGATAACCAAACAGTCAGTAATTAGAACAGAAACTTATGATGTAAGCAACACAGGAACTGAATTCAGGAAAGGAAAAACAGATATATTTTGTATTCTGAAACAATGTGTTTCAGAACATTACTCCAGAAAGCAAGGAAATCCAATATAGAACATTACAACAAATTAAATGTTGTGCCACAATCACAACTATATTTATAGTCAAAATACAAAATAAAACTTTGTCAGCAATAAGAAAACATTTTTGTAACTCTTCAAGTACACAGAATCAGGGGTTTTTTTTTAAAGATTAAAAAGATACTCAGGAAGCATAAAAACTTTCAGGTCAAAAGTTGTGGGAAAATTGGTTCCAACAAAAATATCAGATGCTCCTGTAACACTGATGAACGCAGATAAAAGCTGCAAAACTATTACAAAGGAAGGAAAGGAAAAGAACATTTGCAGAAATCATCATTCCCCAAAATCCTGAAAGAGCAAACAGGGCAGAGAAAGGGAACCTGCTGTAGATCTGAGATAAATTTAAGAGACAGAAAACATTGATTCCATCGCATCTCTAAAATAATCATTTTGGGACAAGTTGGTTGTGATAATTCAGTACTGGAGGATCATTCACAGCTCCCAATAAAATAAGATAAAATTTAAAAACCCCACATAATCAGGCTATTAGATCATCTCATTCACTGTCTTTTTAGATTGGCAAGTAGATCATCACAAGTACCTGTCATTTTAGATCAGTAAGTATAAGCAAAATCCTCCAGAGCTGGCCATCAGCCCTAAGTCTTACCCTGCATAAATCTGAGCTATAGTATTGCAAGGTTACACGTGACAATGGTCAAACCCATATAACAGATAGGATTAAAATGCCACTATCTTCTTAATAGCTTTTTAATTTTCAAGGCAATTTTGGTTTTGACTCATGATTCCAAAGTTTTCTGGCCAAGGCACACATGCTGCAGTGAGCTGTTTGTGGCCATGAAACCAAAATCCCCCAGTCATAGGGGGAAAAAAAAGAGAAAAAGTGCAAGAAAACACTTCGAGCAATCCTGAAACCTCACCATTCCCTCCACTTACAGATTCCCAAAATAGTACCTTGATTTTTCCCACCACCAAACTTTTCATCATCCTGGACTTGAACAAGCTCAGCAGTCCCTTTAAGAAAAGACATGTACTTAACATCAGTGAAGAATTACTAAGCCTCATTTTCCACTGATCAAAAAGAAAAAGAGCAGAAAAACATGCTTAGACTAGCTTCTTCTAAACCTGGAGAACTGTTTCAGGTTCTGGACAGAAATTCAGTTCCTACCAAGAAAGGAAATATGACTGCAATGAAAAAAAACCAAAACCACCTTATCCCTTGTGCTTAGCAGTGCTATTTTCTTGGTTAAATTTAATCAGTGGAGAAAAGAGAAAGGTCACAGTGTCTACTGCCTGTGGAAAGACATGATATACAATCACACTTGACCTTTTTACTTTGTAGATGCAGGATTTTTAAGGAAACATTATTGCATTATTAAATAAAAAAGGCAGCGATCTGAGGGGATTGATCACACAGACTTCAATCTGATAGATCGAAGACATTTTATTGAGCTTAGCTGTTTCTTTATAAACCCTTTTTGGTTACATAACTGGGCACCCACGAGGGTATCTACAGTGTATTATTGGTTAAAGGTAGCTGTCCATAAAGCTATTACTAACATATTATTGGCTAAACTACCGCACACGCTAAGAAACCAAGTTACACTCAAATTAACTATGTTGATAGTTCTCTTTAATTGTTTTTCTTTCAGCTGGTACTCGTTCCCACTGAACTAGCTCTTGTATTGCTTTCAGCTGGCCTTTGTTTATCTTTCAGTTTTCTGTTGCAAGGCCTTGTTAGAATTGCTCAGTATCAATCAGTCCACAGCATCCAGGCCTTCTTCTCTGTAAAATGTTCCCACAGCGATCCCTTTAATAAAACACCTACTAGGGAAAAAAAAAAAAAATCTAACCTGCAAAGAACTATTGTAACATCCATAAACAACTGCAGCAAAGAGACACAGCAGCTGTAACCGTGTCCTGTTTCCAGTCTACTGGAAGCAAACAGGAAGCCTATACCCTTACCTGATTAAAAAAGCAGCCAGTCCCTGAGATTTTAATCAGCCTAAAGAAACAGACATTTTCCTTCTTTCTCAGTTCCTGGCCGGTTCGGGATGGCAGTATGGAAACCGAGATTTTTAACAGCAGCTCTACCTTCATTTTCCACATTAAATATTGCTACTTACCCTGTTACTGTATTTACTTTTGGCCTAGGTGTGACAGCTAGGCAGGGCTTTGGATTCAAACAACAAAACCACTCCTCTGCACAGGGTGGCTTGTTAGCATTAGCCTTTAACTTCACAAGGCAGGATTTTTCAGCACACCTCAAAAACCCACACGTGCTAGTTTAAGATGTGCAGTAACAAAAAAAAGATGCACTAACCATGCAAGAAGTGTAATCATGTAACCCTTTAGATAACAAGGAGGAAAGACCTATAAAAACTCAGCAACCCATCATATCCCATCTCCCAGTCTCCACTGATTAGGACTTTGCAATAACAGAAAGCAAAACTTGCCGAGTCCTCTCCTTTTGCAGTTCTAGGGTAACACCTTAGCCTCCAAAAGCTTTTAAAACAGGTTTGTTTATTCTCCATCCCGTAAGAATGAAGATGTAAAGAAGAATGAAACAAAGGCCAAAGAGCAGATTCCACTTGCTCTGACACACGCAGCAGCTGAACTAACGTCCATGAATCTCACATGAGTAAGAGATAACCCACACACAACCCCCAGCCATTCTTTCTGTTCTTCCTCTTGTTGCCTCTGCAAAGAAACCAAAACCCCACATTTAGTTTCCACCAGCTCCTGCTTTACCAAATGCATAACTGATTAGTTCAATGTAATTTTAACTAAGCTCTTACCCTTGTATTCGCACCAATAGAAAGAGTGCGGAGAAAGCAGATCAAAGGTGAGAGCACTCTTTGTAGTTCTCTGCACCGTGGTGGCAGCAAATAAGGCCTCTTCAATTAATGTCTTATCCTGCAGCCAATCTTTGAAGTATTTAACAGTGTCCTTTTAACAGGAGGAATTTTATGTACTCAGCCAAAAGCCTCCATCTCCCCTTACTCAAACACAGAACACCTTGTGACTGCTGCTGTTATGATCCCCACGCTACAGAAGTTCAACCAACACCAAACACATATATGCACCTTCTCGGGACACTAAGCACTCAATATTGAGGATAACACATACACATACCCAGTCAATTCAAAGGAGTGGCAAAGAATCAAATACTATTCAAAGAGAACAGCAAGAATCATAGAATCACCAGGTTGGAAAAGACCCACCGGATCATCGAGTCCAACCATTCCTATCAATCACTAAGCCATGCCCCTCAGCACCTCATCCACCCATCCCTTAAACACCTCCAGGGAAGGTGAATCAACCACCTCCCTGGGCAGCCTGTTCCAGTGCCCAGTGACCGTTTCAGTGAAAAATTTTTTCCTAATGTCCAGCCTAAACCTCCCCTGGCAGTAACATTAAAAGTATTCCTACTCCCTAATAAGGACTCCTTTGCCATGCTACATTTTGAAAGGAAACTCCAGGGCAAGAAATGTCATTCTTGTTTAAGAAATACCTTGTACAGACTTCTTCAGAAGTAAGGTGCAAGAAGACCCCATATGTTCCATTTTTTTCCATACTAAGATTCTGGAAACATTTTCCAGCAACTCTCAGGGATTTTTCTTCATTGGAATTTCTTTTCCTCTACTGTGAACAAATTTGCTACAGTTTACATATAGGATATATTCAAGTCCCTACTATCAGCCGCATATAATCCCTTAGAGCAGGAAAAACCATTCCACATATTGTTTATACTCTCCCTAATTTATTAGCTAGTGAAAGAAACACCAGCTCAGCTACAAATGAATAAGAGTATATGAGCCTCCACAAACCAGCAGCAAAAAGTCACGACTTCATGGAGTTTAGTTCATGTTTTCTTCTGCAAGCAAGAAGGAAGAAACTCTCACTATACCTGAATAAAAGGAAAAGACTGAGAGCTCTATTATCAGCTTGCCCCTAAAAAGCAGCATGCATCCATCTTCCACCTCCTGGCAGCTGATGGGTATCCAGTGTCACCAGCCCAGCTGGGGTGGATTTTTAGGCATTTTTAGATTCACAGGTGCAGCCACCAGCAGCTGGCTGACGGGGAGCTTGTGTAAACACTCCTGCCGCAAGCAGGTCTTCAGATCAAGTGCGGTGCAATAAACCAGCAACTGAGGTTTCTCCTGAAGCCTCAACACTGAAACCACTCGCATTTGAAGGATCAGTTTCACTGAAGTTATTGCCTCCTGTGCAACAGCAGAGATTAGGAGCTGATCAGTTTATTTCTGGTGTGCTCCACAATTTGGCAAACTGTAACTCAAAGCCTATTTTGTTACATTTTCACCGTTGTTCTGTTATTGTTTTATTGCTTTCCCTCCCTTGCTTAGCTGTTGGTGTTGTGCTCTAAAGCTTGCCTTCTGCCTCTGAACCTCTGATGCTTTCTGCAGGTACCAATAGCAACACCTGTTTTTTCCTTTCTGGAATAAACATAGTCCCATAGAGGAAATTGTTTTAAAAAATTTAAACTATCCAAGAGTGAACAAGTCCATTGTTTGGAGACGAGACTTCAGGGCTGCAGCGTGCAGTCATGACTGGGTTGCAGCATCTGTAAAAATCCTGTAGATCATGAGGATTCGAGGCTGGCGTGCACTGGAACAGGGGGAGAGGGGACAGAGCATTCTCATTGTTTAAATGTAAACAATAATAATAATAGGGTTTCATAACTAAGAGAAGGAAGCACTCTAATGGGGGAAAACAGTTGTTATTACTGTTTATGACTCCTTGTTCCCGAAAAATATGCTGGGTTACATTGTAACACTGAGAAGCTAAACTGAAGTGACCTGAAATTAAGTAAATGGCTGGAAACCCATCTGATAAGATGGACTTGGGAATACCTTTTGGTTTTTTTGTACTGGAAGCATGCCAGAGTGGAAAATACTGGGTGGGGAAATCCATAACTCTCATGACTGTGAGAGCTTTATCATCAAACTACCAGACAAAATCATGTTGTTTAGGCAGTAAAATGAATTCAGTGCCCAATGCTGGCTTAGGCATCTTCAGAGAGAAAGCTGTTCTCTGAGTCCAAGGGCATCATCCTCAAAAGAATCTCCAAACACCTAAAACCTGGAACTTCATTAGAAATAATTCCAACACAGCTGAAGTTCTCTGCAATATGGTCTGATCGGTATTTAGACAGTTTAATACAGAAAGAAACTCCTTTGGCAAAGAAACAGGCTTTGTTTGGGACCACTAGGACAGCTCTTACATTTTTAGGCTATACCGTTCAGGTGGGCACCACCAAACCCCCTCTAACTGTTTCAGTGACTATGGGAGTAGAGGTTGGTTTCTTGCTGAACGGCAGGTGCACACTGATCATGCGTGGCGCACACTAACCAGATCAGGACACCTCACAGGAGGTAAGCAGAGGATCTTCTTGCTTAAGAGATTCACTGTAGCTTCGTGTGGCCAATCTGGCATTCCCCGAGGAATATTTTTCAGCATTCTGAAAATTGTACTCAAGAAGCAGTAATACCTACGGACCTGAGGGACCAAGTGAGGACTTTGAGGGTCCCAATGTTTGGCTGTGTACCTAACTTTCATTTATGTCATTCTGTGTCTTTCAGTCTTCAGAGACTCATGTGATGCTAAAGTAGCACCGTACAGCCAGTTACCTGAGCCAAAGCAGCTCCTTTAAAAATACAAAAATATTACTCTCTTTGAACAATGTAAATTTTAAAAGTTCTAGTCACACTCAGAAAAAAACAGCAATCTTCCCTCAGGCAAGATAAAATACACATTTCATCTTTCTGCTTGAATTAAAATATCACTAAATCTATATTTCATTTCTCTGATGGCTTTTCTGCCATAGGGCATTCTGCTTTGTCTATGAACTGTTTTTATCTGTGAAGCATTACAAGATTTCATCACAAGCAATGTATACACTTGATTTGGCCAAAGGAGGTATATTTTCATGAAATATTAAGTTAGCACTTTTTATCATTATTCAGCATGTGCATTTGGAGACTGTCCATCTGCACCAAGTAAAGGTCACATATTTCTATAAGCAAATCATAGCATAAAATGTTTTCCTTTGTCTGACATCAGAGAATTTTGCTC
This sequence comes from Clamator glandarius, assembly GCA_033459285.1. Classification (NCBI taxonomy): domain Eukaryota; kingdom Metazoa; phylum Chordata; class Aves; order Cuculiformes; family Cuculidae; genus Clamator; species Clamator glandarius. Next base: position 1,857,394 of record JAUNZM010000393.1, on the reverse strand, counting down.
CTCAGCTTTGAAGTAACTTCTAACTACACAAGCAAACACTCAAAAAAACTCAATAGCTTGATTTTTTTTCAAGGAACTTATCCCTAAAGCCATATGACAACATCTGCAAAAATTATTAATACAATAAAGAACATGATTTTCAATACCTGGAAGTCAGAAAACATCAGAGAAGGTCAAATGTTATCAACCAAAGGAGAAAAGTTTGCACTGAAGAAGGTAGTAGACACCACCTGTACTTGCACCTGAAGTCCTTAAACAATCTTTGACAGCCAATAGTCCAGTTAAAATATCTGAAGGCAGTCCTGGAGTCCAGTAGAAACTGGAGAGTTTAAAAGAGAGTTGAAGGAGAGCTGTGTGGTTTTGGGCACACGAGAAGTTTTGAGTTTCTGTTTCAAAACCCCAGCTATGACATGCAGTATTGAAAATGTAAAGCTTCTTTAATGTGAAAGGATAGAGGCATGTCTTGAATTCATTTCACAACCTAGCTCTTTTCAAAAACAACTGACCAGCTGATACTATCCATTTTCTCAAATACAGCTTTTGAATCCACCAAAGATGCTAAGAATTACTCAATTGTTTGGCTAAAACAGAGAAAACATTTATTTTTTAAATACGAAGACTTAGGAATTAAAGATTAATTCCACAGACTCACTGCATGTAACAAGTTGCTTGTGTTTCACGAAAGCTTGTGACTTTCACCTAGAAGATGTTAAGAATGGAAATATAGATTGGATCTTTCCTTCAAATAAAAGCCTGAAAAGCAAGTAGCTCCTTCCTTAAAGGCCAAAGGACACACACAAAAAAATTCTTTGACTAGTCCTCTGACATATAGTCAGATAAACTACACATCACATACTGTGGAGACTTCTAATGTGATTTCTCAGAGAAGTATATCAAAATATAATTTGGAGAATTATGACTAATGCAACTAAGTAACTATGTTAAGAATGTCCATCTGAATCTCATAATGATTTTCAGAATACAGCCCTAATTCAGATTAAGACTACAGTAGGTAATTCACAAATCACAAGTTTATTTTAATCTAGGACAACTTTAAGAGAAATTGTCACCAGAACTGTACAAGTCACAATTTTTAAAAGTATACTTTTGACTAACTACTCACATACACAATTATAGGATCATTCTCTCCCAACTGCCCCACCAAGGGCTGTGTGTTTGTTAAGTGGACAAAACTCCTTACTAAAAGACAAGTACAAGCTACTCCCACTGAGCCCTTCAAGGTCTTCTTCTAATTTGCTCCTCAACTCACTTTTTATTGGCCTGTACTTTACAGAAGTTTCAAAATTGACTAGAAACTTTGAAATGTGAAATAAATGTAAGTCTGATTAAAAGAGTGAGATGAGGATGAGACTCCCTGCATGCTGATGGCAGTGCAGTGGAAAAATCTCACATTCTATTCCACCTGGGGATAAGAAGGGATAAAATGAAGAACTTATCTAGGCTCCTCCAGTTAGTTCCTTGGCCTCAGTACAAAAGGAAATAATGAACCCCTTAAACAGCGCCGTCCTTCATCTTGAATTGTGTGCAAGTTGACAAACTCACCGTCAATGACACCAGACTGCTGACAGATACTAAAGAAGAATAAGCAAATGTGAAAACTAAGACTGTCAGCAGCTCTTGTCCATTATTTTCAGAAAAAATCACTGAGCAACAAGACTGGGGAAGGCTTCATGCCACAGTCAACTCAGAATGCAAGAAACAAGTTGTGTGTGAGGTTGGATAAACCGCTGACTAAATCAGAATCTCTTTCAAGGTTTTTTAAATTACTAAGCAAGAAATTAAGCACATAGAAGTTATGTTGATCTTTGCTTCCTGCTTTGGAAGAAGATGTAGTTGCTCTGAAATAAGTTTTTAAAAAAATAAATACAAATGCTAGCTTCAATCAGGAAGCGCTGGAAATCTTACAATAAACTTTGATCCTTTTAACTTAGCGAGCTTTACAATGAGGCCATGTATGTTCAACCTTTTCAGGTTAGCTTAACCTTTGAGGTTAATTTGAAGATCATGGGGGATTTCGTTAAACACTACATACATACACACACAGTAAAAGGAAGTAGTGCAGGCCATTTATTTTAAGCATGACTTCAGCACAGCTAAACAGATTGCAACAGCACCTGAGATTGGAAACTTCTTGAAAAAAACAATGACAAGGTAATGGGAGTAAATAAAGTTACATCCTGGCTCCAGGACTGGTTCTGCCCAGAGAGTAAATAACTTCTTGTTGGCACTTCTCCATATGGAAAAGCAAAAACATGCTATGAAAACAGCAAATCATTTTTACTCTAAACTATGGAAGTAAAGTTCCTTTGCTTATTCATCAGGGAAGCTGTAAGTTCTTTTTTTTCACTATTGTATTTTTTTTCCAATGTCCTTTCTTTGTAAAGGCATATATTCTTCAGCAGCCATGAAAGCAGGAAAAATTGCTGCAATGCAAATTATTTCATGCTTTCTTAGTGCAATCCTACTTATGATACTGCATAAAATAATTTGTTTCCATTTCTATTTCCTTTTCCTATTAACACTTTCGTAGCTTCATGCAATTCATATTATCTTCTGTATTCTTACTATCTTACATGTATTCTTCAAGTGCAATATTTAATAATAAATTCATCTTCAAGCAAGACAAAACTCATTGCATACTATGGCATTAACTGTACTGCTTCTAACTAAAAGGGCTTTTAAAATAGAAGGAATGCTTAGGAAGTCATTCTTCTCCATTTCAAGACTCGCGGGCACAGTCAAATTTTGTTTTCTCAGGATTCATTTTACAGGTATTGATGTAACACAATTATTTTTGATCTTTTCTTCTCCAGCTATATGAGTAACCCTTAACATAGCACAACAATAACCCTTAGAAAAGGTCTGTTATTTGTGAAAAGACTCATAGTTTAAATCTTAGCAAACGGGGACAAATTAAAAATCATAGGCGGAGTTCGAGGAGGTTTGAGGGGCAAGGGAACAGGCTCAAGTAGTTCAGAGTCAGTGGATCTACTGGAACAGGAGACTAGAGGCAACATTTTGTACTGCATTTAATTCTGTATGTGTGTCTGTCTCTCTAATTTGAAAGATTCTTAAAAGCTCTTGTTTTCTTGGAGGAATCATCATCCAGGGGAATAAAAGTGGTGGCCTGTACATCAGTATCCCAGAGCTTGCATAGTCCTTCATTACAATGCACACAGCTGGAGAAATAACTATTTTTCCCCAAAATCGAGGAAGACATCAAAAGTTTTAAAGCATTAACTTTTATAACACTGTAATTTAGAATATTATAATTTTATGTTGTTTAAAAAATATTCAAATCACATTTAACACAAGAAATGGGAAAAAATAAGCAATTTCAGAGACCTCATGTGGGACAACTCTCAAGTATCTGCTGATAATATAATATATTTTAGATATTCCTACCTTCTATCACAACATGTAACTTAATGTGATGGTAAAATACATCCCTCAAATCATGTGTTTCCTTCACTTTTACTTTTTAAACTAATGAATAAAAAAAATTAAAAACCCCAAAACCTAAATTAAATATTTTCAAAAAAAAACGCAGTTAAAAAAGGAGTATAGAGTTCCTCAGTTCTATAGGACAAGTCAATGCATATACCTAAGTGAAGGAGGAAAAACGTAATTTGCCAGTGTTGCTGGATGGGTATCTCTGAACAGCAAAAATCTTTTCATCAGAAAACATATAGTGAACACATTGGATCAGCAGAAACTGCCCTATAAAACTGTGTGATGATGTTCTGAAACTGACTTCTAAGGCAAGAAACAGCTCATTTTTGCTGGACTTACTGCCTGGGAATATTTCTAACAGCTGTGACTTTTTGCTGATGTGCTCACTTTTCACTGAGTAACTTGGCTGAACCCAATAAATCATTTAATTTAAGCACATTGCAGATATTAAATGGTAACAAGTTGGGAGTGGAGATGCTATCTGAGAGGAAAGTTAGTTCTATAACAACCTTATTTGAAAATTTAGATCCTAAAATATCTATTATTTTACTTCCACCTGAAAAGGGTATTTCAAATAAAACCTAAAGAACACCATTCAGATTCTTGCAACAATGTGCATTCTCTGACAGAGCATATTTTCAAGAATCATTGAGCTAGTAAAATTTCTAGCAGTAGTACTCTTGAAATGCATGCGGTTTTGGCACACCTAAAACATGAAGTTCAAAATGCTTCCAAGAACTCAGTCCCAAGCCACACACCCTACACAACCCTGACTTAGCAGACTGCACATTTACAAGATCTAGAAAGTATTATAAAGTTAAGCCAACTTACCCTGTGCCACAAAATCCAGCCATGAACACCATTCTGAGAAAAAATAATAGCTCTTCATTTCTGCCACAGAAATTCCTCTCTGATTCATTGTCAGAGAATAAAAATACCCAGTTTCTCTGCTCAGAACAAACTATCCAGAGAGGGTAAAAGCTTTCATATAATTGAACTTTGTTCCATAAATGCAACAGGTGGCACAAGATGACTTTACAAATATGTTTTCTTCCAGTAATGCCACTGTTCTTGTAATTATGTCTTTAATTATAGTGTTCTCCCCACCCTGAATATTTACAGACTGCTGATATACCCAGTGTCTGATACAGTACATCTAAGCTATAATCTGAAGCCCTAAGCATATTCTCACTCATGCCAGCTTCTAAGAAGGCAAAACAAAACTGTTCTTCTCTCAGATATTCACAACACTATCTGGAACTAAATTGCTTACTCACAGGTTTACTATTTGGGTGCAGTTTATCACCTCTGCTATAGATTCACACCCAACTCCAACTTTCTGCTGGAAAACATGTAAGGGCATTTCCAGTGGGACAGGTAATGTAAGTCTCAAGCATGGAAATCCAAATCTCAAATAAATGCCTTTTCAACATGTTTATCAAGCCCGCAAAGAAAGGTGTGAAACCAGCAACAGTAAACACAGCCTCACACGCCTGGACCTCTCCAGCATGGGGACTAACAGTAACAGAGTTGTAGTGGCAGACTTTAACATTGACCAGAAATCTGTGTTTACAACAGGCTCCTGGCAGGCTTTGGCTATGTTAAAGCTTTCAGTGTATCTGCTGTATTCATATATTCAGTCTGACATATCCTGCATCTGTGCATTTTGCTATCCTGCCTATAAGCTAACACTCTCTCCCCATCCAAGAATGCCAAATATCCAACAGAAATACTCATACAAATTGAGCAGAAGATGTACCACAGCTCTACCTCCTCAGCTGACACAGAAGATGCAAGAGTGCACTTTCTCTGTCTGTGGTGGATTACCCAGGCTGTGGATTAACCAAGATTCATCTGACACTTTCACTACAGAAGTCTATTAGTATTAGATGCCCACATAACAGTGCTCCCTCACCATACCTTGTTGCAGAACTCCATTGGATTGGGAGGACGCTGGGACACAGACAGTCTCCTCATCTATGCATTCATTACATGCCTAGAGCATACACACAAAAGCAAACAGCCTCAGAGCTTCAGTCATCTTGATCAGAAAACCAACCTGAATCCAACGTGAAGAGATGCAGACTACACGATGTCTCCACAGATACTCCCTGTCCATACTAAGCGCAGCACAGCCTGACAACAGATGTCTCTGGAGTCTCCACTTGCCAAACTTGTTTTACAGCTCTCAGTGCAAGCTGACCTACTGTTCCTGTTTGCTTAGAGAAAGCAACAAGAGGGAGAATCTCAAAGTATGGTCTGAGCTCCATGCCAGGAAGCCCACACAAAGTGCCACATCTGATCAGCACCCTGGAAAATTTTCACTGCTGATGGGAGACAGGTGAATAGGACACAGAAGACTGCTTGAAGACATGGCTTTCCAGGGCAGAAATTCTTCACAAACTGTACAATTGCCGTCCCATCTGCTTGCAGTTGGAGATGCCGACGCACAGAGAAGATATATGGTTAGGGATGGATGCAGAAAGCACGATGCTGTCTCATACAAGTCTGGTTGTATCAGCCTGGGCTCTGCTTGGACACACTGGGGTTGCACGTGGCACCTGTTCCCAAACCTGTGCATTCCCGAGACCAACTGTCCCCAGAGCTGGGGCTCAACCAGGGTGGGAGATAAAGGCAACACGGCCTCCCTGGGTAAAAGACAACTGCAGAGAGCAGTGCGATGAGGATTAGGTCAAGGAGGACAGAGCCAGCTGTCCACTTTGTTAAAATGAAAATAAAACAGAGACAGAATTGATGAAGCATGAAGAATGTGGAAGCCAGCCCAGTTTCACTTATTAGGCTAAGTAAGGTAATGTAAAATCAATACATGAAATAGAACATTTATTGTTCATGTAAAGGTTTCTATATTCTCTATGAAAGATTCTAAAATGCAGGAAAAGGGTGAGGTGACAGCAAGCAAACCTGCTCTCAGCAGTTTCCAGAGATGCTAATAAAGAAAGAACAGGGCAGAGTGGCTTAATTTTGTCACAAGGAGAAGAAAGATGCATACATCATCGGATTCAAAGCACATTTACTTTGGAAATATATGCTTGCCAAAATTGTAATTTCACCCCGCACAGCTACAGGATAGAAATGTTCCAGGCTGCAGTACTTCTCCCTTTCCACCATCGTAAACCCTTGATCCACCTTCTGTCTAATATTTGGTCTGGAAGGGACACTGAATGGCAATTGAGATCTACCACCAGGAAGGTGGGAAAACTCTTATCAGTCCAAAAGGCCATAAAATGGCTTCGAACAAAACAATGGAATATTTCTTACTGGATATATAAGGTTAACATTAGAAGCATATAACTGCCCTCCTACTGTCAATATAAAGCAGGTAACAGGAAGGAAAGGAAACAGAATTTTGCATACTTGAAGACTTCAAACAGAAAAGGCTGCAACACAATCAAAAGGATCTCAGGAATAATAATAAAGACGGGTGGGAGAGAAGACAGACAGCTTCCTAAAGAAACATACAGTATTCTGACTGTACATACCTATATATAGTAAAAGGAACCTGTAAGAAAGAGAGGATCATATAGCATTACAAGATTTATGTTAAGGATCTACATTTGAAGGGAATTAGGCTAAAATGAAGAAAACTATGTTAAAATGTGTTCAATACACGTGTTCAATTTTGTCCAATGCAGTCAAGGTTTTGACTATACATGGAATTAGTTCCAATCCATTCATGAATGGCCAGTAGGTGCCTGCAACTCAGAAGTACATAGATGTTATAAAATAATTGGTGCGAGCAGTAACTTTTATGTCCACACTTCACTTGACTGCAGTGTGATTACTACCCATTGATGGCTGAATCCTAAAGGAACGTAAGACTGAAATTTGAGGAGGCCTTGTTTTGCTTTGGTTTGTAAGACTGCATCCCTTGTGTTTTAAAATACAACTAAATTTTTCCTGACTTTACTGTGATTACCAGCAATTAACATAAAAACTTTTCCTAGACTGAGCTGAATGGAACTCATTTTTAAATCCTGATAATTTATTAGCTAGCATACCTAAAGGTACCACACCTTGGCTTCATGGATGCCCAGAACTGTTAAGTTAGGAAAGGTGAGATCTTTAAATTTCAGAAGTTATGACAAAAGGTTACCTTACAATTTTCATTCAAAACAAAATAAATGGCAGAAAACTCAGGGAGGACAGTACAAAAGAAGGCAAATGAAACCACTGGGAAGACATTTTTATCTTCCTATTTTTTTACCAAGGGTAAATGTTGACATTTAAAGAAAGGAATACCGAAAGGCCTTGACAATTTTATGTTTTCCTATAAGGGCAGATTACCTTATGTTGATTTCAATTTCACATGCTCCAAAATAATTTTAAAAGCAACAAAAAAGTAGTCCTCTTTTAAATAATAATAGGTCACTGTGCATATACAACCAAGAAAAAATTAATTAATTATTGAAAAAACTGATTCAGCTTGTCTCAGCCAGTCAAGGCTAACCTGTTTCACGAAAAAAGCCGTAACAAAATGTAGCTTTACTAAACACAAAGATTATATAATTATCAGTCGCAACAGCATATTATTACACTACATACCATATGAAACAGACTTTGAGATTGAATAAATGGCTGCAAGTACTAAATTTAGTACATTATACTTATGGATCAGAGGCTTCCTGTTTTTTTTAAACACAGTTAAAAATATTTTTTGTGTGTAATTAGTTATATTTTTAAAGAGCAGAGCATTCAGTGAAGTTCTTCTAGAGTATTGAAGTGGGAGCTTGTGTAAAACATTCAGATCTGTGTCTGTTAGAAACTATCATACACCTGGAACTGTAAGGAAAAATGAGGTGTCACATTTTTCTCCAGAAAGTACCGGTGACAGAAAGTAATGCCTATGTATTAGCAATATCTAATATTCACAGGTGTGTATTTTTTAACTATAACAGTTGATAGATCACTATATGAGTGTGCTTTGAGAAAAAATACTACGTCCTGCAAGGATGAACAGGATTAAGAAAGGCAGTAATGCTGATACCAGGCTACTTACTGCTCATATTCACCTCACATGCTGCTTCATCTTACGCGCACACATTCTATGTAGATATAAATCATAGTATAGGATCACGTATACATTCACCTCACCAGAGCATATTTGGCGTGGATTATTCCGTGAGTGCCGTCTGCCATGCAGGATTTGGATGAACCTTGGCAGGATCCTAAAATGACTTTCATGTCCTTCCCTTAAAATGCGACGTTGAGACATGGATGCGTATTCCTGTATCTTCACCAAATTATTCATCAAAAGAAATATAAAAATCAGCTTTCCAGAATTACACTCTCCTAACACACTGAAAGATACTCTGATTTTGTTTTTAAATGTCAATGGAACATAAAATTTCTTTGTCAAATTCAAATGCTACCAAAAAAGATTTAAAAAAGACACAGATTTAAAGAGCTGGAAATGGGTACAGTTTGGTTATTAGTATCGTATGTGCTTTTCTTCAGAAATCAATACCTGGTTATACTATGAAGAAAGAAAGAAAAAAAAGTTGTACTCAATGGATTGCAAATGCCAAGACAGTTTCTGCACGAAGTTGCAAGGCCCTCTCAGTTCCTAGCATGCTGCACCCAGGAGCCAGGACATCGTGCTACAGTTTTCAGTCTGTTTGCAGCGTGTGAGTACAGGAGGCACAGCTTCTCACGAAAACAGGTCAGACTAGCAGATAAAATTTTCCAGATAAAGTGAGAAACAGATTGTTTTTCACTCCGTCATCTAAAATAATGGTAGCTGAACTAACAGCCCTGTGCTGTTTCTGATGAATAAAAGTCCCCACAAAGCATCCGGCTTCTTAGTGCACTCCAGCCCCATACAACAATCCAAAGCTCATCCCAAGTAGCTGGTACTGTCGTCTCCGTCTTCACATCCTTCGCCTTTGTGTGAGGGATGTTCAGTTGTTGCAGAGAGACATCCAAAGTTTCTCCTGAAGAAGGACAAATTGGAAGCCTTTTTTATAACTTCACAGTCTTACCCGTAAGTTCACAACTCAATACTGGGAGGGCAGAAATCTCATGCTGACACTTGCTGCATTACCTGCTTCTGTGTCTGGAGCATTCTATATTTCTCAGGGGCCAGCAAATTAAAAGAAAACTCTGTTGTCAGTACAATGTTGTCAATTAGAAACTCCTCTTCAGTTCGCTTCCCTAAGTCAGATTCTCACCATGAAGCCATCTCCTTTTCCTCCCGCTGAATTTGCATAGAAGTGAGGACCAAGTTCCTCAAAGGCAAAACTCCTTTCCAGAATATGCAAGCAGAGAGGTCTTACAAGAAAAACCTGAATCTTCCTGGGAGTTAACAAACAGCTAATAGGAAGGAAGGGCGGGGAAATGAATCCCAGGCTTACTTAAAACATATCAGGAAACCATACACTGTCTGTTCCCCCTGTCTCTTTCAGTGCAGGAGAGAGGAAATTGATAATGCTGCTTTACTTGGCAGTCAACATTTTCCTCTCAATTCTGTTTAACTATGTCCTGTATGGCTACAGATCCACCACAACCCCAATATATAACATCGAACTGCAGAAGTACATGTTTTGAAACATGGTGCACCAATTATCAATACACTGAAAGCAAATTAAAACAGGTAACTTTTAGTTAAGTAACATTGAAGTAAATATTAACTAACTTATTACAAAATACTAGCTTGAATATACCTTGCTAACAGAGGAGAATCATTACAGTATTAGCTGGAAAATATGTGACATGAAATCACAGGCAAATGTGACAATCTTGCAATGTGATGATCACAAAAGGTATAAAAATAAATATGAACTGATGCATGTCATGCAAATATCACTTGTTTTCCAAATCGGTTATACTTAGCAAATGGACCACTGCATACTGCATCAGTGCTGCTCAACCTGATAAAAAAAGGCCTACCAAGCTTAAAGAAGGAAGGAAGGGAACAGATTAGTGGTGGAAAATCACTATGCTACACACTGCCACTGTACTATATAGTCAGTGTTCAAACAAAAGAGGAACTCAAATAAGGCATAGCATCCATATTAGACAAAATTCCACATTTTCTTGTGCTGCCCTTCACTGGAGGGGCACAAAGCAGAGGTTCTGCTCAGAAATAGTGGAAGCGTAACATCTGCAGAGACAAGACTGCAATTTGCTGCTTGCTGCTGAGTTTCCAGGTGGAGGCTCCAAATGTGACCTGGAGATGCCTATGGCAGATTGGCATCCGTCAGGGCTTTCCTCCTGCCTGGTAGGCTACTGCTTGTTTGGGACACATGAGCCTCATGACCAAAGCACCTGGTCTGATAATCAAGTGGAACGACAATGAAACTAAACGTCTTCTTCCAATCGATGAGCCAACAGTGACTCTTTGTCCCAGTGATGTTTTGAGTGAGCTGCTGCACTAGTGGCACCACACTACTGGCACACAGTGGACATCTCACCACCAATTTATGCAGAGGATTATTACAAAGAGGCAAAAGGGCGTTCTCCTTGCTTTCTTCATATATCAAATGCACAGAGAAGACTGATGACTTGAGTTGTAAACTACACACAGTCCTACTGAAAGCTAGCCATTAGCTACATCCCTGTCCACAAAACAAGCTTTTAATCTTCTTCTGAGCACTCAGATTTGTGCCTAGAAGCAACGAAATTAATCACAACAATGGTTATGGTGGTGTGCAATCAGAAGGAAACAGATGGTGTAACGCAGTGCTTTCCAAACAGCAGCAGCCTGTATCTCCAGGAAAATAATGTGAATATTTTCCCTTGCTGTTGGCATTACTATAACAAACGCTCCTATTAGAAGGATTTCTTCTCTACTTTGTATGGCATCATCAGACTACACAGCAGTTTAAAGACAGTAACATTCTTTGAGTGTTAGTTGGCAAAACCAACTAGATAGATTGCATCTATCTCTCCTTTCATGTCACATAAACAGTAACATTCAATGGGTAACACATCCACAATTATCTTTAAATGACTATGAACAGCCTGAAGGAAACAACAAAATTGTGGCAATGAAATAGGGCTGATTTTTCCTCATGCTTAATGTCAGCACTTAATTTCCAGGTCTGTTTCTGACTGCAAGCATAGCATTGCACATTGACAACAAAAGCAGCCATATTAACTTAGTCTGGGGAATCTCACAATATTTAAGTACAATAATTTCAAGTTCTATTGGGAATCATTAAATTAAGCTGTCTTCACTTTCACCACTACTGGGTGTTCTCATCTTTCCTTTATTCTTTTTGTTTGTATAGGAACCCTATCTTTACAGTACATCTCAAATGTCCTACTGTGATTTTTTTCTCCAAACCCTAGCAATTATTTATAAGCCCTTTCTTATATCCTCACATTCAATGTGGTGCTGAAATGTTTACCCTATAGGACCATGTATCCCTCCTAACTGTACAGTACAAGAGGCTGTGGTAGCAGAAACAACATTGTTCTAGTGCTTCTCCTGTATTTCTTCCGCTCCTTAAAACAAGTTTATCATCATATTTGCTAGAATGCCACTGCCACTAGCATTACCATTTCTCTCTGTTGTAGATCTCATTATTCAGGGAAAAGACTGCATCCCAAGGACAAGAAAACATGGCATCTCTCATGCCCGTCACTTAAGATCCTACCATGTGCACACTGCACTGAATTCCACCTGTGAGATCTGTATCTACTGCTTTTCCTGCCTTTTCTCCTGAAGCCCCTGAAGGGAGGACCTTCTGCAGAGAAACTTCAGAATCAGAAGTGCCATCATATCCCCAGTGGAAATCCAGAGGACTGACTGTAAGAGAGATGTCGCATGGGAAATATAAAAGGCCATAAAAATTAGATGGGGAATTACATCTAACACACATGGAAAGCTCAGAAATTACTGTTATTCGAAATATTTGCTAAAAAACAATTATAAGGGTACATATAAGCTAAATCTCATAGTCTTTTAAAAAGGACGTAAGTGCCATGTGTATCTCTCAGCATCAGCATATTTGCAATAATAGGGGCAATGAAATGAGGGAAATAAAAGTGAAATGTTGTTTAGATTTTTCTGTTTAAAGAATGCTTCATCAGCTATCTCTGCACACCTATTTATTTTGTTGAGAACAGTCGTACAAACAGAAGGCGAATTGGACTCACACTACTTCCTTATTGAACAAAATTATTATTTTGCATACGTTAAAAATATAACATACAAGCTACTTCTAATCTGCAATATAATCTGTTTTACAGACCTTAACACCCATTTATTGTAACAAGGGAGGACTGACTGCTGTAATGCTTAGTACTGAGCTTTCTTATAACCATACATAAATGATGAATTATTACAAGTATTTTGCTTATGTTGATTTTTTAAATTAAAAACAAGTTGACAAAAAAGAATCCATGCCAGAGGCTAGTCACTAGGCTAAAAAAAAAGCCAGCTTGAGGCCAATTTTAAATTAAAAAGAAAGCGTAGCTGAGATGTTAACAATACAGAACTTGATATTTTTGCATCCACAAATTTGCAAGACCCTTGCAGTGGGAAAATACTCACTGAAAACCTGCCTGAAAATCCTGAGAAATAAATCATTATTTCACAATGCCAAGTAGATTGACAGATAAGAAAAGAATTAATCTTCCTTCTTCAGTGTGGATGAGATGGCTAAAAAGTTTGGGTACATCTGTTGCAAATATTATTTTTAGACTTGTTAGAATTGGATAGGTGTGGTCTTATTTTACTTTTAGGCTCCTCTCTCAGATAATTCCATCTAACAAAAAGTTTAGAAAGGGCTTCCATAGTGTAATCTAGAAAAACTGTGACTGAAATTACATTTAATAAAATACTATGACATATAAGAAGGAGATGGAGTGGGGAGAAACCTCAGCAATAAAGATGGAGTTATATCCTGGCAAAAGCTATTACAAATAAACTCAGTATCTCCCAAAAACATAGACAGTGTAAACTTTCTCAATATTTTGATACTAATTTATTAAAGGTTAGGAGTTAAAAGAATTATTTGGTTTAATGAGAAATCTACACAGAAAGCCTGAATTGCATTACAAGAGCGAATTAGGTTAGTTGTTCAAGCTTAATCCTAACTGGATGTATCTGCTCAGAGACAAATAACGATCGTAATAAGCATCAGTTGAATATAAGAAGATCAGGACTAAGATAAATAGAGAGCTTGCATTCTATTTATACTTGCACATTATGCTGCTGAACCACAGCTGCCAGTCTTTCTTTAAAGCAATCTCTCTCTCAAAAAAAAAATTAAAAATTGAAGTATTACCATATAAAACAAATCTTAAAACACACAGCATTTCATAAATTAATTTTACAATAAGAAACAAGTAAACCATGCTAGATATAAAATTAGGGGTTCAGTATTCTGGAAGTGTTAATATTTACTTGTCAAGATAACAAAAATATTTTAAAGCCTAACATCTGTCCCTCTAATTTAAGTAATCTCATACTGCATATCTGAATTTCCTGAGAGTTAGCAATGAATTTGACCCATCTCCAAAAGAACAAGTTCCTCCACCTTTAGCAATAGAAAATACTCAGAAAATCACAGCAGACCAGACAAATAACTAAAAGAAAACAGTTCTTCATGACTAGCTGAGCAAAGTGAGGTTTAACATCTAACAACACAGCACTTTTAGTTTGTCCTTTCATGTAAGTTCTTTAACTTCTGAAAGCAACTAGCAATCAGTTTCAGAACTTCAGAGATGTTCTAGGAAGGAGAACAGAAACTGCACTTAAAGCTGGTGAAAACCAGGAAGGCAGAACACAGGAAAAGCCTGATCAGCATCTGCTGCCAATCCAAAGCTTGGGGTAAAGGCTACTGGAATATTGGGGCTAATTAAGCAACTACCACCAGCAGCTCACTCATTTACTTAAATCTTATTATGTAAAACAACTCGGCAAATGACAATCACCAGTTGAGATTGAGCAGATTTGTCAGAGGTACGAGGCGCACCTTTTTGGTCGAAAGTGAAAGTATGTGAAGAACAGGAATCTTTTTCAGATTACGAAGCTCCTGAAAATTACTTTGGTCCTATGCTTGATACAGGCATACACTCAACTGTGCTGTCTCAGCTCCATGCTCAGTGCCCAACTGCTGCTGCTGTGAACACAATACAAGGGAGGAAGGTGACCACGGCAGCTGGGGTTGTTTAGCCTGGAGAAGAGGAGGCTGAGAGGAGACCTCACTGCTCTCTACAACTACTTGAAAGGAGGATGAAGAGAAGAGGGTGCTGGCCTCTTCTCCCAAGTGACAGGGCACAGGACAAGAGGGAATGGCCTCAAGCTCCGCCAGGGGAGATTTAGGCTGGACATGAGGAAAAAAAATTCACAGGAAGGGTCATTGGGCACTGGCACAGGCTGCCCAGGGAGGTGGTTGAGTCACCTTCCACAGAGGTGTTTAAGGCACGGGTGGATGAGGTGCTAAGGTGCATGGTTTAGTGTTTGATAGGAATTGTTGGACTCGATGATCCGGTGGGTCTCTTCCAACCTGATTCTGTGGCAGGTGGTGGACTTCTAGAGAGGGGATTTTTGCAGCAAGAGGAGAAAGAAATGATGGGAGACCTTTGATGTCACTGCACAACTGTGCCTACACACCAGAGTCATGGCAAGGGGAAGCTGCTGACATAAATCAGATAAAGCAGAAAAAGCAGAGAAAAGAAGTGGCTTAAAATAGTTTTGCAAACATAGTTTTATGGATAATGTCCTGTAAAGATACTGCAGTTTCAGGCATGTTGACCATTCCCAGCACATACAGCTCAGGACACAGCAGTTGTTCCGATCTCATGCCAGCTACATCTATATAAATAATCATCAAACTAAGGAGTTATGGATTAGTAGTTGTCTTTATACACTTGAGTTATGCTAGTGGAAGCTTTGTTCAAAAATCATCTGAATCTAATATGTGTGTATATATGTGTATATACATATCTATACAAACACATGAATATATGAAAATGAATAATACATGCAGTCAACAACATTGACTGACTTATCAGAAAACATCTTTCTGCAGAATCATCTGGGAAAGAGAAAGCCAAAATTTTATGATGAAAGATCTTCTGCTGGAGTTTAGGAATACTTCAATTATGCTCAAAAGGCAGCTGTAGTTCAAATATTGTATCTTTTAATAACTACAGCAGGTGCACAGTACTTCCTCAGCAGTCTGAGTTCTTGCAGAAGTAGCCAAAGAGGGAAAAGGAGTTTGTATGCATTTACACGAGGGCCAGACACCACTGCATCCCTTAGCCAGGTCTGCCACGCTTGAGGTTAGTGATCAGCTCACTAATGCAGCCTGCACTTCTTTCATTTCTCTACATGAGACAGAGTGACCTCTTGCACAGCTTAGGAACATGTTTCTCACTTGTTCAGGAAGGTTGATTTTGCTGAGGTTCAGGACACTGCAAAACCTATGATTAGATGGGTGATTTTCAGCAGATCTTTTCCTGAAGACAGTACCTTTGACAATAACGAAGTGTGGAATATGGTATAGCTTGCTGCTGGATCTGTATATCTAGAAAGCTCCCAGCACTGGTGGGTCCTGGGTATCACTTACAGTGTCCTCAATAATCTAATATATACAGTGGGAAAGGACTGCTGTGCACCTACATAAACAGCGGATGTTGTCTTGCCGTGCTACCGCAGGCCAGAAGCACCTATTGAGCCTTTGGTCTCTGCTACCGTAATTTCCTTCCTCTGGAAAATGTTCTCTGTTGCCACACGCTTTGGACCCAAGAGATCCTATGCTCAGCTCTCACCTCATCCCTGTCAGGCTTTTTTTTCCACATTTCACAATCCTCCCTCTTCAGTCTTTCCATGAACGGGGCATTAATAAAGGGAAAGCATTTTCAGTTGAGTAGCTGCTTTGAAATCCTTCTGCATGCACTGTTACACTGATTACAAATTTATATGGCAATATCCACTCAGCACAGAAGAAACAGTGCTATTAATACTTCACAAAGCTGGTATGCAGCTGTAAGTAATACCTTTTAAGGACCTTTCAGGAATGCTGTAAATATCCCTAAGCTGCAAGAACCCAATACAGTTTTTCTCAGGCTACTATCAGGATGCAGCAGAGTAGATTTTCTACTGCGACTTTCTGAAATGACCACAGGGGTCCAAGAGTGATAAATCACTTAAGTGTTTGGAGAAGGAATGAGATTTTCATACTATTAATTACAACAAGGAATATATGAACTGGTAATTTCAATGATCGCTCATGCACACCTCCAGCACAATGGGATTTCCCCTGTGTACATACAAGCAGATGTAACTGAACTGGGATGAAGTGAGTTACTGGTGAAAAATGAGCCAGTTTACTGGACAGTCAAAGTTTTATTCTGTTCCTAGTTGGTATCTTCATTCTGTTTATCAGCAAGTCAGTTCAAACAGATATATTTTAATTATACAGTCATAATTAAAGACACTCAAGCAAATAAATCTAAACACACAGTGAGACAGAGACCAAAGGCCTTTATATCATCTGGAACTGCAAAAGACTAGGACAAGTCTTCATTTAAGTTTAAAAATGAAAAGCTCTTTGACAAGTAAGAATCAACAGACAATTTTCCTCTGAAAACATAAAGCAAATGCTGTATGCTCGGCAGTTACCATGGCTGTAATTCTTAGAAAGGCTGAGAAACTCATTCCATCTATAGCAACTTATCAGCAAGCACCATCGCTGATTACAGCAACAATCATGCGGGCACTTTGTTTGACCTGAATCTGTACTGCTCCCAGTAACCTCCCCCTCTTGGTTCTCTGGTGTAGGGATTTACATTTGTGCAGCTGCATGGTGAATTATACACAGATAGGTTTCAGATAGGACAAGCAGAACAGGAACATGATGTGGCTGGTTGAAGGAGTCAATAACTCTGGCACACAATGTGGCATGTGGAAAGCTGCTGAAATTATAAATACCAACGGACTTCCAGGTTGAGCATATTGTTTAGTGATTATTTCCTAAAATGGATACTGCAAGCTGTGTTTGTCCCTTTTGGATTCTTCAGCAAAGATCTTCACACGATTTAAAAAACCTACTGATTACTATTTATGGTTATATGCTGAAAGACCCAATAAAGGCACAGTGGGCAAATGCATTACTAGAGCTACGGTCTCCAGATGAATTATGACATCAAAACATGTTGAAAGACACTGAGGATTTTGTGAATTAAATACATGAAGGAGAAATAGGCAGTGATGAAATTATGGTTCTTCTTCACATAGTCTCACTGCATGAAAATGCTGAAGAAAATAACATTGCTATTATTGAAGCTACTAAGAAAGAAAAAGTCAAGACATTACATAAAAAATACTACACCTGAGTAAAAAATATTTTCCTGCATATTCCCTCATGTAAATAGAACCTACAAAGGGTACAAAATATGTATCCCCACAGCTGCAGAGCTGTACAGCCAAAGGTCAATTGCAGTCAGTAGCCCTTTTATCCCTCTCGGATTTTGGTCTCATTTGTTACATCTGGAATCACTGATCTCTTTTTTCCAGACAATCTAAATGATGCTTCTCACTTGTCAGTTAAATATAGCACCGTGCCAGCAGTTTTTATTTGCCCCCATACAGAAGAAATGTTGCACAGGCATGGTCTGCTGTCCATCAAAGATGTGTTTCTGAAAAGGAAGACACTAAAAATCATTACTGCCTTGCTTCACTCTTCATCCTTGACTCAATCAATCCCAGTTTGTCTGAAGAAGATGGTGATGACACTGAAAGGGCAACCATTAGGAAAGAGGCACCAAAAATGCTGACACTAAAAGACTGATACTGGGGACTTGGTCTCAGGGATGAAGCATTTGGGGTCTTTGAAGAGAATGATCTGCTCTAGAAAGCTGGTATCTCTTTCAGCTGACAGTTCTGATCCTGCTCTCCCCGCTCCATCCACCACGCCATATATACTGTCCCTTTGCATATAAACTGTGTGTATTTTATTCCCTGCACACATCCCATCCTCCCCACAGAAAAACTGCTTTGCCCTCCAAACAACCTCTGGTGTTTCACTGTGTGCCTGACACCAGCTAGCGCAGCGGGGTGGTCAACAATCAGCAGTGGAACTCCAAACGCAAGGATAGGCTCATCTCGGGAACCGGTTCTTTCATTGTGCAATGAAACATAAATCAGAGACCTGGTCATAGAAGCAATCCTTGCTTAGATTAGTGATGTGTAGAGCTCATACCACCAGGTGCCTATATTAGTAATCCACAGGTCTGCATCAGATATTTTTTTTTTGCACATTTAGATACAGGCAGTGCATCTGGAAAGCATCGCTCATATTGACCTTCCCTATCGAAAGTACATATGGTATTTCCAGATATATCCTTGGAGTCAGAAGCAGGTTGGAAAATGAAACAGAAAATGCACAAATGCTGTACTTGATGTTAAAGATGCACAATATTTACAAACATTTTAGAATTTCCCAGCTCCTCCAAAATCCAAACAAATCCAAATCAAACCAAAGTTATATCAGGGAAAAGGTTGTTACTGAGCCCAGACACTTTTCAGAACACAGGCTTAATTATAATTTACATAGCTCTTTATTAATGACTTATACCACACAAGCTTTTCTGCATCAAACTAGTGGCAAAGCACTCTGATTTGCAGCTAGATGCCTGGACTATGCTTCTGTCCTGGATACTAATAATATCTTATAATATTTCCCTATATACAGCCATTTAATTATCTTCAAGCACTTAAAATCAACCTGGTAAAACTACTACAATGTATAGTATATCAATATGGCAAAACAAACCAAAAACCAGTGAATAAAAGAAAAAACTGGCTATCATGAAAATTAACAAAACCAGATTGTCTTAAGTAGTAAGATCTAGAAGCCTTCATAAAGTCACTGTGGTTTTTTATCTACTGAAGTTATACTAGGAGTGAGCAGAATATTTTTTGCTCAAGAAATAAGATCTGCCACGATGGTGTTTGTGTGCTTTGCTGGAAGGATTTTAACCAGTGGGACAATTTTTAACATTGCGCAGTGCCAGCAAATGCTACCAGGCAGGCAATAGGTCCCATGTACCCTGCCCATGTACCCAAGGACACAGGGGATTCCTGGAACATCTCCATCCTGGAACTCAATTGAGCATGTCTATAGTAAGCATACTGGCTTTGAGCAAGTGGTTGGGTGAGATGACCCTGAAGAATTTCTTTCCAGTCTAAATTATTCTATGATCACCTTGCCCATTTAGCTCCCCTGCTGTTATCCAGCTGTGCTCACTACTTTGATTCCCACGGAGAAAAAGGGAACCATTTTCAGTGCTTAACTTGTATCCATTGTTTCAATTTCCCAATGAATAAATTTTTTAGCACAATTTTATCTTCCTCATTTTAGAGTTATGTGTAGAGGCCAAGTGGTAAAGTAAAATATTAAATTATTTAGAACTTGTACACACATGCAGGCAGATAAATGGTGTAGCATTATATATTTAACAGTTGCTAGCAAGTACAGAAAATATGATGGCATGATAGCCAAACTCCTTTGTCAAAGACAGAAAAGTGGTCTTCAAGTCTATGTTAATTCTTTTAGACATTAAAAAGAACCAAACCAAATGTATTTAAGGTAGATCTAAAGTCTACACAAACTTCAGTGTTACCAGAGTAAGCAGTTTCTGGCTGCAAAGGAAGGCATTAGGCTCCATTTCCATATTGGCAGAAATCTTCATGAAAGGCAATTAAAGCCCTGGTTCATGTTTTAGCAGGACAGAATTGAATAAACCACAAGTGTGCAGAACTTTGAAGTGCTGGCAGCACTTGAAAGTTTATCACAGGCTAGGAGAATATATTATAAATTAATTTGTTGATAGTGGATAGTGCTGTAGGGCAATGAACAGATCCTAAATCCTGAAGTTTCCAATTACCGGCTCTATTCAGTTGGCTCAAGTGCAGGATTATGTCATCTTACTTTGGTACTTGAGAAATAAAGAACTACAAAATAATATTAAACTGCTTAATGTTTATACCTTACAACTCCAAGGAATCTCTACACATGATGAAGACAAGTAAAGCAAACAGAATTCCACATAATTCAGCCTTTCTACGTGTACTTGCTGTCTTTACACATGCAGCTGAACAAACTTTCAAATAAAATTTAACCAGAAATAGGTTTTTAAAATGGAAATACTACAGAGCAACCATAATGCAGAACAAAATACTGCTGTACTCTTTTTTTTAACCCTATAACTTCACATTTTTCTTAAAAACTGATTTAAAAGATATTTCTTTCTTAACGTCCGCATATTTTACACAAAGACCTTCTGTTAAAATTCATCTGGCTATTAGACTCCTTCTTCCCCCAAATGCACACAGACTGACATAGTCATTAAAGGATTGGCTGAACAAGATCTGCTTTCTTTTTGGAAGGGGGCCCCTCTAACAAAGGACCTTGGAAAGTGGTCTTTACTGTCAGGCACTGGGTGATGCAATCTTTTACAGCAGCGAAGATTCAGGACACACTTCCTCTATATCCTGACAACTAGTCACATCTTATACACACTGTATTAGCATCCTCCAGTTTTAAGAAACTGTTGTTGATTTTAAGTTCAGCAGAAATCCCTCTAAGCACCTGATATAAGCTCAACTATACCCAGAAGGTATGGTTCAGTGTACGGCTGATTCATACTTCACTTGGAGTAGTTGTTTTACTGTAGTGTGTTAAAGAAAACAGACGAGCAACACTTGGCATCATTATGTTCATATTGTGTCCCTGAAGAAATGTTCCTAACCACACAAGTAGGGAAGAGGAGATACAAGGGGACAGAGAGCAGTGCACATGTGCTAGCAAGACATCATGATAAGAAGCAATCTAATTACAGCTTATTTTGACATTATCAGAATTGATTGTTCAGGAACACAAATTTTAATCAAGTGTAGTAAAGCACAACACCTTGGCAAGTCATCTACTCATACATGACCTTACAGACAACAATTATTGGCCTACAGAGCAAAAAAATGCAAGGTCCTAGAGGAGCAACCATTTGGCAGATGGACAAACCTAAATGTACCTTGTTTGCTTTCCAGAGTGCATCTTATGCTTCAAATCCATGATTTAAGGCACTTTTTCCAACTGAAAGAAGACACTTTAGAGCTTGAATCTGTCCTCATCAAACTGCAACACAACAGGAACTGACAGAATACACTGTGTAGGAAGGATGAAAGTACATGTCAGTCTAGAGAACAGAAGGCTCTGGGGAGACTTGTAGCAGCCCTGCAGTACCTAAAGGAGGCATACAGGAAAGATGGGGAGGAGCTCTTGGCCAGGGAGTGCAGCAATAGGATGAGGGGTAACAGTTTTAAACTGAAAGAGGGGAGATTTAGATTAGATATTAGGAAGAATTTTTTACTATTGGGGTGGTGAGACCCTGGAACAATTTGTCCAGAGAAGTCATGGATGCCCCATCCCTGGAGGTGTTCAGGACCAGGCTGGATGAGGCTTTCAGCAACGTGGTTCAAAGAAGGCATCCCTGCTCATGGTAGGGGGAGTTGGAACTAGATGATGTTTAAGGTCCCTTCCAACCCAAACCATGCTATGATTCTATGATTGTTTTTTTCCCATTAACTTTGCAAATACTACAAATAAATAAAAAAAGCTAATAACCAATAAACGTTCTCAGACAATTAAGATAAATAGTTTAACACTGCAAGATAAGTTTATTATGAGTATAGACTTCTAAATGGAAAAAGAAACACATAACAAGCATGTTTCATGGCAGGGCTAGCAAAACAGCATGCACCTGCCATGTAATTGGCCTTTTCTTGGTCAGAACAGGATAAACAGCAAACCTCAACAATATTTGTAGCTCTCAACAGATGGCTTGGAAAGAAATCAAAAAAGGCGTCTCAGAAAAAAAAATCAATTACTTCTAGTTCTCCTTATTGTTGTGGTTGATCACTCACAGATACTTAAAAGTTGTTGCTAATATAACATATTCTTTGTCTCTACTTTAGATTAAGCCATCGATTCTTTTCTCCCATTTAATTTTGTACTCAGCTATGGCAAAACTGTAAATTTCAACTGGTAATATTCACTGAAGCACAAAGGAGAAGCAGCTTACTGGTTCACTAAAGTAACAAAATGTTAAACTAAAAGTAACACTTTTAGACACCATCTGTACACTCAGCTCTCAGCCTTATGACTTCCTAGATCACCATCTTATTACAAGTTTCCTCAGACACAGTACAAAGTCAAGATGGAAAGGGAAACACAAAGTCTAAGTCAGTTCCACTGCACCTTGTTTGTTTACCTGTGAGTTAAAAATCTGGTACCTGAAGAAATTCCAGTATGTATTTATACATACTAGAAATCTGAATTTCCCTGTAATTTCTTACTATACAGTTTTCATCTTCAAAGCCTGCTGAAAAATATTGCTTGAGGCATCATGTATTGGTTTAAGAGGCATGAAGAATTCTGCAAAAGAGTTTGGATAACTACTACAATATAAAATATAATTATTGCTACATTTTACAGCAATGAAATTAAATTCTGTGTAAAAACAAACCATGCAAGGGTATCACAACCTGAAGTGCAGCAGTCTTCAGGTACAGGCAGGGGAAAGAAGGAACAGAAATGTCATGCTTCTAAATCATGCAACACAGAAGAGTCTGATACTACACTCACTGAAATGAACCCCAAGATAATTGGTGAGCTCAAAATTAATTTACTCGAACCCTGAGAGAGGCATGCATCAACAATTCAAAACTCTCAGTATAGAAACTGTGATTAATGGGCAGTGGATCCATGCAGAACTGCAGAAATCAAGCACCCACAGTACTGTCACAAACACATCAGGAAGCATCTTTCTGCTTCGCCAGACAACAAACCAACAGCCACAATGTTGTACCACAAAATACCCATTTCAGATTTGAGGTTAATCAAGACAATAAAGCTTCTAAAGCAATGACTATATTTAGTAACCCAGGAAACACAGATTATGGGAGATGGTTACAAAGACCATGAGTTTCACCATTTCTCCTCTGGATTAACTGCAGAGCACCAGCAAAGGGACAATCCTAACCTACTCCTGTTCCTCCAGTGCCACAGCCACCTGTTCCCACTGCTGGCCAGGTAGCAGCTCAGATGACCACAGGGTGAGACAGGGCAGCCTACAGTAAGCACAATTCTTTCCCCTCAATAGAAAAAAAACCCGCAATCTTCTGTTGAATCAGCAAACTGAAGTAGTTCAATGGTTCAGACAATTGCCAGGTACCCGTCTCTTGCCTGATGCAAGAGAAACTGTGGGAAGCCAAAGGTAAGGGAGAAAAAAAATAGTACCGACTCTTTGGCAGCTAGGTTTCATCAGATGGCAATGTGGCCTAAAAATTAATTTTAACTTTAGCCAGGGTGATCAAGAGTGATTTATATCCACGGATGGCTCCCAGGATGGAGACATAGCAGCCCCTTCCAGACACAGTTCAGAGGAGTTGACTCCTGCACTGATGTGGGTGTTCAGAGAACACTGTTACTTTCCACTCACTGTAGAAGGCAGCTCAGATCATCCTTACTAGGCTAAAATTGGCCTGGGTGAATATGTGGCTATAGTAAAATGCCTTACAAAACAATTTTCTCTATCTAGGTATCTGAATTCCTGAATTAAATATAAGTAGGAAATGATGTGCTTCTGGAAGCATCTTTTCTCTACAGTGCAAGCAGTCAGAGTGTTAACTAGTGCTTTGGCACTAAGCTCCTTCCACACCTCTGTCATCTTATCTAGAGGTAGGCTGGGAGGTATTTCATAATAAATCCAAATAGGTCATAAGGGCAAGACTTCCAAAAGAACAAACGTCATCTGCACAAAGCCAAATGAGACCCTAATTTTCTGATTTTCCAATATTCATAATCAAATACAGAGTGATATTACACTTGTGCTCATGAAAAAGTACACCCAATTCTGATATAATTCTCTTAAGAAAGTTAAAAGTTGAATTTAAGTGATTAATTGTTCTTGCTGAGGCAACTCATAGCCAGATAAAGCAAGTACAAATTATTTGACAACAGGCTAAAAAGAATACATAGTCTCTAATTACAAAATGGAGCTGATTCTTCATGGGGCATAACCTTCCAAGGTGAACAACTTTTGAACTGGACAGTAGTAGGTAATTATTTCAACATGCAAGCAGCATCATTACCTCCTCAAGTATGCTATAGTTTGCTTTTCAGTCATGCATCCTATGACACAGTTTTATAAAACAGAAAATAATGTTCTTTCCGTAACTTATTAGGCTGTCTAACAGCATAATATCAGAAAGATCCACCAATTATTTATTTTTCCAGCAAAGTCTAATGTCTCTAACCTGATTTAGAAATGAAAGAAAGAACAATTTTAGATAAAAGTTTGGTTATTCTGGCATACTAAACATTATCTTTGCAGTAAAAGATAATCTTTTTCACAGGCATACATGATTCTGATATGGCATCTAGAAATAAAATAAGCAATATATTTGCAGTCACAAGAATAAGTCACAAGTCTCTCCTCTGCTTCTAAAATACTGTTTTGCTAAATACTGCTAATCATAAATTTCCAGCAATTTGTTTTTTAACAGAAATTTTTTTGCTACATAGAATTATTTTTGGCCAAAAAAAGAGGGTTTTTTTCTAATGAACATTTCTCAGAAGCTGAAATCTTGGTTTTAGTAATAAAACATATTAAAATCAATTCCAGCTTGAAAAAAACATTATTGAAATTTGCTTTCTTCCTTTTGCTGACAGCTTTAGCAGAAATCTGCCTTCTCATTACAAATATGGCTAAAGCTCTAATCAGGAAAACATGATAATCCGCATACTGAGGGCAAAAAAATGTGCTTGCAAAGTAGTTTGAGACCAGCTGTTTTCAAAAAGTTTCAAAAATTAAAAATTTCATTGGAAGTGGTTGTTGTTTGGTTTTGTTTTCATTTTTTTAAACTGCTCTAATTTATTTGGTGGCAAAAATGTGGTTTATTACTCTCAGCCAAACTACTACTTGACATTAGAAACTTTTGTTGTGGAAAACTGCAATTTTGATGACTAATCATTTAACATGTCAGAACCTAACAAACTAACCAGCTGTTGACTTTCCACCATATCAAACCACAATTCTGCATTAAGGACTGTGAAATGTGATACTTATATCCAATCGATTTCTAAAGAAAATAAAAGAAAAGTTACAAAGATGAAAACTGGAGAAAACCCACTATTTCATATCTTAATGTTTACAACATAACTTCAGTTTTTTACTGACAGAAGCAACTGAGGTGGAGAACAAGACCAGGTTAACAGCCCCAGACATCCAGGCTTCAGCCATCATCAAACAGGTGCCAGCCACCTCCAGGTAAGACAACAAGAGGGTGATCGCTGTTGCCACCCTAGACATGCTCCGACTTTATCAGGGGAGGAGCCGTGCAAACACCAAGCCCTCCCTCACCCTGCTCACTCCCAATCCCACCCCATCTATAGGAAAGGAAAGTCAGGTGATTGAGCTGGGAGGAACCCCAAGAGAATCCCCACCTCTGCAAGTGAACTCTGAGACACACTCCCCTTATTCTCCTCAAAAAAGAGTGCACACAGCCAGAAAAAATGCTTGAAGGCTACTGAAGGTACTGTGCAGTGGTGAGCCTGACCTTATTTTGTGCTGGGAATGTTCCTCCCTCATCAATTCCACCACGCTTGTCTGATGTTTCCTTTTTTGCTGTGACTAATACAGATAACTAGTTACTTGAGGCAGAGAGCTGTCGAGTGCAGTATAGCCCATCAGCAAAGGACTTGGCAGGCTGCGCAGCTTGAGACCCAGTTACAAAAATAGAGCAGAGCAGATGACCAGCCTTTAAAACAAACAGACTTTCGTTTATTCATGGCTTAATAACTTACTAATTCGTTGCCATATGTGTTATAGGACAAGAGGAAACAGCCTCAAGTTGCATCGAGGAAGTTTAGACTGGACATTAGGAAAAACATCTTTACTGAAAGAGTGGTGAAACATTGGAAAAGGCTGCCCAGGGAAGTGGTGGAGTCCTCATCCCTGAAGGTATTCAAGAAACTTGTAGACACAGCACTCTAGGACATGCTTTTGTAAGCATGGTAGTGTTGGGCTGATGGTTGGACTTGATCCTAGAGGTCTTCTCCAACCTTAGTGATTCTGCGATTAGCAACATACTTTAAATATCAGGCCCTAACCCTTAAAAAAAAACCCTTTCTAAAGGCATAATTAGTTCAATCTAAGCTTTTTCCCCCCCCAATGTATTTCAAGAATGCAATGGATCTCAAAGCTTGAGATCTCTGGCATTAATGCCGCTATGAAAATAAATCTGATACTTTTAATAACTTCTTCAGTAATTCACAACTCCAGTAAACTGCAGACTGTGCAGTTGTCTGTGGAATAGCCCGTGTTTAATGGAACAAAGGATCCCTGATGGCCAGGGCAGCCCATGCAGACCCAGATGGGATAAGGCAGGATCTGTGGTGAGGAAAGCTCTGCAAACTCCCAGCACAGCACCCAGAATGGCCCAAGCTCCAACAGCACACACATGGCAGGGACTGAGAAAACCTGTGAGCCTTCCTCCTCTTGACACATATGCAAGGCTTTTGAGGCCAACAGAGGCTAATGAGCAAAAATATCATCACTACTCCACAGCTAATCTGCTGCCTGGAGAAGGAAGGATAGTTAGGAAATAGTGGAGAATGAGTGTACAAGTTGTCTTGCTTCCTTTTCTTCTATGTGTACCTTTAAACTTGAATATTACATACTGCATTTGCTCCTATTGAATGTCACAAGGCTAACTCACTATACGGGCCATGAATCACATGCCTCGCGTGTCACAGAAACCACCAAACTGGTTGTCAGACCAACAAGGCTGCTGATCCAGGGCAGTGCTGATAATGAGCAAGCAGGAAGGCTCCTCTCTCTCATGCTACAGCTTTTCTTCTCAGGCAGGACACATACCAAAGAGCCACCAGTGACACTGCAGCTCAGGCAGTGACCACGTGCAAAAAGTCAGGAGCTACTTGATGGGAAAGGATGGGAGAGGAACTCCTGAGGGAATGTGGGGGAACAGGAGGGGCTTCTTTACAATGTGAGAGCCAAACAGCAACGCCCAGATCCCTTCCTGCCCTGGCAATCACACATTGGGACTATCTCAAATACCTGTATTTCCTTTCAAACCACTCTTGGATCTCTCTAAACTCTTGCCCTTCTTAGGGGATAAAAATTTAAATCGTGTCTTTCACCAGCTCAAATGAAAATACCTTGCAGCACCATACAAATATCAGGCAGAGTGTTTACTGAATTCAGTCCTAGACCATCGCACTAAAAGAACCACTGGGGGGGTGAGAGGGTGTGGAAAATTAATGTCAAATAAAACTCATGAGAAATTGTTCTGGTTTTATGTTTTAAAAGGCAGATTGTTGGAGGTAGAAAAGTTTGTTCCCAGTTTTCTGAAGGTTTGATGGAAACTGTTAGCACTACTTTAACTTATGTTTGTGGAAAATTAACAACATAGTATTTAATGCATACCATACCTTCACTCTCCTAATAATAAATGTATGGCAGCCCTTTGTGCTTTTACCAGACCTTTTTAATTCCCTGTTAGATCTAAAAAAATGTAAACAATTGCTTTGAGAAACACCTCCACCTGCCACTCTGAAATAATTTATCTTCTGTCTTCATACAACAGAGAGAATCTGTTTCTATTAATATTCCTCTCCTGCTCCGGGCTGTGTGCTCCAAAAGCAATTCAGGTATACTTGATTCAAAGGCACTGACTGTGAAACAATGATTGCACCGAAGTCAGAAGCAGTTTGCAATGTCCTTGAAAGGCAAGTACAGCATGAGCTAGGGGTAAGAGACACTAAAGAGGATTCAGCACAAAGAAATTAAGAAAGTACACAATTAGAAAGCTGCAAATGCTATGTGTTGCTTCAGAATTTTCTCTTACCTTTACTTCATAAATTACTTCAGAAGTGACTTGTCTTATCTAGAAACAACTATTTTTTCCTGTAAGCTGCTGATGCCATTTCAAACGCTGCCAATAACACCAATAGCATCCTCTTGCTCTCTCCAATGTGCTTAGATGCTCTTTGCATCTCTTTACCTTAAAAAGAAAAACCCCTAGTATCAGAACTCAGAAGTACACCCTGCGGGTCACTTCCAGCCTCCTCTGCCTTTGCACAGAACCCAGCAAGGGGATTTTGGACTGTGGCTCTCCCCGACAAAACCAGCTGTGCCAGGATCACAACAAACATCTGGGGCATGAGCAGACTGGAGCCATCTCATAATGAAAGCCTGGCATCTATTCAAGCATGAATTAAGTAATTATAATGAATTTTCACCACTCTTGTGATTCTGTGTATGTAGGTCATATTCCATCGTAACTATTAAGCATAAAGCTATTGTGTTTTAGACACTGTACAATGGGGGCCTCAGCTTCATGTCCTACTAAATGACTATCTATGAGCAAAACATCCAGAAAATCTTATACCACCTCTTTTCTGCCAGCTTTCTAGTCTTATCCAAGCTGCACAATCGAACCCACCTCTGTTGCTTCCTAACTCCATCTTTCTCTTTCTCTTCTCTTCTTCCACTGTCAATAGACCTCAAAGTAAGCTGGGAAAACCCTTCCTTTGAAAACAAACACGCTTTTTTCTCCGCATTGTTTCGCTATACATTTGTGTGGGAGCATTTATTGTGTTCTGAAATAGTTTTACAAGAATAGACCATTTTATTTAAATGTACTTTGCTATTACAAATATGCTGAATGTCTGAGTAAAATGTGTCAAAAAAGTGAAATGCTAAGTAAAGAAAGCATTAAGCTGCCTTTGTTAAATCCGCTGGGTAGTAACAACCAAGTTACAGACTCAGCTGGAGGCTGAACGCAAAACCCAGCAGAAGAATTACCTGGTGTTTGGAGAGAGAAGCACACAGTGTATGGCAGCAAGAGGGGACAAGAAAGGTAATTTCGCCCTGCTGCGCAGCAGGCACCTGCCTGAGAGTTCAGGTACTTCTCAGTGGTAGGCAGGGAACTAGACAAACCCACTCTTAGATTTCATCTCTCTACATGAATTCATCAAATGTCTCATTCTTCACTGCAGCAAATGCGAAAATTGAAACTGCTGAAATAATGGAAACAGGGAATAACCAATTCAATTACAGACACTCAGTGGCAGCGGGATGCAGAGCTGTAGGGAACACTGAAGTTTGGCAAGGCTTTTCCCCGGCAGTTGCTTCACATAGCATCATGCCTGTAGGAATACATGTACAGTAAACACGGAAAGAGCAAACAAACACGTCATGCAACATGCCAGTTCGTCTAGTGTACTCCATGGGCTAAAAGATGATGTGAGGCTGGGTCTCCAAGGCAACTGTTAAAACACAGGCATGTGACATGAGGTAATCCCAACCAATCGGGTAAGAAACACAGGGTAACATGAGTGACAACCAGCAGCCCCGGACAAAGTAAAGCACTTTGCCCAGCCCAGGAGCCAGACACAGAACTGTTTAAAGAAAGTCTAGTTTATCATTTGATATTTTTAATAAGAAAGGCTGTAATCTGAAAAGTCATTATTTAAAATCAGTTACGTGTATTCTCATTTAAAAGCCTCAAGTTCCACCAGGGGAGGTTCAGGCTGGATATCAGGAAAAAAATTTTCACAGAAAGGGTCACTGGACACTGGTAGAGGCTGCCCAGGGAGGTGGTTGAGTCACCATCCTTGGAGGTGTTTAAAAGACAGGTGGATGAGGTGCTCAGGGACATGGTTTAGTGGTTGATAGAAATGGTCGGACTCGATCCTGTGGGTCTTTTCCAACCTTGTGATTCATTATTTTCTGATTACATCAGTTATCCTATTGTTTAATATGCAAAGCCACCTTCCCTTTAAACTCATCAGGATATAGGCAGGAGTTGAAAAAGGAAGATAACATTTCTGGCTCAACAAAAATTGAGACTATAACATAACTAGGACAGTCACTTCTTGGTGAAAATTTTCTACCTGCTACGCAAAGTGTTTAAGACATGAAGACTTTTAGTAAGACTGGCACTTCACAAATGCCTCAAGCATATTAAGAGGAACAGTCCTTCCACCTCTGAAGTAACAGCACAGGTGGAAAGCAAAAGCCTACCTACCATACAGTAGCACCATTCTCAGCTCACCAAATACCTCGTTTCCCAGATTATCAGTTTGAAGTCAGATTGCTGCTAAGCAGCACTACACACCCACATCCTCAAACCCAGACAGTGTCATGCTGCATCGTGCCTTATCAGCTTGCCATGACTCAGCAGCAGGTTCTGCCAGGTTCTGCACAGGTTCTTCCTCTATGCCCTCAAAGGAATTCAGCTGCTTAAAGCCCCATCACACCAGCTCCTCCCAAGCTCAAACACCCTTCACATGAAGACAGAAATGTTTTGGGATGGATAACACCAGGTTTCTTTATTTCAGCTTACTCATAGTCAGTTCCACCTTTTGTGCGACCAAGTTTAATATCTCTCCATCACAGTCCAGGGTTCATTGCACCTGACTCCTACTGTGCAGCAAGTCCAACAGCCAGCTCCGTGCTCCTGGTACACCACGACCCAAATAACACTTTCCATCAGTCATCAAGAAACAAAAAAGCATTAGTAGAAAATCTCAAAAGTCACAAAAAGACCAGCAGGGAGAGACTGAAGATATACCTAATTTCCAAAACTGGTGTAAGTGAGGGGATCTATTCTCTGAAACTGCAGTAAGTCAGCCTCCAAGGTGATGATCCTGTCTCTACCTATGTCCAGGACCACATGCTTATGCTCACTGTTACACAAAACCTGAGCTGGCTGTACCCACAATGGTATTACAGGCAATGTTAAATGCTGGACTACCAGACGCTTTGCCTCAACCACAATACCTACATTTCTACATGCAGTGAGCCAGGTGGCTCATGCTGAAGTTATGCGGCTACCTGAATAAGTGGAGACTGTAAAGTGAAGTCAAATTATCTAACTTGGTATTACAGGCTTACCTCAAGAAACCTACCAGTGATTAATCCTTACAAAAGCATCCAAGATCATGTTCTTTCTGTATGAAATAAAAGTATGCCTTTCTGATATTTAATAAGACAAGACAAAAGAAACAATGGAATAAAATGAAAGCAGCTTTGCAGGTATTGTAAAACAGCAGGCTCAAACTTTCAGCTGAAATGCACTGTTTTGGATAGGTAAAACCTTAAGAAGTGGTTTGGCTCACAAAGAAGCAACAATATGGCAAGTCTCTCTGTAGCTCACTTGATCTGCTTCCTTAAAGGCAAAGGCGAGCAACTCAAAAGCCTCCTGCTCCCTGGCTTTGCTTGACACATCAGCTTAGAGCAAACACCTTGAAGACAATGCCACCTTTGTTACATATCACATCCCCATCCCTGTGCCCGGCTGTTTCTTTTCTGCAGAAGTTCCCTGTCACTTGATATGCATGAGGTAATCTTGTAGCTTGGCTGTCTGAGGTTGTAAGTGTGGCAAGCAGCGATGCCAGGCACTCTTGCCAAGCAAGTATTCTAAGTCACTATGATAATAAAAAACCATCAAAGTAACAGGTTTTTTCTTCTTTAATATTACTAAGCACTTTAGTCCAGGCAGGGCTTTCCTAGCTCTGCAAGCATTAAATATATATATGTGTGTATATATATATGTATATATACCCAAAGTCCATAGACTGAAGCAGGGACTGACAATTATGTACCCTGCAATCTTCTGAAAAGCCACTCCAAATATGCCATCATTTACCATTTAATGCCTATTTTGCCCCTGTCTCCTGTTTGTCTGTTGGAAGATGCCCACACAGATTGCAGTTTTTCTACTGTAGTTGAGCAACTGCACTTAAAGACTGGGTTAGACAATACAATAGGAAGGTCATTATTGTTGACAGTCCCGAAAAGAATGTATATGGATACAGAGTCAAGTGGGTATTTGCTTTTTTCTTTTTTCATTGTATGTAAGAAAATGTAAAAACCCTACTGAGCCGAAATGTTTTGGGATGCAGTTTTTAAGCAACAATAGTTTGGTTAGAATAAATTTTAAACAACCTTAAAGTTGATCAAAATATTATTCCTCAGCTTACCAAAACAAGTTGCTCACTTTAACACGGACAAGGCTGCTGCCAGATCTGAACCTTACCTTATTGCCACCAGTTTCACTAGATTTACTGTTTCATTAGTAAAATAAAGATTCTGATACAGGCTAGCAAATACTAAGAAAAGGATGCCATGTAGGTTGCACACCGAAGCTGTAAGAGTACATGCTCATGGAAAACATGAGCAATCCACTCCTAAGTGCTTAACTGTGTCTGTTCAACTGCAGCTCCCACACTTCCTCTTGAAATTTTAAAATCTCATGACTGCTCTGTACCTTCTGGCCTGGGAAATCAGGGGCATCTTCCATGGTTAAGCTCAACAGGGAAGCAGGAAATCTGAAATAAAGTAAGCTAATACGAGGCATAGGCATCCCCTCTCCACTATTAAATGCCACCTGGATGCAGCGGATGCACCAATGACCTGATGATTTCAGAGTTTTCAATGGGTCTCTTGGACTCCACAAGCTACACAGAAAGCTAAGAAAGTTGCCAAAGAGTAATTTCACTCTTAGTTCTGCCTACCTGCTCACTTGCCAAATTCACATGTGCGCACAGAGCACTCTGACACATAACAAAAAAATTTCTGGGGTTCCCAGACTGAAAAATCAAGTGAATTGAAGACAGATGCTGCAAGGGTAAGAGTGAGCAAACAACTCACAAAAGAGAATAGGAAGGACACACAAAACAGGTCCTTCCAGCTGCCCACAATTTTATGATGTCCATTCAGTATAACTAAAGGTGTCTCCATTGCTCCTTGCAGTAATCCAACTCTTTCCAGCAATATCAGGCACTTGGAGGTGGCAGGAGGAATGGACTCATGCACATCTGCTCCTAATTTGTCAAGACAGGTGAGCCAGCCTTCAAAAACTTGCCTGTCAAGATGACAAAGCCAGGGAAATGAAGTGTAAAGTTTTGGCTCCTGTTGCAAATATGACAGGAAATCCAGAGTTACTGAAAACTGACTGAAGCTGAAATGGCCAAGGGATGCTACCTGCACTTAAAATACAGGCACCACACACACATTTACTAAGGAACTACATACTTGTACATGTTTATCGTCTTCAATTTGCAGATGCTCCTTCTTGTTTGCAGAGTGCTAAAATATAGTTTGAAGAGAGGAAACAGATGGTAGCTGTAGCAGTGGCACCTTTCCAATGTGGAAAGCAACCATTAGTGAGGCTACTACAGCCTTAAGGCTGGGAACGGCACATTTGTATTGCCTTTTTACCTGAATCAGACAACACCATCACTGCAAAGCTTCCAAGCTCCCTGCCAATGCAAATGTCAGCAGTGACTGACAGAAAAGAGCTGGTTCCTTAACACCCCCTCAGTATCAGTCAGAGCAAAAAGCAGAAAACTCATGGCAGACAACAATATGGACAATACATGAGGTTCCAGTCCAGAACTGTTTACAACCTGAGGCCTCAACCTCTGAGCTACTGTTCCATGGAGAGGAGAAGTTCTACCTAGAAACAGCAATTTGTAGAAGAGGGTCTAATTTTAGCTCAGCAACAGAACTGAAAAGGATGAAGAAAATTAAAAACTACAGCCAAATGAACAGAAATGATGCAACTATCCAAAGAAACACACAGGGACAAACACATGATTTTTCTTTTTTTTTTAATATCAAAAATAATTTCATCATTTTCCTGGGAAAAAATCCCAAAATTCTAACGGAAAATACCTTGGGTAGAAATAGAGAACTTCTTTAAATCACTTCTGCCTTGTTTTAGGGATTTACACAAAAACAGGGAAAGCAATAGTGTGGTGATCCTAGTACAGGAGGCTGTTTGATAGAAAGGAAGGAAGTGTCCAGGAGAAATGAGGAACAAACATGAGGGGAGCCAGAAGAAGATGCTATGGAAGTACCTTTATTAGCTGTTTGAAGAGGGCAAGATACTAGTTCATTTTGAACCGTGGAGGCAGAGAGGAATATGAAAATGATGATACTGTTAAACTAAAGACCATGACATTTATGATCTTACACATAAATATGGTCGGAATTAGAAGATGCTAGTGTATCTGTGAGGTGTTGAGGATAAAACGAAGGGAGCAAGATGACAGATAATCAAAGTTTTGCTAGATAAAGTCATCCACAGTCGTAAAATGTAGCAGAGGAAAGCACTCAAAGAGATCCTGTGATGGAGTGAAGGAAGAAAGATTGGTAATCTACCATGGGGATGGGAAGCAGGAGTAAATCTGAATTTAGACTGAGCACAGGGAGCAGAAGGATCACTGAGGAAAGTGCTGGTGTGTCTGTGTGCGACTAGCAGCCCAGAAAGGCTGACATGGGGGACTTGATAGCAAGAGACCAGCCAGAGGTGGAAAGGCTGTTAAGGGAAAACAGGAAAATACCATGGGCTGCAACTCAGATTTACCATGCCTAACTTCAGGCATTGGGAGGTGCTAGGTTAGGGGATGAGCTACTCCAGGCTTCCTCCCATCACGGGAAGGACAAGGGCACCTCAGAAGGTGGAAGGGCTTCCCTTCTGAATGTATCCCTTTCTTTCCATTCAGCAGACATTGATTTTAGGGGAATTCCTCTTCTGACTTAGATGCTTAAAACTACCTGGGATGAACCTCAGCCTGTCTGAGATATGCTTTAAAAAATAAGCGAAGGAAGAAGAATAGCTTTTTCCCACAAAGAAAATCCCTTGATGCTTGAAGGTGGTTAGCTACACTACAGGGCAGCCAAGAGAAACTTTGCATTTCAAATACTCCTGAGCAGGAAGATATTGAAAAATGGACTTGGAAAAATCCTGCATATGATCTTGAGTTGTTAAAGAAATCTCTGCTTACAAAATGTTTCTGAGTCAACAGAAAAACAGCTGTGAAGCTAGGCAGCAGATAAATTGACCCAAGGACAAACTACAGCACAAGAATGGGAGAAGGCAACAGGGAACAGAAAGGAACATGAAAGGAAAAGGGAAAAATGAAAATGGAATACGTCATCTATAAATACAACTATTAACTGTAGAAAATAGGTGCCTTTTGCTCAGGAATAACCACACGGGGATTACAGAGAGGCAGACAGAGGAGCATAGGGACCAGCTAAACGCCAAGAATATGAAACTGGCAGTAAAATAACAGCTACTTTTCCAGAAAAATATGGAAGTTTAACAAGTTAAACATCAGCACACAGTCAGAACCTGCTGGCAAGTGTGAAAACACTCAGAGCCTCTGGTGGCTTCCATGAAGGTCATGGTGTACCTACATCTGCACAGCTAAGAGGCAGTGTCACAGGCAAATCAGCCACTCTCGTGGCTCCGACTTCAGTTCAGCAAGAAAAAGCTCCCATATTCTGAACCAATTGTAGTTAAAATTTGTCTTACCTCAGAGAAACTACAGCAATAATATTAAGGGAGTGGAAAAAATGTCTGAATAATTAAAATAAACTGCAAAAGACAGCATGCCCTAACAAATATTAGGCAAGCTTTCTTCTTACTTAACATTCTGAAAATCAAAAAAGGCAATTAAAAAGTGACCAAGCATTTAATAAAGAAATGTTTTGAAAATAGGAAGATAAATCAGGGGGAAAGTGCATAGGAAAAACAAAGGACAAAATACTATGCATGTTGTACTTTAGTTGTAATTTAACGCTTGTTCTCATCAGATTAAGTCTTGCTCCCCCTTCAATTATTACTAAGAAGGCAAAATACCTTCTTCCCATATCCAAGAAAACAGATACAGCTAATCTGTCCATTCCACATTTGTCATTTAATCTACCTGTTCATCAGACTACATGACAGCATCAGCCATCTTGCTAATTATCTCCTTCTAACACATGGAAATTGAGAAAGCTCTAAAAGTCATCCTTAGGAAATAAGAGGACCAGGGAAATGGGAAGAAAAATTCCAATTTTTATACTACAATGAATAATCTCTTAAATATTCTATATCAGGAAACCACAGGTTTGCCTCAAATGAGAAGATGCAAAACTACTGACATCTGTCGATGGACTATGAATAAAGGGCAAAAGGCACAGTTTCAAAGGATGCAAAAACCACATCTCTTTCCAGGTAACTTTTTATTCTGAAATATGTTTACATCTCTGCACAAGCAACAGCCACGAAAACACTCCTAGATCTAATCACAGGTCACCTTATCATACACTGCTGTTCAGTTCTAGTTTTTAACACATAAGAATTTACATTTTCAAGCAAATCTCTCAGAAATCATAAGAATCTTTCTACAACGCGAACACTGTTTTAGTACATGTTGCAATTTTTAACCCATACAGACGTAAAACTAAATTTACCAAGATTCATCTATCCGACTCACGAAAGTGCAATTTAGACCCACCCAAAATACTGGTTGCAGTGCCTTACAGATGCTGGGCTTGGCTCTGCTTTGTATTAGACCCGTTCTGCAAGACAAATCTCTAATTCCCACCACTTCTTAGCTACAGCTGAGTCTGAGATTAAAAAAAAAAAAAAGGAATCAAGACCCATTTAGAGCATTTGACTGGGCTAACAGCTGCCTAAAACTACCCCAGAGGACCTTCTAAAGCTCGCCTCATGAATATCTATGCACTTAAAATGTTAATTAGTGCCAATATAAACAAAAGTTTAACCTGGTGACAGGAGCTCTTAGCATTTTCTTTCTTATTAATGCGAACATGCACAAGGAATGCTAGTCAGACTAGCAGGATTTTCTGTAAACCCTACAGACCCACTAACAGCATCCCCACGACACGTTATTCAAGACCAGCAGCTCCTCCTACCAGCGCACCGGGAAACCGCATTTAATCTTTGCATCAATTCTTCTAGGGCCATTTCTTCAGTTTCCAGCCAGCACCTCATTCTCTGATAAAACAAAAAGAATCCACAGCAAACATGCTCCCCCCGGCTTCGGGAATGAAAGGAGAGAAAGAGGAGGGGGGGAGGAAAAAAGCCACCCCCAAAGCCGAGCGCTAGGGCCGCGCTCGGCAGCCCCGCATTTCAATGACTCCTCGCGGCTCCCCCGGGCGCAAAGGGGCGCACGGAGCCTCCCGGCCGGAGCCGTGAATGTTAATGACGGCGAGACGGCCTCAAACTTCTCTCCTCGGCGGAGGGAGGGGGGTTCGGGGAGTCCTCGAGCGCCGGGGCGAATGGGAAGCGCTGAGGAGCCGCCGCATCGCCTGCAGCGAGCGCTGGGAAGGGCTGAGCCGCACCGGGAAAGCCCCCTCCTCACGGTGACGTGGGATACGGGCTCCTTCCCACCCCCTGGGGCGGCTGTGCCGTAGGGTGAGGAGTTACGGAATCATAGAATCACCAGGTTGGAAAAGACCCACCAGATCATCAAGTCCAACCATTCCTATCAATCACTAAACCATGCCCCTCAGCACCTTGTCCACCCGTCCCTTAAAACACCTCCAGGGAAGGTGACTCAACCACCTCCCTGGGCAGCCTGTTCCAGTGACCAATGACCCTTTCTGTGAAAAATTTTTCCCTGATGTCAAGCCAGAACCTCCCCTGGTGGAGCTTGTGGCCATTACCTCTTGTCTGTCCCCTGTCACTTGGGAGAAGAGACCAGCTCCCTTCTCTCTGCAACCTCCTTTCAGAGAGTAATAAGGTCTCCTCTCAGCCTCCTCCTCTCCAGGCTAAACAACCCCAGCTCTCTCAGTCATTCCTCATAAGGCCTGTTCTCCAGCCCCTTCACCAGCTTTGTTGCTCTTCTCTGGACTCGCTCCAGAGCCACAACATCCTTCTTGTGGTGAGGGGCCCAGAACTGAACACAGGATTCGAGGTGCGGTCTCACCAGTGCCGAGTACAGAGGGAGAATAACCTCCCTGGACCTGCTGGTCACGCCGTTTCTGATACAAGCCAGGATGCCATTGGCCTTCTTGGCCACCTGGGCACACTGCTGGCTCATGTTCAGTCGGCTGTTAACCAACACCCCCAGGTCCTTCTCCTCCTGGCAGCTTTCTAGACAGACTTCTCCTAGTCTGTAGCTCTGCATGGGGTTGTTGTACCTCAAGTGCAGGACTCGGCATTTGGCCGTGTTAAACCTCATGCCATTGGACTCTGCCCAGTGGTCCAGCCTGTTCAGATCCCTTTGCAGAGCCTCCCGACCCTCCAGCAGATCCACACTTCCACCCAGCTTGGTGTCATCTGCAAACTTGCTAAGGGTGCACTCGATGCCTTCATCCAGGTCATTGATAAAGACATTGAACAGGGCTGGACCCAGGACTGAGCCCTGGAGAACCCCACTTGTAACTGGCCTCCAGCTGGATTTCCCACCATTTCCCACCACTCTCTTGGCCCGGCCATCCAACCAGGTTTCCACCCAGGAGAGTGTGCAGCCATCTAAGCCAGAGGCTGACAGTTTCTGTAGCAGAATGCTGTGAGAAACTGTGTCAAAGGCTTTACTGAAGTCCAAGAAGATACATCCACATCCTTTCCCTCATCCACTAGATGGGTCACTTTGTCATAGAAGGTGAGCAATCAGGTTAGTTTGGCAAGACCTGCCTTTCGTGAACCCATGTTGACTGGGCATTTCTGAAGGCTGGGGACTTCAATTTTCCTTTAAACACTGAAATAACTGCTGTTTTGAAGGAGCTTGGCTGCTTAAATGCTGTGCCAGAGCAGGCTCTGTAACTCTGTTTCCCTTTCCCGTAGGCAAAAGGGTTTTAGGGGCAGGTGCTGTGGATCCTACGAGCCCTGCAGGGTAGCTACAGAAGAACTGCTGCAGCAGGTAACTGGGAAAAGCCAGCCTAATAGCCAGGAAACTCCCATTTGCTGTAGTGGTACAAGAAGTAGTTACTATTACAAAAAGTGGAATTTTTTTTTATTTAAACTAAAGTAAAGTTTCATTGAAGTAATTGTATTTTTTGAAAGTTAGACAGAATGTCCCTCTAAGAGCATGTTTTCTTTCAAGCAGTGTTTTCCTAGACATGGTTCATTCTTTGGAGATGATAACATCATGTGTGCAGTGTGAGCTGTGCTGAGCAGAGGGCTCTGCTTCTGTAACCACCTCTGCTTGGAGCTTCTCCCCATCGCAACTGCAGGGTCAGGCAGAGCTGGAGCCAAAGCTCCAAATTAGCAGGAGTTTTGACTGTTGTGAAGTTCAGAATAATATTAAAATTAGTCCTTGGAAAGTAACAGAATATGCATAAGATTTCTGGGGAAATTTATCCATATGCATGTAAGTGGGAAATACATTCTGTCCCAGCTCTTGTATCGCTGCACAGGGTCGATGGAGATCACTCTCTCGTGTTGCCCAGGTCTGATAAAGGATGTTTGCTACCTAAAACTCCAAAACAAGTCTTAAGAGAGTTTATTTGCTGGCATTTTCAGTATCAATAGTTTTTGTTGATGGTCAGCAGAATTCTCCCAGTCTTCGATTCACTCTATTGGTTTTAGTTACGTCCTCTTATAATTCATCCATTAAAATAAAGGGTTACCTACAGCTTAAAGAAAGAAAGGATGTTTTCCTCAATGCTTAGAAGGACTGTAATGTGTTATTTAGGACAAAGTTTCTTTTCTACATGTTATATACAGCAGGCAAAAGCAGCAGTCCTTCCCAGGAACACATATGGATACCTACAATTACTTGTTCATAATTCCACACAATATACTATTGTAGGGTATGATCTAAAAAAAGAAAATTAAGAAAACCCATCAATCTACCTGGGATTCCTCTGTCAATAAAATTCACCAAGATCATATTTAAATACTCATTTATAAATCAGTCCCACATTATTTCCACTCTAAGCATGATGGGCCTACAGCAGCTCCATGCATTATGTATGACTTGAGTCGCATATATCTTCATGTCTATACTAATAGATATGAAAAATTTAAATCTTCAGTCAAGTTTTTGCATAACAAATTATTACCGTAGAAATACAGCACCTACAGGAACTTGGTAGAGAAAAAATATTTAGTTTTTCTCACTGCCATACAAGACTGCATTTTTGCAAAGGAACAAGTCGTCTGCAGCACAACTCAGATTACCAGGTCAGGCTCTGCCCATTCATGTGGTGAACCAGGAGCAAAGGAACTAGAAAAAGCGTGCTAGTCCAGGAGTAGATAAGGCTTGTTTAGAAACAAAGGCTGAGGACAAAACACAAAAGGTGTTCTTTGCAATCCAAAGACAGGCCAGGGAGAGACTCCATATGCCAGGGAATCAATGGGACTTGTTGACTGCAGCAAGTTAGAGGCTTGAGACATTTTAGTCCATGCCAAAGTGAACTTTGCTGTTCTGCGTGGACGAAAATGTCTCAGGCCTCTAACTTGCCTCAGGGGACCTATTACAAGCATTTATTGCAATAGAAGATGGCAGTTCAATCCCAGCTTTTCTTGAGAGTCCTGCCTCAATTCAACAACATGTTCACGTCTTCCTTGGAGAATCAGCAAACTGCTTAAGCCTCCCATAGATCACAACGTCCACCTTTCCACGGTGTTTTGTCAGGGAAATGGCAAATGAAAGCAAGACATAATTGTACAGATGAATTTAATCAGACCAGCCAGTCAACTCTGAGGATCACTTGCACGTAGTACCTATTTATACTTGTGAAAAAATTAAGAGAGAACTGTAATATGCTAGTCAAACGTCTGTTATACCAACATCACCATTTTATATATACTTCTGCACCTTCAAACAAATGCAGAAACATGCAAGGCACAGGCAGAGCATCAAAGTGAAAGGTTTCAGCTAGCTGGACTTAAAAGATAGTTTATCTAAAACTGTTCTTTTTATTAATTGTGTATGTGTTTAATCACATTCATTCATGGAGATCAGGCAGCTTTGCCTGGAATGATACACTGAGAAGCTTAGAAGAATTTTCTCTGTTGAAGGAAAACAGGGATATATTTTCAATATACTTAACCACAGAATATGGAATTAGGATCCCTGCACATTTGACACTGCAATCAATCCAAATCATCCATGGTTTCTGAATATCCTTGAGTCAGAGTAAAGAAACAGACCTTAAACTAATTAAAATCAGCTTTTAACAAGAGGAATCAACTGAGCCTCTTTGCAACTAAAATCGAACCAGTACCTTACTATGAACTATCTAGGGAATCAAAACAGTTATGGAAATAACAGCATCAGTATAGCACAGCGACAAGTTCTCTTTAACTTTGCACCTGAAGCCTCACGCCTCTGCAGGCCACCACAACACTCATGCTCAGGATGTAAACATGCCATTTCAGCCCCACACATCTCATGCTAAATTAAAATTTGAGAGTAAAAGGATTGATATCCTGTTCTAGCACTGATAGTCTGTAAATACAATAGATTTTTCATTTTTTCAGGTAAAACAGGGTTATTTTTAATATATATATTTTGTTTTTACTGAAAAATTCAAGCTGCTTCTGGAATTCTGGTTTTAAATTTCTGCTAATGTATCACTTTTAGCAAAAAAGCATTCCATATTCCCAGGTAAGCCCCTGCTGCAACAGAGGAATCATACTGAAGTACAGTAGTGTGTAAAGATACTTTCACACAAAACACATTTCCTTTCAGCTCTTTCTCAGATGCTTAAAATGCAATGAAAACATTTTTGTCAAATGGACTGTACTCCCATTTCTTTCAGTGAAACTGTAAAGATAATAAACAATGAGCAAATGTTGCAGAATTTAATTGATCAGCTTCCAGGGCTACATGGATGTAATATTAGACCTGATTTCTGTAGATTTGTATTGATTTTATTCTGAATTTCTATTGAATTTGCAAGCTACAACAACATCATTTTTTCCCCTCAGTACTCTCCCTTGCACTGGTTTTGGCTATGGTCTCCAACCAGACCTGTTCAAACACAGCAACATTACACCTTTTTAATTTCAAACAGCTCTAATCAAAAAGCATTACCTAGCTTTTCAAGAAATTGTAGCTATTTTGAAAATGTTCCAGAAGTAATAAACTACTGTCCTCTCATGTCAGAAGCCAAGGCAAGAATCATGAGCCATTAACAGTTAATCATGTAATGAGTTTTGTCTGAGCAAAAGATATTTTCAACAATATATCTAAAGATTTGTCTGCTAAATTTACATTATCTCCATAATATCTGTTGTCAATAAGTTCCAAAAATTAATGTTGTCCTGTGTAAAAAACTGCTTTTGTTTCGACTAACTTCCTGAAATTTTTCTGGGTGCCCCAGTTTGCCTTTTGTGAAGCAGTGTAAAAAAAAAAACCCAGGAAATAAACACTCTCTATTCACTTCCCCAAGCCATTCACACAAACTTCCATGGTAAGTGATATTATGTTCCCTCCAACTGCCTTTTTTCCAGACAGAAAATTTCTTACACTAATTAGTTCCCATTTGTACAAGAGCAACCCCATACCTCTCGCCACCTTCACCATGCCTCTGCGTACCCTAATTCTGCTCTAACAAAGCAAACAAAACCGGACATGGTACTCAAGTAGGCACAGCAGAGATTACACAGTGACATAAGGATTTTGTTGTTCTTGGTTTCCCTCTCAGTGGTTTGTAATGCTCTGTTTGCCTTTCGGACCAACACTGAGTGCTGACTGAGCTGCTGCTGTTTTCAGGGAACTACCCACAATCAGTCCAAGTCTCTTACTGAGAATTAGTTTAAGGAATAACATAGTCTTTTCTCAAATGAATCACACTGTACAAACAATTAAATTCACCTACTCTACTGCTTAGTTACTCAGCACCACCACTTTATCCTCCAACTGTTTGCATTCAGTATTGAATTTGATTATTTTGAATCATTTCACATACTTGGAAATTTTGTCTTTCCATTCGTCCTTTCAATTTCCAGCTCATTTGGGATTATGTTGAATAGCTGAAGCTCCTGCAGAAACCCCTGCTTTATTCCACTAGGAACTGCCTTCCACCCACAGAAAACTGACCACCTAAAGCAACTCTCAGTTTCTTGGTTTTTAATCAATTATTAACCCACAAAAAGGCTTTCATCTTAACCCACAAGAACTTAAGTTTCTCTAAGAGCCTGAGAGCAGCTGCAGTGGAAGAAATGCTGTTTCTAGAATATAAAATAGGACTGCAAGAAATTAAAACACATACAGGTTTCCCTGCCTCTTTGCATGGGCCCTACCTTTGCCTGCTGCAAAGGGAATAGGCAGAGCATATGGATGGTTGTGCCTATGCAGATGAATCCTTTGCCAAACATCCCATACTACTTTCCAGCAATACCATGTGGTCAACATCAAGCAGGTGAGTCAGCTGCACTTCTTTTCTGAATGGCCCCAATATCACATGCCACAAACCTCTATAGACTGTGTATGCAATGACGCTACAGGCATCTCCAGTCATCACTGCTGTCCAAAGACACTGCAGACATATCCAGAAAGACTTACCCTAAGCTGACCTCCTGCAGAGCGGGAAGAGACACATTGGATGTGGTTTTCATAAGCTAGGTCCCCACAAATCCTACAAAAACTATCACATACACCCACTGCACAAGAGCAATGCTGATCCCTAGCCTTAAATAAAAGGGGAAAGAAAGGAAAGACAGGACAGTTAATATGAAAGATCCAAACAGAAAATGCATTTTTAACATTTCAACCTCCTCTTGGCACTAGGTCTTCCTTCATGAAGCAAAGGGATTTTTCCTTTTTATTTTTCTGAATGACTGAGTTCTCTTGGTAATCAGCCCAGTTAGGCTTTATTATGTAAAGCATCTGGGATTTGAAACTGGAATTCATAAGCAGAGATGGCAGTATTCTGGTTTTGGCAACACTACACTCTTCCACAAGGAGAAAATTGTTCCTAGAGTTACAATCTAAAGGAATACGGAGAACTTGACATTGTACAAGTCATTACTCTGCAAACACATGGAGAAAGGAAAGAAAAAGAAAAGTAAAAGTTTTTTCTTCTTGAAAACTTGACACTCAAACACTTGTAAAAGGCCAAAATATGGGCAAGGTTCATATAGAAACACAGGTTAAAGAAATCTTCAGATATGCAGGAGCATTTAATAGAGATCTCCCACCTTGTTTTACTAATTTACAAATCTGTATTAAGTCCTCAGATCAACCTCCAAAATATCCTCCTTGGAGAAAGTCAGTGCCATGCAGAAAAAAAAGGCCTAGCAGCTGCTCTCCACGCTCGCCTGGGATATGTTAGCCATGCACAGGGACCACGTGGACATGGTACCTGGACCAAGCACACAGCAGCAGGGGAAAAGCTTCACCCTTATCCTCATTCTACATAGGTATTCCCCTTCCTTTTCCATTATTG
Source organism: Clamator glandarius (assembly GCA_033459285.1). NCBI lineage: Eukaryota > Metazoa > Chordata > Aves > Cuculiformes > Cuculidae > Clamator > Clamator glandarius. The sequence goes on along the minus strand of JAUNZM010000393.1, from coordinate 1,812,709 downwards.
CTCAGGCCCACAGCTGAGAAGCAGCCAGAGATGCATGACATGCAACATACTCAGTTCTATTTGGTGAAGTCTTCCACTGTTCAGCCTAATCTTGCTATAGTCCAGGTTGCAGTGCTCCCAGTCTTCTTCCCTAAAGAACTTTCTGTCCCCTTTATCAATTGCAATCTAGTCTCTCTTTAAAAATAAAATAATCAAGATTAGTTCTTACAGCTTAGCTTAGTCACTAACGCTTCCATAATTAATTTCCTTCATATCCTGTATTTCATTTTTACACTAGAACTGTGTTCCTCACACTTCTATGAAGTTTTGTAACTATGCTCTCCAGCCAGAATGAACTTAAAGCAACTGACCAGATCAAGGATTTCAATACTTCCTAGCATAACAGACAGGGTTTTCTTTTACCCCAGTCTCCCTTGCTTCTGTGAAGCAAATGAATAAAATGTCTCTTGAATCTCTTCCACTGATGATCTGTGTTTCTGAAGAGCACCAAGTTTCCCAGTGACTGCTTCATTCAGTGTTCTTTTTCATCATCCCCTTTTGCCACATCTGATTAAATAGACACTGCAGAGCCAACAGCCTTGGAAGAGTTCATTTAGTGTAACACCTCCAACTGTCCCTGCTTGGCTGAGGGCTGCTCCAGCCTATCATCCCTCTCTAGTGTGAGGAGTTGAACTACCCAGATGTGCCAACAGCTGCACTCCTGCAGAAGCAGGCATGGCAGTGTATGAATGTTGCCTTTTCGCAGTGCAATTCTGAATAAGACCCAACTTTCTAAGTTTACTGAGATGTCTTCATAGAGGAAGGAACTTCCTTTCTGCAAGAAGTTAGGAAGAACAAAGATGGGAAGCCTGCAAGTGAGCAGGAAAAGACCTCGCTGCAAACAGTAATCATATGGAAAGGAATTAAGTACCTCTGGTATTTTCTTCCCTGGAATGCTTCCATAGCTAAGTGTAATCAAGGGAAAGGCCACACAAGGGAGACTGTAGTCCAATCTCCCCAAACCCATGAAACCACAGTATTTTTAACACAGAAAAAAAGTGGAAATTGGGAAGCTCTTGTTTTAGAAGATCAGTTATTGAAAAGTACCATGATAACTTAACAGGTAGTAAAATCTGAATGCAGAGGGGTCAGTCATATTCTATTCCAGAGTCAGTATTCTATATGTATATGCAGAAATGAAATTGAGCCAGAAAATACATCTTTGGTCTTCTCTTGTCTTGCTGGTTTTCTTTTCAAAGGAAATGCAGGTTGAAGAGTTGCAAAATTAATTTCTCTCCCCTTCCCCAAGAAGTCTGTCCAACATTTTTAAAAGCTGAAACACATTTGAGGTCTCCTAAAAAGTATTAGACTTTGAATCAACCTCTTCTTGTCAGTGTTCAGATTTGGAGTATTAAGATAAGACCAAATTTTATTACATGTTCCACTTTGTAAAAATCATTATTTCAAAAGAACAGGCTGTGCATGTAAAAGTTTAGCAGGTTTACCCTTCAAAAGTCAGTGCTGATCCAAAACATTTTCAGGAAATTACTCTGTAACAAAATGTGATATTTATCTGTCACTTGTAACTGTTAATTTTACATCCAATCATTAATCTAAAAAGTACACAGAATTTTTAAAAGTAGGGTATTTCCAGGGCCATTCAATTTGATTGCACAAAGTAAAACTGAAGTGCTTACCCCTTAGGGACAGGCTGATGAGTTTTGTCACCGATAAAGGACAGAGTAGAAGGAAGTCAACTTTAATTCAGAACTTTCTTTTAATGGGATATATCTTAAAATGTGACTGTCCTTTTCCATTTGTACGTCTTTAAAAATGTAGCATTCTCTGGAGCTTTAAGGTGACAGAAAGCTTTTCCCTTTTCAGAAAAGGAAATAGTGCGATACTCAGGGAAGACACTGAGGACATGGGAAAATTCAGTTTGTCACTGGTCTGGATGAGCTGCCCACCTCTGGCAGGTTGGTCCCACCAAGGCTATTCATTATTCTGCCCTGGGTGCTGGTCTCCCTTCTGCACAGTACCCCAAGCATTTTTAAACAACTTGGCTTTATCTTGATGCAGACCAGGAAAATTTAAGAAGTCTCAAAAAGCATCAAGGAATAGAAAGATAATTTCCAGCAATCAGAAGGGTATTTCACCTGCAGTCAAAGAGGCCAAAGCCCAAACAAGATCTCAGTCTTGCTGCAAAACACTTGCCCTCACCATGGGTCCTTCAATGGTGCCCTTGTGCCTTTCACAACAAAGCCTGATGAGCAAAAATCACTATGTCCAGCTCACAATGACATAGTGGGGTTTTTTATAGGTTCTCTGCCTTCATTGTGGTAAAGCTGTCAGAAAGGAAAATGTCCTGTAGGCTCCTTTACATTGTATGCTACATCCTAACGATTATTTCATGCTTTCTTAAACAGAAAGATTGAATTTCTGCTTTAATAGGCTTCTGAAAATATTGCAGTTAGTTTTCTTGAAGGACCACAGTCCTGAATTCTTACTGCTTTTGAAAGAAAATTTTAAGCATGTGTGTATACATTTCCTTGTTATTTTGCTTAGTTACTTTTGTTACTTTTTCTTATTTTCCCTCCTTCAGTCTTACAGCTATTTCTGATCCATAATAAGGGTTCTTTTGTCAGTGGCAAGCCTAGTGCAATGCTGTTTATTTTCACTTTCCTTGCCCGTAAAATGCAGCAAGAAGAATCGCTTTTTGACAAACTGTCTGTTACACATAAAAGGTTGCATTGGCTTAAACTTCAAATAATTTAAGCTTTATAATGTCTGGATACTTTAAAAAACATATTTTGAGATGAGCTGATCACAACTGCAATCAGGAGCTGGCTCCACAAATTCACGAAGATCAACGCAGAGGGAAAGTCTCACAGAGAGAGACAGCTCCATAGCACAGTATGCAATTTATTATTCCAACATGAGGCACATTTGTTTCTAAACCTACCCAATGCTGCCAGGTCAGCTGCACAGTTATTGGTAACTATTAACCTCTACGATGCACCAGCTGGTACACCAAAATATTTTTAACATTTGTATTCTCAACAGCTGCTTTGTAATCACGTTCTTGCACTTTATTCTGCTGTCCATTGAATCATGCCATGCTTTATGAGATCTAAACAAAGTTTAAACTGAGTTTCTACAACATCTCAGGTTCTGTACTCTTGCCAGTTCTGAAGTTCAAGGTGTTTTTTTTTTTCTACAGAGTTTTTCTCTCAGTTCTCTTTACAAGACCTGTTTCAACAAGCTGAAAATGACTGGCTCCTTCAGCTGCCAGCTCCCTGGCAGACTCAGCAGAGCACCAGTGCCATCCTGCCCCACACTTGTGACACTTTACCCATCTGCGTGTAACTCACTGGATGCTGCTACCATATCCAGATTGAACTGGAGCACAGAGTTCCCTCAAATGCCAGGAAGCTGAACGCGTATGGAAACACAGTTATACAACTTGGTTGTGCTGACTGAAAGGATGTATGTAAAATGCTGGTTTTGGTTCAACTCCAGTCAGATGTTATTTACAACATTAAAAAGAAATATGACAATAAAAAATTCAGAAGTCTACAAAACTGTCCATGAAAGTAAAGGAAACATATTTTTAAAGCTGTAATTCTAAAGGGCAGCATACAGAGGAGGCTGGAGGATGATAAATACCACGCACTGGAAGGCTTGACTTGAAACTTTAGCTATATAGCTATACCACAACAACACACAACAAAGGAAAACAGTTTCTTTGGTCCCTAGAGATTGATTTACATCAACATCCATCTAAGAGCCAGATCCTTCAAGTTCTTAAACAGCCCTTTAGAGAAATAGAGTAAGGTATTACAAAATAGTTGACTTTGCATCTGTAGTTACTAGTACAGTTGGATCTGTCATTGCTAGGATGACCTGTTATAAAAAAGCTAAAATCACTAAGTAACTTTAGCTGGAAAGTTCTACTGGGTAAAGCCAAAGAAACATGGAAAAACATACACCCTAGTAAGTAAGTCTTGAAATTATGTTATCAAATACAGAAGTCAGATATTCTCTAACTACCCAAAAGCTTTCCATAACACAATATTATCCGTAAAAACTGTTACCCTACTTCATACGGGTGGACAAGATGCTGAAGGGCATGGTTTAGTGATTGATAGGAATGGTTGGACTCCATGATCCAGTGGGTCTTTTCCAACCTGGTGATTCTATGATTCTATGATTTTTCTAAAAACTGTACTTCTCTTCACTGTTACATGCATGTCTGAATGGGACGTCTTTTAAAGTAATAAGCAGTGGTGTAGTAATGGACTGCAGGCTCTCAAAAAGTAGAAGTAAATATGCTACTAGATATTTTAACTTTACTTTTGCTGCTTTCATGGCATTAGGCAAAATGCTGTTCAAGGAACTGCACTACTTGTTTTACAATAGAATAAATATTTTTGTACTAGTGTTCTAGGATTTTAAGTGTGTAGAGGCAACAAGGGGAGGAGTAGGATAGGATCCTGAAGTGAAATCATGAGCAACAGCTGACATACAGCTTCTTTCACTCTACTTCTATTCCTTTCCTTCCTCTCTCCACGAGATTTGCAAATGAGTATTTAAAACTAAAGACTAGTTTCTCATGGAAAAGAAAGTATATGACTGCTCTGCCCAGCACCTCAGTCCCCAAATAGGCTCAGTTTGTACACAGAGTACAAGAACCATTCTAGTGAAGTAATAGTAACTTAGAGCACCCAAAAGCGAGTGCTAATGAAAGAAAATTCCAGAAAAACTTCAAGCCCTTTCTAGAGAGACAACTCTTTAAAAAGATATAACTCAGCAATAATAGGAAACATTAGCTATGAGGGGAACACTGTAAGGTCTCAAAATCAAAGGTTGTTTAATATTCAAGAATATAATCCCAAAGGCAAAGGGCGCAGGAACGAAACTTTATATATAATTTCATGTGAACAGCTGCCTCCTTTTAGGAGGGAGAAGGAGTTTATGAAACATTTTTAAGCCTAATTTAGTAAGCAATCCCACCACAGAATCACTGCCAGATGTCTCCGTAATATTTGACAAGCTACAGCCAATGTTTCGTCAACATGTGTTGAGACTGGTTTTCTATACAGCACAGTCTTCTCAGTAGTATATGTTCTTTTTCCAGTACATATGAGAAACTATTTTACTAACAGGCAGACTCACAAATGTGACTTCTGCCTCATGTACTTGTGACCTAGGTCATATATGAAGCTATGACGAATATACCTGCTGAAAAACAATCTAATTCTTATGTAATATTTGCTTTACAGAGCATATCTTTCTTAAAGTGCAACAATGCAAGTCAGTTCAAATAGATTTTAATTATAATTACACAAACAAACTGCTGCATGGATTTTGTTTTGGCTTGAACAGTTGAAGCTAATCGTAAGCATCACTAAAATCTTCTAACATGATATATGAAATCATACTCCTCTCAGCCAGAACAAAAATACTAATTTGTGAGAACACATACATGTATCCCATATTGAATTAATTGAATAAACTACAAATAAAACCAATCTCCTGCCAAAATCCCAGTATGAGGCAAATATACCAGCATTTCCTTGCAGCAATCTGATCTCCATCTCCAAAAACCATCTAAGACTACACCAAAATGAAACAATAGCACTGAGCTTTAAAAGGCAAGACTTTAAAAAATGAGTGTTCAGAAAACTAGATGCTGTTAGTAAACATTGAAACACACTCCACACGCTGTCCACATTTAGACTTGTAAATACCAACCTTTCCTGCTGCTCTGTCCAAAATCCAAAGTGTGTCGCACATCTCCTTTGATCAGGTGTTTTATGTGAGAAGAGCATAAAAGACACAGCATTTGAGAAACAAATGTATAGAAAGGTCCAAGTGTATATGTTAAGCTCTTCTCAAATGCAGGAAAATTGACAGGCTCAGTGCAGTGCATTTAGCTCTTGCAGTGAATTTGTTTCCAAGGAAACCAAAGCTGCAGATGTTTTCTCATACAACAGGGAAAGAAAATTCAGCAGTGAGATTACTTGTTTACTCAATATTTTATTCACGTATTTTTCCTAATTGATAGCAAATTATTCCTCAAACTCTGTTAGAAGACCAGGATGCATTTAATAAATAAAAGAAGAGCCTTCTCTACACATAATCTTACTGAAGTGGTGTTGCTAAAGGAAGCACACCACCTTTAAAGATTTTCCTCTTTACCCTCTTTCAGTCTGCTTAGCCAAAGTGACCTGCCTCCCCTGCTTTGCCCCCTGCAATATAAGCATCCCAAACCCATCCTATATCATGAGTTTTCATCCTAAAAGGTGCTCCAGAACTTGGCAAGGCCTCAGCTTCCAAGTAACCATGCTGTCTTGGAGAGGCTCAGGAATGCCCATTCTTACCACATGGCATAGCTTTGCAGAAGTGTATCATGCTATAGCGAGATCTAGCCATGACTGACATGATTTATGCTTCTTAGGATGAGAGTACAAAATACTTATTTACTAAAACCACAATGGAGGCGCAGGGTAGAAAATTCACTTTTCCTGCAGTCCTTCCGTAGGACATTAAACCTATAGCTGAAAGACACACACACAAAGTAGAGTTCTCATTTATGGGGAAGATTCCCAAGCTGATATACATAAACTAAAACACTATGGGCACTGCATTTAAAACCAAACCAAACCAAAACAAAAAAAATATTATTTTCTCTGGATAAGATAGCAGAATATTTACCATACCTTCTGAGCTATAAAAGCTTTTTTTTCCCCCCTGTCCACTTTCAGTGTTACTGATTCAACAGCAACATCTACTGGGCATGGAAGGGCAAGATTCAATTTTTAAGAGATTAAAGGGCCCGGCACAGTAGCAGAAAATACTTAAAGCATCTGTCTCTGTGTACTTTTGCATCCCAGTTACTGTGAAACCAGAACTAAAATGAACAAAATTTTAAATATGCATTTGCTCTCTATTGACCCCTCCCAAAGGAAAACAGACAAAACAGAAAGATGGATAAAATATCAGGGACTTCTAGTTGCCATTTGGAGACAACATAGTAATACTACGTCTTCTAGGAACACTAGATACACTGAGCTAACAGACCCAGCTGACAGGAATTCTGCCAGTAAAAGTATTCAAACAGTCTTCAAGTTCAAGTGTGTAAGAGGTTTATTATACACCTTTCTGTTTTTTAAATTTATTTTCCCTCTTTGTTGAACAATAATACATATTAAAAAGAAAAAAAAAGCCAGAAAAAAGCCAAACCAACTAAACAGCAGTGACTAATAACCAGCCAGATCAGATTAAGCAGAAGTTCTTCAAAACTTCATGGAGAACACGATGACATATGAATCTATCAGATGCTAAGAACAAGAATCCCAGGGGACTTTGGGTTAATGACACGCAGCATTTGCCTTCAATAATGACATCTACTGGGCTCTAAATTCCCTAAGTGGAGCAAAAGAAGAATTGAGGGCTCCTGAGGGACACAGGATAATCCATATTTCTGGCAGGCTCCATATAAGCAAAGCAAAGACAATGGCAGAGGGATAGCTCAGCTCCTTCCCTCTTTCTGCCTGCTGAAAGGCACCCATCATCATCAGGGTTCATAATCACAGCCCTTGCCTGGCTTTCAACATCTACACAATTCCTTCTTTTAAAATGTAATCGGAGGAGAACAGGATCCCTACTCCAAGCACCGATTATGCATCACAGATCAAGCAATTATTTAGTCGATGTATGAATGCTGCTGGAAACAGAACAAAACTCGGGACTCCAATTTTACAAGTTAGGGCCTCACTCAGTGAGCATGGAACCGAGTTTCCCTTTGCTACCACTCCCTCTGGTCTAGTGAATCTTGACTCCTTCAAGACAGTGTCTTCACCAAGGATGGATCCAGCAGCTGGTCATCGGAGCATCCAAACAGTCCTCTAGATTGAGGTGGACACCAAAGACTCTTCTCCTTTACTGGGCAAGTGCTCCAACCACATCATTACAATATATGTTGGGAACCCCAATGCCCCTGTGTCCAGCCTGCATAAAACAGACCATCCTACCTGTTGAGAAGCCCAGCAAGGTGCATACCGGCCACACGCAGCAGCTCAAGGGCATGATACATGCCAAACTGCAGACAGCCTTCTCAATAAGGCAGCAGCTCTGGGCAAAGCCAAGGGGACCCATTAACCCCAGGTAGCTCAGTCTTAACTAGAAAAAAAACACTGAAACAAAAAGAATGAGGGTCATCTTCTCGGACTTAAAGACCTAAATGCTACCCAAGTCCCCCAAACATTAGCACTGTTCTCTCCTACACTTGTCCGCTGTGGTGCAGTGAACAAAAACAAGCCCAGCAGCCCTGCTGGAGCTACACCAGTTAGTAAACGAGAAAGCAACCCAGCTGCTCCCTTTGGGACTGGTCCTGGCTGCAGCACACATGTATGCCACTGCGGTACCTTCTAGAATTTAATTTATAGCCTTCCTACATAAATGTGTTTTGCAACAGCGAAAAGAGTAGGCACAGATTATTTCTGTGGAGTGAGATATACCAGGGTATGCGATACACCACATCATAGTGTTGCTCAGAGCTGGAATGATACAAAAGCATACTACAGCATACTGAAGGAACAGTGAATTTCTATATATAGTAGAGTTCTGGACCATATAATATATGTTCTCTAAATAAGCAGTAATAGGGAGAGGAAAAAGGGTAGAACAGCTTCCTTAACGTGTGTAATGGGTATTTTTTCTGGTTTTGTTTCCCCCTGCTCCTCTAACTGAAAGCTCTGCTTACGTAGAAAAAGGAACTTCCAGGATTTTCCCTGGAAAAAACTCCTCTCAGTCCACAGAGCGCTCGTGAAGAGGAATTCAGGCATCATTAGGAGAACTGACTGCTTTAGGCCCATCAGCCTTGTTCCAACTGGGTTTTTTTAAAAGTCCTGACAGCATTACAGAGGTCCCCATACCTGATCTGCATATACACAACATCAGGCATGTATCCACACACCTCACTGAAAGCAGAAGTTGCTTGCAAGACTGCCTAGTTTTTCAAGGATCAGCTCCCAGTCTCCCAGAAGCCTCAGCATAAACAACACTGATGTGGTTTCCCTGGAGCTTTTCACCTTTTGGACAGGTCTCCTTGGCAGCAGTTAATGTCAGGCAGGTTATTTTCCACTGCTGCTTTCCCTAAAAGAAATTGAATCAATCCACCATTTTCACTGTAGCTGTTTTGCCGCAAGATGATTCTTGGATGGAAGTCACATGTGCTGCAGGGCTACCGCAGAGCCTTCCCTCCCTCCACACACTTACTAATTAGCAAAATTACATTTCCCAGGTAAGCCTTTGCACAGCAGGTCACAAATTTGACAGCAGCAAGCTTAAATTGACAGACTCCAGATGCAATGTCAAATTTATTTTACTCCCCCTCTCTACATAAAGTTATTTAGTAATAGTCAATGGAAAATATATTAATCTGTTCAATAATTAGTTCAGATGTAGGCTTACTAGCAATAATGTAATTATGTGCAAAAAAAATAATTTTAAATCATCACAATCTTTCTAATGTACCTTCTGATCAACAAACAGGCTTAAGCAGACCTGATAAGATGAGCTGTGAAAATAGAACTGCCCCCTAAGTAATTAAGATTTCATATCCAAATTAAATAAACTCTCTTCAGCCTCTAGCAACTAAATCAAACATAATATCTATAGCTGGAGGAAAAGGTTTTCCTTTGATAACTGGCCATGTAACCAATTCTAGTCAACTCTAAACCAGCACAATTTTCAACAGCAAAAAAACCCAGCCTTTACTGTGCTTCTAGTCTACACTTTGATCCTGTTAATAATTGAAGAAAAGGTACTGCTAGAGAGTTGTCTATTTTCAGTGACAGGAAGGTTTCCATGCACTTTACCTGTGGACATAAACACCTGTTGTAGCTATAGTAAAATGCAAAAACAGACTTGGAAAACAAACTTAATTTATTTCTTGATTTTCCACTATTTATCAAAGCTCCATCCTTCTGTGTAGCGATGGTTTCACTTACTAAACACTGAGTGCGCACTGATTATTAACTCCAGCAAATCTAAGCATTTGTATTAAACAGTCCCGAGTAATTCCTTACCCAACATTCAATCTGGTTATTGGCTAGAACAGGGGTAAAGCAGTCCATTCCCATGACAAATGGTCCAGCTGGAAGCCAGGGACTCAATCTAACCCATTACTTTTTACTTACAGATGTGTAGGTGATAATGAAATAATTACTAAGGCAGCATGTGAAACCTTGTAGTTCAGATGGTTTCTATTGCATCTATGCAAGATCTAATGTTTACATTCACAATTTCTCTGTCTTCGTGTCCTTGGGAGCAAGAGCCAAATCCAACAAGGGATCTGCCATTACAATAGGAGAGGAGGCAACAAGCAAAGAAGAGCTCTAAACTCACCATGGGGCTGTTCTCCATTACGCGGGAGGCACATCAGAGGCATTTGATGTCTAAGGTCATGCATTACCCTATCAGAAGAATAAGCCAGTTTCTGCAAGAGTTTGGTTTTTAGATATTATAATCAGGCAGAGTTAAAGATATTCACTGCCTACAGATGCAGGAAAGTGGGATTTACAGAATGCCTAAACAGGTTAGACACCTGACACCTGCTGATTTCAATTACACTTGCTGCTTCCAATTACTTTGGAGCCAACTGAAGGACCAAAAGCATAAAGATACTCATGTCCGGGACTAAACAGAATTGACAAAGCTTCCCTGCTTTAGTTTCACAGAGTACCTAATGTTTCATCATGAGCGAATATCTGAAGAGTGAAGCATGATTTAAACCAAAAGAGAAAGATTCATTACATACAGAAGTGTCACAAAAACTATCAATTTTCATAATAAATTAAAAGTTATTGCTTTCTTTTCTTATTGAATGGCCATATATGGACACCTATAATTACATAATATTAAAAATATATAAACCCAAGAAAGTTTCAAGGCCAGCTTGGATGGGGCCTTGGGCAGCCTGGTCTAGTGAGAGGTGTCTCTGCCCATGGCAGGGAAGGTTAGAACTAGATGATCTTTAAAGTCCCTTCCAACGCAAGCTATTCTATGATGACATGAAAGTTGTTTTAATTTTTACTAAATTAATGTTTCTAGAGAATAATTTCATACCTCCCTACACAACATAAAAATGTCACTATCTGAGAAAACTCCAAATTTCAGCTTACGTGCACCACATCTCACTATGAAAGTATTCTGAAGACCGTGCAGAACAAAGCACATGTAGCTTCTCCCTAACTGAATTTCAAAATGTCCTTGCTGCTTTGTAGTCGTTATTGGTGTTTGCCTCTCCCTCGGCAAGGAGATTTCCAAGCACAGAATAGGCAGAGAAATGAAGGCAGTCAGGTTGGCAGAGCTCCAGCTGTACCTTCCAGGTTCAAGAGATCTCCCAGCTAACAAGGAACCTCAGCCAAACTCTTTCTGAAAAGCAAAAGACTCTAGGAAACAGGAGAACCAAAAGGGAAAACTGACAAATGTTGTGGCTGGACTGCGGGGAAAGAAGGAAGAGCAACAACTCAGCAAAGGTATTTTCAATACACCTAACACACCAGTAAAAGTTGTGATGGATCAGTATAAGCTCTTGCAGCTCACAATTGAACATCTCCTTACAATCTTTCCCAGCTGGATTCAGGGAACTTTGAAGAAAATTTAAAAATACTTTCACATCTTCACTCACTACTGCTGCAGATGATACTATGGGTACTTTAACTTTACCTCAGTAGCCTAGCCAAAAAAAAAAAAGAAAACAGATTAAAAGATGACAAGCAGTTAATAAAGTCTAAGAGTAATTTCAGGCAGCACTATATTCTGAAAATGTCTTTTGGGGGGTTTTGTGTTTGTTCGGGTTTTTTTTTTTTGAAGCTGCATTCTTTCCTTTTTACTGTATGAAATACACAGGTAAGGAAGCAAACAGCAGTTGAATTGAAAATTCATCAGTGTAGCACTGAATTATAAACATATGCATACATACACACACACAGAGAATTTTATTGCTGACATTACTGAAATGCCTCTACATAGCTCAATTTTTGCTGGCAATGCCTTTTTACACTAATAGAGCTTTTCTGCTCTAACTTCTTGAGCAGAATGCTACTAGCTGAACAAGAAGTTATTTTTATATCTATCTTCCATATTGGCTGTAATTCCCAGGAGAGAAGAAGTCAGAGTAAGGTGTTTAATATTAATTTCATTTAAGACACTGATTAACCTGCAGAGCTTAGAAGTCTTAGAAAGAAAATCCTGACAAGACTCCTACTAATTTTAATCAGGCTGGGATTTCATTGCTTTATTGCTTGAAGCAGGAATATAATACAGGTGAGGTTTACTGTGCAAAGGTTCTCCTTTCCATGTTGTAAGATTATTCCAATTAGCTTTAAACGTGTCTCGTTTCGAGGTGTTAAGCTCTTACGAATTTGCCAGATCCCTTCAATAGATATTAAGCTTTAATAAAAAGCAGCTCTTTTAACTAATACATATAAATATTGGCTCATGAACATGTGCTGAGACTGATACCAGTTCTACAATGGCCAGCAGAGGAATGGCCTGTGAAGACATTTATTTACAAAATTTGAATTCCACTGTAACCAAATACCCTCAAACACTGAGAAATGCTAACTGTGCACACAAAATATCTGCTGTATCTTACTTGGGGACGCACTTCACATCAATGAAACTACTAGTACCAACCAGAAAACTCAGCATGGATATACTCAAAAGCTCCCACAGTAAAATCCAGATAGTCCTTTAGGGACAACCCACTGCTACCAGGCAGACAGAGAGAAGTGTACAGAAAAACATATTTTTTTGCTGCTCACCGGTTTTGGTGATCCCAGTTCTGTGTTCATAAAAAAGAAAATAAATCTCCAATCTCACCCTCTTGAGCATTACAACAGACACCACCAGGGACAGCAATAGCTCCCATCTCTATGCTGGACAGTGTATCACTAACTGGCTTTTGTGTTGTACCCCAGGGACTCTTGCCCCAGCTTGCTTGATTTTAAAGACAAAAAACGTTGTGGGCTATTTAGCATTTGCACGGATAGGCTGAGGAATCTGTGATGCCATCTTCATTCCACAGAAGACGTACCAATGCTAATCAGATGAGAACACACTGTTGTCACTCCCGTGAAAAAAAAAAGCAGTCTTGTCATAGCTGCATTTTGAATTCTAACACAGAAGAGAATTCCAACTGCCTCACAAATCTCAGTGTTAAAACTCAACTTTTTTTTTGAGTATGCAAATAACTTCAACAATTCTTGGCATGATACTCATGGCCTCATTTTCTACATGCACCTGCTAGCTGTGTTAATCTAGTTTATAAGTAATCCCTTGGAAAAAAGCTTTTAATCAAGTTCTTAACTTCACTTACGGTGTAATGTACACAACTTTGCAAATTGGAATTAAAATTTTAGTGAGATATTAAGCATGATAAAGCTTCTTGGAGAATACAAAAGAGCTCCAAGAGTCAAGGAAGTTTGCAAATACACTGCATAAATGGAGGACTTCTCCCCAGAAATGTACTAGATTAATCCTGGTACTCTTTTAGAAGCTGCTTTTATTGGTATCTAAGAGATCATATTCAGTTTCTTGTTTTTCAATTAACATTTTTAAAAGGCTGTATTTGTAGACATCAAGGAATAGAATGGACTTGATCCAAACAGCATTAACTACTGTCTTTCTGAAAAAGTCACTTAATTTGAAACAGTATAATTATTATAACAATGAACGCCTATAATATTTCCCTTTTACATCACTATTGAAATCTTGTATTTATACAGTTGTAACAAGTGGATGAAAGAGGCTAATGAGTACAATTGAAGTTATACTGTGGGTTCAGAGTATTGCTAGAGTCATCAGGACGTACAAAGGTTTAAAAGACAGAGTGCTGTTGGTTTTTCTCCCCTCTCTGATGCAGGTGGTGAGTCTCTAGTGGTCTTGATACTTTAACCTGTTCCAGACAGGGATGTTGTAGTAAGTATGTAATTCTGTCAAAGCTGTCAGCCTCAGGAATGCTGTTGGGCAGTGCCTAAAAGGTGTATATGTACGAAAAGCAATGCAATTTAACATTTGAGATGACATCGACCACATATTTTTCCAAGAGTACATGAATATAGCAGATGAGCTTTTTTCATGCCTGCGAGTGCAACAGCTGATGGTGTGTTTCACATCACTGTTACAAGTGTTAGAGTTGGCACATCACACAGTCACTCAGCTGTCTTTTCAGCAGCCTTACAATTTCTCATGCAAAAATCCCAATGATCATGTCAAATGGCAAGAAAGCACCCAGTTTATAATTTAGAAGAGTTTAAAAAAATCTCTACTCATGAAGTGTGTCTTCTCAGGTAAGTTTGGACTAGGAAGCCTCCAGATTTCAGTCAGTAGTCACCTGTATTCCTGGATTCTTCAAAATTTGGGCACAGTCATGATAGTCCCTTTACTGTAAAAAGGCTTTGACTGTAGCACCCTCATGGCAGTTTGCTACATCAGTAACTACTGTTTCCAAGGCATCAGAGTAGCAAATCTTGATCACACAAAAGGCTTCCTCTGCTTGACTATTTGCTCTAGCAACACGTCAGGAGGCTAAAAAGCACTAAGTAAAAAGCTCCAGTTCAGATCTGTTTACAATATGAACAGCCAAAAAAACCCAAACAAACAAAAAAAACCAAACTGCCAGAAACAACCAAAGAAAAGGTGTCAAGCAGACCATCTCCACAGTAGAAAAGCTCTATCAAGAAAAGCCCACTGTTGTTATGTAAACAGGACTCCAAGCACAGCACTCAGAAGCTCCAACCCCAAACAGGTAGAACAACATAACAGGCACTGAGAAATTATAAAAATAATGGATTTGAATTTTTTTTTTTTTTTTTTTAATTTTTGAAGACTCACGACTGTCTTCCACACCTCTATCCTTTCTCACAGAATCACAGAATAACCAGGTTGGAAGAGACCCACTGGATCATTGAGTCCAACCATTCCCACCAATCCCTAAATCATGCCCCTAAGTACCTCATCTACCCTCACCTTAAACACCTCCAGGGATGGTGACTCAACCACCTCCCTGGGTAGAACGTTCCAATGCCTAACCACCCTCTCTGTGAAGAATTTTTTCCTAATCTCAAGCCTAAATCTCCCCTGGTGGAGCTTGAGGCCATTCCCTCTCGTCCTGTCCCCTGTCACTTGGGAGAAGAGGCCAGCACCCTCCTCTCCTTCTCCTTGATCTTTCCATTATTAAGCCTTTTCTGAAGACAAGAGGGGGAAGGATGCATTATGCATACAATTTGAAATGAGGCAATAGCACACAAAAGTTGGTCGGGCATTACTATACTTCCATCTTCATTGTGCTCTGCCTCAAGCTGGGTTTTGCATGCTTCATCTATCGCTTTCAAGCGAGGCTTTAAATTTTCCAAGATACTACATGTTCACAAGCAATAGCATATAAAATCACAGACACAATGAAGATCTGATCTTAATTATAACTTCTAGGAAACACTGAAGTAAAAATATTGCTATTAATATTTTTTATCAGTAGCATAGCAGATGAGTTCCTGGGGAAGGGGAGAGAGCAGAGACACGAAAACTGCAGCAACAGTAACGTATGGTTCAACTAAGAAGAGTAGCAAGATGCTCTCCATCCTACAACATTATTAATCTCCATGAAAAACTAAGAACCTCACATTTGCATATAGAAGGCAAAAATAGAGAAGAGAAATAAGCTCTGACAATATTGCTGGAGTTTATTTTCCATAGCAGCATTTCTCTTTCTGCCTTTTCCTACCGGAGGACTATAAGGCTTAGCTTCACAGAATAAGACACTGCAGCTTTCTTTACCAGTCACAAAAATACTTGCTTCTTTTCCCAAAATAAGTATTTGAACAAGTAATAGAACTAAAGCAAAAAACTGCTCATCCCACCACATGCCCAAATACAAATTGCCCATTTTAAATATTCACCATGTTACACAGCTGTAGATCTTTTCAGAGCAGATCCTTTTTAGCAGTCCCTTAATAAAAGTGAGAAAACATTAACATGCAGATTTCACCAGTTTAAAGCAATAATTTATTAAAAACTAAATAAAATGGCCACAAACACAATGATTCATTTAGTCCCCAATACTAGCAACAGTACTGGTCAAGACACAGAAAGTTTCATACTGAATTTAAAGTTTAATAACTTTACCAGAAAATCATCTGCAACTGAGTTTCTCTTACCTAGTTCTGGAACAGCTCCCTTCCCAGTCTACATACTGTTCGCTTCAAGTAAAAAGAAAATAAACATGCATTTTTTTGAAAACTATGTCCCACATTTTTCCAGGCTTAAAGAGTATTATCAGGTGCTTTTCAGTTTTGATTAATGGCTTGCAATTCAGCTGTCAAGCCAGGAAAGGATGCAATCCTCAATGAAAAATCTGCTACATCTCAAGCCAGGAAACCTAGTCCAGAATTTCCTTCACTAAACTGTATATTAGTTTTGCTTGGACTTTAGTGACAGAAAGACAACAGCCACAGCTGAAAGGTGAAATAACCTGCATATACTTGGCTACGGTAATTACAGGCAGTTCCATGCCTATGAAGTACATATATATATATATACTCAGTTCCTGGTCTGTCTTCACTGCTTTCATTCTTGATCTGTGCAGCTTACTGAACTTCCTTTGTAGATCAACCAGTCAACTGGATTCAGTTACATCAACAGAGAACACACGTGCACCTTCATCTGAACCAAACACAATTCTCCCCTCAATATATGGAGAGGAAAAGAAGCAATTTCCCATTTAACACCCTTCAGATGACAAGACAGAACTACCTTTCATTTGACATCATACTCCAGGCCTGCTTTCCCAGGACTTGTTTCCTTCTCCTTCCACCACAGAAGCACTGTGCCAAAAAAAACTCCTTGAAATCTTTTAGCCTATCTTAAGGCACTGAGATGGAATCAAATACATCTAGCTCTGCTCCAGCAGTGCTTTGTTTCACAGGAGACTTCATTAAGTGGCTAGAGACTGTGCAAGCTCTTCAATCAGTCTCTTTAACAATCCTCACTATTAGGTTTAAATCTTCACTGCAGAAATCAAGTTTGAATTTTCTTGTTCTTATTAGATATGGACAACCAAAAAAATTATAACAAGCAGATGTCCACCTCCTTCCCTAACTTACTTACAAAGATCTCCACTAGAAAGTCAGAATATGCGTGCTCTCCCTTACGTTTTCTCTTGTAGTCTAGACACACCCTCCTTATTTCCACAGAAGCTGTATTTTATAAACCTTTAACCAACATTCTCCTCTGGAGTTTTGCAGGGTTGTTTTTTTTTTTTTCATCTTTCCTTGTAGCTCTCAACAGAAATCTCATTCTGGCTGCAACCTCACTAGTACACAAATAAAATGATTACTGTAATAACTACTTCCTGTTAAGCCACAGCAGAACATGAGTCATTCTGTAGTAGCACCATCATCATTAGCTCATTCAGGTTGAAAGAATAAGCTTTTTCCCTTTTATTACAGAGGAGTCATATCCTGCCTTGTAATTGTATTTTAAATGCAAAACTGCATTTTAGTGAATTTCACCTTTCCGGTTTTGGATCATCTTTGCAGCCTAGAGAGGTTTGCAAGAACAGGCGTAGATACTTTTTAATTACCTAGATCGCTTTTTAAAAATGTATTAAACCAAATGAAATGAAGATGTGTTAATAAAGACCAATTGCTCTCAGATGCAGCAGCTAAGCAAATCATAGCAACATAGTCCATGTGTATTAGCACCAAGGCAAAGGTTACATAGTTCACATGTGAGTGCAACAACCTCCTGCATCAGTAAATATAAGATTACGTAGTACAGGAAAAAGTGTATTCTTAATACCTGTAACTATAAACTAGAACTCACTACAGTTTTCTGCTTATGAACCACAGCAACAAAAGCAACGTGATAAGGCATAGAGGTATTTTGTAGCTGCTTCTCAGCAGTTTCTCTAGAGAATGGTTTTAAAACTGCAAGAAGGTCGATCAGGTTTCTCCGGGATGATTATTTTTTTCCAATCAATTAAATTATGGAATTATTTTTATTTCTTATAACAAGCATCAGCCCTCCTGAGTAAAGGTATTCTCTCTTCACTGGCTGCTACTCAACATTTGTTTCTGCGGTGACATCACCCTCCTCCAAGTGAATACTTGGCTATCCCTTTATTTAGGCTCCCTGCCCTACTCTAACTCCTAGCTATCACACACCATTGCCAAAATTCTTAAAGCCATCAGTCCTCTTCTTAACACAGTCTGGCAGCCAGCTGGACAATTTTCAAACTGTACTGTATTTTTCTCACCTGCTGTGCTTTCTGGCACCTCCTGCTTATCTTGCACAAGCTGCATGACATCCGACACCACAACCTGATGGTTTGTATCTTCTTCTTTCTCTTCATTAGACAGGTTTGCTGTTGCAAAACAGTTGCAGCTTCCAGTTCCTTTGCAAGGGATCAACCTCCAATACCAGTAGTCAGACATGAAAGTACTGTAAGTTGATTTCTGAAATTTAAAAACAGAGAACCATTTTCTACAAGAAGTAAGAGAAGAACCTAGCTACTTGGAAGAAAAGGCTCAAATGCTGTTAAGATTGACAGTTATATACAGATTGTCATATCTTTGGGTTTATTTAAAGAAAAAACACGCAGCTTATAATATCCATTTATGATACGCAATGCAGTTCACAAAAGACATACATGGGATTTTACCCAAAATAAAAACTTCAAGAGTCCCCTGTAGTTTCTAAAAATGCTTACATTGTAGGTCAGGGAGCTAATCACAAAACCCCCAAACAATATACAAGTATCGAATTACATGTGCTCTTATCAACTGTAAAAATATAAAAAACCCCAATATCACTCCCTGTTCTCGGAAGAACAAGTCAATATTTATCTTAAAAATGCCCTCTGAAACCCAGCTTCACTAGGTGAAAGACCATCCCAGAAAAAAAAATGTCAAAAAAATGAAATAATTTAAGAATAATTAAAAAAAATCAAAAATAAAAATATGTTATGATTCCCATGATATGGAGATATAAAATAACAGTTAGAAATTTTCTCAGATTAACTGAAGGAAACATTGACACTGGAAGTGTGGCAGGAAGAAAAGATGCTTTGCTGTCTGACATAGTGCCCAGGTCCTTCAGGGTTGCCCTCTTCCTGAGCAGAAGAAAGGGGCAATGGTTCCCTTAGCCTACATAGAACTAATTACCAGGCTTATCTGTACACACAAGATAGCGAGTAGGAGTTGGAGAACTGCAGTGGTTTCAATCATTTACACAAACAAAAATCACCTCCTTCTTGAAATTACAACTAAATCATCATTAACGGTGAAAGATTTCTTCCACATGAGAAAACAGCTTGAGATTCCAAATACTTCATTTCTAAACAGTATTTGGGAATTCTGCAAAGTACCAGCAAGGTGTGATTTCTTCAGAAAATGACAACACATCCAGGAACAGGTTTGTTCACACTTCCCTCCAGAGGTCACATCAGCAACAAAAAATTGACCAAGCACAAAGGACCTGAACAAGCTTTTCCAAGTCTATCCAGAAAAAAACAAGTCCAAGCAGGACAGAAGTATATCTCTCCGGGTAAATTTAATGCTTCTTGGATAAGCAAGAGTTGTGTGATGACCATTTACCCTACAAGCATCACACTCAAGTGTTCCTAGCACACCTGTTTCTAGCTGCTGATTAGATTGAGTAAAAGCATCACTCCAGACCATGAACAGTAAGGATGATACATGTAGGGATATTTCACATTGCATTTAAAGGTGATAGTTTTCTAGAAAGTAAGCACCAAGAAAAAAAAGCTTGCTTAATATAAATGGTTTATCTGTTAAAAAACAAATGGCAAAAAAAAGCCCTAGCTCACATTATTCAGTAGCGGATCTCCTAGGAATCAGTTACAAAGGATTAAGTACTCACTCTGTCACTTATTGCATTATTTCTTCAACAGAAAAGAGGATTTCCGGATAAAACATTCTTCAAATAATACTTCAAGGTGCATCCTCTTACCGGTTTAGATATTAATATTGTTTCATTTTAGGCAACACACTGACAGTTTCCCCAATTCTCCCTTTGCCTGTTCCCAAACTTCACCAACTTTGCAACACCTCCCAGAAGACGGATAGTGGAGTTAAAAGCAAATTGCTCAACTCCCTCTACAGATGCCAAACCCAACAGGCTGGCTACAAACATCCTCTCTGTCACACAGGCAGTGGCAGTTACAGCTGTACTAAAGCACATGCTGCTTGTAAATAATGTATGTAGTACATACTATATGCACCGTCAAGCTGCATCGGGCTCTGCAACCGCCGCATGCAATGACGGGCACAAGCCTGCACCCACAGGCACCTGAACGACATGTGCACAAGGGGCTTTAATGAAAGAAGCAATGTTTTTTTTTTTTAATTCTATGTGAGGGGGTTCCTTCTATTCCATTTCAGATCTTAGATAAATTTACTTCTGAAAGCCACTTAGCAAACTTGAAAGTTTTCCTGTACAAAACTTCTTTTTATCTGAAGAACTGGGGCAGAGGCGGGGAAGTCTCCTCTGGAGGAGACAAAGACCTCAGAAACTTCCAGCAGTTTTTCCCCTGCTCCTCAGCAAGGTAGACTGAAAAGCCGCTGGATCTATGCTTCAGTAGGCAGCAAATTACTGTAGGAATAAATTTTTAATTTATTGCATTTCCTCAAGGAGTGAAAACTCCTGAAGATAACCAGATATAATTACATCCAAACATGCAGTTATAGACACACATTTATAACCTTAATCCTAGTTTCATTAATTAGTTTTCTGACCCACTAATTATCTTTACTTTGATTTTAAGAGCAGTAATGTGAACTCAGGTTTTAAGTCAACAGCTCAGTAACTCAAAGAGCAAAGAAGTTAAGGGAAAATACATGGAGAGGCTAAGACATAATCATTACATATGTTTTCCATGCTTTTGTGAACAGGGGCAGTACACGGAGACATTCATGGGGTTGACTTGACTAGATTGCCTATAAAAAGCAAAACATATAAAAAAGAAGGGGGAAAAATCCCAACAAAATCCACTTATTCTTTGTCTTAAGGTCTAATGTAAAACATTTCAGTCACAGCCGCCCTGATGGCTATATGTCCACTTGGGTCGCTGCAATAACACTGCAGACACAAGTAGTATTTCTTATTATTTCAAAACATGCAAAGATAAACCAATGCCTTCAACTAGCATAAAAAGTAGTCTGATGTTCCAAGAAAAAAATCACCAAGAACGAAGATTTCATTTGACATTTACAGGTCTAAAAAACTGCTCCTACATCTCAGCTTTGCATGCTAAAACCAATATTGCTTGTGGGTTTGGGTTACTCTGTTTTGTTTTAAACCAGATCGCAGACATTAAAGTTGCTGAAATACCCAAGGAAAAGCAAGGGCAGCATCTGCATCCACTTGTCAGGGCCTGAAAGCACCAGTGGACTTCCCTGATCCTTATTGGCTTCAGCCAGGACCTCTACCCATGGGCCCAAGGTGTGCAGATCATAGAATCACAGAATTATAGAATCACCAGGTTGGAAAAGACCCACCAGATCATCAAGTCCAACCATTCCTATCAAACACTAAACCATGCCCCTCAGCACCTCATCCATGCGTCTTTTAAACACCTACAGGGAATGTGACTCAACCACCTCCCTGGGCAGCCTGTTCCCGTGCACAAAGATCCTTTCCATGCAAAATTTTTTCCTGATGTCAGGCCTGAACCACCCCTGGTGGAGCTTGAGGCCATTCCCTTCCTGTCCCCTGTCTCACGCAGTAGGTATGATGGGTCACTGAATTCACATTCCCAGGTAAAAGTTCTGCTCTAACCCTGCAGTGCCTGTCACTTCCAGAGGGACATATCAGGTTGGAGTCAATGTTTCCTCATTTACCACAAAAAGTTAAGATATGCTTTATGCTTCATCTGCAAGGTCTGACAGCACACTAAACAGATGAGATCTTAGCATTTAAACTGTAATTACATTTGAGACAAATAATATATTAATATGCAATATTAAGAAGTAATATGTAATATTACTACGTAGCACGCCACACTACTTCATTCAAGTGCAAATGGTTTCTGAGCCATTGCTTATGAAATTCAGGAAAAAGCATGGTTTTAGAAAGCAAGAGTCCTATTTCAATCACTTTGCACACACACTTCACTGAATTTACTTCCCTTCCCCACCCAAAAAGCTGCCTGGAGGAGAGGGACCTGGGGGTGTTGGCTGACAGCCAACTGAACATGAGCCAGCAGTGTGCCCAGGTGGCCAAGAAGGCCAATGGCATCCTGGCTTGTATCAGAAACAGCGTGACCAGCAGGTCCAGGGAGGTTATTCTCCCTCTGTACTCGGCACTGGGGAGACCACTCCTCAAATCCTGTGTTCAGTTCTGGGCCCCTCACCACAAGGGTGCACTCGATGCCTTCATCCAGGTCATTGGTAAAGACATTGGACAGGGCTGGACCCAGCGCTGAGCCCTGGGGAACTTCACTTGCAACTGGGCGCCAGCTGGAGTTAACTCCATTTCCCACCACTCTCTGGGCCCTCCTGGAAACAAGTTTTCAACCCAGGAGAATTGTCACCTAATAGTGTAACATCCCTTAGCAACAATCCTGTGCAGCTACAGACTAGGAGAAGTCTGGCTGGAAAGCTGCCTGGAGGAGAAAGACCTGGGGGTGTTGGTTGAACACGAGCCAGCAGTGGCCCAGGTGGCCAAGAAGGACAATGGCATCTTGGCTTGGATCAGAAACGACGTGACCAGCAGGTCCAGGGAGGTTATTCTCCCTCTGTACTCAGCACTGGGGAGACCACTCCTTGAATCCTGTGTTCAGTTCTGGGCCCCTCACCACAAGAAGGATGTTGAGGCTCTGGGGCGAGTCCAGAGAAGAGCAACAAAGCTGGTGAAGGGGCTGGAGAACAGGCCTTACGAGGAGCGGCTGAGAGAGCTGGAGTTGTTTAGCCTGGAGAAGAGGAGGCTGAGGGGAGACCTCATTGCTCTCTACAACTACCTTAAAGGAGGTTGTAGAGAGGAGAGTGCTGGCCTTTTCTCCCAAGTGACAGGGGACAGGACAAGAGGGAATGGCCTCAAGCTCCGCCAGGGGAGATTTAGGCTGAACATTAGGAAAAAAATTTTCACAGAAAGGATCATTGGGCACTGGCAGAGGCTGCCCAGGGAGGTGGTTGATTCACCTTCCCTGGAGGTGTTTAAGGCACGGGTGGACGAGGTGCTGAGGGGCATGGTTTAGTGTTTGATAGGAATGGTTGGACTCGATGGGTTTCTTTCAACCTGGTTATTCTATGATTCTATGAAAATCCCCCTTTAATTCAAGAATACCATTGCAAAGGGAGTAGTTAATAATTATCTTCAAATGTAACCAGATTATGTAAGGCATCCAGTTATCTCAGAAACTTAAATCCATATTCTGCAACCACTTCATGGCAGTTAAACCTGACTCCTAGTGTTGCCATAGCTCTGAGTCAGTGCACTGTTACTTGATTTCTGTTGTTGCCACGGGGTGCAATTTCTTCAGATACTTCACTAGTTATACAGGCAGAACATTATTTCTCATCAGGTGTAACACAAACATTTAAAGTTATCTCACTTCTAAGACTATTTGTCTGATACTTTCAGATTATCTTGTGAATTACCTCACACTGCATTTAATCACTGCTGCTTTTTACCATGCTTTCAACATTGCTCCATTTAAATCACTGTGGAAAAAAAATTGTATTTACATGGGGAAAACTGGTCCTAATTTAGCATCTAAGTTTTCACACTATTATTTTCCATAAGCATGATGACGCTTTATTCCGATGCAAACTGTTTAATACGTCATCCAGTCTGAAAAAGCAGGCTTAAATGTAATAATTCATTGAGCTCAGTCCACCTGTATCAACAGAGATAGTGGAGTTCAGCTGATGATCTAAGAGCTCATCCACACACCTCACAGCTGTCTGGAGGGAGGAGTATTTGACTGAAATGGACAGCAATGTCTATAGTATTAATTAACGTTTCTTTATTTTAGAATGTATTAAAATACACTGAATGGTATTTAAACCCATCAAAATCATTCTGATGAGAATTTTATTTTAATTTCGTGTAAGTGAGCAGCAGCATTCTTTCAAATTTTTATGCTTGGCACTACTAGCCAGTCATTCCTCCCATTCCACAATACACCAGGAAAGTGCAAAAAACATAAAATAGTCACACATTATAGCCCAGGTTACTCCCACCTAAACTCAGACATTAAACTGTGAGATCCAAGTTAAGAACCTATTTGACCCACCTGCCTTCAACATTCCCTGGAGTAAGAGATGTGCATCTCCTGAGGCTCCTCAGCCCTTCACGTTGACTCAGAGCACCCAAGGCAGTTTTGGATGAACGTGAGTTTGTATGATGAAAAGTCCCATTTCTGTATACGTTACTGACAGAGTGCCACAAAGAATGAGTCATGTAATAAAAACAATAAAACATTTTAGGACTTTAGTAAAGCCTATTAAACTACTCAAATTCTCCCTCGCCTATGGAGATATTGTATTTCTATTCTTGCCCCTCCCCCAGTCCTTTCACGTTTTGTTCAGAAAGACAGGGCAGGGGGGAACTGCAGCAACAAAGCCCCAGACATTCTCATCTCTCTCTAGGGCACGTAGAATATCCTCACATGTTTTAAACCAAAACCAATTTAAAGACTAAATTTTTTTCTCGTTTGGAGCTTTACAGTGATCAACATTTAAATTGAGTACTAAGTAGTTCAAGATAAATGTTCTCATTATTTATTTAAGTGCCTTTCACAAAGCATTAGAAATCATCAGACCTATGTTGGAAATACTAAGTTCAAATAAAATGAGACACTATTTAACAAGAGCTGAACTGAGGCCTCTTCAAAGGAAGGTAAAAATAAATCAAATGTGTTTCATAAGAGAAATGCTTTCTTCTTTATTCAACTATTCATCTTACAGGTAGCCGCTTTTCTTCTGAGGATCACTTACAAGTTTAAGGCCCTCAACAGTCTTCTCTCATCCTTCCACCACCCAAGAGAAGTTTATCTTTTCTTAGTTAACCCAGAATCACGCATCATATTTTAAGACATCTAACAAAAAGAATGAAAAGGCAAACATACACGTATCACAGGGTAGCTGTGTTCTCCTAAAACTTGAGCAGCCTCCCCTACTGCCTTCCTGCACCATTCTGCACATAAGTGCAGGAATAGCTTCAAGTACACAGTCAAAT
Organism: Clamator glandarius; assembly: GCA_033459285.1. NCBI lineage: Eukaryota > Metazoa > Chordata > Aves > Cuculiformes > Cuculidae > Clamator > Clamator glandarius. Next base: position 1,787,458 of record JAUNZM010000393.1, on the reverse strand, counting down.
TCTCTCTCCTCTCTCACTTTTCAGAACAACAGGCTCAGTGCACGCAGAGCTGCCCGCAGAGCATCACAGCAGAGCACAAGGGCTTCTTGCAGGTATGAAATTAGGTATGGACAAAGCCAGAAGTTACTCCTCCGCCAACTGCAAGCATCCTAACTTGAGCTGCATCTCAAGTCCTTTAGAAATCTGGAGCTCATACACGCATTATTTCTGCTTCACAAGAAAAATACAGAGGTCCTCAACTTTAAGCTGTTATTGAAATTGCAAAATGACCTGCTGTCAACATCGTACAAAATTAATGTCTAATGGTGGGCAACCCATCTTCCGTATTTTCACTGAATATAACCAAAGAAAATCAGATTGTGAGGGGACTGTTAATGTAAATGTTAAAAAAGCACCACATTACAAGTTCTAGTTGCCTAGAGATCGTTATTAGCAAAAGCATAATTTCCTTACTCTTTAAAACTCCCACCAAACCACCTACATTCCTAAAAACTGAGCTTTTGGAATTAAGTATCTAAATTTCTCTCCTCCTATCCCCTCATGCCAAAATTTTCCTTCCCACTCATTTCTCCTTCCATCCAAGAGAAACTAAACAATCATACTGGCCTGAATGGGGGGTCCTCTAAAATGGCATGGAAAGCAGCTCACCTCTCAGGCAAGTTCAGGCTGTATCTGTTTCCACTGGGAACACATTTCAGAGTTTTCTCTCAAGACTCCATAGAATGACAAGGTAGATTTGATTTTAAAATTAAGCCTGAAACACAACAGAAGCTGATATAACTACACAGCATTCTGTGGAAAACGAAGTGTTTATGTGGCTTGACCCCTTATTTCAGGGGGGGCTGATAAAATCTCCACTTATTCATGTTGTTCTCATGATAAACCCAAGCTCTCATCTCACTGATGCGTTATTCTTGCATGTGCAGAGCCATGAAAGCCCCCAAGAAACTGTCACCAGCACGCAGGCTCTATGCAAATACCATTTGTTTAACTCGGAGCTACCCGTGGCCAAGCATGCAAATCCTTGCTCCCAGACAAATTCAGCTGAAAGGAGGAAAAGGTAAGCTCCTTTCTGAAGGCCAGCGAATGCATTGCATGTTCGGTTTATTTTTAATTTCTCATGGAAATAAGCATTAGAATATCAGCAGTTTCTCCTGAAATCAGAACTTGGCATGTCAAAGACTTTTCTCTGGAGAAAGTTTCCAGGACAGCATTTTTGTTCAGTGACCATATCACAGAAGTACGTGCTTAGAGGACACAGGTCTCCGAGAGATCATTTGGGTCACTTCATCCCACCAACTTCCTGACAAACATATAATAGGTGTCCAGTTTCAAAGGGCTCACACAACATCTACTCCACAAGTTCCTTCTCTTCCTCCACCCTCCCAACCCCAGCTTGTTGCAGATCAAAAGCATCTTGCAATAACCCATTAAAAAACCTCAAGGCTTGTAGCTTCAGTGTTCAGCGTTTTACCATAACGCACATGGGGGAAAAAAGGGATGGCTGAGGCTTCCTAAGGCTCAAGAAACATTCCCTACTGCCTGTCTCCAGAGACAGAGAACACTGCCGATGTCCTGCGCCTGCAAAATCTGTTGAAGAGAAGTACAAGGTAAAGAAGATCCTTTAGGAAAGAAGAGGTAAGTCCTCTATCCATGTATTCCAAATTCAATTTTCTGTTAAGTAACCATGCTGCATACTTCCTAACGAAGTTGTTATAGATCTAGCCAAGAGGGTAATTTTGTTAGAAATAGTAATTGACAACAACTTTTGTCTTGAAAGGAGCACTGTATTAAAAGTTTCAATTAGATGTACATTTTAAGATGATTAAAGCTAGTATCTATTGTGAAGTTCCTGCAAATTCACAGCATACACAGGTGGCTGCCTTGAAGACTGATTTTACATCTTTGTTGTTAAAAAATGCCTTTCATGCAACTTATTTTTGTATGCAAATTATTTTTGTATAGTCCAGTCCTGAATTAGTGAAGCATTAAACTTCTAGAAGCCATCCGAAACACAATAATTTCAAAGTTCAGCTGAAAAAAATCATGTGGACACGGCCCAGAGCTCCCTACAGAAGGGATAAGGAGAGGAAGGAGGGTTGTGTGGTAGCAGCCAGATCCAAAATGTAAGAAATTATATTCAAGATCAACAAGCAGAAAAACAAAGCTCAATTTTCTGCCCTGTGATTGTGCCTTTACTAGGCACGTGCTCTCGCATCTTCTCGAATTAGGCTTCGATCAACTTTTTTTCCCTTTCCCTCTTACTTAACTGACATAGAATCATAGAATCACCAGGTTGGAAAAGACCCACCAGATCATCGAGTCCAACCATTCCTATCAAATACTAAACCATGCCCCTCAGCACCTCGTCCATGATGGGTGTACTTTTGTTTGGAATGATATTCATTATTTGTCAATATCCTAACCAAACTTGCACTAGGTAGGTTCATTTTCAAAAGCACAGCCTGCCTACTGCACATTATTTTAACTGTTCCACTCTCCAGGACTGAAAGGATATACATGTGCTAATAAATACTGAAAAGCATTTGAGGGCAGTCATAAAAAGGCAACCTACAGGAGATATTTCAGAAAAAGGAAAAAAAAAAAAAAAGAAAAGAAAAAAAAAAAGAAAAACAAACAACATTGTTTCTTTTTATTTGCTTTCTGAGCCTTTACTATTCACGTTATCAGCTATCCTGAAATCACTGAGACCGGGCTTAAAAGCAAAATAAAGGGTTTGCAAGAGCAAATCCATTGCCAAATCTATCTTGATAAAGTTTTCCATTCTTTTTCAAGGTTTTCAGCTAAAAATATCTTAAACAAATCTTTCTCTCTGGCTTTTATACTGCAAACACTTAAGTCTCCTTCCTTTTGCAGATACGAAAAGAAACATAAGCAACAAAAAACCCCACACATTTATTTTAACAGCCCCAGTGAAATACAGAAAGTCACTAAACACCAAGCGGCAGAAGCATCCTATTTCGCAGCCCGTGGGATTAACCGCTGCAGGTAAGAGCAGACAACAAAAAATCCGCCTCTAAACCATCTTCTCCCTCGCAGGAGCCCGCTTTGTCTCTGCCATCGCGGGATGCTCCGTTAAACCCCCCGCAGAACCCCCAGCAGCGGCCCCGCATCCCGCGGGAGGGGAGGGAGAGCATCCCGCCTCCCTTTATCCCTTCCTCCGCTTCCAGGCAGGTTACCCCCTCTCGCCTTTGTTCCCCTCCCACCCTCGGCCAGCGAAAAACGAGAGAAAGAAAGGGAAACACCCCCACGCACCCACCCACAGAGACACGGGGCGCATCCCCGCGCCGGCCGGAGCATCCCCGCATCCCCAGCGCTGCCCCCTCCCCCGGGAAGCCGGAGCGGCGGGCGGGCGGGGTGCGCGGTGCGGGGCGGTGCGGGGCTGAGCCGCCCCCCGGCACTCACCTCGGCGCCCGCAGGACCAGGTGGAGCCGCCGGAGCCGATCGGCTCGTCCGGAGAGCGGGACGGCGGCAGCACCGCCCCGGGACCCGCCGCAAGGGAGGCGCCTGCGGCCCCGCCCGCAGCGGGAGGCGGTGGAGGGGGGGAAGGAGGGGGTGGTGCGGGGGGAGTGATGCTCAGGGGTGTCGGGGTGATGCTGGGGGAGCAGCAGGGGAGATGCTAGCGAGTGGTAATCCTGAGGGTGTCGAGGTGATGCTGGGGGGCAGTGGGAGTGATTCTGGGGGGATGATGCTGGGGGGTGGGAAGGATGCTGGGGGGTTTGGGGGTGATGCTGGGGAGTAGTGATGTTGGGGGAAGGTGGGGGAGATGCTGAGGGGGTGATGCTGGGTGGCATGGGGGTGATGTTGGGGGGTGAAGATGCTGGGTGGTGTTGAGATGATGCTGGGGGGCGATGGGAGTGATTACGGGGGATGATGCTGGGGGATGTGGGAAGGATGCTGGGAGGTTTGGGGGTGATGCTGTGGGGTGGTGATGATGGGAGAATGGCAGGGGTGATGCTGGGGGTGGTGATGCTGGGGGTTGTGGGGGTGACACAGAGGGGCTGTGGAGGTGACTCTGGAGGTGTTGGGGTGATGCTGGAGGAGTGATGCTGGGGGTTGAGGGGGTGACACAGGAGGGCTGTGTGGGTGATGCTGGGAGTGTGGGGGGATGTTGGGGAGATGCTGGGGGGTGATGCTGCGGGGGGTTGATGCTGGGCAGGCAGCAGGGGTGATGTTGGGGGGTGTGGGGGTGATGCTAAGGGATGTGGGGGTGATGTTGAGAGGTGTGAGAATGATGCTGGGGGTGTGGGGGTGATGCTGGGGGGTGGTGATGCTGGGGGGGGCGGCAGGGGAGATGCTAGGAGGTGGTGATGCTGGTGGATGTGGGGGTGACACAGAGGGGCTTTGGGAGTGATACTGGGGGTATGGGGATGATGCTGGGGAGTAGTGATACTGGGGGAAGGTGGGAGTGATGCTGAGGGGTGTGGGGGTGATGCCGGAAGGCACGGGGGTGACCCTGGGGCTGCCTTTTGTCGGGAGAGCTGGGTCGATCACCCAGGGGGCGAAAGGCGAGGCGGCTCAGTCCTGGTGGCCCCACCGGTCCCTTAGCATTCTGGGGGAAGGAGGGGAGAAGCCATCACGAGGGGAGAATCGCACTTGTCCCTCAAGGAGCTTAGACGGTGCCCTCGGACACGCAATGTGAAGGCCAGGGTTGTCCTGAGCACAGGCAGGAGCTGGACTTGGTGATCCTTTGAGTCTCTTCCAAACTCTGTGGTTCTGTGAGACGTAGAATCACTAGTCTGGCAAAGACCTTTGAGGTCACCAGACCCAGCCGTCCCTGTCCCCCACTAAATCTTAGCCCCAAGCAGTTCATCTACTTGTGTCTTAAAACCTCCAGGGATGGCGACTCAACCGCCTCCCTGGCACCTGTAGGTCCTGGCTGACAAAGGGCAGGGATTCTTCAGGAAGGAGAAGGTGTCAGAGGGAGAATATCCACAGGCCTTTTCCTAGGAAAAGCAGCTCTTTTCAGGGAAGCAACCTGGAGGATCATCCTATCAGCTTCTGGGAAACTGCGGCAACTGAAAGTCATGGCACGGAGGTGGGATACGGCTGAGCCACATGGAAGTTTTGCAGCCTGAATTCTGGTATTTCCTGATATTTCAGTGTTTGGCTCTTGGTGTTTTGTTTTCCTTTTGTTTGTATATAAAAGTAACAGTGCTTTTTGTCTTTGCATCTTGATCAGACAACTGGAAGTGGATTAGTTTTCCTATTATAACCCCCACCCAAAGCAGGTATCCCCTAGCAGTAAAAACTTTAGCTATTAGTAAATATCACGCAGCACGTGCTTCCCTGTGCTGGATGTAAAAATACATGGAAAGTAGGTGCCTCAAAGAAGGTGAGCCTTGCCGGGAAAGCACCCAAGTTGTGCATATAACTCTGACCATGCTGACTTTTCCAGTCCCCTCTCTCATGTCATCAGTGGGCTTTCAGGCTGTGCCCTCTACATCTCTGCTGCAACAGTGGAGGTTTATGTTCATGGGAACCAAACCATGGGTTTTCAGGAACTAAATTTTCCAGGAAGAGTATTCCAGAATCAAGGACAAAGCAAGGCTACCACAAAGCCAAGGAAATGTCAGGGAGATGTACCAGGGGAGGTTTAGGAAAAGGTTCTTCACCCAGAGGGTGGTGGAACCCTGGAACAGGCTCCTCAGGGAAGCAGTCACAGCACCAATTCTGACAAACATTTGGGCAATGCCCTCGGACACATGGGTTGTCCTACACAGGGACAACCTACTCGGGGACAATCTACGCAGAGTTGGGTTCCTACTGGGTCCCTTCCAACTCAGGATATTCTATGATTCTATGAGGCATATATGTGCCTGTATATTTTAAGCAACTTCTAGCAACATTAGTCTTTGTTCTCTTTTTCTTTCTTAGATGAGGAGCACCTGATTTTTAGAAATGCATCAGATGGCAGAGATACGCTGAATACACTTGTCTTCTTCGTAACTTGAAGTGTTCTTTCTTAAAGCCTGGTGACCCGAGGCAGTGTCAGGAGGTGGCTTACAGAAACAATATCTAGTGGCTTCTTACAGCAGCTTAACCTAAACACTGGGCAAACATAACCTGCAATGTGTGTAGGTGATCAAGTCACCTGAGCAGCAACCATGCTCTGTTCTCTATGAGATACACTTGTGCTGCAGGATGCCTTGGGAAAGAGTCAATTCACAATTCACAGCAAAGCAGGGGACAGCAGATTCAGATAAATCACTTTTTTTTTTTTTTCCCGGCACCTCACAAGAACGTTTTCAGTGTTGGTTAAAAAGATCTAGTTGGTTGGCCAGGGAAAATGACCAATTAACAATGACATGAAAGAGCAGAGATGCCTTAATTTGGAAATACTGTCAAAAATAACTTTGAAAGAAGAGTTTGTGGGGCACAGAGGGGACATCATTAAAACATGCCATTTAGATTTCAGTTTTGCTTTGTGTTGCAGGCACTTTTTGATCTCTAGCCCTATAGCTACCCCTATAGCAGTAAACTAAACAGGGCTGGGGTTCAGGCTTAAACCACAGCATGTGGTTATCCTCCGTACTGTTGTCTTGTTGGTCGTGTCACCCAGCATCGTTCTGTCCTAGCGAACTAGCAATCTCTGAAGCAATTCCCAGCACAGCTCATGGGTCGGTGTGGGCCAAGGGCCATTCCCAGCAGACCATCTGCATGTAGCTGACCTATTTTGGGAGATAAGAGGGTCTAGCTGTGTGCATGCAAGCCATGTTGTGCCAGCTGGTTCCCATGCCAAAGGACAGTTCCTGACCTGCTTTATTTGCTAGTAGAAACATGAGGGGTTTGACTTCTGTGATCACTACTGTGTTCTGTGTCAAACCAGAACCTTCAGCACTGGCTTGTTTAAAAAAAGGAGAAGTCAGACAGGAAGGACTGAGCGTTTTTTTAATCTATCAGGATCTCTGCAGAAATCTTTGCTCAAAAGAAAATACAGTTGTGTTGGCTCATAGTGTCAGAATTTATGGGAAAAAAAAATATTTCATTATGAATAGTCTCTTTTATTTCCTAAAAAATATTACTTCTTCTGCATTAAATAAAATATATTCATCAACATAACACTGGCATCAATAAGAATGTTGTATTCCATGGAAAATACTATTTTGCTCCAGATACACCAAGAAGCTGGAGTGACTTTCAGCAGGCAAGCAGTTAAATTTTAAGCGAATGTCAAGAACAGATGGCGTTTAGAGTTCTGAGGACATTAAGAAAGAAAATAACTAAGCCACTACAGCAAGTGTGTGCTTTCACGTTACTAGCTGAAGATAAAAGTGATTTGGAACGGGGCTGAGATAACTTGAGATATCCATCCTAAGTAGGAATAGTTGGGCACTATTCCTAGGAATTGTACACCGAGTGAGTTTTATGGCTCTGGCAAAAATTGTAGCACTCAGCACCACCTCCAAATGCACATTGTATTTTGTGTGCTCTGTTGGTGTGAAAGTGCTATAAATAAATACAAGGGTGGGTTTGCTCATTTAAAAAAAAAAACCACAAACTTTTCAGCTCAAACAAATACTGGGATGAGAAAGCCCAGAGGCTCAAATACATGCTGAGATGCTGGACAGCATGAAAGGGGCCTACAAGAAAGCTGGGGAGGGACTGTTCATGAAGGCTTGTAGTGATAGGACAAACGAGAATAGGTATAAACTGGAGAGGGTTAGATTTAGACTAGACATAAGGAGGAATTTCTTTACTATGAGGCTGGTGAGGCACTGGCACAGGCTGTCCAGGGAAGCTGTGGATGCCCACACTATTTTCAGGGCCTTTAGTTCAGCAGTTAACTTCTCTCAGTCTAGTGCCCCATGCCTGTCACCAAATTTATCTAGGAGAACTCTCTGCAATACAGGTTTATGTTAAATTGTGTGGAATAAGAAGTGTACAAAGGTATCTAAACAAGGAATCGTTATTGTGGGCCCTGTGCAGACTAGTGTGATTCTATGTGCATATATTTCAAGTAGTAGTAGAACTAACTATGGTGCTCTACGAAGAAATTCCTTAGTATGAGCCGTACCTGTTTCTGCCAGTTACGAAGTCTGAAGGGGCTACAAAATGACAACAGGTTGGCTTTCAGGAAAACATCACGTTAATTGTGTTTATCCAGTATCTAAGACCTGTCTTTATTGAGTGGCTGGTCTAAGCCATGTCTTGCAAAGACTCAGAAACTGTAAAATCATAGTAATCTACTGGAAAAATATCCAGAAAATTAAGCCTCCGAGCTGTTATTTGAAGAAGTTCTCCAGGGTACATTAGAAAGCTTTTGTAATGTTATGAGAATAAAATAGTAACAATTATCCACAGGAAAGATGGCATTTAAAATTACCATTTTTTTAAAAATAGACTGTCAATTATTCTCTTTTTTATAATTGTGGCAATAATTAGTGAATTATGTAAACCAATTTTGATTAAAACAAAGGCAGTCTAGAAAAAAAATCAGGGCAATTGAAATATGTATCATCAAGCGCTGGGCTGAAATATTTATTAGTGGCAAATACAACAAAAATGTGCTAACTTGGGAAAAGGAAGGGCCCAAACTTTAGAGAATCCCATTGGCAGGCTGCACGATTCCACGTTTTTGCAAGATGTGAGCAAAAGATGGTACCAGAAAACCTAGCCTGACTCCCACTACACTGTAAACATTAACAAACATGACTCAGGCTCAGGGGACACTGTGCAATCACACTGTGCTTTCTGATGGTGTAAAGTATCTCCAGAAATTCTTCCTGTTCTGGTATGAAATATTTACACTATACAAATCCTAAGAACTCACCATAAATAACAGCAGTCTCTCCATAAATAATGGAAAGACTCTTGATTTCAGGGTTATCATAGAATCATAGAATCACCAGGTTGGAAAAGACCCACTGGATCATCAAGTCCAACCATTCCTATCAAACACCAAACCATGCCCCTCAGCACCTCATCCACCTGTGCCTTAAACACCTCCAGGGAAGGCAACTCAACCCCCTCCCTGGGCAGCCACTGCCAGTGCCCAATGACCCTTTCTGTGAAATTTTTTTCCTAATGTTCAGCCTAAATCTCCCCTGGAGGAGCCTGTGGCAATTCCCTCTCGTCGTGTCCCCTGTCACTTGGGAGAAGAGGCCAGCACTCTCCTCTCTACAATCTCCTTTCATGTAGCTGTAGAGAGTAATAAGGTCTCCCCTCAGACTCCTTTTCTCCAGGCTAAACGACCCCAGGTTCCTCACATGCTCCTCTTGTTCTGCAGCCCCATCACCAGCTTCGTTGCTCTTCTCTGGACTCGCCCCAGAGCCTCAACATCCTTCTTGTGGTGAGGAACCAAAACTGAACCCAGGATTCAAGGAGTGGTCTCCCCAGTGCCAAGTACAGAGGGAGAATAACCTCCCTGGACCTGCTGGTCACGTCGTTTCTGATCCAAGCCAAGATGCCATTGTCCTTCTTGGCCACCTGGGCCACTGCTGGCTCGTGTTCAACCAACACCCCCAGGTCTTTCTCCTCCAGGCAGCTTTCCAGCCAGACTTCTCCTAGTCTGTAGCTGCACAGGATTGTTGCTAAGGGATGTTACACTATTAGGTGACAATTCTCCTGGGTTGAAAACTTGTTTCCAGGAGGGCCCAGAGAGTGGTGGGAAATGGAGTTAACTCCAGCTGGCGCCCAGTTGCAAGTGAAGTTCCCCAGGGCTCAGCGCTGGGTCCAGCCCTGTCCAATGTCTTTACCAATGACCTGGATGAAGGCATCGAGTGCACCCTTAGTAAGTCTGGGGTGACACTGAGCTGGGTGCACGCATGGATCTGCTGGAGGGCAGGGAGGCTCCGCAGGGTTCTGAACAGGCTGGAGATTTAAACGCTGTGAAGCCATTAATGCTGCTTCTTGGGCGGCTCCCGGCAGCAGGACGGAGATTTCTGGGGGGTGGGGGAGATAATATTTTGAGGCCCTGGGGGCTTCCCTGAGCCGGGAAAATCCCAGAAAAAAACCCCAATTGGTAGCGGGGCAGGCGGCGCTGGGGCCCTGACAGGCGGCAAAGGCCGGTCCCGCGGGGCCTGAGGGGAGATGGGTCCCAGCGGTACCGGGGGAGAGTTAAACGGTCCCTTGGAGCCCAGCGAAGAGGAGCGGGGCAGTTCGAGCAGGCAGGGCGAGCAGGGATGGTGCAGAGAGGGGCTAGAGACCAGCCAGAAGACACTGAAGACCATGGTGCAAATTTTCACGGAAGTTTTTTCACAGAAAGGGTCATTGGGCACTGGAACAGGCTGCCCAGGGAGGTGGTTGAGTCACCTTCCCTGGAGGTGTTTAAGGCACGGGTGGACGAGGTGCTGAGGGGCATGGTTTAGTGATTGATAGGAATGGCTGGACTCAATGATCTGGTGGGTCTCTTCCAGCCTGGTTATTCTATGATTCTATGATTCTATGGTGGCCACCCGGCAGAAAATTAAAGCTGCTCCAGGTGCTGCAGCGAGCAGGATGGATGTGGCCACCAAGCCAGAGCCTAGGACAAAGCGATCACGAGATGATAGGGTTTTCGGTTCTATGTGAGGTGAAGAGAGTGGTTAGCAGATCAGTCCTTAAAGGCCAGGGAGCCCATGAGGGCTGGGAGCTCTTCAGAAAGGAAATCCTAGCAGCTCAGGAGAAAGCCATCACTAAGTTTTGGAAAAAGAGCCGGAAGGGGAAAAAAACCAGCTTGGTTTAACAGGGAGATCTTGAGAGATATCAAAAGCAGAGAAATGTTTATGGGCTTTGGGAGAAGGGACAGGCGTCTTGGGTGGACTACAGGAGGGAAGTTAGATTGTGCATGGAAAAAATCAGGAGGGCTAAGGCCCAACTAGAAATCAGATTGGCAAAGACTGTGAAATATAACAAAAAATCTTTCTATAGATGTATGAACAATAAAAGGAGGACTAAAGAGACCAGAAAGTCCCTATTGGACACAGAAGGAACAACAGTGACAGGGGATGAGGCAAAGGCTGAGGTACTTAATGCCTTCTTTGCCTCAGTCCTGGGGGCATTTAAAAAGTGGGGAGATGAGGTGCTTGGAGATAGGGTTTAGTCGTTGGACTTGATGACCTCAAAGGTCTTTCCCAACCTAATAATTCTATGATTAAAAGGGGAGTCTCTCCTTAAATTCTGCTTAAATTCCTTAAATGAAATTCTCCTTAAATTCCTCAAATTCAGCTGGGCTGAATTTCCTGCCTCTGCAATGTCATTGGATGTGAAGCAATTTGGAAGGGGCTGGGATCGGTGATTATCCATCACCCTTACAGGATTGTTATGTTCCCCATCACAGATGGAGCAAACTGGATGAATCTCAGTTGCCCTCGTGCTGTCACTACGGCTCTGACGGGCTGGTCATCGCATCCCAGCGTGGACGACTCCAGCCAGCAGGCTGAGGGGTGATATTTTTCTCTCTTGCCTAACTGTTAGACCTGATGGGTCAAACAGATTAATGAAGTTGTGGATGCTGTGTTCCCAGAGGTGTCCAAGGCCATGTTGGATCGGAATCTCCAGCAGGAGGTGAGGTAGCGCCAGAGCTGCCTTCCCCTGCCCAGCCCCATGGTTACGTGGCGAGAAGCTCTTCTCATAGATGCCTGCTCCTTGTAGCCCATCCCCGATGGGTTCGTGGTGCCTGGAGCCGCAGGGGTGTCCATGCCCAGCTTTGAGCTATGCATGGGGCTGCTGGAGGGTATTGTGTCCCCAGTGCTCGGTGTCCTGTGCTCTCCATCCACAGGGACCTGCTCAATCTCTCTTCCCAGTGGCCACTCCAGCACAGGGGGCTTGCCAAGAGCTGATCCCGAATGAGCTGCCAGCTCCTCCTCCATCTTGGGGGCCGAGGTGGGTTTCATGTAGATGGTCACGGTGAGCACCTTCCTGAGTTTACAGCACCATGGCAAGAGATTGCAGAGGGCCCTGGAATTTGTGATGTTGCCTGATGGAGAGATCTGGGTGGTGTCTCTGTTCACAGGGTCCTGGGAGATGGACAGGTGCTGGGGGAAGAAGTAGGCACAGCAGCATCTGCAGCAACCCTGCAGGCAGCTGCAGATCTTCTCACAGCCCTTCTGCAAGCAACGTCGTAGCATGCATGTCCCTAGTTCTGCTTGGCCACTCATTGCGGTCGTGGACACCAGTTGCTGTGGACTCATCTCTGCTGAGCTGCCCATGCCTGGAGCAGCTGGGATGCTCCCGTCTGGGTTCATGGAGCTGCTTCCTTCCAGCTCCATACTGCCCATTGTGCCAAGACCTCCACACGACTCCATGTTTCGGCTCCTGTCAAGCCTTCTGGATATACTTTCTGCTATCAGATCCATGGCTTGAGCCACAAGGATTCTCCTGCAGACTTCCTTGGGGCTGCACCTGTCCAGGCACATGAAGCTGCTTCCTTCCATCTTGAAGCTGCTTATCCTGCCATTACCCTCATGCCCGCCTGCACCCGACTCCACAGCTCTGCTCCTGTCAAGCCTGCTGGATATTCTTTCTGCTGTCAGATCCATGGCTTGAGTCATAGGGATTCGGAACATGGGGACGGCTTTCTCCTGAGCTGCTAGGATCTCCTTTTTGAAGAGCTCCCAGATCTCATGGGCTCCCTTGCTCTTAAGTACTGTCTCCCATGAGACTTTGCCAATCAGCCTTCTGAAGAGTTCAGAGTCTGCCCTCCGGAAATTTAATGCTACTGTCCTGCTAACCACTCTCTTCACTTCGCCTAGAACAGAAAACCCTATCATCTCATGATCGCTTAGTTCCAGGCATCCTCCTACTGCCACATCCCCCACAAGGCCTTCTCTGTTCACAAACAGCAGGTCCAGGAGGGCACCTTCCCTTGTTGGTTCATTCTGTGTTCAGTTCTGGGCCCCTCACCACAAGAAGGATGTTGAGGCTCTGGAGCGAGTCCAGAGAAGAGCAACAAAGCTGGTGAAGGGGCTGGAGAACAAATCTTATGAGGAGCGGCTGAGAGAGCTGGGGTTGTTCAGCCTGGAGAAGAGGAGGCTGAGGGGAGACCTTATTACTCTCTACAACTACCTGAAGGGAGGTTGTGGAGAGGAGGGAGCTGGCCTCTTCTCCCAAGTGACAGGGGACAGGACGAGAGGGAATGGCCTCAAGCTCCGCCAGGGGAGATTTAGTCTTGAGATTAGGAAAAAGTTCTTCACGGAGAGGGTGGTTAGGCATTGGAACAGTCTGCCAAGGGAGGTGGTTGAGTCACAGTCCCTGGAGGTATTTAAGGTTAGGGTAGACGAGGTGCTTAGTAGCATGATTTAGGGATTGGTGGGAATGGTTGGACTCGATGATCCGGTGGGTCTCTTCCAACCTGGTCATTCTGTGATTCTGTGATTCTCCAGCTGTGCAAGGAAGGTGTCTTCCACGCACTCCAGGAACCTCCTAGACTGCTTCGTTTCTGCTCTATTGTACTTCCAGCAGATATCAGGAAGATTGAAGTCTCCCACAAGAACGAGAGGCATTGATCTAGAGATTAACCCCAGCTGTTTATAGAAGAGCTCGTCAGCTGCTTCTTCTTGGCTGGGTGGCCTGTAACAGACTCCCATCACAAAATCTACCTTCTTATGGGCTCCTCTGATTTTAACCCACAGGCACTCAATCTCCTCATTGCCACAATCCATCTGAACGGTATCCAAGTCCCCCCTTACAAAGAGGGCTACTCTGCCTCCTCTCCTTCCCTTCCTATCCCTCCTGAAGAGTTTGTACCCCATCATATCTGCACTCCAGTTATATGAGTCATCCCACCATGTTTCTGTGATGGTAACGACATCATAGGCTCCTTGCCCTATGACAGCTTCCAGCTCTTCCTTCTTATTCCCCATGCTGTGTGCTTTGGTGTAAATGCACTTCAGCTGAACTGCTGAGCCTTCAGCCCTCTTAGAGGGAACAGAGTTCATTCCCAATTGCCTGGTAACTGGAGTAGCTAGTGCCAGAGCACCCGTATCTCCCTTACCACCCCCAGGTGTGTTCTCCCCCACTTTCTGTGTGGTGATGCACTGGTGATCCTCACCAGAATACCCTCTCTGAATCACTAGTGCCCCATGTCCAGGCTCGCTCCTGTCTAGCCTGGTCTCAATCCCCTCCCCCTTCACATCTAGTTTAAAGCTCGATTTATGAGCTTAGCTAGGTTTTTAGCAAGGGCTTTAGCCCCCCTAGGAAACACACGTGTCCCATCCTTAGCAGCAAAGTCTGGAGGTGCATGAGCCGCCCCATGAATAAAGAAGCTGAATCTCCTTCCCTCACCCAGGCTCGGAGCCAGGCATTAATCGAGTTGTTCTTCCTGACTTCCAGGTCCTCTCTATTTAGCCTTGGGATGCAGCACAATACTATTTGTGCCCCAGAGCCCTCCATCATTTTCCCAAAGGCCCTTAAGTCTTTCTTGATGGCTTTGGTCTTTCTGCTTACTAAATCATCATTACCAGTTTGGACTAATATCAGAGGATAATAGTCTGTCTCATGGACCAGAGTAGGAAGTTTTCTAGCTACCTCCTTCACTGATGCCCCTCTCTGTGGAGCGGGTCTGGTCTGCAAATGGGTCCCTCTGTTCCTTTTAGGAGGGAGTCCCCTACAACAATCACCCTCCTGTTCTTCTTAATGGAGGATGTTTTTATCTTTTTTCTGAGGATGGTGCAGCCTAGGGAAAGATTCTAGGCTGTGGGAGCCATCATCCTCAGGATTGGATTCCACCTGCAGCACATGGTACTTGTTCACCCGGGGGATCTGGGGTTTTGCTGTCTGGTTGAGGGGAGCAGGTTTCCTTCGCCTGGCAGGAACTTGCTGCCATTCCCCATCTCTTGTAACCCCAACCTTGCAGTTTGCAGGTGGGTGGTGTTTGGACATACCAGCTCCAGCAGGCTGCTGAGTGAGTGAGAGGGCACTACTCCACTGGTCTATCTCCCTCTCACTCCCTGATGGTCCTCAGCCTCTTCACCTCCTCCCTTAACTCCTCCACCATACGATGGAGTTCCCCCACCCGAGCACAGCTTCCACAGGTGGAGCCAGTGCCAAAGGTGTGAGCCGCTGTGGGAGGGGGACACTGTCTGCAGCCTTTTCATCATCTTCCAACAGTCCTGGAAGACTGGGGAAGTTCCACTGGACTGGAGGCTGCCTGATGTGCCCAACTACAAGAAGGGTCGCAAGGAGGATCCAGGGAACTACAGGCCTGTCAGTCTGACCTCAGTGCCAGGGAAAGTCATGGAACAGGTGATCTTGAGTGCTATCAAGAAGTACTTGCAAGAGAAGCAGGTGATGAGGCCCAGTCAACACGGGTTCACAAAAGGCGGGTCTTGCCAAACTAACCTGATCGCCTTCTGTGACAAAGTGACTTGCCTGCTGGATGAGGGAGAGGCTGTGGATGTATCTTCCTGGACCTCAGAAAAGCCTTTGACACAGTTTCTCACAGCATTCTGCTATGGAAACTGTCGGCCTCTGGCCTGGACAGGCGCACACTCTCCTGGGCGGAAAACTGGTTGGATGGCCGGGCCCAGAGAGTGGTGGGAAATGGTGCTAACTCCAGCTGGAGGCCAGTGACAAGTGGGGTTCCCCAGGGCTCAGTCCTGGGTCCAGCCCTGTTCAGTGTCTTTATTAACGACCTGGATGAAGGCATCAAGTGCTCCCTTAGCAAGTTTGCAGATAACACCAAGCTGAGTGGAAGTGTGGATCTGCTGGAGGGTCGGGAGGCTGCAAAAAGATCTGAACAGGCTGGACCGCTGGGCAGAGTCCGATGGCATGAGGTTTAACAAGGCCAAATGCCGAGTCCTGCACTTGGGGCACAACAACCCTAAGCAGAGCTACAGACTGGGAGAGGTCTGTCTAGAAAGCTGCCTGGAGGAGAAGGAATTGGGGGTGTTGGCTGACAGCCGACTGAACATGAGCCAGCAGTGTGCCCAGGTGGCCAAGAAGGCCAATGGCATCTTGGCTTGTATCAGAAATGGCGTGACCAGCAGGTCCAGGGAGGTTATTCTCCTTCTGTAGTTGGCACTGGTGAGACCGCACCTCGAATCCTGTGTTCAGTTCTGGGCCCCTCACCACAAGAAGGATGTTGAGGCTCTGGAGCGAGTCCAGAGAAGAGCAACAAAGCTGCTGAAGGGGCTGGAGAACAGGCCTTATGAGGAATGACTGAGAGAGCTGGGGTTGTTTAGCCTGGAGAAGAGGAGGCTGAGAGGAGACCTCATTGCTCTCTAGAACTACCTGAAGGGAGGTTGTAGAGAGGAGGGTGCTGGCCTCTTCTCCCAAGTGACAGGGGACAGGATGAGAGGGAATGGCCACAGGCTCCTCCAGGGGAGATTTAGGCTGGACATTAGGAAAAAAAATTTTCACAGAAAGGGTCATTGAACACTGGAACAGGCTGCCCAGGGAGGTGGTTGATTCACCTTCCCTGGAGGGGTTTAAGGGATGAGTGGACGAGGTGCTGAGGGGCATGGTTTAGTGTTTGATAGGAATGGTTGGACTCGATGATCCAGTGGGTCTCTTCCAACCTGGTTATTCTAGGATTCTATGATTCTCTCCTTGGCCTCCGTGGACCTGGCTTTGCCAAATCCTCAGTGCTGCTGTGGGAGAGGTTGAGGGTCCAATCCACCCTGTGTAGTGCCCAGTGCCGACTGCGGCTCCTGGGAACATGTGGCCTTCTTCTAGCCTGGCTGGCTGAGCTGCGCTTTTTGACATCACAAGGTAGGCAGAGTATCACAGTTCTGAGCCCTGGCAGCCAGGAATGACAGGGGAGATGTCCCCAAGTGGGACACAGACTCACAGAATCACCAGGTTGGAAAAGACCCAGCAGATCATTGAGTCCGACCATTCACATAAATCACTAAACCACGTCCCTCAGTGCCTCGCTCACCAGTCCCTTAAACCCTTCCAGGGAAGGTGACTCAACCCCCTCCCTGGGCAGCCACTGCCAGTGCCCAATGGCCCTTGCTGTGAAAAATTTCTTCCTAATGTTCAGTCTAAACCTCCCTCAACACCCTCCCTGGGCAGCCTGTTCCAACTGCCTGATATCCTGTGGCTAAGAATTCAGGCCGGATGCGCTAGAAATACCAGCACAGCCCATAGTACTCCTGCTAGCCCACAGGAAGTTAGACTTAATGAAAAGGGTTTTACTGAAGATTCAGCTTGTTATGGCTGGATGATCCTCTTAGGCTCACCAGACTTCCTGATGAAACACAGGATGATTACCATAACAAATGGGATTATCATAGGATCATAGAATGGTTTGGGTTGGAAGGGACCTTAAACTTCCTACAGTTCCAACCCCCCTGCCATGGGCAGGGACACCACCCACTCAGTCAGGTTACTCAAAGCCCCATCCAGCCTGGCCTTGAACACCTCCAGGGATGGGGCATCCATGACTTCTCTGGACGACCTGTTCCAGTGCCTCATCACCCTCACAGTAAAAAATTTCTTCCTAATATCTACTCTAAATCCCTCCTCTTTCAGCTTAAAACTGTTATGTCTCATCCTATCACTCTACTTCCTAATAGAGTCCCTCCCCATCTTTCCTGTAGGGTTGTGTTGGAAAGAGCTGGCCTGGGGAGGAATCAAATGGAGAAGACACTCAAATCTGTGCATTGAGTAGGAAGAAAGCTAATTAGCTATGAGGAAAAAGAAATGTGCACACCAGTTGCTCTTTGATGCCCTTCCTGAACTCGTTTTGATCAAAAAGTAGTGTACAGGCTTGGGCTTTAAAAAACAGATGGTGGAATGGGACGCTTCTTAAGCATTGTCACAAACTGCGTGAGGACACATGGGGTTTTGGAGATGAAGTCACTGCGAGTCTTCTACTATTTATTGCCATGATTCCCCGTGCTAGTCACTGGAACAAAAGCAATGATACACTTCAGTCTTGCAAGATGCAAGAGGAATTAATAAACTGGGAAGAAAATCGTCTCCAGGGAATCAGTTGGTAAAGGAGAATCCTTTGGTGGGACTTTCCTATTGGAAGGTACTTGGAAATCTGTAGTAACAGGAGCAGGGACTAAGGGAAATCACAGCTAACGCGGAAGAAGATCCTTCATTTATATTGCTCTAAAAGGGGAGGTTAAAACCTCCAAACTCTTCTGAAATCCAGAAAGGGTTTCTCTGTGCTTTTTCATTCTGATCAAACCAATACTGCGTGGAAGTGCACAAAGCTGGCAGTGCTTGAGCAGCTTCTTGCCAGAGCTAAACTGCATGGAAGAGCTTCCAGAAAGGGCCTGGAAGAACAGACTCTCCCTGAGCAGCATGATCTCAAAGGCCTGACACAAGATAGAAGGTAGTTTCCTACAGGCATGGAGAATTCTACAGGGCAAGCATCTCCCTGTACGTTGATTTAGCAAATAAGCAAGATTTCTAGCAAATTTGTGCTGGAAGCAGCCATGGAAAATCTGTCCTGTTGTTTTCCTTAGTGGTTGGCACAGAATCAGACTCTTCCAGCTTCTGGTGTCTGTACAGCATATGTGATGTGTGGAGCATGTATTTCTCTTTCCTCTCCTCCCTTCCTTCCTCTCAGAGTTAGCAGTCCCACAGCGATTAAAGGTGCTGGGAGGACTGGGACATCTGTCTGTAATCCCAAGCGTGGAATACGTCTAAATGGAAGGAGGAAGATTCTCTAGCTAGAGACCTGAGACTCTAAAGATGCTTAGGTTCTACAAAACCCCACAGCATCAGGCTGCAAGGTGGCTAAAGAAGATTAGTCCTAATCTGTGTATTGAGGACACGTCCGCAAGCAACAAAAATCATGTGGAGGATAAGGCTGTTAGACCATCCTGCTCATGGCTTGTGCAAGAGCCCCAAATTCTACCTGTGCTATTCATGCTTTGAATTCTGCGTGTCTCTGTGCCTACGTTGTCATAGTGACAGAAGGCACAGAGAATATTTTGTCTTTGTTTTTCTTGGACATGGATGCAAAACGTCCTTTGCCACCTATATTTTGCTGTTGGAGTAGCCACCTCATGCTTGGCATCTTGGATCATATTTTGACGTTGAGTTGCTGAGATACCCTGCTCCCACTTTATCCCTGACTAGGCTTATGCAGAGAGGAGGCAGAGAGGAAGAGGAGAGGGGGAAAGTTCCTGAGACTAGAAACACAGTGTGCTTCGCTCTGCAGTATGTGCGGAAGGGATATCAAACTTATAACATGCTGCTGCCGGTTCTGCACAAAACACAGACTGCAGATCACAGTCTGGGGCTGTGCAGCAAAGACAGCTGAATAGGGCATGATCGTGATGGTGAAGACGAGGAGTCAAGGAAAGAAAGTGTCCCAAGTTTCGGACTGGACAGGAACAGGGACTTCTCCTAAAAATATTAGAAAGGAAGAGCATGTTAGTTTTGACTGCATCTACTGTGGTGGCAGAGAATGAATAGATTTGTAACCCATAAACTCTATTAGAAGAGAACGGTGTAACACGGCAATAAGACGAAAAGTCTATGAAATGATAATGTAAAATATGAGTTACAGGAAAAAGTTAAAAATGGACAGTCAACAGCTTGATAGGGCAATCGGCATGAGAAGATGGCTGAACTCTGTACTCGGCACTGGTGAGACTGCACCTCGAATCCTGTGTTCAGTTCTGGGCCCCTCACCACAAGAAGGATGTTGAGGTTCTGGAGCGAGTCCAGAGAAGAGGAGCGAAGCTGGTGAAGGGGCTGGAGAACAAATCTTATGAGGAGCAACTGGGAGAGCTGGGGTTGTTCAGCCTGGAGAAGAGGAGGCTGAGAGGAGACCTTATTGCTCTCTACAACTACCTGAAAGGACGTTGTGGAGAGGAGGGTGCTGGCCTCTCCTCCCAAGTGACAGGGGACAGGACAAGAGGGAATGGCCTCAAGCTCTGCCAGGGGAGGTTTAGGCTGGACATTAGGAAAAAATTTTCACAGAAAGGGTCATTGGGCACTGGCAGAGGCTGCCCAGGGAGGTGGTTGATTCACCTTCCCTGGAGGGGTTTAAGGGACGGGTGGACGAGGTGCTGAGGGGCATGATTTAGTGTTTGATAGGAATGGTTGGACTCGATGATCCAGTGGGTCTCTTCCAACCTGGTGATTCTATGAACTCTACTGTGTATCAGTGAAATTTATTTTTATGCTACTGTAATATTTTCCTAACTCCCAAGCCAACGTATTTTACTACAGCGTCCATAATGTCCACCTGCAGATGATGAGAAGACAGACAAGAGTATCACAGGTTCCACAGAAGAGCACCTGGCAGCAGCGCTCTGGGCTTCATGCACAACATCCACTTTGTTCCTTAAATCAATAGGATTCCAAACATGCTGGCTTGGCTCAATACCTGGATATAAAATTAGTCATGATAAATGAGATCTGCTAAGTGTGCATCTCTAGGAAAAGTCAAGGGAATGTAAATCTTCATAAACAGAAAGTTAATAGGGAGGTTGGATGTTAACCTTAACCTATTAACCTTATTAAAAACTCCACTACCATCTAGAAACCAATTACTGTTCTAAAATAGCAACAGTTCTTAAACAATGGGCAAGGGTGGAGACTTCTAGAAAGAGTGGATTGCTAGAAAGAGCTGCCAGTGAAATTAAGATAATCTCTCAACTTTCTGTATTTCAGTGTTCATACATGTTTGGAAATAGAGTTGGCAGATGATTCTCAAGAACTACATCTGGAAATACAAGATGCCAAAGCATATGCCTAAGTATTATTCAGATAGGCTATGATGTAAAGATTTGTGGCCTCAGGATACTGGCACATTGCCCAAAGTTAATTGAAGGATATAATCATGACTGATGCAGAACCAGATCAGTAGAAAGGAAACGTATCATTTAGATATGGATGAGAATTTCTGGGGGGGTAATTTCCAGGTGTGTGTGCATTAGAATTTAAGTACCCATTCCAGTTGGGGTTGTTCAGCCTGGAAAAGAGAAGGCTCCAGGAAGGCCTTATAGTGATCTCCCTATACCTGAAGGAGGCTACAGGAAAGCTGGAGAAGGACTTTATAAAAAGGCGTGTAGTGATAGGACAGAGGGAATGGCTTTAAATTGAAAGGGTGACGATTTGGATGAGACATTAGGAAGAAATTCTTCCCAATGAGGGTGGTGAGGCATTGGCACAGGTTGTCCAGAGAAGTTCTGGCTGCCCCATCCCTGGAGGTGTTCAAGGCCAGGTTGAATGGGGCCTTGGGCAGCCTGGTCTAGTGGGAGGTGTCCCTGCCCATGGCAAGGGGGTTGGAACTGGATGAGCTTCAAGCTTTTCCAACCAAAACCATTCTGTGATTCCTTGTCTATGTTACCTTTAAATCTTTATGAAAATGAACCTTTCATCTTGCCTTACACCTACTATCACTGATAAAAAATTCTCCCTGGAAACTTTCAAACATGCAAAAGATCAAGGAATGCGACACTCAAGCCAAACTTGTAGGATACAGGTAGTTTGCAATAAACTCTGTGAGTTAAGAGAATCCTTTTTTCCAATATCTTCAAATCACAACTTTTTATAAGAAAAAAAAAAAACCACAAAAAAAACTCCAAACCAAAAAACATTGAAAAAGCATTTCAGGATACTTGGTTGGTTCAGCTGAGTGAAGAGGAGCCTTGAGGGGTTACCTCATCACTGTCTATGACTACCTTGTGAGGAGGATGAGAAGAGGGAGATGCCAATCTCTTCTCTCTGGCGTCTGGTGATAGGATGCAGAACAACAGCTTAGAGCCGCCAGGGGAAGTTCAGACTGGATATTAGAAAAACGTTCTTCATCGAGAGGGTGGTCAAGCACTGGCACAAACTCCCCAGAGAAGGGTCACAGCCCCAAGCTTCTTTGCATTCAAGAAGCATTTGGACAATACTTATAGATCTACGGTTTAACTTTAGGTTGCCCTGGCTGGATTCAAGAGTTGGACAAAATGATGCTCACAGATCCCTTCCAACTTAGAGTATTCTACAAGTAGCTCATGTTTTACATAAGAAAGAGTGGAAGGCACCTTTTGTTTAGTTTTATGACAATGAAACAAGATCAGAGATCTCAAAAAGCAAAACAAAACCAGAAAAAACCCTCAATGTTCTTGGAATGGCTGTAATGCGACTTACCGAATTCAGGTCAGCTGCCTCAGCCAGCACTGGTGCTATGATTTTCAGAATGTTTTTAACTGCTGCATATTAAAAGCTTTTTGCTGCAATACCACAGTCATTCTGTGCAGATGGCAACAAAAGACTGTAAACTCTGTACAATTACGATTTCAACTAAATAATCTGCTTAAAAAGTAAATCTCCTTTTAAGAAAAATGTTCTCTGAAGGTTTACCTGATGGTTGTACAGAACATTTTAGAGGTCAGAAGGTTCTGGTATGATGCATAACTAGAAAACCAAGATAATTTTAAGATAATGGGCAATGTGGCAGGGCAAGGGGTGAAGCTGCTCAGCTCTATTATCATTTTAATGTAAAGTAACAGAAGACAACACTCGTTTAGAAAAATAAGATCTATTTTTAGGTTGGGAATAAATATGTAAACCTACATCCCTGAAAAAGCAATGTTAAATGAAGACCCAGAATTCTCTTCAGCAGCTATGGGTTTGTAGTAAGCATCCACTCTACTATACACAGACCAGTGCTACCTAGGAGTAAGATCATCTCAGAGTCCAGCCTTTTGATGGTAGAAATACTGTCCTGGGCACGCACTACAATGGATGCTGGAACCCTTTCCGTGCAGCTGCTCTAATAAACACCTAGTGAGTTTAGAAGGTATCGGGTAGCTGGACATTTCCCATAAGCATGCTTAAGTCCAGGGCCTCCAAGGAAGACAGATTCCAAATCATCTTCTGTGGACCTTACCTGAGAGGATGGAGAGAAGTCAGACTCATGTGCTGTACAAACTACAATGGTAGGATATTCAGCATTTCTCGAGCTGGAACAATTCCTTTCAGCATAATTACGCACAAATACTACTTTTGGGCTAAACGTACATAACCTGGACTTCCTGTTATAATTAGTCACTTAAATGTCAAGTGAACCCCAGCCATTACTGAGCTTTATCACTGCATCAGCATTAAGCTTTGTAGTCTCGTGCCTGAAATCCCACAGGAGGTGGAGTCTTTCTTTCTAGGTTATCAGAATAAAAGGGAACGAGGACCTCTTTATAGCTGAGACTAAACAATTAGACTTCAACCTAATTAATACTGACAACTTTCTAGAGCTGTGCAGTTTATAATCAGCTTAGAAACAAGCTGCTCAGCCCTTCCTAGAAGAACACTCCTCTAGGCTAGCTACTCGGTTGGAAGCATTTCCTGAAACAAGAGTCAGCATGCCTCTTGATGGTCCTGAACCCTGGACCAGGACTTCTTTTCCTTCTTTACTAAAATTTAGTGTTTATTAGATTACAAGATCTAGCTTTCAAATTTGGTTTATGCTTCAATACGACTTACCTTTACAAAATGTGTTTAAAATTTCAAGGCAGCATTGATGTGCTTTTTGAACAACTATTAACATTGTTTTCTTTGTTAGGACGAAGCAGCACATCAGTTTTTTCCACATTTAATATGGAGACTGGATGCTAACTGTCCTCCCTGATTCAGCCTAAATAGGGAGCCTTTGAACCTAGCAGGACAACCGCATTACATGAATTTTTAAAAGCTTAATGCACCATGAGAATTTTTTAACCAAAATGAATAATGGAGAACAACAACAAACCTTTTGGTGGTTAAAAATAGAATATAACCCCTATTTGTCTCCTTTAAATGGAAAATAAACAAATTATTAAAGAGTCACTGCTCTTAATTGTGTGCAGATTCACTGGTTAAGAAAAAAATTACACACTGTAATTTGCCAATAAAAACATTTAAACCTAGATGGGGTCATTGAACATCTGACAAACTGTTGTGTATAATGACATGAGTTAATGGCAGTATTTGTTGTATCCCTGCCCTATCACTTCACAGTGTAAGAGAAGCCTTTGGAAGGCTATGTTTTTTGCTTTTGCAATTGAATGAATCAAAATGAAAAGACCTGTAAGTATGTGTAAATGGAAACTCACAACAAGAAAGCTTTGTTAGAGTTGTCAAATACTGGTTTTAAATTCCTGCAGATAATAACCTGAGAAAATTGGAATATGCAGAAAACAAATCCAAGAAACTTCAATCTAACCATCTCACTTGATATCTGAATAGTCTTCAGGAGAGGGTATATACTGCAGTATTGCACACAGTGCAGAAAAACATAGAATATAAGAAAAATCTTTTAATTTATTCTACAATGCTGCTTAATAAAAGAGCATAATTTAAAGATGTAAAGGAAAACATAAGGTATTAAATTAGGAATACTGCTCGGAAACCACTTTGTCCTTCTTCCCTTCAAATAAGTACACATTTTTACATGCAAAATAAAAAGCTGTCTACTTATGAGGTAATTTGTTCTTCTTGCTACTGTATTCCTCCCGAAATCCAGATGCATCATCTATTTTTTCAAAACATCTTTCAATTTAGTATTTCTATCTAATTGCAATTCATCCTTTTAATCTTCATTGCATGAAGAAAGGGAGAAACATCTTCCATATTTTCCTCTTCCCCTCAAACTACCTTCTCCAGAAGCTCATTCAGTGGAACCACAAAATTTCTTGAAGTACAAAAAGGAAATGGGTTCAATACGCTTGTATTGTTTGGACAATCAGTTCATATAAACACAAAACCATTAGTCCAAAATCTTGCTATATTGGTTTTGTGCTTCTTTTAATAAATAAAGTGTCTAAGAATTCTACATCGCCTCAGAGTGGAAGAGGAGGGTGCCTAACCTAACACACTGAATTGCTCTGTGGAGGCTGTCTAGGATACCTTCAATCAGACTATGTCCATGTACTGTATCATCTGCAAGGGACTTGGAACCAGAGAAAGTCCCATAGTATTTTAACACCAAATAAAAGAAAACGACAGTAGTTGTGTCTTCAGCCTCTTTTGTAACTATTTTTGAACACTGCTATCAACTCAGTTGGCAAAGCAGTTTTCACCTTTAATTCAGCTTCTTTAGATTGTCTATGTTGCCAAAAAGAGAAATAGCCCTGGGTACCCTGCACAGCAGAACTGTAAGGAAATATAGATCTTCCCATGTGTAGCTTGCAAGTTTAGTTTGGAAAGAACTTTATCACTTGGCTGACCTGTGCAGGAGGATCAAAGCTCTCCTGGACTGCTACCAATTTCTATCAGCTTTGCAACAAATCCCACACACTGCTCACGTTCCAGCTTTCTCTGACTTTCTCTTCTTGTTAGCTTGCTTTTTTAGATGGCTACATATACTCTCTGAAAATAAATGTGACTACAAGCATATTCAATAACACAATCAAACACTCATTCCATGTTTTGTCATCTACTTACATTTTATTACAGACTAATACGAAACCATCTCATGTTCCTGCTAGAATTATTTTAATTACTTGTGAACAAACTTAAACCAGTTTTGAATGTTCATATTTATTGCAAACAGATCCATGTCTCCTGCTTATATATACTACATAAGGATCCAAAACGTGACTGAATATAAACAAGTTATATTTGGTTATCTACAGAAATGAGAGTTAAAAATAGCAGTGAAAATAAACTTTACTGTAAAGTATTCATATACTGACTCTTCAAATAAAATAAATGAGTGATATAGGATAATCTAAACATTAGATTTGAAGGCTGATTTATTATTTTCAAATAAATGCAGCTATAATTGTACAAGTAAAAAATAATTGTCAGTATTTGGTGCTGATGACTACATACATTTTGTGTAATGCACAGATAACTACTCCCCCAGCCCCCGTACAGCAACTTTCACAGATTCTACTTTACATTAGATCATGAAAGGACACGTAAAATGCAGCGTGTACATAGCACAGAATTTATGTCAGAGACAACGCAGATGAAAATTCTGTGAATTTTCATAAGGTAACAAAATTAAAGCTATATGAACTGTTCTTTAGATTATTCTGCAAAGTAGAATCATGTACTTTCTCACTTTCATAATACTTTCACCTATTTCCATTAAAGCTTTTTCAACAGAGACAGTAGCATGAGCACAATGATCCCACTGGCTTCCAAAAGAAAAGTAGTGCAGTTGCTCAGTTAAGCTATTTTTTCCTTTTATATTTGCAAGCCAGTTGGGTCAAGACAAACGAGCTAATGCAAGCAAGAAAGTAAACTGGAAGCTTTTACATTAAGTGGCTGAACAATCAATTATTGTACATGGTAAAACAAAAAAGATCTTTTGCCACAAGCCACTGCTGGAATATATGAACTTCAGTGGCTGAAAAGCTTGAAATACTTTCTAAGTCTTCACATATATTTGGTTAGCGCTTACCAGTTTCAAGACATTTATAGAAGCAGTTATGGAGACACTGTGCTGTTAAAGCTGCAACAATTTAAACAAGGCAAGTTAGGAAGTTTAATATAGATAATTTATACTTTGCCCCTCTAATTCTTTTTTTTTTTTTTTTAAATACATAAAAATCTGTCTCCTTTCAATGTCCCATCCATAATAAAACATTCTTATACAATTTGTTCTGATCCATTTACAATGAAACTCCAAGGTAACACCTGCTGCAGTGGACCAGGTTTGCGCAACAACAGTAAGAAGGACTGAAGCAAAAGCACATCAAGTGAAACTGAGCTGACGTTTTATGTTTTCTCCCACCAAGTAATCTAATTTAACAACAAACAGTACCAACTTTTATATGTAAAAGTATTGCTAAATCAAAGCAGAAACTCCCACTTAAATTCAAGCATTCCTTCTCAACCCAAAAATGAGATGTTTAACTCAAATCACCCAATCACTTTCATAGGTGTTTCAGCCTGAATAACACTGTCAGTAATTTCTAGGTGCAGAGCTATGTGAAGTTTGCAATGAACTGCTTTGTTAGTAGACAGAACAGAAATGCAGCATCTTCAAAAACATCAAGCAAAAATCTCCGTATTTAAGGCTAAACGACAGAACTCAGAAAAGTAAAAAAGGAGGCGGCTTTATAGAGTAAAAACAAAGCCAGCAGTAATCGTACAGCACGGAAAGTATATCTAATTGCCGCTATCACAAGTACTAATAAAACATCAATAGTTCGGGTGAGACTGACAGAGCAACAGACCTATATTTCTAATTTGACATTCATTAGAATTTTAACATTCAGCCACAACTCTGCTCTAAGCTAAATTTAAGTGGCCAAAACTCATAGGTATAAAAAAAGCCTTCAAAACATATACTTCAAAAAAAATAGAAATGGTGTGTTAACAAATGTATGCGTAAAACAGATTTATAAATAGCTACAGTATGAAAAATATTTCAGTGCAAAGGCAATTTTAAGATTTCTAAAAAATACATTACAAATAATTTGTTAACTACACACAAGAAATTTGTCACTGCTACTGGTATAAAATTTATACCCATATTAACTTTTTAAAAATATATACACCAGTGTTTTATGTAGGGGACAGTTCTAACTGACCAACATTCAAGTCTGCAATGGCAAGTACATGTGCACACACCCACACACAGATGTATGTATTTCAAAATGTTACTGCTATGAGGACATTCTTTGAAACTTAAAAGTGCTACATGTTAAATGGTAAAAATACCTTCACCTGTGGTGCTCACCATTAAACTTTAAAAAAATCTCTTATCTTTGGTATACTGAAAATTTCAGAACTCTCGTTACAATTTCTCCTTGTCCCAGGGCATTTTAATATTTCACTGTTTGTTGAATGCAAAAATCACTTGGAATTCTGTGAGGAATATATCCTAGTAAGTTGATTTTTCTTTTACTACAAAGTAAATAAAGTCATTTTGCCATTTTTATTTTTTAAACACAAAAAGGGAAACAAAAATTCTCTGTGAGCCCAATCCTTTTGAAAGATAACAATTAATAACAATGTCTTGGCCAGATCTTCCAATGAAGGCTGCAGTTCCGATATCAAATATTTTGCTTTCACATAGCAATATTTTTTTTGGCTAATATCCTTCTGGAGATATTTAATGGCTATGGCAATTAACCAGTTCTAACCACCAGGCTCAAATTGATTGAAATCAGATTACTCCTTCAGATATTTTTGGAACCCCAAAATAAAACACTGGACTAAGGAGACACAAAAAGGACACAGCTAGTAGTGGAATTAGTGCAAGGTAACATAAACATAGCAGAGAAAACAAGTGCAAGTTGGCTGTAATTCTTAAAATAATTCAAACAGAACCCTTGCAGTCAAACTAGTTTGTTAATCACAACTACAGTTCAACTGCTAGTAAACAGCCATGTGCCACCCTGTGGTTTCATTGCAAAAGTTAACAGTTGTGTGCTTTGTGATACATCTACCAGGCCAATTAGTCTGTATTTAACCATAAACACAACACCCCCCCCCAAATTAAGAGGATAAATCCAGATAGCAAAATATACTTATTTGGAAAAACAGCCTTTCTTCTTTTAAGGAAAATATGTGTCAAAAAAAGCTTAATATATAATAATTTCCGCTATGCATATTTTACAATCATTGGGATAGGAAGTGGGGACATCAGGTAATTTGCGTCTTTAACATATCTACAAAGACCTTTTTAGGCAAAATGCTTACATTCAATTTTTGAGTAGATATCAACATTGATGATATTTACCTATTTAACAGCCAACTTGACTCCATACAGTGTGTATATAGGTCTACACAAGGATTACTTTGCCTATCTTTCTATGAGGGAAAACTAATTGAAAATAAGACATAGCCCTGATTCGGCCACTTACAAGGAAGTGAACATTAGAGAGTGTTTCTTGAAAGCAGATTTGCACAGAGGAAACACCAGTTTGTTCTACAGAAAGAGCAAAGAAAGAAAAAGGACAGAGGAAAATCAGAAACAGCATTAAGTATGCTTTAGGAGACTTTCATTGGAGATAACTGAGGTCATTGCTTCTGGCTGAAAATTAAAAACTGTTGATCTCAAGATGTAGGTCACTGACTGAAACTATGCACTTCAAGTAACAAAGAAAATGACTAAAGATGACAGAAGCAGTAAATGCACAAGTGTCTTGACAGAGAATGACAAGAATTTTTAGTGCTACCAGTCTCACAGTACCAGACTGTGCAGATTGTTCATTGCTCCAGTAGTTCAAAACATAAAAAGAGGCCTATTGGCCTGGAAGGGTTCATACTTCTAGCTATTGTTCCTGTTTGTCTGAACATTACCTCAGACAGCAAAAGCCACATATAGTTTAGCATATTTCTGTGACATGTTTGTTTCCTGAAAAAAAGAAATAAACAAAAATACAGTTTTTAAAGGCTTGACTTGGTGTTCTGTCATACAGATGTTTCCAAACCTGACCCACTGTAGTGGTAGCCTGCGCTAGAACGGCAATGCTTATTTGAATAGCCAAAGACAGATGGAAGTACTGAATAATCAATGCCTCTCCAGTGCGTAAACATCATTTTTTTAGAATGAGTATTAGACCTTCTTGCAGGGGAATTGCTGCAGTCACTGCTCCTGTATCTCGGGCTTTTCAGACAGGCAAGAGGTGTGAATTCCGAGATGTGCTCCTGACACTGCCTTGATGCATTCTGTTAAAAGGGAAAAAACCAAATACACAGTAAATACATATCAGAGCTAAAACTCTACAATTGCGTTCTTTCATTGTGCCCTTGGCATAACAATACCTTTAAGCAGATCACCACTCTGGCTATTTCTTTCATGGAAAGATATAAACCCCCATGTTGTTGAGCAATCAACCACTTTCAACATGATTAATTTTATATTAAGAGCTACAGAACCAGGCATAATTTTACAGAAACTCTAAAACTGATAATGGGCTCTTTAGAGAACAGATGAGGACACAGAGGATTGCTTTCAAGTTGAATTGTTTTAAATCTAGTTCATATCTCATTTTGCAGTGCCTCCTGGTACATCTCTCTATCTCTAAGCTTTAGTCAGGATTTCTTTTGAGGAAATTTAAGAAAAGAACAGATTCAAATACTTAGCCCTGTAGTTCCAAAGAGAGGGAGATGTTTACAGTTAGTTTGTACTAATGGATTAGAGTTCCAGGCGTTTAATGTGCTTGCTTTGTACTTGTAAGCAGTATCTGATTTTGGATTTGCTTAGGTTACACGTAGCATGTATACAGGCAATTTACACAACAGATGTCAATACTATCTTGCCCTAATTGCTCATTAAAATGTATCTGTGCCACACAAATCACTCCACACTCTGGCAGAATTGGCATCTCCACTCAGGAAATACTCAGGACTATAGTAACACCATGGCTGCATGACAAGACTCTGGAACATGTGCACCAACTTAAAAAAATAGCACAGCCCCTCTTCCAGAGTTTATCTAATTCTTCTCACTAAATGCACATATAATTACCAGGTAGAGAGGTGAGTAGATTATGTGGAAGTATTTAAAATATAAAAGTGTCATAAGTATGATTCAAATCAATATAATCAATTACTCTGTCCATTAATGTTACATAAGCCAGCTAATCCTCCATTCTTAATCATTCCCTTCCTCCTTCTCCATTTATAGCAACACAGTAGCAAAAGAGTCAAAATCACAAAATAAATATTAATGACGTAGCTTACAGAAGTCTGGCTGAGATTAATATTACACTTTTAATGCCAATCACAAGCTTGAAACACTACTCTGGCATAATCAAGAGTAATCAGAAAGCTCTCAGAACAGTTACTTTTGCAAAAGCCAGTAAACTCTACCAAACTTCTCACTAACAGTGAGGCCTGTGTTCTTTTTAACACACACATAGACCAAATACCAACATTAACACAGAAAAACGTAGAAATTCAGCTAACAGATCAGCAGACTTTGTTTTGGAAATATTGCAGGGAGTAGTCATACTGTATGGTAACTATTTTTCCTATTCTTCTAGCTAGAAAGTGAAGCATTTCAGTTGCCATATATATTTCCAATGATAAAAATCACGTTTTTTCCTACACATATCTCCAAGGCAAGCACTTTCAATCTGCCATGCCTGTAGCTACTCAAGACAGCTGAGTTTTTCTACTACCACTTATCTAGCAGTCATTAAAAGTAAATTAAAAGCAACTCTCAAGTGCCGTTAAGCCCTACAGCCCACACCAGCACATTACATTGCATTTGTCCTCTTCACACATTGGTACTTTATAACTTAACTTAGTTCCTTAAGTGTTGCTTTGGGGTCAGGAGACCATAAAGGGACTGGAGCAGGCATGGCATCCACCTTCCTTCTTATACTTGCGTAATAAGTGGTGTGGCAAGGATATGATTTAAAGCAGAGAACTTCATTCTGCTGCCCTAATGTCTGGAGGAGTTAGGAGCTCACTGCTCATGCTGCTGTTCTGAGTATATGGAAAAGTTACCATGCTTCTCTCTCAATGCAAGGCAGCAATACAGTAATGCACTGGTCTCTACAGAACAAATTGCTATGGTACTGTCAGATACAAAGCCCCAGTCAGTATTTTCCTCTCTTAATGTCTGTGTTTGGTCTATATATGTATTCAAAAGCATGCAAAATGATGGATAAACTGCTAATGTGTGAGTACTCTGACTTTATGTAATGTACACCATGACATAATGCGAGTACACTCTGTAGTAACAATTGAGTTCTTACAGAATAATTGTCCCACAACACCTATACATAATAAAATGTATTTACAGGACTTCAACACAGGTAACGTGGGATTCATTGTTTTGCCTTACATGAGTAAGTATCTGAGACAAAATGATCTTACCTGTGGCATGGAATATCTCTTGCAAAAACTAGGCTCTCAAAGTAAAATATAATGATTTTCTATCAATATTCATAAAGTACATCAAAAACTCTGGAGGAAACAGTTGCTCGTAAATAGCACAGTTCACCAATAGCAATTAATCCAAACTGGCAACACGTACAGTACTGTTACCTAGCTTTGATCTAATTATGGCTCGGAAGCTGAAAGATTTCCTTCAAGAAGTGGCCCATCGCTGTTCGCCAGTGCATTTAGGGCTGTTTTATGTCTCATACTCTTCTGCAAGGATGAGGAAAAACAGTGAGACTCTTGCTGAATAAAAGAGGGAACTGTGAATGAGAGGTACCATTTGGCACAAATGTTACTATTGCAGCAAAGTCCGATAAATTTGAGTGATTTTCAGATAAGAATTTAAAAAGATAAGCTACTCAGTGTAAAACAAAGTTTCTATTTATTGATCCTGAGGTTCATTCTCTCAGCCACTCTTAGGGCATTTTTAATTCCATTTTAAACTCTGTTAAAAACACTTAATTACTCTCAAAAACACTTAACCGTACCACGACTAAGCACCACGGGCTGTGTGTCCCGCCCCTCTGACAACAACCTGTATTGAACAGGTCAGGTCCTGTGATACGATGAGGGTAAATCTGTTCCCAATTAAGGAGTGGGCATCCCACTTCATTACTCCCCAAACCAACTGGCATGCTGAAGGGAGTGCTACACATGGAGGTGATGGGGCCAGAGCTGATGAAGGCTGACTTACAGATTAGTCATTACACCACAGGGAGAGAGGGCAGAGAAGTTACCCAGAGGGCAGAGAAGTTACCCAGGAAACTTCTTCCATGGGATTCAAATATTGCAAGAGCAAGATCCATTTCTTTTTTTTTTTTTTAGTTTTCCATAGAAAAGAAGCCCAGCACGTCACAAAGGCAACAATTTGCTAGTGACCAGTTTGCTAAGAGCACTGTGCAGTTGTTCAGCAGCAGCTAAGCCCATTGAGGATCAGGAGAATGATGAATCCTCAGAGAGGCTTCCCCAGGCAAAAGTCCCACTTTGGATTTCCCCAAGCGCAGGAAAGGTTACAGATCTCATAACAGGGCTGATGGGCTGATCTTGTGACTGAAGTGAAAGTGGATTAAAAAGTATCAGTCAGAAGCAAAGAGCAAAATGTCTTTTAAAGAGGCATGAAAGCATAGTTATTTGCAGCTCAGAATCCAAACACCTGGCATTTCAGCTACAAAATACTTGGACTGACAATGTTTCAGCAATCCCAAGAGAGGATTTTTAAAATGAAAAGATAATAATATAAAATGAACTTATTTTTTTCATAAAAGTGTTGCCAACCTTCTGCTATTAATGAAAGAAGAATAAAGGAAGAGGAAGCATAATCACTTAATGTAGATTTGACATATTAAAAAAATACCCTATTGATTTTTAAAAGTAAAGGCTGAAAGAAACCTCATAGCTGCAAAATTTCCAATTAAAGCACAAAATTCAGCTTGTTTCTTTGAGCCAATGAGTCAGTGGGACATGAATGAGATGAGCAGATTTTGACCGAAATTACCAAAAGGCAACAGATTCCTCCAAAGCTTTTGCAGAATTAATGTTTTAGCCTAAGACAGACAGTTCTGTATGGGTGCAGGTATATAAATATACAAGCACATATACATACACAAATACTTGTATGTAAATCTGTATGTATATATATATATAAAAACATATACACAAACATTGAAAAGCTTTCTGAAAAAGCCCATTCCGGATCTAGTTCTGTTTACAAACCTCTAAATTATAATGATGGTAAACAATCACCCATCACACACTGCAGTGACTCAAATAATTGAAAAATTTAGAAGCATTTCTTTATGCAATCTTATTGCGTGACGGGAACTAATTTAGTAACCTGGGAAGTGGCTGCTAGTCCTATGCTAATTTTTTCAACTGTTCCAGAAGCTCTTTTGTTACAAAGAGAGCAATACAGCTTACAGGAACATAGCAAGTTTAAACCCAATTGTTTAAAAGCTCAATTCAAACCAATCCTTCAGCATTTAAAAACCAAAAAACCGCTGTGTATTTTCCCTGTGACTTGCATAATTTCAGTCATTTTTATTGACTATACATTTTTGAAGGAGGAAAGAAAGAAGAAACATATGTATCTTAACTTAAGAAATAAAGATACAAAACCTGCAATGGAAACCAACAATCTCCTAGAATTACATCAAAACAAGTTTTCTTTGACTGCAGGGAAACCAAGATTTACTAGCATTTCTTCTACTTGTATATTAAATTAAATGGCTTTCTAGAAAAACCACAGAATTTCATAAAATGGAATATAAAGAAAACTCAATTTCAAAAAGCATGCTGGAAATAACGTGTTAATAAAAAAGTTGGATTTTCTTCTACCAAAGCAGAGTAGATCTATTAATGCATTCCAAAGATTGCTTAAATGGCTTCCAGTGCCAATTGCACAAGCAACATAAGCATATAAGAATTATTGCTTCTTTGTGTGGCAGCTATTCCATTTACTAAGGTACAATGCAAGCATGACATGCATTCACCTACAGTTAGGACAATAGTTAAAATGAGGATCCAGGAATCCTCCATTTTTTAGGGAGAAATATGTGAGATTCAGGAGTGACAGTGACAAAAATGATAGTGATAGTGAGGGATTGTGACAATAATTCACAGAATCTTTGAGGTGAACAAACAGAAAAAGGTATACTTCTTCAAAATATAGTTGATGTGAATCAGAAATGGAGATGAGTATGGTAAATAACTTCTGATGATAAACTTCTACTGTCTTTTGAATGAAATGGCCAAGCATGCAGAAAGGCAGGAAAAAAGTCACCTTTTGTTCCGTTAGAAACTTAGACTGCTTGAAGTCTGAGAAAGCATAAAGATGGTGGACTGCTCAACAGAAAGGCACTGATGTTTAGTCTGATTTCCCCAGAAGATTGTAGGAAGTAACCGTGCACATCATTTATGTTTAAAGCAAGGTAGCAGTTATTTAGACAAAGCGGATTGGAAGACAGGAAGAGAGAAGAAGAAACACAAGGAATATATCAGGTTAAAAATCAAAGATTTTCTATTAGTATTAATAAAATAAATATTGCCAGTCTTAAGCCCAAAGTCTGCTTTACCATTGATTCATTTTCCAGCATTAACATACAACGCCTGTAAGAAATGCAGTGATAACTTTGTTTGGGGCTTTTGTTTGCTAGCTTGCTTCTTTGCATTAACCCATCCATGTTCTCTCTTTAGACTCTTAAGCATGCAGAACTTATACAAAGATCAACTTCTTCCCCAAGAAGCATATGTGGCAATAAGACACGTATTAAAGCTATGAAAATAGAAAGATGCTAAATGCTAATCTGCCTGGAATACTTTTCTGCTGTTCTTGATTTTTTCCGGTCCTCCTGAAGCAGGGCATTTTTACAATTGTACATTCAAAGAATACAAAACAAAGGCAAGGACTTTTACTTTGCAGATACGACAGAAGAATTGTTTACCTTTGCCAAAGCGAAAATTTTGCTTTCCTGGGAAGTAAAGTTTTTCTCTTGCTTTCCTCTGAACATATTTTCTTCAAATAAACATCAAAATGCTATCTAATTCTAGGCACACAATCACTGGTAACTCGCTTTAACCTAACAGTGGCGGCTGATGGGCTGAAAAGGACAAGGGCAGTGACATGAAGCTTCAGGCTCAATACCTATACTTTCCTTCACCTTCTAACATATATAGTATATGAAAGTTTGTTGGAGTCAAAAATACATGTAAAAGTTCCTGCTGGGCTTTGTTGGCCCCAGAATAGTACCATGCATCCCACAGAACTTTTCAGCCTCATCAGAGCAAGTCTTTACACAATAGTTCCTCCTCCTGGCCTTATCAAAAGGAGAGGTGAAACAACTCTTCCCATTGGCACAGCAAGGCACATTTATATAGAGATAATGTATCAGAACAGGCAAAGTGTAAGTTGAAATATAAAGGAGAAAAAAACCATTAATAGAATATGAATATGTTAATACATTCATTTTTGCATTAGGCACAGCATCAGTACAACAGTTGGGCTAAGGAAGTATTAACTTGCACAGATTGTGCAATATAAATGCTGGCATCAGTTTGTAACATATTTCTTACCAACACACTATATATGCATAACATTTATTTTAAGCGATTAAATTCTAGATTTAGTCAACAATAAACACACACGCAGTTGTAGATCCCCTCAGTACAGGACTGCAACTGCGTGTGCAAATCCTGCAATAAAATCACATTCTCCCTTCCTACTGGTTTTATTTTGAGTTTAGCTTATTCTAAATGATTTTCCATTTTAGATAACTAGGCTCATCTTGCCTGGTAAATGCTAAAAGAAAAATCCACATTAGAGTATGCATTATGCAGTAGAATGACTTGGATTGAAAGATAATTATTTCAGTTCGGGGTATGGGCAGTGCTTCTGAATACTCCACAACAGCAGGAACAACTGCCGCCCAAGGCACGTTACGTGCCTCTAACCTGATCCCACCAAGATCCCAAAGCCCTTACCCTTTTAATCTCCTCCAGTCAGGAATCATGTTCAGCCATATACCTGTCTCCCATCATCCTCATCATGTAAATCATATGCAGCTTCTTTCACCACTGCTCAGAAGTAGCTAGTATACAACCAGTGATACACACCACAGTTGGGGAATCTCTGTTCTAGTTTTGTCTCTAAGCTTAAAAGAGATCTAATTATTAGAGACTTGTGATACCAAAAAACTAATTGAACAATGAAAAATATTGTTACCTGGATTCTTTCTGTTGCTGTAGGCCACAACTGTCTGCATAAGACCTTCTTGAGAACATCTGGAAGAAGGCTGACAGTTATGAGCAGAATTATACCCAGCCACGCAGGACCACTAGACAGCATTTGCATGAACACATAATACATCCTCTGGTAATTGAAAAAAGGCCTAGTAGGAAAAAGATTAAATAAATATTACGCTTCGACACACAAAAGAAAGACAGGCAATGTTAAATATAAAAATTATGACACTGATGAAATCCTGCATGTTCAACTTCTAAGTCTGTAGTACATCCATCCCAGAAGTCTCAAAAGGAGAGCTAACCTTTCACTGATCAGAGAAAACTACCTTAATCTTTATTTCCACTCTGTAGGAAATACCATGCTGTTCTTCCTCCCAAGCTGCCTCTCCCTTGCAAAGATTTCATTCTTACCCTCTTTATGCTCTTTCACCTACTCTTTATATTGCCCCAGATATTTTCTACCTTTCTTAGTATCCCACCTATTGTTTTACTCCTATATATCCTAGAGCTCAAACTTTTACTACAAACCACAAAACTTATTCTTTCTACTGTTCTTCCTAAATCCCTTAATTCAGATGGAGATCACATGAAAGGGCACAGGGAGCTAGCAGTAATATCATAGAAACATTGAATGGTTTGGATTGGAAGGAACCTTAAATATCATCGAGTTCCAACCTCCCTGACACTGTCAGGGACACTGTCCACTAGGTCAGGTTGTTCAAAGGCCCATCCAATCTAGCGTTGAACACCTCCAGGGATGAAGCATTGTCACACTCTGGACTCACAAGCCACACGCTCGCTTCCAGGCCTGACTGGGGCAGGAAGTAGATTCCTTTGTCTGTGTGGTGATCTGGAGGCCAATTAGGTCACTCCCAGGGTGAAAATCAAAAGCACTATTTATTCTGGCTCCGGCAAACATAAACACACCAAGATATTGGAGTGCACAGCCAAGACACAGAGGTGCGACTTCCCAAAGTTATAGAAATGAATCCCTGAACACAACCCAGGTGTCTCGGATCCAATCCGACATGCACATCACAAGGCATAGGGTTACTGATGTGTTTAAAATGTGACTGCTAAGAGTTCTGCAATACATAAGAGCTAAATATAATTCTGTTGGGTGAAAACAAGTGAAGTATATCACAACTTTATAACAACTATTGTTGAAATAACATTTGCAATGCAACTTATATTAGGGTTCATACCAAATAATTCCTCCCCAGAGCAGAGAAAAGATAATGTAGAATACAAGTGATCCCCAGATCACGAAGTGATTTATCCATGTCCAATAGTGTGTATCTAGTGCAAGCTGAAAAAAACCCAAACAAGATAATATGGTATTATTATTACTATCTAGCAGCAACAGAATACTCAACAGGAGATGAAATAAGAATACAGCCTTTGAAAAAAAGGAAGGACACTACACAGAATTAGCCAAAAAATGTTTTTCAGTTTTGAGCACAGTTAAGAAGAAACAGATAGCAAAATCTGTATTTAAACTAATTTAAACTAATACAACAATGTATGGTCATAGAGAGGAGCCCATATAAGTAAGCAGCAATTAGAAAACGAGCTCTAATAAAGTTTCAGTGGATAAAGTGCAGCATACTTTACCTTCAACGTAACCGTGAATACAAGCACAGTAAATACCAGTGTTCCGAAGGTCCAGTTTCCAAACACCTATAAAAAAAGGACCAAAGCACTTATAGATAATATTGTCCACTACACAATGCATTGTCCAGAATGGACATCTTAAAGTTATGCATTGCTCGGTATCAGGAGCTGACTCTCAAGCAACAACACTGAATTCTTACGTGATCTATTCAGTGCAAATTGGTTTGGTTTCTCGCCCTTGCGTGCACACACCTCAGATTTCACAGACAGGAAAAAACCCATAATCAGTGCACTCAGCCTAAATTTCACAGCTAAGACTTTTAATAAAAATGAAATGTATCATAGTTAACAAATCACTGAGGTTTACAAACAAGCTGTAATAATTTCATCAGTCTTCTTCAAAATTATCTTTTTTTTTGGTCTCCCTCCTCTGCTGTCCTTGGTGTTCCATAATTTCTTGGAAATTCAACAGCATGCTATACAGATGAGTAACAGTACAAGGAAGACCATGATAACCAAAGCCATTTAGGTACATAAACTTTCTACCTACATTTTAAGATAAAACACTTGTGAACTGTGGTTGATTTTCTCCCCACCTGCATCATAAAATTCAGCTTTTCAAGTACACAGAAATGATCATTAATTCTGATGGAGAGAAGAACTGGTGGTGAACACGGTCACAGAGGATTGCATGGACTGCAGCAGCAATGAGATGACCAAGACAGGGATCAAGACAAATGTTGGGAAAGTAAGCACAGTTAGGACACCGTATTTTAGAAGAGACACTTTTGTTCAGAGCATTGCACCCATGAAAGAGAAGGATGCTCAAGAGATATGAATGATTTTGGAAGAGGAAAAGGGTGATCTCATGAACCCTCTTCTGCAGGAAGACAGGAAATTTCAGCAGAAGATGCAGTTGGCCAAAGAGGACATTTCTCAACAAACAAAAAGGCAAAATGGGAGCTTACAAGAGATGACAATACAGGCAGGCAGCAAATGGGTAGCATAAAAGCATTAACTGGGTACATAGGAACAAAATCACATAGGCTAAAGCTCAGATCAAACTAAGACTAGTGAGGGATGTTGCAGGTAGCAGGAAGGATATTTACAGGTATCCTAGTTTCAAAGGGAAAATGTAAGTCCACTGATGGAGTGGTAAGGCAACCTAGGGGACGGTTTTAAAGAAAATGAAGTTTTTGGTATTCTGAATATCCTTCAAGAACAAAGCTTGCTCCTTGCATTTACCAGTAATGCCTGGGAAGGAAAGGAGCTGCCAACAGTATGGGAGTAACAGGTTAAGGAATGGTTAAGGGAGGAAGAGCAGTGGATGCAATCCATTTTGAATTCAGCAAGGCATTTGACAGCATTCTTTGGGAGATAAGGCAGCCTGAGCTCGGTAAACAGCCTACTACTTGGGTTGAAAACTGGCTTAACCACTGGACTCAAAGTTTAGTGATCAACTTCATGTTTGATTGGATGCTTGGCAATGAGCGAACTACGCCAGGGACCGATATTGGGGCTGATATTGCTGAATATCTGTCAGTGGCCTCAATGGTGACAGAGTACCATGAGCAAATTGCCAGGTGGCACGAAAACTGAGAATAGCTGACATAATGGAACAGCAGAATCTTAATCCATAGACACCTCTGTTGATCTGAGAAGTGGACTAACAGATATCTTAGGAAGTTCAGTAAGGAAAAGTACAAAATCTTACATCTACAGAGGAGTAACATCAGATATCAGAACTAACAGGTCCTGCTGAAAAGTAAGTTGCAGTGGGGTTATAGTTGACTCCAGGTTGAATACAAGCCTATACTGTGCCTGTTCTCTAAATAAGGCACAATGAGATTAAACCTGGAACACCATGCCCAGTTTGGGGCCCTTTAGTTTAGGAAGGATGTGAAAAAAAATTGGAAATGATCAAGTGTCAGGCAACCAAGATCAGCAACACTATGTAGCTCTCCCATGAAGACAGGCTGTAGAACTTAGTCTGGTTGAGGGGAGGTTAAGGAATCACCTAGTAGCTGCCCACAAATATTTGAAGAACTATTACAAGGACAAAGTACTGTAATAGATCTTTTCATCAACAAGAAAATTGTTGCTTAGGTATTATGGAGGCAGAAGAATGTTGGAACAAATTGACCACGAAGGTTACCAATCTCCATTCTGAGTGATACCCAAAACTCAAGAAAGACCAGACAGTCTTAAGCAGCTGCACAAAGCAGAGAATTGAACTGGATCACTACTAGGGTCTCTCCCCATTTACGTTATTCTATACAAGCTCACCCAATATTAGATGAGAGGGAATATACATGGGCAAGTGATCACACAAATGTGCTGCTAACCCCCCCCCCAATCCTGCATGGAGATCGCAGCCAGTGACAAGACACGTCTGTAGTAAACTAAGCTGAGATAATCTGACCAAGTGGGAACAGAAAACCATTAAAAAAACCCAACACACATGACTGGCTGAAAGATTCATTATTCTGAGTAACCATTTCACTATTGTAAAATTACTCAATATATGACCAAGTGTACAGAATACAAGATGAAGTGCAGAAAACCTTCAGCATTTTGATTTGACTTTTACTTAGTTATTTAATGTAAAAGTTGAATAGTGTCGTGCCCTTGTTACAATATTTTGTATGCCCTAAGGAAAAAAAGAAAAGAATAAAAAAAAATCAGTGCAGTTAAAACTGGACAGGAATCTGGTTCAGGAATTTCAAGTTATGCAAACATTTACTGACTTTCTTCTTGCAGTTAAATTTTAACAGATATGACTCTTATGTCATACCTGGCAACACTTGGAGAGCCCAGTGTCAGTCTTAAATTTCTGCATACTGAACAGATATGTCCATGCTTCCCATAAAAGCTGGTAGATTAAATAAAAAAGTTGAATCAACCTTCTCATCTCTGTTTGTCAAGCTAAATAGAGGCTGCAACCTTTACCTACTTAATTTTTTAGCTCAGAAAATGAGGTCATAGCACAAGGACATCTGACTCCGTAGGGCTGCTAATTTGGCACAAAGAAAGGTAAACAGCAATGTGGGATGGTGCAAGTTACAAAAAACTTGCAATCTCTTTTCAGCATTGACTATATCTATACTACTCACGTCTTTTAAATATTTTTGTTAACATCTAGAGTAAGAATGTGTCATCAAGCAATACATTTTATCATAAACTGTTAACATGTGTACACATACACATTCAAAATTCGGAAATTAGACGCTAGTCTAGATTTAGAGCTTTATCATGAAGGATTTGATTTAATATCTGCAATAGAAGTAGACTAAAATTTCAAAAAGGAACCCAGTCAGCATATTTGCAATATAACTCATTGACAAAATGTGTACAGGTATGAGAAGTCTAATTTTATGGACTATAAATACAAGCTGATGCTGCGTTTTGAACATCTAACAACATAATGATATCAGAAAAAGTGCTGGAGTGTACAGTTATGCCTCATGATAATTCATTCTGTCCTTAGGAAAGATGTTTAACAAACTGTTCTCTCACACACTATAAATTCACTTCCCTGACAGATGTCACAAATATGGTATGTAATGATATTGGAATATTGCATTTCTACCAAATGTGTATATCACATATAGGCAACAAAATCATGCCTAGTTTATTTTCTCTCACTTTGGGGGTCTTTTCTAAAGCCATTCAAGCACTTCACAGAATAGAACATAATAAATTTTCTGTAACAGAGAGTGTCAGCAACAAAACATAGGTTTCAGAAAAGCACAGAACAAAATAACAAAATGCAAGGAAGCAAAAAGCCTATTTTTTTATAATGTTCATGGTTGTTTACCACATCTCATATGCCTTAAAAAACCTTACATTCTACATAAACTCTTTTTATTTCAAATACTTAGAAAGTAGCAATAAAGAGTATTTCTATCTATCGGTTTAAGTGATATTTTGAAATAATTAAAGGAAATATTTAACTGCTCTTTAACAGCTTAATTAAAGAACAGTGAAAGATGAAATGGATATCACAAATCCACAATAGTCTTACCATGTGAGTGCTGGTTGTCATTAGCTGAGGATAGGAAGAGAAGCAAGTAGCAAAAAGAAAAAAAAAAAGCACACAAATAAAATAGACCAAAATATCAATGGGTAAAATAAAATGCAAAAGTTCTTAAAATTTGCATTCATGTGACTGCAAAACAAGTAGAGAGATTATTTTAAGATGTCATATGTAAAAAACAATTAAAATACTAAAAAGCTTGTTATAGTTAAGCTCCTCTATGATCATTCATAACTACACTACCAAGAGTCTTTTGATGTCTTAATCAGATATTCATCAGATGCACGTTAGGCACGAAACAGAAAAGTTACTATGTAGATTCTGAAGGAATACTTGGAATTTACAATATATATTTCTCCAAAGTTGGCTAGTTCTATGTCTTACTAGGCCTGTCTTTACCAATATACAGAGGTCGAACTGCATAGTTCAGACTTTGATAAACAGATAACCCACCTATCTCATCATAACTCACAAAACAGTTACCATCCGTGCTGGAAATCTTGAACAAAATAATTAAAACTATGGACATAGCACACTCAACATTAAAAAAATTACTTTTGATAGATCAAATCCAACACTAACCTGTCCATTGCTGGTCAGAATTGTGTTGTCAAACAAGAAATAGGCACCAAAGAAAAATACTACAGCATCAAACACTCCTAGGAATGTCCAATAAATAAATGCACGCCAGCGCAGCAAAGCATTCTTGGCAACATCTCTGTGTAAAAGAACAGAAATACAGAAATATGACTTTACTCATATTGTATTTTTAAAAAAAAAACAATTAAGAGATTGCATGCAAAACTATCATATTTCCACACAACAACTGTCTACCACTTAACATTCAAATTCTTCCCAAGCATCCTCTCTTTTTAATTTAATTTTTACTAAGCCTTCTTGACTGCTGCCTGTAATTACGTCTACTTCAACTATATGGTAAATTCTCCTGTGCTGCACCCATTTCTTTCTCAGTCTTTACAGAAGGTATCTTTTTCCCACTATTTGCTATTTACGTGACGATCCACTGTTGATTTTCAATTGAAACCACTAGAGGTCTCTGGAGACTCTGCTTATTTCCCAGGGTGTACTTCTATATAGAACATTGTAACATAACAAGACATTAATTCTATGGGGAATATGGGAAACAAGAATTTTGCAGTTGAGTTGAAGTGTCAGGTCAAATTTGATTTCTTGATTGTTATCCCACCAAAACCAGAGGGACTGGTCAACAAGAGAACTGTTCACTGGCAGGCATTTTCTTATGACAGAAAATTTTAAATGTTACAACTTAAGTTGTTGCACACAGAATGAGTACATACTAACTTGGAATGTATCATAAGCCACATCACAGTAAGTCAGAACACAGTTAAATGAAAACCCTGAATAACAAAAACACGAACTATCAACCAATATTTTCACCATATGCACTTGAAAACCTGTCTGATAAATACATGAAGTAATTTTTCCCTGCAGGTTACCAACACAGACTGCAAAACTAACTGGCTAACAGTGGCCTCACCTGGCCTAGAACAGTTGCAGTATTGCTCAGAACAGTTTAGGAATAGACTCTGTTAGATATCAAAAACCAAATGCTTTGACCAATTATCATCTACTAGCTTTCAAAGCCCAAAAATGTCTTCTGACTGACCATTTCTTAACTGAAAAATATTTAAAACAAACATAAAAGAATTTTCTCTTATATATCATATTTAAAATGGGGGCGGGGGGTTCAACGGTAGTATCTTGCATTCATCTTCCAATTTCATAGGTGAAAACAACCGTATTGACTAAATTTTGGGCATCTAATATTAAGTCTCTCAAAAAATGTTTGCTCTTTGATTATCTACTGTTAGCACTCTCTGAAATGTACTGATTTTGCAGCTACAAGAATCAAAACTGGGCACTGTTACTAATTTACATGGTCACATGCAGTTAATTGGCAAGAGCTGTATTTCAGGTGGCTAAAAAATCTAAACCCGTCACAATTCCAATGCCCAGAAGTGAGACAACAATGTGTGGAGGACAACGTTGAACACCACACAGAATACTTCTGGTGGTATGACACTACCATTCAGCCCTCTCTTCTTTGACAATAAACACGTATATGGAAGAAACAGCATATTTTCTCTTTTTAAAATACACTGTTCTCCATGGCTGGAGAAAATAGAGTGATTAATAAACCATACTTTTATTTGCAGAACAGTAGTTTCTATTTTGTTTCTATTTTGTTCTCACTAGTATAGCAAATGAATGGCGTGGATCGCAGTACGTAAATATACATAAAAATACATGTGAATTTATTATTGTTTGTAGACTGTGCACGTGATCTTCAACACTTCTGTGGCAGCATACCTGATGTTATGCTGTAACCTTGTGATATAGAAATCATGAGGACTTCAGAGAGATTTCACAATCGAACAGTCAAACTTTGGGGCACAACTTATTAATTTTACCTGTATAAGGAAGGCTCTCTCTTGAGTGTGTCTGCACTGACATGTTGTTCCATTAGACCGTACAAGAGGATAGGAAGGGAAGTGAAGCTGATATTGTAGAGTGTTAGATACGCAGTATCGT
Organism: Clamator glandarius; assembly: GCA_033459285.1. NCBI lineage: Eukaryota > Metazoa > Chordata > Aves > Cuculiformes > Cuculidae > Clamator > Clamator glandarius. The sequence goes on along the minus strand of JAUNZM010000393.1, from coordinate 1,742,814 downwards.
ATAAAGTCTGTAGATAGAAAAGAAATAAATCAGCTAGTCTGAATTTTAAAACAATCCACTGCATGACACTTGATTTTAAATGAATGAGTCAATTTCTTCAGAAAAAACCCCGCCTATATCCTATCCCCTTAGAATGAAGGCAAATATCCCCAAACAGCTGCTAATTGATATAAGACAACTTTGCACTTGTACCTTATTCATCTGGAGAACAAAAGGTCAGATAAAAGATTGATTTAATAGTCTGGTTCATGTATTGGCCCCGTCTGTCATTTCAGCTGTAAAACCAATTGCAAACTACCCCAAATTCTTCTCCGGAACATCCACCCATCCCTTTTATCTCCTTCATACAACATGAAGACATGCAGGGAGGAAGGGAAGGGGGGAGCACTCCAGAGCTTCTATATATGATGGTATAATAAAATCATCATAACTCACTCTCAAAATTACCACATCACCCTACAGAGAGAATTGCTTATTTCCCAGAGCCTACTTAGTGATCATTTATGCCTTAAAAACTGCCGTTAAATTCCCCTTTTCAATTCAGAACTACATTTAGCACTGAAAAGAATAGTAAATAATACTGAATTTTCATCAACACATGCTTTAATATCTAAATCCTAGTAATGCTTGATAAAACCCTAGAAATCTTTTAGCGGTCACTTGATATTAAAACCAAAACAGACTAAAAAAAGAATACAGTACTGTCATTTTTAATCCTTCTGGAGTTTTCTTTTGAGACATTCCACAAATTCAAAGCAACAGTACTATTTTCTCCCAATTAAATCCTCCTCTTGTCCAATTTAATCCTGAAAACTTAATCCTCTCTTTGTTTAAGTCTGGTCACTTGTTCCTTTGGTTTTTTGCTCCTTCCTTTAGATTAAAAAAGGTAGATTTTTCTGCACAAATTGGATTAGAGCAAAGGGGAAAAGCAAATAAACAAAAAAAATTAGAAAGAATATTGGATCCTCTCCTAAACGATGGCACTTTTCTGGTGAGCAGCAGTTCACTTTTCCTCTGTCTTTCTGTTTATTTCTCCATTTTCAGCAAACTGAATGCCACTATTTGTCTGGTTTGCCATTCATACTTGTATATATGCCAGAGAAGACTATAGTTTATTCTCCCATTTTCATTCTGAATTCTTAAAAAAGAGCAGCCAGTTCAACTGCTTATCTTTCAGGATTGACTCTGTTCATGTTCAATAAGCTTAAACTTAACACACACTACATTTCCCACAGACATTTCACTTTGCTTTGCCATTTGCGAATTTTGGATTCTTGTATTTTCTGGTATGGAAAATAACATTGCTTTCATGATAATTAATAAAATTTATTTCCGTTAGTTAACTGCAACTGCCACTGAAAACCATACCAACCAAAAGTGATGCTCTTCTTTTTAAAACTTGGAAACTAACCTAAAAATTTTCTCAGCTAAACAGGCAACAACGTTAAAGGATTCAGATTTTTAAAAATGCTGAAAAGAAAATCTGTCAGTGAGGAAAAAGAAAACTAACCTGTTGTGAAAATCCACAGAAGAACTGATATAAAAACTGAGGAAAAATGAAGCAGACATTCTGAAAGACAAAGTGACACAGCTGTCAAGGGAAATAGAAGCACTGATCTAGATGCTGCTGTACAGTGCTATAGCCATGTTTATAATTTTTATAACACTACTAATAGTAAACACTGCAGGAATTGTACAAAGAGCTCCATATAATAAACAAATTTCTCACCTTAAAGGAGTACTGCTAAGAAAAATTACATAAAATACTTTGAAAGTAAACTTGTATGTTTACAGATGCAATGAATTTTGTGACCCAAGAGCACAAGTTCAGTTAAGGCAAGCTAAATAAGGCAAAACCCACAGGAGGACACAAACTGCGATAAGAAAACATGGATACTCCGGTTAGAATGGTTCCCAGCAAAGTAATTTTAAGATAGTTCTTGCTGTGACACCAAACTTCATCCACTCCTAACAACACATACAGTCAAACACCAAGACCTTGAATTATCTTCCGAAGGTTCCTTTCAATAATATTTCACTGTTTACTGAAAGAACTCCGGATTTCAACATTTAGACATAACAGAATTGTCTAAACAGGAGGAAGCACGTAATAAACTTCCTCCACCTACACTATCCCAATTAATTTTGAAACTAACAAACTAAGTTACATTCTTAAATACTATTTTCATCTTGATTTAAAAAGGCCACTGTAGTGAGAAACCAGAAGGTACTGAAAATAAGTACAACAGTCTGTTAGAATACGTAAAGACAGGGAAAAAAAGACAAGGTGAATTTTCTTTTAAACATCTCATAGATTGCAGAAAACATCTATATAAAAGCTATTTCACTTCATGGTCTGGATAAAAACAATAATCCCATTTCAACTGTGCATCTGGCACTCAAGAAAATCTCTTTATGGAATTATTGCTTTTTTTGTACCATTGAATGTGCAAACTGTACATAGTCAGGCATTACTATGTAAGCTTGAGATTTATGTAATTAGAATAAGCATTCTCCTACCTTATAAAAGAAGTATTGCACAAGTTCAGATATCCTAACATAATAAAAATGCCCATGAACAAGCAACATTTTTTTCAAATGTTTAAATTTAGGTATTGCATAGTCACTGTTTCTCGCTGCTTGACGACCTTCTTTGCCAATGATTCCTTTAAAAAAAAGTGATGAAGCTGTTTAATAACTGAAGAACTATTTCAAAGACACAATTATTTGAAAAATAATGTATTAATGGTACGACATTGATCTAATATGAAATCACCGCTGTACCTCACAAAATTCCTGGTGTAAATTCACTGAACGTTGTCTATAAAATACATAACCTGATTCTTTGAGACTGCCTATTTTTAAGAAATAAATGGGTTTTTTTTCCATTCTGTTTGAATTAATATTCTAATAAAAACACTTACCTATACCAACATGTGCTTCTAGAATCATACTGACATCATTCGCTCCATCACCAATGGCTAATGTGATAGGATGCTCCTTTGATAACTTAATCAATTTTACAATCTGGAAAAAAATTAGTATTAAAAACTCCTCTGTAATGCATTGCTTATTTTGCATGAGTCTTCAGTTAATTAAAAATTACCCACACAGTTATATAAGAAATTCTGTGAAGGAACAAAAGATAAATATTACCAATGCAACTGTTATATATAAGGATCACAATAGTTTCTTCATATTAAAAATATTTGCTCCAAATGTAAAATAACATTTTTCAAATCCTGCTAAACTTTTGAGAGAGATGGATGGGAGGAAGGAAGAGCAGAAGAAAGGAAGAGGTTGAGATGACCTAATGCTGTGTAAGTGCACTAACAAACTGAAAGTGTTCCAAAGACAGAACAATTTCAAAGAAATCCTGAAATTCCAACTTGTCTGTGCAGAAACTTTTTCTTACCATTTAAGATAGGACTGTATGTATTTAAACACTATTGAGAAAGCAACTATGAAAAATTTTGACTTCAGATCTCTCAGTTATAAGAGATCGCTTCTGTAAATTAGTTACCAAGTTGGCTTCAACTAAAAACATGTACAAACTTCCAGACAGTTTGAAGAGTGCTGCCTAAATACATGTGTTAATACGAATAAATGCTACATATGTTGTAGCTGAGCCCTGAGAATAAGATATGACAATTTAAAAGGAGACAAAAAAAAGAATGTATTCCAATGTTTATTTAATTTAAAATTTTCTCAGATATATTGAGATGTTCCAGCAATGGAAAGATATGGTTTTACTTGATACGAACTAGTATAACAACAGTCAATAATTACTTAACGATAATGCAAACATTTTTCTGTCTGGATTCTTTCTCAGCTTCAAGAAGAATTATCACTCTAGAGTAATAAATAATGCAGGTTCTTGTAATATCAACAGATAGTAGACTGTTCAATGCTTCTCAGGTTAAAAAGGACGCAATTCCTTCAGTTCATTAAATAAATTCATTTATCAGCACGTACCAACCACAAAATTTGCACAATATGTACATAAATGCAATTCAGGAGCACAGCTGGGTGCCATTTTAGTATGCCATTATATAAATTGCTTTTTTTTTTTGTTTCTTGCTTTTTCATTTTGGAAGATAAAATGAAGGGCAACATATTAAGTTATTATAAGTCAAAATTAACTTTCAATATTTACATTCATCCACAGCAAACAAAGAATTACAAAAGGAAGTACAAACCTGTGCTTTTTGCAGAGGTGCCATTCGACAGCATAACACGGCACTGCAGTTCCTGCAGATTTCAAGAAAGAGCTCTCTGTAGTTAGCAGAGCTCCCATCTTGTCTAGGTTTCATTATTAATGATAATGCTGCTCCATCAATAATTAAACCATAATCTTGCATATCAGTTGAAAGTCTGTTCAGGGATAAAATATAAACTAAGAGTCACTGTAAAATTCCCAGACATAATTTAAATTTGGCAATAGGTCTTTGGTGAAAGTCAATTAATGAAAAAATAACGAGTACAGAACACTGCAAAATGAATATACTCCTAAAGGAAATTCCTTGTAGAGGACTGCTACTTATAACATTTTAAAATTATACATTATGTTGAACATACTCAGTGATTTACCAGTTCAAAGGCAGCAATCTGATAGCTCAGTGACTTCACCACCAAGTGTATGATAAATGATCTTTTCAGTTTGGTGTGAAAGGGCTCCGGGAACTGCAGTGAGTTTAACTGAGTTGCAGGAACAAAGTTAATTTTGTTGCACACTCCATAATATAAAGACAAAGTTACTAGGGAAAGGCCTTTAGTACTCTGGAATCTACTTTCATAAGGAAAATAATAGTTTGGTTTGGTTGTTTTATTCCCCAAGGGTCTACATTTAAGGAAGTAAACCATGCTTTGAACAAAATGCCTGAAAGACACTTGCTGGCCTGGAGAGATAAAGCCACTGTCTACATTTACAGACTTCACGTTTAGTGTGGTGGCTAAGTCTGATACAGGTGTGCCTGTATTTCTAATATTAAAATATAATAATTATATCTGCTATTTATAAAGCTACAATATATTATTATTATATATAAATCTATTAGTGGTATACCTGTAATAATTTGGGCACTGATCTAAGTGTAAAACCATGGCTGTGTGGAGCACAGTTTAACACAATAACACATATTAAACAATAGGGGGAGATGGTGTGCACTACAAGAGTAGTTTTCTGTGGCATCCAAACTAGTTATTTCAGAGCAACCTTGCATTTGCCTGCATTACGCAGCAGCCTCAGGCTTCAGTCAGCAATGATTGTTCGATAAACATACATGGATGTTTGTTTGTGCTCTAGTTTCAGTGCTCTGAGGGGTGTTTTCAACAAACTTGGTTTCACCGGGACCAATTTTTGTGAGGAAAACACCATACTTACTAACGCATCTGAAGCACCTCCAACATTACTACTAGAACACAAGATATTTTTGAAAAAGGAAGTACTGTAAACTATTTTTAATAACAGTTCACAGGTATTTTCAGCACTAATAGCATAACACCATTAGTATACAGTGTTATCAAACAAAAAAGTATTATAAAGTTCAAGCAATGTACTGAATGATTGATGCATCGTACTGTAAGATTTTCAGCTTAAGCACCCAGATAGAAACCTGCTATCACTGTCTTAGCCCACTTTCCAACTCTAGCACCAAAGACAAAAAATTCTGATAAGTCTTAATGTCTATAAAATTGACATTGCACAGAAAGTTAAATGAACATGTTTAAATATATCCTGCAAGACATAAGTCCTGAGGGATTTAAGCTAAATGTGGTACAGATGACCGAGAAAGACAATTTATTTAACTGAATGTACAGAGGTTCTTGCTTAGACCAACAGGGGCTTGAAGTGTAAGGAGAGCCAAGAAAAATGCTCTGGCCCATAGTTTAAAGCAGTAAGGCTAGAGGTAAGGAGGTAAAGAAGGCTAAAACAATATTGCAAACGTTTGTTAGTGTGATGTTTCTTAACTACAAAACTTATTGCAAATGCATACAAAATGTACTTGTGAGCTGGTTCCATGTTAAAAAGAAAAACAACTCCATTGTGCACAGAGGTCTTTTCCAACCTGGTGATTCAATGATTATGTCTGGAAGACCAGAAATTTCTTTCTTAAGATGAGAGCAATGTTTTAGAAAATAAGAGTAAGTAGCATGTACAACCTAGGGAGCTTCAAATAAGTAGCTTAATTTACTACCTGCACAAGGCTTAAATTTTATTATACCTGGTTTTTTGCTTTTTAATGCCTTTTTCTATATTATTCAATGTTGTGTTTCACTTCTGTATACATAATACTTATCCTTCGAAGGATATTCAAACTACAGAGAAATCAATGATTTCACTATAATTTAGGGCACTTCAAGTATTTTTAGGCATACCAGAAGATTTGGTACTACACTGTTGCCCGTCATCTGTCTGTAAATGTAGTATCTTTCCTTGAAAGAGGGCCATATATTGTTGCTTCCCTTGGCCTTGGTTTTATCTAGAAAGTCACATCATATGAACTCTGATTACATTAATAGTTATTATCTGCCTCCTTTTTAAAAGTCAGAAACAGTATTTTGCTTTACAATCTTTTCTAAGAAGAAATATTTTTGTGGTAGAGAAAATATGTAATTAGTGTCAGCTGTGATTTTTCTTTGAACACTTAAAGCAGTAATACAAATGAGAGAGAGAAAGAACCAGGACGGAAAATTTAAACTTACGTAGAATAAACTTATATTCAATTGCCATACAATAATTCACACTAACAAAAGAAACCGAAATATGTTGCTGCATTTGCGGTTATCAATCAATTATTTAATTGTTTACTAAATGCATAGAAGCCTGTTCCCAGCTTGAAAAGGCAACATTTTCCTTACCCTGAGAAAGTATCCCTGGTTAAGCTGCCACTGTGTCTTAGAACAGTTTTGCTCAGGTCAAAAAGCACATCGTGTAAACTTTGTTCCTCAATTTTCTTTGTGGTTAGCTCAAGTATTTGTGTATTTCTCCGGAAGAGTTTGCAAGCATAGCATGTAGCTGCAGCAGTCTCCATTTTGTCTCCTGTCAGAACCCAAACTTTAATTCCAGCTTTTTGGAGTGCTTCAATAGTGTCAGCAGCTTTTTCTTGTAGTCTGTGAAAGTGAATTGATATCATACATTGATAGATACTGCTTGGAAATGAGAAATTTAGAGGTTCCTATTGAAAGGTTTCTACAATTAAATAAAAAAAATTCAATACAAGTTGTCAGACCTAAGAAATTTCCTGAAGGCGTGAACCTCACAATGTTCAAGGGAATATTATATTATAAATAATAATTTTGACACTTTCAATGTGCTCAAAGTTTCACCTTTCATATATACAAGCCTAAAAGACAATATGCTTCATTCCTCAGACAAGCACTTCAATTAAAACATTTACAGTGCTTACAGCTAGTAGCATCAAAGAAGTACTGCTGAGTTAAAATTACCTACCAGTTTTAATAGAATTTCTGAATTTTAAGACTAAAAGATTCTTCCTTCCTTTCCTCAATATCTATTTTGTAGTTCTTTCGTTCAAAACTTTATGCTACAATTTGCTCAATGAGGTATTATATGAACTGCATGTAAATGGCCTGAATGTACTGATTTTTTTGTACACTTAACTATTGTTACTAGCTTACTTAAATTATAAAGTTACCATGTGTACGTTTAGCAAGCTAAGGGTATGGAACTGATTCTAATCAAGTTTTTATTCAAAATAAATCTCTAATTCAGGAAAAGAGTTACAAGAGAGTCTTCAACTACTTTGGTAACATTGCTAAACATAAGAGACTAAGAAATGTACTAACCGGTCTTCAACAGCTGTAGCACCAAGTAAAATAAAATCTCTTTCTATCTTTTCATAGACTTCTGCCAATTTCTTTTCCCGGTCCTGGAGGGCCAACTTTGCATTCTGAAGAAGCTTCTGTACATCACTATATTCTTTTGTTGTGAGCTTTTTATACGCAACGCACAATGTTCGCAGACCCTCCTAAAGCATGTAACCAAAAGAAAAAAAAAGCCTCTTAGAAAACAATTCTTACACTTCTTGCTAGTGTGTATGCTGGAATATTTGAAAAATTGGAATGATTTTACTGTCGACATGAAGAATCCCACGGATCAGTGAATTAAGTATAGTACAGACTAGATCATAGGTCACCTTGATTCTGTGCTGCCCTGGAAGCAGCTACAACCTGAGGGACAAACCTCAGTCCTCCAGAAAAGAAAATAGCTCAGTAACCCAACTGGATTTGAGATTACCAGGGAAGGGAGACACAAAGTAAAGGTTTCCTTCCCTATGGGTATAATTAGGCAGGATGAGTCAGAATAAATAACAACAATATAAATAGTAGCTCTGCAGACTCTGATTTTGATGTCATGTTGCGGCAGAGTCAGGGACAAAGCATCACAGAGAGTGCTGAAAGTGAAAATCCAATTGTGCTGTTACAGTCAAATGAAAACTACAACTTAGCTGTGGGTGTTCCAGATTGAATCAGACTTTTGGACTGTGTGACGAGTAAGAAAGAGAGTATATAGCCTGTAAGGCAGGAAAAAGCTGCTGTGACACAGAACAGAAGGTTTTTCACCTCAAATACATTACCTCTCACAACACAATTTAACTGGTAACTCTTTGCTCATAAACTTTAATCCAGCAGGTTACTTATTACCAATCTAGGGAGAGGTATTAACAAAGATCCATGACTCTTGTTATTGATGAGGGCAGGTACCAGGGGGCTGCCTGCATCTTCTTTCAGAAGCTTGTAGTATGTAGGATGATTGGAAATAGGGCTGGCTCCAGGATAAAGAAACACCTGTTGGTCCGGATTTCTCTCAACAGACATTGAATGGATGACACGTAAACACTTATTTCAGTTTCATTAGCCTCCTTCACTTGTAATTATCAGACAGCTATTCTCTACAGTAAATCTTATCAAAGGACTTTGGCAAAGAGTTTTGGAATTTCCCTATAAAACAGAAGCAGGTAACACTGTGGATATTTTTCACATACCTGTAGTAATACTTGGATTTCAGTTTGAGCACCTGGATACCAACAAATTTTATTCTATTTATAAGACTGGCAGTCATATGCCATTGTAATGAGTTCTGCATAATTTTGGTCACAGCAAAATTCACTATTTTACAACTCCAAATACTACATTTTAGGTAAATCCAAACTCTGAATTTCATTTCAAGGTGATTAGGCAGTACACTGTTTGTTTTTAGCAAGCAAAAATTTAAGTATTAGCACAATCACTGCACTGTTTACCCAAAACCAGCAGATTTGGTGCTGTATTAACCTAATGATTTTCTATTTCAATAGCTTGTAAAGTAATCAAAGGCAGGAAATCACAATTACTAAGTTTTGGTACTGAAAGTTGGGATGAGATCTTCAGTGATATTTTTTGCTTTTCTTTCATTCAAAAGTTAATTCAAACAAACACAGTGCCATACCAAAAAGCTAATTGATGACCTCCGGTATAACAAAGTCATGCATATTTAATGTACTCATTTCACCACAACTGCAAGACTTGGAAGATGCAATGGAAGCCAGATTCAGATAAGGAAGCAGAGACTGCCATTCATATAGCCAGGGTGCACTTTGGCATAGAATAACGCTGGTGCCTGGGAAGACAGCTCTGTTACCAGATCAAGCGGGAGATTAGAATTCTTAATTTTTTTGACACTGACATCCCATTAACAGATTAATTAAATGGAATCTTACCACTGCATTGCGTTCAACTCTAGATCGTACTTGCTCAATTTTGCCTTCTTTCACTCTAGGAAATATGGAAGAATCTGCTCCCTTACAAAACAGAAATATATCACCTAGAAGAGACAGCACATGGAATTTGAAATAGACAAACATACCTATCTTAACAAAAAAAAATCCAAATCACTAAGTCTTCAAAAATATCTTTAACAGTTTCACTTAGGCCGGCACTTGTTCCCCTTCTTCATAAAGACACACAGATTGATTAATGCTTAATTCTTTGATAAACCTGAACCAAAGACATCCAAGTAGAACAGAACGTAACAGCCCTACCTGTTGAAGATTTAACAATTACACTCATTCGCCGTCTCACAGAATCAAAACTCAAAACCTCCAGTAATTCAAACCTGAAAAAGAAACACAACACTTTTTAAACTACTCTGCTTTTCCAGATTCGTAAATGGTTATTATGACTTCAAGCACATCAAATAAAATATGACTTCTAACATGGACAATTATGTTGAGTACTATGGAATATGGAACTAGTATAGAAAGAAACCGGTTGTCACAAATAAATAAGGGAGGCAGCTCAGCACTGGAACAGGTAGGTGGTTGGATCACCATCCCTGGAGGTATTTAAAAGGTACATGAAATTTCCTATTGACATGAAAAATAATTAACCACATCACAAAGGCAAAACATCCGAAGTTGCTAAAACTATTAGGAACTATTAGATTAGGTCATGAACCCCAGACCACACCTTTGTTGTGTTAATATTACAAACTGCATTCACTTCCAAGCTAAAAGACTATGTGAAAGTACAGAACTACAGGGGCTATTAAAATTATATATATTATATCATCATTTATTTTTCTAGAATTTACAGTTTCTGACTTTTCTGAATTAAAAATTAATGCATAGGGAAAGAAGGGTTTATTAAACACATCAGTAAAAAGTCCTCATGAGTCTGTTTTGTTATATTTTTAACTACTCACTTCTCTAACTTATTTTCCCGATTTAAGATCTCCATAAAATTGTCCTTCAGCCTTAGATAGGTGTAACCAAGTCTGTAAAATCAAACACACAAAGAGAATGAATACACCAAATACATAACCATGCAGTTTGAGTATGTCATAAGGATTTTAAACTGACCTCATCTTCTACAAGAAAAAAGTGGGTTTATTTCATTTATAACTATGAATAATCATAACTGTATGTCAAAAACATCATTAATGCTAGATGATTTGATATCTGTTATTTCATTTTTTGAACTTCACTGATTAGATCTCCAGATTAAAAAAGCATAATACCTTATCTACACACATACCTCTGTATTCCCTCAACTAAAGCAACTTCATCAGGTGATGATGAAATATATATACAAGATCTTCTTGAGAACTGATTTTTCTTCAATCCATCTACACTGTCATCATCTTTTACCTGAACAGTGTGGCAAAGACAAAGAGCTCGGAAAAATAGTTCCTCTCGCTCCTAAAACAGAAAAGAAATGGTTGTCATTATGTATGATCACTTTCAAATATTCATTTGAAAAACTTTTCTTTTGGAAGGTTAGCAATGATCATTAGTATTTATTACCAAAGTCAGTGTCACAGATTCCCTGCCCTTTTTGGGGAGCCAAGTCTCTCCCAGCGGTAACCATACAACAGCTTGATAGCTGCCAGTGCTATTGGCACAGCCATGCAAGTTGAACTGCTGATGCCTAAAAAAGACAGTGTGCATCTTTTTACTCCTCTGAGTACCTAAATGTGGCTCAAGGCTTTTTCTTCACTTTTGTTGAAACTCTAACAACCTGTACTAAATACTAGCCAAGGTCCAATTTTAGGAGTCCTTAATCTAGACAGATGGATGCAGCACCTGGAGCACAAGTGTTTACGGGGTTTAGAAATTTCTATTTTTTATGCAGCCTAAACACTTCTCAGGGCTATATAAAATAAAAGTAGTGTGGACATTTTGGCAGCTGGAGCCAACAACCTCTAAAAAGTTTCAGATGGCTTGGTAATGAGCTTTTGACACCACAACGATTTCTGTTTCATGGCTATCTGGCTGTGTTTTACCTATATCTTTGTGCCTAAATCTTATTCTTCTGTGCTGTCCAATACAAATTTATTTATTACTCTCTACAACTACCTGAAGGGAGTTCTCTCTTCCAACCTGGTTATTCTGTGATTCTGTGAAATTGCCTGTATCGTTGAAATTCCAAGATAAAAAACCAGCATACTGTGGGACCACGTTCTGAGCACCATGGGTGAGAGCCATAAGATTGCTGAATTACAGCAATGTATTTTAAGAGGCTCTGTTTTGCCATAGTAAACAGTATGACCAAAGTATGATTTGAGACTGTATTGATACAGCTAAAAATCTATTATCCTTTTGATAATGATTATTCTGTCCATATTAACCTTCAATTAACTTTGCTTCATGCAGAAAAAAGGCCACAGCACATACATACTGTGTGTAGCACATTTCAGATGAGGCTATACTAAGTCACATAGAAAAGTAATTGAATTTGATCATAAACCATTCTCTGGCCACATCTTCACTCAATGATGACTAAGGAAATGTTTGCATTGAGCACTCATCCCCCTTGTGGGGTTTCCTGCTTTGTTCTCCCCACTGTAGCTAATTGTAAACAGAAATCAGTTATTACATTTCTTTAGCCTTTAACCTGAGAAATTTCTATATCATAGGGGTTTATTTAACTCAGCTCTACAGTAAGCTGGGAAACTTCCTGTTAAGCCTGCCTGCAAATATTATTCTAAATGAGTACAAAGAATGCGCTTCTGTTTAAACTAACTTAACTTTGGTCCAGGCAGTTGGCCTAATCAAAGCTCATCCTATTGTGTGAGGCTATCAGTGAGAACACAGCACAAAAAAACCAAACCAAAACAAAAAATGCCACACTGGTTTGGCTGGAAAGTGGGCACTAGACAGCCAAAACTGCACCAACACAGCAAGAAATCTGACTACAAATCAACCACATGATGTTATAAATATCTGCACCCACCAGGGTTCGTTGAGCTCTCCCTCCACAACAGGTGACTGCACAGTGCTGATCTCCCTTTGAGCATGGATAACCTCAAGGTTATCCCTCTGGGTAGAGGGAGATCCCTTTCTCTGACACCAGGCATCGACTGGTTGGTAAGTGACATTGCTTTGCACACATGTAACATTTGAGATATGTATAGTAAGCTTACACAATAATCTTTGTATCCCATACTAAGCGTTGTAAATAGTAGAGAATTGACCAAACCATCCGTACTTATTAAATACTATACATAGCTAAAAGTATTGATCAATAAGCTAATTACTAGGCAAGATCTGTCAAGAGTGATCTGTGATTCATCTCCTGCGACAACTGAGGATGGAAAACGTGTATGTAGACAGCTGCAGGAAACGCATCCAGTTTTTCTTAGTGAAATTCAAGGATGCTACATTTCTAATATTCCCTTCATTGGCACAGTTCAGTTCTCATTTATCATTGTAAAAATAAAGAACCTAGAAAAAGTCATCGTACCTTTCCACTTCCTCCAGGAGAAGAATCAATCATATCAATGCCTGTACAATCGTGGAGAATTTGCCCATTGCAGATGACATGTGGTACATAAACATGCCCTCCAATGCAACATTCTACGAATTCCATGTTGTTTTCTGTTAATGTTCCTGTTTTATCTGTGAAGACGTACTCAATCTGCAAATGAGCACAAATTGAGGATAGCAGGAATATGAACAAAGATTTTTTCCAAGGTCTCTTAACATAACTGAGATTATTACTGATTCACATCTTCCACCTAACATCCTTATAACTCTTTGAGAAAAGGAAGACAACAAGTTCTTTTGAGACTCATCTTCCATGGAAATGCAGGCACTAAAAGATTTCATCATGTAAGAGTATCAGCAAAGCTATCTTTTGCCTCATAACACTTATTTATAACATATTTAAACAAGTTTCACTCCTCTCAAGATGCTTTTTGTTTTCTAATGTCTTTCTTGCTGCAAGACAGATGCTTATGGAAACCAGATCCACACAAATTACATTTCCCAGTGATCATTTTTTAATAATCAGATTTCAATCACCCGCTGTCAGAACAGTCCGTAAGGTAGTATCAGAATTCCCCACTACAATTGTTAGCATAAATGAGGACTCTGGACTAAACATCACAGTTATACACACAGGCACTATTATTGCCATGGAAACATTCCTTTTGTCTCAATATTGAATTTGTCAGTATCACCTTTTACAATGAGCTCTAGCATTTTAAGGACAACAACACCAGGTCTGGATCCGGTACTGACCCATGGTGTACCCCCCTAGTTACCGTCCTTCCACAAGATGTTGTGCTGCTGACCATCACTCTCTGGACCTGGCTATTCTGCCATTTTTCAATCCACATCACTGTCTGCTCAGCCAGCCCCTAATTCATCAGATTATCTACAAGGATCTTGTGGGAGACAGTGCCAACTCTCAATTGTCTCTTAAAAATTAATTAATAGTTTGGCTGTACAAAAATATGGAACCACACCACCTTATTTATTTGAAAACCTATGAAAAATATTTTTAATCAATAGAGATAGTACATATTTTGTCAAAAAATATTCATGTGTACCTGTGTCAAGGTAATAATTTTCTTAAAACAGAAACCTAAAGATAGAATTTCTTTTGAAAAAAGCATAACAGTCAATCATTTTACTGGATAAAACTTGTGTCTGGAGATTTGGTGTCAGTCCAGTCAGGCAAAAAGAGGTTTTTGGTTCCATCTGACTTTTACTCTAAATTAGATGCTTATATAATCTATGTCTACAGTCAACGGAGAGACATTATTACCTTCTTAAAGTGTTTATCCTTTACTAATACAATAACACTAACTGGATTTCACTAACTGGCTGAGAAATCAGGATTTTTTTATTCTGAAAATCAGAAAATCTCAACATTTGTTCAGCACAGAAAAATATGCACACCAATTTGAAGTGACATTTTTAAAATAAAAAATTATGGTAGAAATAGTTGAAAAAAGACAGCATTCAATTAAATTTACCTGTCCTAACTCTTCATTGAGGTCAGAAGTATTCACCAGTGGTCCTTCACCTGTGTCCTCATCAAACATCTCCTCATCCCATGAAAGGAAATAAGAACCAAGAAATTTCTGCATTTCCACAGTGACATACATAGATACAGGAATAATGTAGTTGAAAAGAACCATAAAGGCAAGGAAGTCTGTAAAAGCTCGAAGAAACTGTCAAAGAAACAAGATTAAAATACTGATTTTTCATGTAACAACAAAACCAAAGACTTGCAAATTATCTTTTTCTAACAACTGCCAAACAGTAAGAACAACTTGCAACACCCACAGTTTGGCAAAAGGACATGTACCTTTGTGATTTGTAACATCACAACAAATTAGGCATGAAGAAAAAACCCTTTTTTTTAACTCCGTATTGGTCTTTACAGCCATACAGATGTAAAGTACAGTTACACACCATTGTTGTACATATCCAGAGCAACTAATGAGAGTAATTGTATATAGATGGTGAACATCTGTATGAAAACAAAATATACATTCACAAATTACAAGAAAAATCCCATAAAACTACAGTAGCTCAATAAAGAATTAACAAATTATGTAGCTTTCAGGTAGCATTACACTAAGAAAGGGTTCACCTTCCTTATCTCAATACAAGTAGAGCATTTGCACATAACCTGGCTCGATTTTTTCAGTGGTGAAGACCAGTTGGAGGTACAGCGTTACTGGTGGTAATGAGAAACCTGTAACGTGCCTGGGTAACGTTTGCTCATCATGTACTTAGGGTAAAGAAGGAAATTTTCTCCTAGTCTGATTGGAAGAGTTTAGTAAAATAATATTATGCTTTCTGTAGTGTGGGGTTCAGTTCAATACTTTGGATCATCTGAGCATCCATTCTGGACCATGTCCTTGCTCATGAAAGGACATCGGACACTGGCAACCCTGTTGCTCACCTCTAGTGTTCGTGAGAGTTAGAGCTATTTGAAACTAAGCTTTTGAGGGGTATTTTTACAGAGATTCCTACAGTAGATCCTTTTGAATGCATCTGTCATATGATTGCAAATAGTTGTGGGATGCTCTTCTGTTCTATATTTCTCTGCAAGACGTCAATTCTTCAGTAATTCACATGAATGACAGGACACTCGAGAAGACTTTTACGAGGCTTGTTATACTAAAGCAGACATTTTCTCATCATTAAATTCATATCTACAAAAGCTGAAAAATTTAATATACCCAACTGAAGCGCAAAAATTTAATATACCCAACTTCTACAAATCTGCCATTATCACTGTTGGCAAAAAAAAGGCAACAACTTATGATGGCTGTATATACTTTTCAGTGGGATTCTTATAAATTAAGAGTTTTGTGAAGCTTTTTTTTTTTTTTGTATTTTAATTTCTTTGCATACCAGATGTCTTTTCCTTTCTGGCTCTGTTTTCTGATTATACCATGGCTCATCACGAAATGGTTCACTCTGCCAAACATACTTCAGGACAGTATTTATTAGTGCTTTACTGATGAGAATACAGAGGTATACAATAAGGAATACATTCATTGATCTAAAAAAAGAAAGGAAAATAAAAATTCATTAGCATACACAGTTTGTTTAAAAAGCCATACTTGTACTTCAGCCTAATGTTTTCTGCAAGTCTAACAACGCTATTATGTGAAATAACTTCTTTACAGTGTTTTCCCAATGAAAAATAATATTACGAGGACTATTTTCTATTTAAAATGTTAATTGAAATGTTTCCAAAACGTGTGACACATTAACAAACCTAGTACACACTACTGAAAACAACAGCATAGAGTGAATCATAACATGATAACCAGGCTTGTATCTGATGACTTCTCTAATGCTATTTCCTTGAATCAATATAATAAACACTTGTAAGTACATTTATAGAAATACAAATCAAGAACACTTTGCTATAGCTATAGTAGTTTAACTCTTTCTAGACAGATCGAAAAAAGAAAAAGCAAGAAGAATACTTGACTCTTAAAATTATATTTACATGAATGACAGAAATGAGATAAAAGCCACAAGATAAAGAGACAGATCACCATGGCTAAGTCACAGTGTAAGAGAAGGAATGTTGCCTGGTCAGTACACCTTGTCTTGGTTAATTATATCTTTTTTTTTTCAACAAGGTCAGGTACCTTACTTAGAGCTGATGATTTCAGATAAAGTAGGACTATACAAAAATCCCCTCTGTTTTTAAAAAAATAAGAAACCAATGTCAGCTCATCCCTTAAGGATATTATCTTCCATTCCCATCATATATGCCTATATGTAAAATTCAATTTTAGCTAAACCATGGAAAACCTGCCATAGACTGGCTTTGTGTTACTGCAGTTGATCCAAAGTTGAGTGCATCAAAAGAGTTATTGTTACTGAATTCAAAACTTAATTACAATGAAAATAAATGTTACGATATTGATAAAAAATTGGATAACTGTCAGTAGTTGTACTCTAACCATGGAAAGAAAAGTCTTCCAGAAGACAAAAACACATTATATCTTAAAAAGGTGTTACATTAAGGCAGCTTATTTTAACATGTAATAAATGAGATTCTCAATATTTGATTATTATATGACTAATTTTGAGTAAAAAAAGGATATACAATGAAAAAGAAATCTCTGAGTTCCTGTAGCTCTTTTTAATTTAAAAATCAAGGGAACATACATAAGCAAAAAAATAAAATCCCCCTTTTTTCCCCACTATCCAAACATGTAGTTTTTCACCCCCAAAATAAATATTAGAAATTTTACTTTTCTACAGCAGATCGCTTCTGTGATTTTGACTGGTAATTTAATGCCATCTTAGTTTCCATGCCAGTGTAGATAGCAACACCTGAAATTAGACAATCTGTTTTACTAAAGATTGCACAGTACAATAACTTAAAAGCACAATTCACTAGATCATTATCCTCTGTAATTTCTTTAATTCCCTGTAATCTGAAGAAAAGTAAAGATTTGGATGATACTTAAAAACTAAAAATGACTTTAATACTGTGGTGCTTAGAGGGAAATTTTAAGCCGTATTAACATCTCATTCCAGGGTCATGCTGCTACGTACCAAAGTCAAACCAAATCAGGTTTTAAATAAATGCTCTTGCATTTTTAGGTTCTTATTTTGGCTTTAATTTTAGAATTGAAGTCATGCGTTGCAAAATAAAATCCAGATAGGGCTGAACTATGGGATATATCCAAGAAGAATAAAAGGCAGCCATAGGTTTTGCTTGCTTCAAGAAAACTTAAGGATTCATTAAAAGACTGATCTTCTGATATTACCAATTTTGTGTTGATAACACAGATTGAGAGACTAAACTTCATAACTATAAAATCTAAAAGAAGCTGTAAACAAGAAGATGGATTTAAAGTATTCATTAAGCCTGCACACCTGTACATTGTTAAAATGAAATATTTTAGGATATGGATTGTGCTGGAGTAATAGTAGACATGAGTTAGGCAGACCAGAAACAGCCATTTATACTAGGAACATCTCTGCCCAACACACAAGTTAACAGAAATATTAAAGCCATTCTCTGAAGTTTGCAGAAATACTTAACTACAAACTAATACTATCAGCTCATCTATTTTCGATAAGAATTAAAACCAAAGAGAATAAGTTGAAATTAATAAATAATTTCTACACTCTTCCTGGAGAAAAAGTTGCATAATTTTAGTGTTTTAGGCTATGTAGTTCATGGCTATGTAGGACCTTCTTTCTTGAGAGGGCAGATGTCACCAAAAAAGAGTGACTTGTTACAGTGGAACTACTACTCCCACTTTCACAAGGAATTTCCATAAAGAATCTCAGTTTGTGCTTCCTGTTTCTCCCAAAATATTCAAAGTTTGCCATGGAAAGACAACAATCCATACACACAAAAAACAGAAGTAGGAAGTCTAATTTTGACCACGAATTGTTTAAGAGGTTTTTTTGATCAGCCATATTTCAATCAGGTCGGGGTATCAGTTGTTGACGAATGAGCAAAAACATCTGGAAAGTTTCAATAGACTCATGAACTACTTTGGACAACATGAATTCACAGTGCTTGGTCAAAACCCATATATGTACATGAAGCTGAGTCATCTTTAATAATCTTTCAACACTAAATTACAGAAGTTCCCTCCCCAAAATCTCTATGGTCACTGTACATCAGTAATCGTTACTGCAATTACAGCAACAGTAAACCCTATTAAAAAGCTGTAAATCATGAGATACAATAGAAATAATGTTCTCAGTTGTAACTGTAGGGTTGTAAACTTGTTTGATATTTGCTTATTTCTTCAGGGTCCATTTACATAGTCAACACAAATATTTACCAAAGATTTTTTCCGTGTTCTTTAAAGTGGCTCCTCTAAGAAGCAGATTTTCAGATCCTAATGGCCTGCAAAAGATAGGTATCACAAAATATAAACATGAGGAAAAAAAGCAGACCTTAGTGAAAGCCATGTAAAACAGACATAATGCTGGAAAAGTAGCATGGCAAACTGTAGACAACGCAGGAGACTACTACAGTGCATTGAAGATAATTTCTTAGTCCGGCTAATAGAGACCCCCACTCGAGGGGAAGCAATACAGGACCTGATGGTCACCAATGCAAGTGAGCTCAACAGGGACATCAAGATCAGAAGCAGCCTGGGCTGCAGTGATCGTGCACGGGTGGAGTTCAAGGTCCGGAGGATCTGGGACAGGTAAGAAGTACAGTCAGGAGCCTAAATTTCATGAAAGCAAACTTCCAGCTCTTCAAGGAGTTACAATAGGATCCTCTGGGACATGGTCCTCGGGGACAAGGGAGCACAACAAAGCTGGCAAATATTTAAGGATGCTTTCCATAAAGTGCAAGAGTGCTCAGTCCCCAGATGTAGGAAATCAAGTAGGGAAGGGAAGAAACCAGTGTGGCTGAGTCAAGACCTGCTGATCAAAAACTGGGGAGCAGGAGGGAACTGCACAGGCAGGACAGGTAACCTGGGAAGAGTACAGGGATGCTGGCTGGTTGTGTGAGGTCAGGAAGGCCAAGGCACAGCTGGATCAGAACCTCCTATATGAGGACAGACTGAGAGAGTTGGGGTTGTTCAGCTTGGAGAAGAGAAAGGCTCCAGGAAGACATTATAGTGACCTTTCAGTACCTGAAGGGGACCTACAATAAAGCTAGGGAGGGACATTTTAGAAGAGCGTCTAGTGATAGGACGAGGAGGACAGGCTTTAAAATGGAGAGGGGAAGATTTTCACTAGATGTTAAAAAGAAATTCTTCACAGTGTGAGGGTGTTGAGACACTGGAATAGGTTGGTCAGGGAATTGTGGATGCCCCCTCCCTGGAAGTGTTCAAGGCCAGGCTGGGTGGGGCCTTGAGCAGCCTGATCTGGTGGGAGGTGTCCTTGTTCATGGCAGGAGGGTTGGAACGGGGTGATTTTTGAGGTCCCTTCCAACCTAACAGGTCGACTTCTCCTACACATATCTCCCATATATACAAAATGCATTTCCCTGGATGTTTCCTTCCTGAATGCACACAACGTTGTGGACATTTTAGACATACATACAAACACTTAGTAAAACTACACATTATGTTTAGCGTGCTCAATTTCCTCTAAGAAGAAGAAACATAAGAGAAATAGACAAGTGATACTATCCATACTGTTTTGTGCACTACCAAGACCCCATGCTGGTGGGGCAGCATTATTGAAGTACCATCAAAATCTTATCAACATAATTTGCTAACAAAATAAGTGTCAAATAAAAACTGAAGTTGAATAAAGGCATAAAATAAGAGAAATCTAGCTCATTTAAACATAAAATACTTAAGATAAATGAAATTACATTCTGAAACTTCTAAAGTGAAAAGTCTATCAATAAGTCAAGGCAGCACAATGTTGGTGAAACAAAAGTAGTTTTCCTTATTGATACTTACTCAACTATAAAAGTGTTTTAAGAAGTAAAAATCTTGTATTTTCCCTACCTTGCAGTAGGCTCATTTCTATCATGGTAAACATTTATTCGACCAACAAATCTGCAAGAGAAATACATGAGTAGTTCAAGAGCTCTGCTAGTTTGTGTATTGTCATGCATACATATCAAAGTATTTCAGTTTTTTAGATGTACTTTACAAGGACATGTCAGTCTCTGTATACAGATACATACAAACTACACACACTTATTTAAAAAATTACTCTCCTTTTTAAAACCTTTTAAAAGTTTATGTAAGAACAGATTGCCTGAGAAGTATTTTATAGAAAGTATTTATTACAGTGAGCAAACAGCTTCCAATCGAATATACTCTGAATATTCAGGAAGTAAACAAGAATATAGATACATATGGATACAGTAAAAACACGTAGCTAGAAGAATACACAGAACAGTAAGTCAGTGTAAAGTTGGCACATAGAGATATAACAGAGTATAAAACTATGAGTAAATCTTGTAATTAGAATAGAAATCTTATTTGCTAAGCTACTTGAAGTAACAGCATGATCACAATCTTCTACAAAACTTAAAGCCTAAACACAGTTTAAAATAAAACAAAACAAAAAAACCCAAAGTAATTTTTCCTCTGAATGTCTCTAAGTACATTCTATCTATGTGTGGAGGGTTGAACCTAGACAGCAACTAAGCACCCACTAGCCTCTTGCTCGTTCCCCCCGCCCCAGCAGGATGGGGGAGAGAACTGGAAGGGTAGTGACAGTTTAAGAAGTGAAAGAAAAAAAACCCCAAGTGCTGCAAAGGCAACTACTCACCATCTCCCATAATCAGACTGACACTCAGCTAGTCTCCAAGCAACAGGTACTTTGGAAAGACTACCCACACACAGTTCTGTTGCCGAGTATGACGTTACATGGTACAGAATATCACTCTTGTCAACTGAAGTCAGTGGTCCCCGCTGTGTCAGCTCCCAGACCCTTACCCACCCCAGCCTAATTGCTGGGGGGGTGAGGGTGTGGGGGAGCAGGTAGAGTGATTAACAAAAAGCCTTGAGACTTTGCGAGCAGTGCTCAGCAATAAATACCAACACTGGTTTAATCACAAAACAAACGCTACACCACATGGGCTGCTATGAAGAAAACAAACCCCATTCCAAACAGACTTGGTACAGTGCATTTACAGTACCACTGTTCAAGTGGGAAACCTCAAACAAAAAAAACAGATTAAGCTGAACAGTAGCATTCTGGATAGCAGAAGAAACTGCGGAGCTGCTGGGTCTGTTATCCTGGAAAGGAACCTCTCAGCCTTATATGAGTGGCAATGTGTCTGTTGAGAGACTATACAACACAGCAAAGCCACATCTAAAGACACTGCACAGGTTATGATGCATCGTGACGTAAAATGACTACAGACCGTTTTGTGCCTCTCCCTTTGGAGACCACTGGCCTAGAGCAGACCACAGAACTACCTGCAGAAAAAGAATGTGGATAGAAGACTAACTGGACTTCAATTTCATCTCAGGGCCCACTCTAACCATACAGATGCAGTCAGTATCTTTTCATTAAGATACTCCTATAATATACTGGTAGGGCACCTTAAATGAAATAGGCAAAACCCATTTTCTTACTTATAAAGGTCAGGCTGAGGTTGTTCACATTCAATGGTAGCATGTAGTGCATCGATTTCTTGTTCGCTGTGAAATGCTTTTGTATCTTGAACAGCATAGTAAGTCTGGAACAAATAAAAAAAAAGTGTAAATAATATAAAAAAAATGTAAGAAAAGATATACAAGACACAAATCTGAAGATACAGCATGAAATCAAGTTTAGTAGCTTTTACATAGGAGCTCATAGTTCAAATAAGATGCACCTTTAAATGCTCCTAACTAGGCACCCTCTTACATTATACACAAGTACCTTCCAGTGTACTCACAAATCAGGTCACTGTGAAAAGCATTTCAGTACATAAAGTTTGTGCATTATCTCTATAAATCTGCATGCCTATACAGGACATCGACAAACCCACAAAAAATATGCTTTAAAACTTCCCATAGAACAAGGAAACTAAGAAAAATTAAGTTAACTGGCAGAAATAAAAGTTACACAAGTCAGTCTATGTGCTCTCACAAAAGTATGAAGTCATAGTGAGATTTGTTGAAGAAATATGCCTTAAAAAGAAAATGTATAACATTTTATTACTTTATGACTGGATTCACCGTCCAAACTAGCTGTTGTAACAAAACATGTTCCATCTCCTCTACTACTTGACAGAAATATTAAGTCACATGGAAATGTTTCATCTTCTTTTACCATCACAATATCTCCAACCTAAGGAAAAAAACACACAACAAAATAAAACACTTATATTATTATGTAGCAGCCAAATTTTCAGATTTTAAAACCAAAACCCTAGGTTCATTCAAATACCTTGAAAACTTGATTTTTTTTTTTTTATCAGGATCTTACCACAGGAGTAAGGAATTGTGGATATACCTCTGAAAACTGAATTATACCTTGGAAAATAAGTAAGGTCTGTTGTATAATACCTTCCCTCACAGGATCTCAAACCATTTAAAACATACTGTCTCATTAGGTTTTGCAACTTTATTTAAGAGATGCAGGATTCTATGCTTGTTTTAAGACTAAATACAACAAAACATTGTTTCAAAAAGAGCTGGAGATATGAGCTACTATCATTGGCTCTTGAGGACAGTCATCTAGCTCCAATTATTGCAAACAAAGGTACCTGACCCTGCTAAGAACTCCAAGTCTGCCAATGAAAATGGGATACGTTTTCAGCAGAATCTGTCACTGTAAGTCCATCCTATTTTTATCTGCATTTGAAAGTGAGTTAATAAAAACTATGCTATGAGATGTCTTAGCAAAGCAAAGAAAGCAGAAATACATCTAGCTTCTAAAATACTTCATGCAAAGACATTAAATTATAAATTACTACATTGTTGGTCTAATCATCATTGAATATAACAAATACTACATCATCTACACTAAATTTTTGTAAAATAAGAAGCGTGAAATAAAGCTTGACTCCTAAGATCTAGTAAGTCACAGTTACTTACTCTTAATTTTCGGCTCTGCTTTCTAACCAGTTTACCATGTTGAATGAAGTGAACAGGGCATTGGTTCATTGCATTGTC
Source organism: Clamator glandarius (assembly GCA_033459285.1). Classification (NCBI taxonomy): domain Eukaryota; kingdom Metazoa; phylum Chordata; class Aves; order Cuculiformes; family Cuculidae; genus Clamator; species Clamator glandarius. The sequence continues at coordinate 1,718,987 of JAUNZM010000393.1, read as the reverse complement.
AGCTTTATGTCGAAGCCAATCTTCATAACCCTAGAAAACAGTGAAATGAAATGATGCAGTGACACACATTTGGCTATAAAGACACAAAATAGCTTACAACAAAACCTTAAAATTACCTTCGAGCAAGGTCAGGAAAAAAAAAGAAAATATTTATGAAACATCAGGAACACAGTCATGTTGGACATGTATGAAAAAAACATTCACAGTTACAATTAGCCAAAAAAATTTTTATGAAGACATTCTGATAAACAGGGATATTTAATACATGTTGAACACTTTCTGGTGTTTAAGTGATCATCTCTTGCTTTATTGACTTTTGATTAAGAGTAAAGAAAGAGCTAAATTCTGCTACAGAACATTCCCATTTGCATATAGTTAGCACTGTAAACAAATGGAACAGCTGTTCTTGATAGTTTCTTTGAAAACTAATAAAGGAAGAATACACATTTAACAAAAACTGTGAAGGTAATCAGTTATCCTATCAAAGGACAACCAAAATTACCCTCTGTACTGGGTCTGCCTGTGACTGAGTTATCAGCTTTCTTCACAGTAGCCCATATACAGCTATACTCTGCACTTGGAGATGAAACAGTGTTTTGGCTATTACTGAACAGTGCTTGCAGAACATCAAGGTTTTCTCTCCAACCTCCCCCTATACCAAAAAAAGATCAGTAGGCTGGGAGTGGGCAAGAGGCTGGGAGGGGATACTGCTTGGATGGCTGACCCAAACTGACCAAGGGGATATTCCATACCATATGACACCGTGCTCAGCAAGAAAAGCTCAGGGAAAGCAGGCAGAAGGGAGTTGTTTGCAGTGATGGCATTTGTCTTCCTAAGCATTACATGTGCTAAAGCCCTGCTTTCCAGGAAGTGGCTGGCTATCTGCCTGCTGAAAGGAAACAGTGAATTTATTTCCTACTTTACTTGGCTTGTATGCATAGCATTCCTTTCGTAGAATCATAGAGTCATTTAGGTTGGAAAAGACCTTTAAGGTCACGACATCCAAGCCTCAACCTAGCACTCAAGTTCACCACTAAACTACATCCCTAAGCACCACATCTACACATCTTATAAATACCTCCAAGGATGGCAAACTCCACCACTTCACCAGGCAGCCTGTTCAAGTGCTTGAAAATCTTTCAATGAAGTAATATTTCTTCTTATCCAATCTAAACCTCCCCTGGTGCAGCTTGAAGCCATTTCCTCTCATCCTATTGCCTGTCACTTAGAAGAAGAGGCCAGCACCCATCTCTCTAAAATCTCCTTTCAGGTAGTTGTACACGGTGAGAAGGTCTACCCTCAGCCTGCTCCAGGCTAAACAACCCCAGCTCCCTTAGTGGCTCCTCATAAGATTTTTTCCAGCCCCTTCACTGGCTTTGGTGCCCTTCTCTAGACATGCTCTAGGACTAAAGTGTCTTTCTTGTTGTGCGGGTCCAAAACTGAACACAGTTCTCGAGATGCATCCTTGCTAATGGCATGTACAAGGGTACTTGCCTTACTTTCCTTTCTCCTGCTGGCCACACTTTCTTATACAGGCCAAGATGCCATTGGCCTTCTTGGTCACCTTGGTCAATCATATTCAGTCAGCTGTTAACCGGCACCCCCAGCTCCTTTTCTGCCAGGCAGCTTTCCAGCCTGTCTTCCCCAAGCCTGTAGTGCTATATGGGGTTCTTGTGTCCCAGGTGCAGGACCCAGCACTTGGCCTTGTTGAAACTTACACCACTGGTTGCAGTCCACAGACCCAGCCTGTCCAGATCCCTTGGTAAAGCTTCCCTATCCTCAAGCAGATCGACACTCACACCTAACTTGGTGTCATCTGCAACCTTACTGAATCCCCTCGTTCAGATCATTGAAAATTATGTTAAACAGAACTAGCTCCAACAATGAGCCCTGGAGAACACCACTTGTAACCTGCTGCCAACTGCATTTAACTCTGTTCACCACAACTCTTTAGGCCTGACCATCCAGCCATTTTTTTTACCCAATGAAAAGTACACCTGTCTAAGCCATAAGCTGCCAGCTTCTGTAGGAGAATGCTGTGGGAAAAAACGTCAAAGGCTTGACTGAAGGCCTTTACCTTTCCCTATCAAAGTGTCATTAACGTGATACAGGAGTCTTCACCTTCTCTCTATTTTCTCCCCATTCCACAGGGGAGGGGATGGCGGGGTGTTTGGCTGTGGGCCAGCCTCAACCCACAACACCCTCCTTTGATACTCACCGTTTTAATCATCATAGGTACACAAGTAATAGAGATACCCTCTAGAGTTAACGAGGAGCATTCTGACCTAGAAATTTTCTTGATGTTCAAATATCATGGGATTCTTTTTCCCCAAAAGAGAGAATTTTTTTCTTTGACGCATGACACGAGATCTTTCTTATGCCCACAAAAAGCACCAGTTCCTTCAAGTGACCCAGCAAAGGATGCTGAACCTGAAGCTGCTTGCACAAATCCTCCTTTCACAGTCACATGTCATTCACTGAAATGAAGGAAAGAATAGGCTGGCGTCTGGACCCAGAGATACAGCCGAGACTCAACCATGAAAGAAACTCACTGTGACACTGAGTTCTCCGAGTTCCCACACTGATAACTGTCCTGCAGGATTGATTATCATTAAAATGGACTGAAGGCAAAAAGCTAAACACATAACAGAACTGTTGTAAAGAATGTTGTTTGTGCTTATCAATTTAGGAATCCAGATTTTTTTAGAAACTGCTATGGTGAGACAGCACAGTAAATACAGAGGATTGCTGCAGGCACCAAATGCAAATACTGCTTATAAACTTGCTTACTAGTTTAAATTTTGTAAAACTTCTGATTAAATAACTTTGTTTTAGTAAGGCTGATGCCAGATCAGGTATTATCTGTCCTCCTGCAGTTGGCCTGAAACTCTGAAAGGAACACATTTGGCTCTGGCTAAATCAATGGGAGGACAATCACAAGCTCATTTCCAACACATTCCTGATCCAGACCAAATCTGTAATATCAGAAAATCTGATAATACAGTGATCTGAACATAACATCCCAACATGAATTAAAATATTCAATATTCACCCAATATCCCACTAATTTTAGTAAGATTGGAACAACATTTAAGTGCTCATGTTAACTGCATTACTGCAGCATTAGGTTATAATGTGAAAAGCTACCTTATTTTTTTCCTTTTGGTAGAGTACTAATTTAAAAGTGAAACGGCAAACCTGTACAATTCTATACCTGTATTAAGCAATTTTATTTCAGCAGAAAAACTTTTATTAGGATTCTTTATACTCAATGACACGGCAAGAGCAAGTTCCTAAAAATACTAAAACTTTATTGATTTTCACATTAAAAATGACAGGATATTATAACGACTGCTCAATATTAATTTGTAGAAAGCACTACAGCCATCACTATAGATTATAATCAACATATACTGAAGACTTAAACCAAAATAATTTTTATTACCTCTTCATACTGCCAAGGCTAAGGAAACTGAATAGGTTAGACCAGATTTACCTGTTAAGTTTTTGTAGTTCTTACTAAACTAATTTGCAGTCATTATCAAATAACATAATAGGATGTGGACAGCTATTTAGAAACAAACAACAGTCCAAGTGTGCTGAATTAACATGAGAATTTAAAGGACTCCTTGGAACAGAAAGCCACACAAATTATGAAATAATTGAAAATTTTGTGTTGAATTAATGAGGAATCATCATATAGCAACCAATTCTACTTAAGCTACAGCACTAAGAGTAAAATTACTCTGTCAAAATTCATTATAATCATTCTTTAGGCACTGTCCTAAGACATTTTAACACAAAAAGGCATAGAAAGTTGAAATGCAGAACAAACAATGTTGTTACTAGTTTTACATTTGCTCCTTTTTTACTCACCTGTTTGATAGCTGTTACAGTGATAACAAACAAAAGCGGGAGTCCACTTGTAACTGGACTAGTAGGTGTATCAATAATTAACTGCAACAAAAGGAACAAACGTTTACTGGTTATATTTTTGTGAATGCAAGCAGCCACTTCCTCAAGCAAGATGCTCTAAACGATTACTTCACCAATACACTACAAAACATCAAGGAAATTCAGTTAAGAACAACAGTACCTTGAAAAAAAATTTAAGAATACATACTACAGCATCAAGATCTGAAAAATAACTGTATGCTATAATATGATAGAACAGTATATTTAGATCACATGAACATTCAGATGTTTAACATCTAGTAAAAATATTAGCTTGTAAAAGTTTAACTACCAGACTGGAAATCTGCATCTTTGGAGGCAAAATTACTGAGCAGTGTTAGAAATTAGCACGGTGCTGTTCTCACATATTGAGCAATACAGTTGTTCTTATGCATTCAAAGACTAAACCCTGAAATACTGAGCTGAGGCTTCTGCAATTTTAAACAAAGAGGTAGAATCCATAGAGAAAGTTCAAATAGGAAAATTTAAATTGTCCTGGGAATCTGCATACCTTTTCTTTCTACACTAGCTGGTGTGCATAGTAATACAGCTTTTCCCTGTACGTACAAGATATTTACTGATTATCACTTTTAAGGGATTGCAAAAGGTTCAGAAAGAAGACACCTAGAAAGCAACAACCAACCTAAGGTAATAATTACAAACCCAAATATTTATGTATTACCCTAAGCAAGCATTATATATGCATTTATTTTTTGGTTTTTCTACAGGCTTTGATGTCAGTGCAGTTGGGAAGTTTATGCTAAGGCATTGTTCTGTAATAAAAAAATAAAATATTTAGCAAAACTGACACAAGTTGATAATGAATATTTTTTATTACAAAGGTTTTAGTGAACTGGATGTTCAGAAACTTCAGTTATCAAGTTAACAGGTTTTATTGAGGATTTCTGCCTTTAGAAATGATAATGCCTGATGCTTACCACCAAGGTCATTAGTACACAGAAAGGCCATTGCTTGTACTTAAAATCTATAGAACCTATAGAGGAATCTATAGAAGGCTATTCTGCTGTAAGTGAAATGAGCAAAAAAGAGTCGTGTCTGCAGAGAGGAACGCACAGGACAGGTGACCCAAAACTAACTAAGAGAGTATTCCATCACATTCACATCATATTTAGGATAAAACTAAGGGTTCATGAGGGTCAAGGCTTCTTCATCCATAGCCAATGTCCAGTGAGGACCTTGTCCATATGTCTGTTCTGATCCCAATCCAGTTACTGAGTCCAGCTTCTGCCTAACGTCCAGGACCTCACACACACCTGCCTCAAAACCTAGAAATGAAATAAATCTCCTTTTTGTTACATCCTCAACATAAAAGTTTCTACATGCTCAAGCATTTACCTCCTCAGTCATCAACTCCAGTGCAATTTTAAACCTTTTTCAACTCCTTCAGATATTAGGAAGAGTCCAGAAGATTACTGAAAACTGAGGCCAACTTACCTGAACAAGGAAAATGATGAGAAAGTAGAAGTTAGCTATTCTTCTGAATTGCTCGAACAAATTTTTCGGTATAAAGTTCCAAAATGTGTACTGAAAACAAATGCACAGAGTATCAGTGTTTGTGAGAGAAGTATTCCTTGCATTCTATGTTCTAAAATCCAAAGTAATTCGTAATTGAAAATTAAAGACTAAACAAGAAGCAGTAGTATTTTTATTACTTCATTTAATAATTTACTGAAATGGAATCGATTGGCAATCAAGGCATTCTTTGAATTACATCAGATTTCTGAACTGTGACAATCTTGATACTAGGGACTGAAACAGTCTTTGACTAGGAACAATACTTAAGCAACAATTTAGCTAGATTTTTTTTAAAGCTATCAATAGATTTGAAAAATATCTTAGTTGCTTCAAACAGCACTTTTAAAGCACTTCCATTTTGTATGCATGACTTGAGGAGATAAATGGCACACTGAGTTAAATATGCAGCTGTAGCAAGTTGACCAAATGAATGTCATCAGCCCTTCTTCTGTCCTTGGCTTGGACACAAACATGATCCTCAAACTAGAAGTGAATGAGAGTAAATGGCTGTATACATCTCTACTGATCTCACAAATTATACTAAAGATCAATAAAACTACATAAGAAACAGTATTTAAAAATGCAAACAGAAAACGCAAGAAAATCAAAAGGGGGGAAAAAATCATATTGAGAGAGAAAGGACCTTATGTCATCTAATCCCTTTCCCCATCCTGCAGCAGGTTCAACTGTGCTCTTTTTACACAGCACATTATGTAGCTCCAAAAGAAATTGCAAGGATTGCTTACTGGAAGGTATATAAAAATGTCAGCTACAACTGTGTGAGAAAGGTATGAAAAATGTCTTGAGAAAATGACAACTCCAATGTAACTTTTGTTTCAAAGGAGACAGGCTAAGAAGCACCTCCTAATTTATTTCCTCTGCTATTAATGTGCCTTGCCTTTTCTTGGCAGATTGAACTGATACTTGCCAATATGGAAATTATGCCATGAGTTAGACACCTTCTGAACTTGGCCCCGGAAGCTAAGAGTCAGTCAGACTTCTAAAAGAAAAATACTTTCACTATATATCCAGATGAAAAATCCCTGAGAAGCATGCCTTAGTTATTGTGAAATCCTTGTTGTTATTGTTTTACTTGTTGGGGGTTAAAGCTCATACACGTGTAGGATATAGGAACAAAATGTTCTTTTTCTAAATCAGCATCTATTCTAAATATGCCCTAAATCAACAGTCATCCTGCTTAAGACTTACTTCAATACTAAAACACTTGTGAGCAAATCAAAATTCAGACAAACATACATGGAACAGTTGGAAAGTCAAGTGCTCTCATCTTGCACTCAGAATATTTTCCAGCAGAGTGGAACGCTGCTTGAACTGTCCACTAGCCAGCTACTTATTCTGGAATTTCAAAACAGAACTAGTTAGACTTGATTATTTTCCCCTGCACAACAGTCTTTATCATTTGGAGCTGCTGTTGCTACATGACAATATAGCTTCTGTTTGATGATAACAATACATTTTCATCATTAGTTTGATTATCATGCAAATGATTGATTTTCTAATCTTGGTCATTTATTTTTCATGAACCTGTCTGCTGAGGAGAAATAAAGGTTTCAGTGAAGAACTTGAGTTTACACTTTTCTGTTAGCCCTTTTGACAGAACAAGCATTTTTTTCTATGTTAACGGGTTTTTTGACCATTAAAAGTTTAACTACGTATACAAGCTTCCCAAATGGCCATTCATAAAGTAAAAAAAGCTTTAGCAATAGCTTCCTGTTTAAATCTCATAAAGGTTTATTTGACTAAGTGTGTGGCCAAGTAAACTATTGTGAGACTACATATTTAAAACACCTGACTGAGAATGTCAAGTAAATTAGTTAAAACAGTCTATAAAAGATTGTGTCTTTACTCTTAAAACCCGATCCTCCTCATATTCTAACCTCAGTTCACTGCTTTCCTTGTCAAGCAGTAGTCTTCCCTGCAGCTCCACTTTTGGTCAACAACTCTAACCTCAACAGCCTGGGAGCAGATCACTTCTGTAGTCTGAAAGGTGTTACTTAAAACGGATGCTGCTTTAACATACAGAACTTGTTAAAACGTTACTTTCAATCAAGCTGACAGACTTATAGCACTTCACTGCTCTGGCTTTCAGACATATAAAGTACAAGTTTATTCTGCCCATTCAACTTCAAAGGAGAAATAACAATTTTTGAAGGAGTTTAGACAAGAAACACAGACTACTAAGATGTCTAGACAGACCCTCCCCTGCCTCAGCCACCAATAGCTCAGATTAAAATCTATGTGGATTATCTAGTGGATGATTAGTGTTCAACCACCATTATCACTCCCAGGAGAAATAACAGAGTGGCTGCCACTCAGAACAAGATTTATGTCATGACTGCATTCAAGGCAGTTTCTCTATCCTAGCAAAGCAGGAACAAAATAAAACGCTTTCAAGAAAAGATATTAAAAAAAAAAGATATTAAATACATCAGATTTCTCTGCCCAGATAAAGCCTTATTATAATATCTTGTCTTCAGATAATTTCTGGCCATGCTCTTTGTAGACTCAAAACCAGTTTATTTAACTACCTTTTTTCTCTATAACTTACTTAACAGAAATAAGGTTATCGAAATAGTTACACACTTGAAGCTTTTAAACTGTGGAAGGTTTAATTGATCTTTTTCAATTGCTGCACACAGATGCCTTTTGCATACAGAAGGAAACAGGTCAGACAGCTCATCCAAGAAAGGAGCGTGTTGTGTGAAAAGACGCATCTGAAGCACACAGTCTGTCTGCAGTCAAAATAGCATATTTCAAGTAGATTTTCTTCCTATTCATAATTGTAGTAGCACCTGCAGTGCTGGTGTATTTCTGTAATCATGGGCTTGGACAACTTATGTGCACCTCCACAGTATTCCTACTCACAGCCCTGCTCCATCTCATCAGTTCTTGCATCCTCTTTGCTAACACTGCGTTGTTTCCAGCTCCTTCATGTTAAAGCCAGTCCCATAAATTAAAAAAATGTATAACAGAATCTTCTTAACAATGGTTTAATTATTTTTCCATCCTGTATTTCGACCTTTTCATTTGATACCTGCAGGTCAGAATTTTGGCTCACATTTCAAACATCTCTCTCCATCCTGAGAGGTAGATATTTTCTTAAGTAAAAGGAGAGTTTAAATAATCACTTGAAATCAAAAGCTAGAATTTTAAGAAAAAAGCACTCCATATTGCATTACTGAGTTCTGTCAACACCTCAGTTTCTTACAGCTTATTTGTTTTACTCACAACCTCTCTTCTAACTTGCTCTGATTTCACTCCTTTCCCTCAACCTCTGACTTCTTGTAAGTGCTTGAAACTTCTGACAAATAAAAATCTAATACGTTACCTCACCAATGGCTTGGAAACATCTTGCTATGCTAATTCTCATGCCTTCTGCAAAACAGAATCCATCTTGAGAATAATAAATTCAGAGAAGAACAGATAAAAGCTGAGCAATAATCTTGTGGTTGCTTTTTCAAGTTCTTCAATATTTTTCTTTTAACAGATCATAGAATCATTTAGGTTGGAAAATACCGTTAAGGTCATAAAGTGCAACCACAAACCTAACACTGCCAAGATCACCAGTAAACCATGTCCCTGGAGTACCACATCTAAAGATCAAGAAACATACACAACACTTGAACATATCTGTAGTGACTTCATATTTTAATATACACACTTTTATAGCACCTATCAATTATTGATAAGCAATACATTCTTAAAGCCCCTTAACAATTTAACTGTACCTCTACATGTATATATCTCTATATACACATAACATTTTACATACATTAAAACAACCTAAGTATTACATATATTACAAAGATATTAGTTATCCCTTTACAACAGAGTAGCCAAAAAGGTCTGATCAAAAGCTTGAAATCTACTTTGAAATTAATTTAGAAACTTTTTTAAAAACAATTTGTCAAAGTCTAATAGAGTAGAGAACTAGTAGATAAACCTAGAGTATTGACCGTGAAAAAAGGAAATGAATAATTACCTGAAACACTAAGAGCTGAATTAAGAGCAAGGCTTGTCTCACTCACACGACTTGCCTATAACCACACAATTTGTAGCAGAACTGATAAATGATCTTACATGTATTAAATGAGTCTCAACTCTAGCTTCATAAAGCAAAATACTTCAGACTTCTATACTTATACACAACTCAAAGTTTGACTAGTAATATCCATCAAATTTTGATAAGTATTTTTCAATATTGAGGGTGATTTTGAATGAATGTAGAACTATACAATAAACTATATTTTAATCAAAGTATAAAAATGCAGGCCACTCGTACAGTATTTATCACTTCACTGAGGGAGAGACCCACTTCTCCACACCACATGATGCAGGGTGGTTCACATCACAGGGGTCAATGTAAGCTCTGTCACTTACACAGCTTTTGCATGCAACTAAAAACTACCTGCATGCTCAGAGAATGCAGTAGGACCAGCACCAGAAGAGAAGAAAAAAATCGCTAATTAGCAGGGGATGGTCAGGGAAATGATAAATGGCTTCTCCTAGGAACACAGGGAAGGCTGCAGAAAGCCACTGCCCTGGAAATCCCACCCAAAGCAGGATCACCAAGAGCTAATAACTCTTCCTTGCTCAATCTAGGCACTGGCAGTTTTCCACAGAAGGAAGTTGTATTATTGTGCCTGGAAGGAAAATTGCACGCTCAGGCATTCCCATCCCATCAAGCATTATTGCTATTTCTGAGCTGGCACCAGACAAGAGCCCATTTGATTCAGAAGCATTTGAGACTGAGTGCCCATCAAGCCCCTTTACTCTTCACTGCTTACAGTTCCTGCCTCTGACTATTTAAAGTTTGCAGCACTGGATCTGACCTTCTGCTTCAGCCAGTACAGCTGTAAATCACGGGATTACCTGGGCACAAGCTGTGAGCTCTTTGTTATAGCTGCTCTTGGGGGATGCATTTTAATATGTCCTTAAGCTTTGGCATTAATATTTCTTCTAAGTGCAGCAACAAAATCAGAAATCAAAGTTCCCCCCAGTCTCTGTGTTTTTATAATGACACTAAGAGTGACTGCTGCAGGAAAGATGTATACCACAAGGGCATGAATTTATAGTGGAAGAAAGGAACATTTCAACAACATCCACTGAAACATGTCAGAATTACTTAACTTTATTTAACTATTAGTCACTGTAATTGAGATGACTCACCATCAATCAGATTAGCACTGAAGGTAGCTAAGGTTTCCCTTGCAATTTATGGGATTCTCAACATGCAGCATTATTGTTCCAGGCCATTCTCATAAAAATCAATGATCAGATCAGTATTTGATGAGAAATCCCAAGGAAACAAGCACGGAACAGAAGACAGTATCATTTGTGAAACAAAAGCAGAAGGCCTCCCAGTCCATGAATATATTTGTACAGCATTTCAGAGCAGGGATTAATAACAGTACTGCTCTCCCATCTAAATTCACTTTATTACTTTATAGGAAGCACAGGGAATACTGCTACAGACAAAAGTCAGCATTTCACAGTTTCACATCATAAATTAATTCAAATTAAATGTCTTCACTTCAGGGCAAGTTCTCCAAGTAACAGTTCTGCATCCACTGTAGATTCAATCTTGCATTAAGTCATATTCTGCTGCTCTTCGAGTATCCTCTTCTGGGAGCCTGGGCCCACTGCTTCCAGTTGCTACTGACCCAGGCTCCAGTGTTTTTTGTAGCTGTAAAAATTCCTCTCAGTGAAACTACAACAGTACAAGTCTGCAGCTAGGCAAGATCATAAAGGCAAAATGCTGTGTATTGATTATCATAGAAGAGTTAAGGTTGGAAAAGACCTTTAAGATCACAAGTCCAACCATCAACACAATATCAACATGCCTACTTAAACCATGTCCTGAAGCATTACATGTACATTTTTTTTGAACGCCTCCAGGAATGGCAACTTCACCACTTCCCTATAGACTGAAAAGAAGTATAAAAGACTAACTCTCTTTAACAGAGTTTTCCCTACAGGGGGTATGGAAGAAATAACAGTCCTCCTGCAGAATGTTTCTGGGATTTCTAAGTTAGCTGTCTGACACACCAAGGAGTCTCCGATCTCTCATTCAATAGGCTATTCCTATCCTGTCGTTTCTGAAATCTTTAGTTCTTTATTGTGGTTCATTCTTTAGGTTGTCTGTCAAAAGCAGACAGCTGCTTTAATAAACTATGTTCTTACACAACTCCATACTGTTGACTCAAAGGTTTTACTTTCTATAAGACTTTTTTCCCTTTGTTCAAGAGAAAAGTATACATCCAACTAATCTGTAGTAAATTAATTCAGGTAGAACAGAAGATGCAAATCCTTACTTCATCTAAAAATGGATGAGACCCTTGAAGCTTAGCAGTTCTATATAGATATTTGATCAATGTCAGGCAAAGGAATTTGTATGTTAGAAGCTATTAACAAATGAATAAAGAACAAGGACCATCATTAAACCACAGCATAAACCCAGAGCTCACCCATACATTAAACGCTCTGTGCATTTCTCCATCTTAAAAATTCTACAGCTAGCTTGGGAAAAAGTATACATCAATTCAAGAGGAGATATGAACTACCTCTCCTATAAGCAATTATTGAGCAGACTAAGGTTATTCAGCCTGGAAAGAGTAAGGTGGAATATAACTAACAGAATCAAGAAAATTATCAGAGGATAACTGTTGTTTTCAGATTTAAGGACTTGGAAAATGAACTGAAATTAGGAGTTTCAAATAAAGGTTCACAGTTCCTCTTCACAAAACATTTTCCGGTTTAACTGTACCTTAACTATGCATTCTGAAAATTTACACTGGCTCAAGAAGTACTTCAATTGATAGAGTAGAAATCTATTAAAGCCTTATTAAATAAAGAAAATATCCCTTTTGGCTCACAAATGGCTAAGTTACAGATCAGCAGACATGACAGTATTCAGAAGTATCATTCTATGCTTACTTATTCTTTCAGTCTTCCCTAGTTAACTAGTGGTGGTGACAACATACTGTGCCCAACGGACCTCCAGTAATTCTTAGCTGGTCAGGTGCATCCACATACCATTATGTGTGTACAAGCACCCATTTAGCATACTGACTAGGAGACTCCTGGCACAAAAATATGAAGCTTGGGGAAAATATGAAGCTTGGAGCTTAAGGAAGTTCCATATTAAAAAGCTATTTTGCAATCAATCTTTAAAAAAATTTTAAAAATTGTTATCCTGTTTCAGAAAAATGTTGTTTCCTCCCAAGTTCTGTTAATCACTACTACTGCAGAGCTTTTTGCTTTTGACATAGCAGTTCTACTAATCAGTAAATAGTTTAAAAATGTGAATAATTTTTAAAGAAGAAAACCAGCAACCTCCTTGCCAATTTGATTACTTTTTCTTTCTTTTCATTTGAAACATTTAGGATTTTCTACCAGCTGATATTTTGCCATGCTGCACCACTGTCACATGATAAATACAATCAAGGACACACAATTACTAAAAAGGTTAACAGCCTAGGCAGCTGAAGTAGCTAAAAGTTACATCAACATAAGGATCCACCTTTGAAAGGTCACTGTCTCTAGAACACAAACTGCACACACAAGGCCAAGAGACAAATTTTTGCCTTTTATTATTTCAACACAGCCTCTTTGTAAAGTATTGTTAAAATCAATCAATTGAATTAACACATCAAATCAAAAGAGCATTTCTGTCTGGCCAAGGTCTGTCTAGATATAACTTTTCACCACCAGGGATATGTTGTCATTAAGCAGATAGAGCATTAACCACATTCCACAGTGCCACTGCAATATACAAGAAATAACCCTCTGTGCCGGAATCTAATTATCATCTTGCTAGCACCAGCAAACCTATGGTGGAAGCACAGTAAAGTTTACCTTTGGAAAGAAATAAAACGAACCTTAAACTCTCCTAGGCATTTCAAGTTTCCATCTTTTTTCCAGGGCTTTATGACAGGACATTTTTTAGTACAGCAGCAAACAGATTGTCTAACTGATGAGGTTTCCTCATGGTTTAAAACTACCCTTTTTAGAAATTCACTAAGTCTTAAATGGGTAAAATCTGCACTTGGAAGTTGAAGGCTCCTCATCCTTGAAGAGCAATCATATACTTTCTTACATAAGCACCAAAGACCTATAAAAGCACAGCAGAAAGTTACTGTCTGTCTTACTGATTAAAGACAAAGGAAATATCCTTCATGGTTGAACTAGCTATACAGCGTGCTTGTATACTCTAACAATAATGGATTTCCCATCTTAATTTTGTGCAGCTGATAAGTTTTCAGTAAGCTTATGTCTGTTTCCTGAGCAGTGGTGGATGCCCCTCTAGAGCACTCATAAGGGAGCAAGTGACAAGGACCAAGTGAAAGGTTAAGAGCTAGCTAGCTACAAAACCAGAAGGAACATAAATAAAGTCACAATGGTGCTTTGCCCAGGCGGTTTGGGATGGAACATGTGAATAGGAGAGTTTACTTGACAGGATCAACACAAACAACATAGCATGAAAAGTTCTCATATAAAGTGAGCTATCGGCAGTCTAAGGATCCATTTGCTATCATAAAGCATTTATGGGAACATGGTTCCCTCCTGAAATATCACCACTGTGTTAACTTTCACAAAGAACTTAGATTTTAAGTGTGAAAAGTTCAATCAATACACAAAACTGAGAAACACGGTGTATATATACAAAACTATTTTTACTAATAGTCTTTTGTTTATGGAATACTTAAAAGATACACTTCACAAGTGTTTAATACTGAAATAATTTAACTGAACATCCAAATAAGAACACAGTGAAGTCTTTCATGAACTAGCTGAAATCGTAGATATTCACCAATTGCTGGCAGGGACCCACAGCTCCATCCGTGTTTAAGTAAAACTGAAAAAATCTCATGCTTCAAAGCACAGTAACTTGAAACTTCCACTAATTTAATCGTCACAGAAAGCTGTTAAACATCTTGCAGAGTTGAGTAGGATGCTTTTATTTAAAGAATTATCAGCAGTAACTTTTATGGCTTTATTCACATAGGCCCCAGGTGAGATGTGTGAGATGAAAAATTAGGAAGTGTCACAGGAGTACAAAGATTTGAATAAAATATATTTACTCCTCAATAATCCAAAAGGCAATACTAATAAATCTGCAAAGCACAGGATATCCCACTGTACTACTACGACAGTATTCCATATGGATTATTTACCGCATTACCTTTTCAACATTCCAATTAAAAATGCCCAGTTATTGCGCTGTATATATGAGGCACAGAGAGAAAGTAGTAAAAATAGTGAAAGGAGTAGTATACAAAATTTCACATTAAAAAAAGCAACAGTTTGAAAGAAATCTGGGTTTATTGTAGCTTTGCCATTATATAAATGGATGGCAAGTGTTCAGATCCACAAAGGTAAGCACTTGGTTCCATAAGATCACAATGTTACTAAGGGTCTTAAAAGGAGCCTGCAGACCTAGACTACTATTCAAAAAAATTTTCTCAGTAAAAGGAGCTATTCTTTTAAACTCATTACTTCATTATTGGTTGAAGGTGCATGATCATGAAGATTAAAATCTAAGCACAATAAAAGCCTAAGTAACAAGCTGCAAATGTTCATTTTTCCATGACATTCACAGAATCACAGAATAACCAGGT
This sequence comes from Clamator glandarius, assembly GCA_033459285.1. NCBI lineage: Eukaryota > Metazoa > Chordata > Aves > Cuculiformes > Cuculidae > Clamator > Clamator glandarius. The sequence continues at coordinate 1,703,856 of JAUNZM010000393.1, read as the reverse complement.
TGGAAGAGACCCACTGGATCGTCGAGTCCAACCATTACCACCAGTCCCTAAATCGTGCCCCTAAGTACCTCATCCACCCTCACCTTAAACACCTCCAGGGACGGTGACTCAACCACCTCCCTGGGCAGACTGTTCCAATGCCTAACCACCCTCTCCATGAAGAATAAATCTTTGGCTAAAGCAAACCAGTCAGTCTACACAGGTGGAGAACACCAACAATCCAGCTGCACACATTAAGCTGCTGAAGCTTATGGAAAAAATTGCTATTTCAAGTGAGGGACAGACAACTGGAAGGTTTCTAAAGGGCACAAGTGCATCAATACTAGGAGTTTAAGAATGATTCGCTTCTACATATATACCAAAGTATATTATTTCTATGGGGTTTTGCCAATATGAGCTTCTGAAAGGAATGGCACTGTTATTGTGGTAATAGCTTCCTTCATTTTTTGATCACTTGCATTCATCATACCATGTCTCTTACTTTGAGGTACTGCTTCACATTACAAAGGATGCCATCTTCCCTTGAGATGATTTTCTTTGTCCCAGGGTTGCCCCAAATAAGAACCACTTTCTCACTCCTTCATGGAAGGACCACTCAAGATATTACTGTGTACTACAATAAACAGTGGAGCAGTCATTCTATTCCTGTTCATGTTAGATGCAATCTGGCAATTAGGTTTTTTTTGCAGAAGATACTTGATACACCTTCATTTTACCTTTGTCAGTCACAGTAAAGGAGAAATGTATAGGAAGAAAATCTTGAAGAAAATGGGCACACACAAGAATTTAAGCTGATTTATGTAAATAAATGAAAGAAAATACTACTACCTTTGATGAGACTATTCGGTTATCTGGAAATCTCTGTGGAATGTATGCTTCAGTGCCTGGAGGTGGCTCACGATGCCCAACATAAATAGTCCGACTGTCCACCCAATTCTCTTCTCCAGCACACTACAGGGGGAAAAGTCATCATGTCAGTTCACACAGTAATGCACTTACTGCAGTAAGATGAGTCATGCACTGAATTAACTAATCATGCGACTGATCATCAACACACGCACAGCCATCTGTGCACGACATCTCACACTGCTCTGTATAATCTCAAGACCACTGAAAAAAACTAAGTCAATTGTCAAAATGCCTTATTTGCACTGCACTTTGCCTTAAGGTGATAAAAGGGAACCCACGAAAAATGCTATTCTGACTCCTTAGTTTTAAAACTGAGAAAAGAATAATAGCTTAAGATATCATTAGCCAAATTAGACAATTAGCAAGCGTTTACGTGGTTGCTATTCATTTTAGCATTGCTAAAAATCAGTAGTAATTAAAAGTTAACACACATGACAATCACATCTCATTTTTAAGACTAGCCCACCATAACTCAGTATTTTACTTGCAGCAAAGTGAAACACTGTTCTCTGAAATACTTGTAATGACAACTTCCCCAGATACAAACAAGATTAGATTCCTAGATTGCCAGGAAAAGACCTCACAGACTGTCAACTCAGAACCCTTGCTCTTTAGTATAAGCTGTGCCTGCAAACAAAAATGTAGGTGAGCCAAACTAAAACGTCCATTCATTCTTATCGTGAAACCTCACCATACCTACAGCCAGTCCAAAATTATGCTTCCAATTCACTGTAAACAAACAAAAAAATGTACAAATCATTGTTGAAGATCAAAACTACTGTTGTTGTCTTTTTCAATAGTTTTTTCTTTTTTTTATGGATTTGGATTACAAAATGCTCAGCCCTTAGTCAACGGCCTTACTAATTCCCATCTACCATATGAAAAATATTTCTCAAATGGAGAATACTTCCCTAACACTTTGTCCTAGATAGAGAAGCCCAGGCATAAGCACTTTGAACATCATTATTAGGTCAAGTTTGGCATAATTTAAATATTTAAAGATGTAATCAATTTAAACTCAAAACCTTTGCTTTATGTTTTAATGATGCATTTACATATACTGCCAGTAAGCATATTAGAAGGAAGCTTTTCTGCATCTTCAACAGCTGCAACTGTTTAGTATATTAAATTTATGCCCCAAGAGTGCTCCTGGGCACTGGTGCTTGACTATCTGTCTCTAAAGGTGGCTGTCAGACTGCCATTAGCAAACTAACACCAAACAAATACCAGGAGCAGTTCTGTAGCTCACATAGCCAAAACATCCCCCCCAAAGCAGCTATATGTAGCCGTGCAGCTCTTGACAACAAAACAGTTTGGTCATATAGACATGGTATCATCTTTTCACACTAGTCAGACATGGCTAGTAAATCTAAAATAAAATCTTTAGTTTTCAAACTTAAAAATATTCACTCAAACATTTCTTTTGTTGGTTCATTTCTACATAATTATTTCACTGCCTTAAATGTAACACAGGGAAAACCAAACTTTCAACATAAATTATTGTTACATTATATATATATATAATCTTGCAATACTCTGAAAACATAGTGCTGTTAAGCGTATAAAACAGTTCTGTGTGACATGCATGACTTCCTTGGAGGAGGCAGAAATCAAAAATGTAGAAGGAAAATCTATTGAACTCAAACTACTAACCACAGAACAGCTGAGTAGTCATGACTTAAAATGCAAAGTGAAATAAAAGGCTTAAAGAAAGGCAACTTCTGTTTTCCCAGACATTTATAGTGGAACTGGTTATAAAAGACTATGTCATTATTAACTAGAAAAATGAAGGCATTATGTTCAAGAACTACCAAAAGCCAAAATGACAAAACCTGGCATAGACTAAAGTTAAAACCAAAATATTTCTTTTATCAATTTGTTATTCAAATTCTTGGTTATTGAAAGAGTCACTTAAATATTACACGAAGACAAGTTACTTAGAAAGAAAGTAGAAGTGACAGACATTCATAAGACACACCTAGTCACAACTCATGCCAAACTCCGTAACTATCCCTGACTCGGTGGGAGGGCACATGCAACTCTTCACACACCATATCCCTCCAATGTAGGCCCGAAACTAGGATGTGAGTTAGTTTCAAAATGACACTGATTTTACAGCCAGACAACTGCTCCCCTATCACTGATTAGACTTGTCACAACTCAAAAAGCAGACTGGCATTCATCTCGCTGCTGAAAACTAGGTAGGATTCTTTCCAGAAGCAAAAACATTTTGTAATTAAGTAAAGGAATAAAAATGTTTCCATATTTCACCTTCCTTCTACGTCAAAAACAACACGTCGTATCTTTTATCATTTTATTGGAACATGATGTATTTTACCTTCTCAGGACACTTGAATGTACAATGCACACAAATGCTTTATTCACACTCATGCCGAGTAATACTCCTAGAAATGCAAGAGTAAGAGATGTTCCCAAGTAAGAGATTAAATTGTACAATGCTTATTAATTTTCCATTAGCAAGGACATTCCAGACATAAAAGTAACACAAAGATTATTCCTCATACATTTGAGCGCCTCATTTCAGAGAGAAATGCATAAAGAGCTAATGGGAATTCAACACAAATCTTCAAACACCAAGACCTCTCAGCTTCTCTTTCCCTCTACGCAGGCCCAGCCCAACAATTTATCTCTTATATTTACTATGAGCCTATCTACACTTGACATGGATGATGCTAGTTCAAAAAAGCATATTTTAAATTTCAGTCAAAACTTCTCATCATGATTCAGTTAAAATAGCCCTCTGAAATGACCTATCAAGCTGGGCAGCACAAAGACAGAGCTCTTGAACAGCATTCTCCTGTGTTACTAATAGTTCTTAAAGGTCTGATGGCCCTGGAGTGTTCTGTTAACACTAAGTAAATGAACTTAATGTCACAACACAAAATTTGTATCCATAAAGAAAAGTTCCATAGATTTTACTTCAAGCATTGATATAAAATCTAGACAAACTCTTTTGCTTGGTTAACAGAATCTGAGTTTATCATGAATTGATAAATTCCCCACAAGGTACAAAACCCATTTATTTTTAACTATCTGCTAGCACAGAACATTTATTTTCCAATATGTTAATAGAGAATAGAAAAAAAAATGCACCTTACTAACCTAATTCAACAACTTCAGACCCCCAAAACATTTGCAGTCTATTTAGCAGGGAAGAGTGAGGCTATATTGTTCAGTGAGGTAAAAGTGCAATGCAAAAAGTAGCATGTATTATTCAGCAAGACATGAGGAAAATCACTTTCATGAATCAGAAGAATATGCTTTTAGGAACGTGGCACTATAAGTCAGGACAGATGCCACATAGAGAAATAAAACCACACCAACTGAATGCCTGGAAATACTAAGTTAGAAAGCCAAACACACTGATCCAACAATTTTTTAATGTTCAGATACTGCACAAGAGATCATTTACAGAATGACACCAAAATGACTGAAAAAAGCAAATCTGATGCTGCTACCAGTACAATGAACCATATTCACTTTTTGGAGTTCTATTACTTAAGGCCATTAAGGATATGTCCAAGAAACCATAAATAAACCTTAGCATTATCCACTTCTATTAATAGTATAAAGCTCAATGTACTGAGACCTAGTTTCATTGGCACACCAATGAAGAAGCATTACTTGGCTTTTACTCTTTCAAGCAGGGTCAGCAATACAGAAAGCAAAAAGCAGCACAAGACTAAGTCATCTTTATACAACACTAAATAGAGCCAGTTAACAGGATTATACCTTAAAGCATGTGTGAGTTCAAACACTCATGTAGCTTATTTTTCTGATTTAAAAATCAAACTGAAACTAGCTTGAGGTTCATCTTCATGCTGATTCATTTATCTAAATTTAATTTAAATAAAAACATATTACCTGGAAAGACAAAGGGGTTAAGAGTCAACAGGTGACAGCAAAAAGATGACAGGGAGATGTTAGCAGGTTTTCAGTCTGTTATAAGCAAGACCTTAGATTAAACTGAAAATGTCTCTACAATTTCTCATAGAAAGAAAGCCAAGTAATGTGACAGAGTCCAGCAAACAAACTGCTCATGTTGTTGTTCACTTTTTACTTTAGCTCCTTCCAAACAAAGATAATTTTAGCTCATTAACTAAAATCAGGCATACCTGGGCTGTCAGTACAGCAGGTAGCTCCTGGAAAAGTAATTGATTGTGAAGCATTCCAAGTCTTTCCAAGTAATTTTAGTAAAGAGTTTTGACTTAGGGCTTGGAAAAAAATGTAAACACTAAATTACATTTCCTGACCCTCCACTTGGAACTAATAATTTGGGCATAATTGGTAGCAACAACCTAACAATCTTCAGTTTAAAATTATATTCTCTCTCCAAATAATGTAAACACAAACACTACTGAAATAAGTTAATTAAGGACAGTTGAAAACTCAGCTGAAATCTGCCCTGGCCAGACTGTAAGTACATGTTGTTCAACAACATTCCTACTTTTTTTTGCTATATGGTCTCTGAGAATGAGTCATAAATGGACAGGACAGTAACCACAGATTTGACAGCAATGAATTCTCAGCATCATCTATAGATTCCTTCACCCAGGCTACAACTGAAGCTCTTTCACACAGAAATACTTCACACTAGTGGAGCCAGGCTTTGGCAACAGCCTGGTGTTTCAATAGAACACTATTATTTGATCGCAATAAAGCAATTGGTGTCATTGTTAAAATTTCACACCAAACAGTTGCCCAGTTACTTTGGAGTATTAGGATAGCAGATACTAACAAACTCTCAAAATCTGCATGAAGAACTAATGGTGCACAATGTGAAAGAAACTTTTGCACGGAGAATATTTTGATCTTATCTAATAGCATACATTATTACAAAAGCTCTGCACTAAAACATTCCCTCAGTTTCTAACTTTTCATACAGTGGAGAGATACAACTTCATTATCTCAGGAAACTGTAATACACTAAAGTGAAGAAAAAAACCCACAAACTAATTTTCCTTCTAATATTTAATACATAAAAAAACTAACGGAAGTTACTCAAACAAGATGAAGATCTTTCCTAAATGATTAATTTAAACTTCAAATATAGATGACCTCGTGGCCCATTAGGTATAGCTACTTGTGATGCTTCTACTTTCTCTTACAGTGAAAGAATCCTGTTGAGTATTCCTGTTTATTTCCATTAGAAGTAGTGATAGAAGAGATACAGATTAAACTCTTCTTCCTTTCACACATGCTATCTTAAATAAATTTCAAGGAATCACTGGGGTGATGTCAAAAAGGTAAATCTGTGAAATACTACACAGCCTGAAAAATGCTTTTGCTTCATTTATGTTCCTTCCACCCACTGTACCAGTTCCGCCACATTTTGCCCCTTGCTGCCAATGGGACAGGGAGACACTCTGCCTTCTTTCACGTCTCTGCAGCCCTAGTCAAGAAAAACTGCTACATGGAAATCCTTTCAAGAGTGTCTCACTTGCAATTAGAAAGGCAAATGAGAAACACTACACTGCAAATAGAAATGATAAAAGAAGCCAGAAGTAAAAGTGTCACATAAGACACATATTTGGCAGCTTTAGCACTTAAATTAATTACAAATCAAGTTTATATCCAAGTAGCTCCAGACCAATAGCTGAAATGAAGGTTTGTGGAGAAAATTCACAGTTTGCTTAGGTGCTAACAAAAGCTGCAAAACAACAAGAGCAATTTTATTACCTGCAAGGCAACTGAACACCACTAAGCTTTGCATGCAGTGCCAGTCAAACAGAGTATCTGTAAAAATACTTTTAAAGACAGCACTGTACAAAGACTTTAGATTAAACTTTATTTTTTTTTACTCTTACAAATTCTTATATCGGCAGAAATTCATTGAGAAACATTCTAAAGTTATCAAAATTTTTAAGTAAAAAAATTGACGTAATTTAAAAAAAATTTTTTTTTTCCTGATGACAGTCCCCATGTGCATTAACTCGTGATTTTTAAAAGGTTGACAGAAGCTATTTTTGCTTGAATTTTCTTAATCACATAGTACATTCATATAAAAGAAAATAAATAGTATGATGTATCTGTGTTTTTATTACTTATATTTTGAATTAAAGTAAATAAACTGCTGCTTGCAGCACACATGATTTAGCTTGGGCTACAACCTCGTCAGAAGCAAATATCACAAGAAAAATGAGACAGAAAGAAATGATCATGTGGACACTGCAGAAAGTGGTAAAACTTAGGTAGTTAATACCCGTTAGTCTGACACTAAGAGGTCTGAAACTTAAGCCCTCAGTAAAATCAATCCATGTCATATTTTGATAACTCTTCAAATGAAGACCCTGCTCATTTACTAAGTCCACAGCCAGACCCCCTACAGCCAACCTGTACTGGCCTACATAATTATCCATGGAAGTAAACAGGTAAGGCACAAATTACAAGCTTCCCTGCATTACTCCTAATTTTATCAACAGCCTGGAAGCCCTGGCATTAGTCAAAACAACAATATCAACAGTCAAATTTCTACTACAGGTAATTATGTCTTGTCATATTCCCTGCAGTGTTACTTGCAAATTATATACCTTGCTTTATTTTATATGTAATAGATTTTGAGAGCCATTTAGAAAGTCACATAAAAATCCCAGCATAACTACACTTCATCTTGAACAAACCTTGTGTTTAAGGTTCAGAAATAATTTGATTGTCCAGAACAACTGATTCGTCACATACCATTAGAAGCTACTTAGGATATTCTTTCATCTCCTTACTTCTTACTGCACACCAGCACCAAATCCCATGTTAAGCAAATTCAGTTTGGTGAAAACCAGCACACACAGACACACAAACTTTGATACAAGAAAGGACCCTAACTACAGATAAAGTTAAAAGTTAATAAAACATTAATTTAGAGCTACTTGAAAAACCTACTTTCAAACTTCAAACTCTCATATAATTATACAACAGTCTTCCAGTACAACTCTGGCAAACTCAAGAAATGAAAAATATTAACCTGTTACTTCATTCATCACCACAGAACAATGCCATTTGTTGAATTACATTTGGGAAGAGGTTGTGTGCCAATTGAATTTTGAGCTTACATACTGTATTTCACAGTTTTACCTACTATCCCACACGTATTCCTCTTGAAATATCCCATTCAATTCCTTTTGCAGAAAAGCGAAGACCTTAAATTTTCCAAAAGGCAACAGCAGTGTAAAGCTGGCTTCAGCTAAATCCTATACTCATGAAAAACAAGTTTTAAACATAAAATGGCACAAAGCCCATTTATTGCCTTTGGGTGTTCACATCGAGAACATGAGTAAACCTACTCATGATGCATAAAAAGCTTTAGAGCATCAAAACCCACAAGATTTTTAGAATACCTTTTGTCTCCATTGGATTTTAATGTGAATTCCATGAAGATTAAATATTACTTGACAAGTCCTTTGATGTACCGAGCTTCATAATATTTACTTTTACACTCTAAGAACATATTTAAGGATTTGCAGCTGAAGAATATGAAGTACAATAAATATTTCACAACTTACTTTTACGTATCAAAAGATTTATTTCAAGAACAAACACTTCTACAGTGACTAGTTAAATATTTCTAAAAAGTAAACTCTACCAGTATTTGCTACTGTCAGTTGTATTTTACAAGTCAGATATTCACACAGCACTATTTTATATTATAGCTACTTCCTTTGTCATATATGATCTCAGGAAAATGTAAGCAACATTTACTAGAACTATTCACAACACAAAACAGATGAATAATATTAGGTTGACTACTCAGTTGGAAGCTAGTGTCAGCTGCTCTTACAAGAACCGTAAGTAGCCCAGAACATATATTGTACAAGTAATTAAATAGCAAGCTTCAGAAATCAAAATAGCCAATGCTTAGTAGCCAAAACCGAAAAGAAGTTCTGTAACTCAACTCTTCTGTAACTGAATTCAGAGAAACTCCAATATCTCACTAATCACTGAATAGGACAGGACACAGGAAATCATGGATGGATTTTGGGATTTTACCATCTTAAATAATTCAGTGAAGACCGGGTGAAGTTTAAACCAAAATATTATTACTAAGTCAGAGGCAACCTCTCCTGACACACCAAAAGTGAGGAACATTTAAATAAAGCTTTCTTTTTTCCAACATACATTCAACTGACCTATAACATACTAGAAGCTGATCTACAATGACCAGCCATCCTAAGCAGACATTCAGTACTTGTAAAATACTACTAATAAAATCGTTACTGCTAAACAGGGAACACAGTAATATACCCAACACATCTGAAGTCTATTTCCAGTATACTCAGTACAATATTGACGATCACCTCTTGATCAAAAGAGAAGGTACAAATGACTATTTTAGTAAAAACTGTAGCTACTTCCCTCTTCAAATAGTAAATCTCACACTCCAGCATTTACCTACAGCTCAGTAAACAAAGTCCTAAATAATGCTATAAGACTGGTATCAATGTAATTATAGAACATGGGGAACATGCTTTTGAAAGCCTTCAATGCTCTGTGTACCTCCTTTTGTTTATATGTGGAAGAAGAAATGTCCGCATTCAACTTAAATGTATCAAAACTGCCCTTCATGCAGGGAAAAAAAAATTTAAAGAGTTTTCCATTAGTCCAGAACTACATTGTACACTAGGATTAATATATTCTGAGCTGCAATAATTTTTACAATAAAGGCAGAGGAGGTTCTGTAGCTTTGTCTGGGATGCGATAAGCGTAATCTCAGCATCCACATGACTGCCATTCAGTGATACAGAAAAGGTTGAATAATCTTTTGATGTTGCAGGTTTCTATTCAGCAGCAGAAACATACATAATACCACAGGAAAGGGCATCTACTTCCAGTCTTTGATTTTCTGCTGTGATTTCTTTGATGGATGGAGGCAAGTAGTTACAACACATCACTCCCTAAAACCAGCTTGTGATGGGATAGTCTTTTTGCCATAAGACACACTCTTTCAGGACCCTAGCAATCAAAAATCCCCCCTTTTCTCACCTAGTCAAACATACCCCACAGAATTAACTCACATCTTTAATGAATGAGTTAAATGAGTGAGTTTTACTCCCTAAATAAACATTTCTCAGACTTCAGAAGTTGATCTGCCATTCCTTCCCTTTGCCAGTAATAGGCAAGAAGAACCCCACCATATAAACACAGTTTCTTCTCAATAGAAGATCATAAAGGAAAGCAGCATTACCCAAGAGTAGCTAATACAAAGCTGACAGTCTCCCACACCCCACATACTGGGAACACTTACCACAAGTAATTTCTGAGTACAAAGTACATGCGGGCAAGAAATACTTTTATTTAGCAACCCTGGAGATGTATATATGTACTTGAGGACATTACAGGCCCTATGGGCCCTATAACGACCAAGCTGAAAGAATCAAACTTGTGGATAGTGTCTATGACAGACTATCTCAGACTATCTTCAGACTATCAGCTTTTCACAGAAGGATACCTGAGAGGTGTTACCTCAACTGAGCAAGTACCAACCTATGGTCAAACAAGAATCATCAAGATAACCTATTTTATTTTGTATACATAAACTGAAGAAATGGCGTTATTACAACAGTGAAGACAATCTTAATAAATTGCTTCCTTTTTTAGAGCTATGTTTTTGAAAAGAGCGCAATAGACCTATTTTCTTTTAAAGACTTAGCTTTTACACTCAATAAAACTCATCTATTCCTAGAAAACAGTGTGTTGCCCCATCTGTCTCTTCCTGTTTGACTAGGAAATCCTATAATCAGGCCAAGGAAATGAAAACAAAACTGTAAAGGCTCAGTTGCTGCCAAGCTGAGTTAGAAAAAGCAATGAGGAATTTTGAAATAGTTGGTCATGCTGGTTTTCTACATCTGTGTGTCCAGAAAATAAATCTAGATGAAGTCTAAAGTTAATATCCAATACCATTATTATACTCTAGCATCTATTCCAAATATTACTTAAACACAAACTGCCAAACAAATGCCTACAATTCAGTGATTTGAGGAGAGATAATACAGTGCTGTGTCTAAAACAAACATGAGTTTACCGACTACCAGGACAATTTTCAGTAACAGTTGTGTTTGTAAACACAAGCCTGAGCTTTCATGACATTTAATTTATCAGGTAATTTTTTACCTTAAATCTTTAAGGACATTGAAAGCCAAAGGCAAACCCAGTATTCCAATCATAAATCATTGTTCTAGACACATTTATTTGTCATCCCTAAAATGCAGTGAAAGAACAGAAGACACTACAATTTGTAGCGCTCGATACTTCACAAATATAGATTCATAATTAATGAGGCATACGTGGCTCCTGCGGAAGAGTATTTTATCAGTTTTGTAAAATCTACATGTTTCCAGATGGTTTTGACTACATGCTGCATGCTTTAGGACACATCCTACAGGCAGAATCAACTGTCCTGAAGGTAGAGAAGATGGAGAAGACAGAAATGATAGCACCAAAAATAAAACTCCAGGCAATAGCCCAAGGCGTATTACTACAAATGAGATGATATTCTTGGCAGTGCCACAGACTGTAGATCTGTCTTACTGAAGTTATTTCTGTCTCCTTCCTAATACTTCCTCTACCTCACCCCCAGCCCCCTCCAATATAAGAAGATTTAATCCATAAATAAAAGAGTTAATTTCAGGAGGGGCAAGTTACGTTTACCTTCAAGGAACAACGACCCTTTCTTGGCTTTCAGAAGCACTCTATCTGACAATTACTTAGAAATAAAATACAACTGCATTTAATAAATGCAGATGGGAACACCAAGCATAGACCTTGACTTGTATTCTCTTAGGAGGCATAATAGAAACAAAAAAGGAAACTCATTCTGTCTTATTTTTAAGCAGCTATGATTAAAACCAAGGAAAGCAGAAAATACATTCACACCTTCTTTACTTCTTAGAATGACTGCATCTGATGTCTTGCCCCAGAGGCAGTCTCAGTTACCATACCCAAAACCCACATCCCTGGAAGTGGATAGCAGCTGTAATTCTAATGTGGAGAAAGATGATGAGTCTACCAGTTACTCTTTATTATTTTTCTAGTACACCTGGCCCCTCAAGGTTCAATCATATATTCCAAGTTGAATTCAAATGGGTAAGTATTCTGACTGTTAGAGATACTTACTTTATTCCATCATGTAAGCCGATGATGTGCTTATGCAAGAGGCTAACAGGAAAGTTTCGCTTCAGTTAAGCCACTGCCTCTAGTGAATGGGGCACAGTAAGGTGGAAATGGCACCGGACTTCCCATCTAATGGTAGGTTAAGCCATATGCTCACAGCAGTTTGACTAGTTCTAGCACACAGAAGGAATAAGGGTATTATGTGGCAAATTTTTCTCAGTTAAATGTGCTATTCTTTTGAATAAAAAGAAAGCTTGTAAACTTTAAGAAGATTTATTACACACCATATTCAAACAGTAAAGCACATTGCTAGGTTTGCAGCTGTGTTGTTTGGGGTTTTTTTGTTTCTATTTTTTTGTTTGGAGTCTGTAACATTACATAAAGGAAACTGACTTTGCAGCCGACTACTGGAAACAATGCCTCCAGGTGCTTTTGTGAGAACACCGAAAACCTTGGAGATAACAGTGAAAAGAAAGGCTTGCTATGTCTCAAAACCAGAAGTTATATTGACCCAGTGGCCTTATAGAAATTGCAGTATTTTTCTTTGAAGTTGCTTAGATTTCTACAGTAGCAATTATTCTGGAAAGTCACTTTGCTACAAATCTGTATGTTGTGTATAAAACCTAGCTGCTTTAGAAAACATCTAATTTCTGAGTTCTTGTGAAGCAACTACTTCACTCAAAACTAAATAAAACTACCGTTTCTTTACAGCAGTGTTATTTATGTCCAACTAATGAAATTGCTTGTTTCAGGTCTACTGAAAGTAGATGGGGGTTACAACCTTATTCTATGTTTTCTCTTTGAATGCATAGCAGAAAAAAACCACACAGTATCACCCTCAGACCCTCTACTGCATTTGCTCAGAGAGCCAAAATAGGATTAACTTTCTTCTAAATTTCTCTCTTCATTGTGTGTGCTCAAACAGATGCAAGCTTGGCAGGGGAGAAAGAAGTGACAAGGTATCAAGAAGCAACTCATGCTGTAAAGTTTATGTCATCTAACAGATAATCATGTCTTCCAATTAATGCTTAAACAAATAATTTCCCCCCTCCCTGTATTATAAGTATGCTGCCGGCCATTTTAAGGGTCTCCAATACAGGCAGATTTAGTACAAGGCAACAATTATATTCTTAATTACGCTTTGAAAAAGAGGAAAGTAGGCGATAGAAGCAGCAGGTTAAGTAAGGCTCATCAACAAATATTTTTGGGAAATTAATTATTAAAATAATCATTGTTAACTGATTTTTCAGTAATCTAGCTAAATGGTCTCAAAAGATCAAATTTTTACTTTATGATGAGGTGTCCATTAAAATTAACACTTCCTGCAAGACTCTCGCATCACTGGTTCTACTTGCAAGTTAATCATGAACACATTATCAACACTCCCAATTCAGTGACAAAGATGATTTATTTTTATTAAAAAAATATTAGTTATCCCATCACAGAAAACAATCAAGAATCAGAAACAGAAGCAGAAAATATAAACTTGAATAGCTGTCATGGCAAACTAAGGTTTATTTGCTTAGCAGACTGAAGTACTTTCAAGGGCAAACATTATTTTTTATTGAAGCCTGAAACTATTTCACCATTGAAAACATTTTGAATAGATAAATAGTAAACATACAAAAAGGTTACCTTAAAAACAAATTGTGAAGATGGGTTTTAACTCTCAAGGTATTTATATCTCATTGTAATACATAAACACAGAACTTGTCTAAAAATAAACAGACCTGGATTAGAGATGGCATGAGAATTCTACCAATGTCATAACTGTGATACTGCTTACTTTAGTTTTTCCATTATATGGGATGCACACTACCTTAGCAGCCTGTAGTTCCATGGCAAGAAAAATTTCTATGTTCTCTCAGTTTATTGTGTAAGGCAATTATTTAATCCTCAGAGCCTATATTTGGCTTTTTATTGCAAACTCTCTCTCCAACATTCAAAAAATGTAGACACCATAACAAGGAAGAAAAGGTACCACTTCCATTCCTAATGGTAAAAAAATCTGTTTACTCCTAATGTTTTCATTTTAATGCGACATAACAATTGGAGGCAAGTAAAACATTATTTATAAATCCTTCTGCGCTTTGTTAATACATCAGCACAAATATGAAACTTGACAGATGGAAAAGGATTTTCCTCAATTATGATGCTAGCCGGAAAACTTATGGGTAAAATCAAAACAAAATCAAATTCCATCTGTTAATAAATACTGAAGTTCTAAGATGAAAACAAGCACTTTTGCCCTTTCAATACCTCAACTTAATATCAACCTCCTTCTTGACATCTCCAGTCTGACCCCTCCCTCACCTACCAGAGGAGGGAAAGGCTGTGGATGTATCTTCTTGGACTTCAATAAAGCCTTTGACACAGTTTCTCACAGCATTCTGCTATGGAAACTGTCGGCCTCTGTCCTGGACAGGCACACACTCTCCTGGGTGGAAAATTGGTGGGATGGCCGGGACAAGAGTGGTGGGAAATGGTGCTAACTCCAGCTGGAGGCCAGTGACAAGTGGGGTTCCCCAGGGCTCGGTGCTGGGTCCAGCCCTGTTCAATGTCTTTATCAATGACCTAGACGAAGGCATCAAGTGCACCCTTAGCAAGTTTGCAGATGACACTAAGCTGGGTGGAAATGTGGATCTGCTGGAGGGTCGGGAGGCTGCAAAGGGATCTGAACAGGCTGGACTGCTGGGCTGAGACCAACGGCATGAGGTTTAACAAGGCCAAATGCCGGGTCCTGCACTTGGGGCACAACAACCCTAAGCAGAGGTACAGACTAGGAGAGGTCTGGCTGGAAAGCTGCCTGGAGGAGAAGGACGTGGGGGTGTTGGTTGAACATGAGCCAGCAGTGTGCCCAGGGGGCCAAGAAGGCCAATGGCATCTTGGCTTATATGAGAAACAGCGTGACCAGCAGGTCCAGGGAGGTTATTCTCCCTCTGTACTCAGCACTGGTGAGACCTCAGCTCGAATCCTGTGTTCAGTTCTGGGCCCCTCACCACAAGAAGGATGTTGAGGCTCTGGAGCGAGTCCAGAGAAGAGCAACAAAGCTCGTGAAGGGGCTGTACAACAAGCCTTACAAGGAGCAGCTGAGGAAGCTGGGGTTGTTCAGCCTGGAGGAGGTTTAGGCTTGTACACAAATACATGTATTATTTGAAAAAAAAATCAGATACATGTCAGCAGAAATAAAAGATATGTTTACTCTTTTTAAAAGTTGTAATGTTGAGCAAACGTCCTACAACACTTGAAATCACAAAGCATATAATGAAAATTAATTGCTTTAATCTTTTCCAAGGCAGCCTTAAATTTGCTGAAACAAATATTTCTAGTCACTGACCAAAAGACGTACCTATGGAACCCAGCTGTGTTCCAAATTACGTATTCTGACATACTGTTGAAATTGAGTTAGCATGGAGTTACACAGAGTGGCCAAAAGCAGATAATCTAGCCCTATATTGTTACCCTGTTAATCTCACACTTCTATTAGTGCTTTCAGTTCTTAGCTTTCTAAATACTGTAGATCATTTCACATCACTGAATCAGTTAAGCTATTAATACCATAATAGCCAACAACAGTTAATTAACAATAGCTAACAAATAGCTAATAGAAACAGTGCAGTCCCTCTCAACTTCTGAAAAAAGGCTATGCCAATATTAAATGTTGCACTGATTCCATCACTATTTCACACGGTAAACCTTGGGGCAAGGGGAAATCAGTCATTATTACTCTTAGAATGTCCTTTCCTTTAAGATGAATAACGGTTAAGTTATCCAACAACTAGACAATTTGTTTTGGGGTTTTATATCAATATAATTAACCTGTATTCATGCCCTTTTAATATAAGAAAAGTTTAAATTAGCTTTATCTTTGACATTTCTAATGGTACTCAAATTGCCAAAACTTAATGAATACCTTAAAGTAAGATCAAGTTTGAAAGTACTGTATTTTACTTTCAAATACTACACATTCAACTGTAAGCAGCATCTTGGACCATCTCGCAAAAATTTTGGATCTCTCCCATTTCATATAGAGCCAATATTTAGCCAGCTTTATGGTTTTGTCTCCAAAATCAGTTAAGTAGATCCACTGTCTCCAAAATGATCACACAAAGGATCTAAGACTACTGTTATTCTTTTGAAATCTCTCCAAAAAGGCTATTCCTCTTTTATTGCTAGCTTGTCATTATTGCTTGATGCCATTTACTTCAAAAATAAGTAGCACTAAAATTTATTGATTTGAGACATTCTGCTCCAGGAAGCTCATGCTAATTTCAGACAAAATGATGAAATTTATTGGACTGTCCCATCACTTCAGTTCAAAAATTTTGTAGGCTGTAGAACAAGAAAAGAAATTTTGGCCATTCTTTACAATTAATAAGTAAATGAGGAGGTCCACATAAAATAATTTCCTTCAAGTCACAACAAGTAATAGGAGTTAATACACATCAAATTTATTTTTTTTTATTCTTTTCCATTATCCTTTATTGAAATAAGAGAACAGATTACAGCTTTTGCAAGTTAGCTTTCATTACAACCGTTACTTCCAGTGATGCAAATATATTTAAAATTACGCGAGGCTAGTTTAAACAGATCATTACTACTTGTCCAATCCCCCAGATTCACACCTTCTCCAGACACCTCCTTTTCCTTGCTCAAGCCCTCTAGAAATGTTCAGGCTTTCTCTTTAAACACCCTTGGATAGGCATCTAATACATCAAGATTACAAGTCAGCGCTGTGCCTTGCAGGCCTAGTATGACAACATAAAGGTGCTTCCCCACAAGTTCGCTGTTGCTGCTTCTTCCCTTCAGAGAAACAACAGAAAAAAAATCACTAAAACGTACTTCAGGTTGATTCGAATTACACCAACACCCAGAGTAAGTTTTCATAGATATTTTGCACAGCTCATTTAATACCAATACTGTTTCTGAACTTTAGTAGTAACTGTGGCTATGGTAAACAAATGATACCTTTTTTTGGCCTAAAAAACTCAACAGTTTCATCACCATCAGACAAGAACCACGCCTGCATATCCAGTTTCAGTTAAGAGTGTCCATAGTAACCATATTGGCTTTGCATTTAAAACAAATATTAATTTGGTCAGCTCAGCCTGTTACAAGCATTCACTTATCTACAGTCAATATAAAGCCAAACAGCCAGCTGAAGAGAAATGAAAAGTCAAAACAAACCAGAAAAACACCTACCCATGCTAAGCAAGCAAACCCCAGCACAGATTCTAGAAATCCCTTAGCTCAGGCTCTAGGGAACTCAAGTGGATCTGTTTCCTCAATCAAAGGACCTCCACTATCCTACCTTCAAGCATAAGGAGACATCCAGCAGAAAACAAGGAAGGAGGTCATGTTTGGGGAAAAGGTTGTTTGGCCACAGATTTTAACGAAAACACATCTAATGTTATAAACTGAGCAGGTTATCAGACTTGGCTGCAACTAAGTGCTATGCTATCACACAAATCCTGTCTGCTCAACAACTATTTCTACTTAAGGTTTTGAAGATTCTGAAGCATGTTAGGCATGCTAATACAACATATTTGAAATTGACAAAATATTAGTAACATCTTCCACATGGTATCTCAAGCGTAAAAGTCTACCATACGTGGATGGAAGGATGTGTTACTTCATGCTTCCATACGGTCCTTGAATTTGCCATTTTACTATAAACCCAGGAAAAAAACATAAAGAACAGCCCAAAACACAAATACCTTCAAGCACAGATAAGCACTTCAGTCTTCCCAAGGATCACATGCTTACCAGCATCACGTCTATATTCTATTACGGATCTATATACACAACTGGCCAAAATCTGATATCATTGAAGGAAGTTAACTATTGTGAAACTAGTCAATGACAGTATTAATTCTCATTCCTTACTGGACCAGAGGTCATCAAAACAACATACCTATGTAGTACTATTTCCATAAATCAAATCAGCATAGACAGCTTTCCATTGCACAAAGGCATAAAACAAGCAATGTAATCAATACGATTTCTGTGCCGTATCATATATAAGCCTATAGTTAAAGAGATAGAAATAAAGTAATTGCAGGATGATCAGTGACTTAGCAGCCATTTCATGACCAAAATCTTCCTTCCATTAAGACACACATAATCTAGCAATAAATACTTCACTCTTGAGATCATGTATCCAAGAACTTCAGAAATCTTGCATATCTTTAATATACAAGAAAAAAAACACATCAGCTTCTTCCCCACAGTAATTACTTTTCTCTCCATGATGTGCTAACTCCTAACCCACAAATTAAACACAGCATCAACAAACAAAAAAAATCTAGAAGAGAAACTCTGTGTGTCTAATGTTACCCATACTAATGGAAAGCAGCCTGCATCTCAGCTTTCTGATTTTATCTGATTTTGTATATAAACAGACTCCCTCCTTCCTCAACAGTTAAAATACATCTAAGTCTGAAGCAGAAGATTTAATTCATTATCAAAGTTCTTACAGGGTAGCAACTAATTTTCATACATATATTATAGATAAAGCAACTTTTTTTCTAGTAGGCTTTGCCACCATCCTATGAAAAGCCATCCTACGTTCATAAGAATTGCTGTTGTCTATATTACATGTCAGTAGGTTGCCTTAAAACTGAAAAGAGACAGGTCCATGCCCTCTCTATTTCAAGATACATGCAGTGGTTTTTTTCTCATGTATAGACCGTTTCCTAAGTATTGCTACATTAACAAATCTAAAAGCATTTTTATACTACCCTTTCACTCTATGTTAACACAATCAAAATAGAAATGGTTTGTTACAGGACTATCCTGGCTTTTTTTCTTCCTGAGAAAGCAAAGAATTTAGAATTAGACTTCACTTTCTGTGCTGTGTCTGTAATCGCT
Source organism: Clamator glandarius (assembly GCA_033459285.1). Lineage (NCBI taxonomy): Eukaryota > Metazoa > Chordata > Aves > Cuculiformes > Cuculidae > Clamator > Clamator glandarius. The sequence goes on along the minus strand of JAUNZM010000393.1, from coordinate 1,684,956 downwards.
TAATAAGAGATTAAAGTGAACAATGCACTAACTGTTACAGATAATAAGACTCACTTGTTGAAACAAACAAGGTACGTAGTAATATTAATTCATACATTCTTAAGAAACATTTGAAAAAGGAGAAAAAACAAACTATCTGCAAAAACAGATCACAGATACTACAGGTTTTACTCTAGGCATCAGAAAATAAACTTTTAGATCAGATCATCATATTACATATAGTGCTACACAGTGTCAGATTAAAAAAAAGAAAACCCACAAACCCATGCTTTTAAGTTTCCTATACAGTTTCATTCCTAATTGTGTTAAAAGCAATATCATCTGAGCAGCTGTGGTGAGAATTATTCAGGATTATTCAAGAAAAAGCTTTTATTAATAAAAATGGCTGCTCTTTCATGAAGGCAAAAGTAAGCCATAGCATAAGCTGTTAAATCACCCATACATAATAGAATAAGCAGCATCCTCTTACGCAATGTGCCACTTGCTCAATCTTTAATATAGTTTAAATTGCTATAGCCTAGATATACAGAAAGGAAAATAAAGCACAGAATGCAATCTGAACAGAAAACCAGTTTCTTTTTGCAAGACGTACAAAAAGACTTCTGAACACTACTTGTAGTTTTATCTTTACATTTTTGTTCTCTCAAGGCTCCCACACAAAAGGTTTTTTTCACTGAAGAGTACCTACCAGCATATTAATAAAATCCTCCTCTGCTCTTCTATTACTAATTTCAGTTACTAGAAGTATTTCTATTATCTTCCTCATATGAAAGCATTTTTCCCACATCCACACTGATGGTAAGGCTTCCATGTAGAAGGCTTCCAAATGTAGTGAAGTTTGGTAGGTTTGGTTTTTTGAGGGGTTTCGCTTGTTTGTTGAAGGAACATGAGGAAGAATAAAAACACAACAGCCAAAAAAATACTTAACGATTCTTAAGGTTATACCAGGTAACTTGATGACAAAAAAGCCTAGAACATTCACAAAAACAAGCTGGATGTCTGAAACAGGAAACTTAATCTGAAATAAAAGCTAAAGGCATCTAAGGAGGGTGTTTTTAGTGGAAGCACTGGCAACCATACATTCAAACACATGCCCTCTCTAAGTTTTTAAACCACCATTGATAAGCATATTTTTTCCACTGGAAAAATCACAGAATCACAGAATGACCAGGTTGGAAGAGACCCACTGGATCGTCGAGTCCAACCATGTTAAACTCCTAAACTAATTTTCATTATTTCTACTGAATGTGTTTCTGTAATATGACAGTTAATAAAATGAGTGAGAGTCTATGGAGAGTATTTCAGAACATAGTTTAGAAAAATCACCTGACATCTGTTTTACTAGAAAGTTTCTAACAAACCCAGCATCCCAAATTGTTCATCTAGTCTATACTTTAAATGTTCTTTCATCACAGAAGACTTTCTGCTGACAAATATGACTAGACAGATGACTACACCTATACATCTGCATTTACTGTACAGACCTATAGCACAACCAACAGAACTGGCAATAACTCAGAACTGAAAACTGATACACACCTCAAACAAATGGCAAAGACTTTGCTTATTTCCATTAGTTGAGACTAGCAGGCTGTAGCCTCACAGCTGAAGAGTAGCACACTTAGATTCTCAAAACCACCTCAACACTAAGTAGTAGTTCACCCTTTTCTAATTGCTATGGAGCTTTGGATACACACAATCTCACATTTTTCAAGTTCTCAAGCTGCAGAACACTAACTACAATTATTAAAATATTACTGGGTACCAGTGAGGATGCTGCATTGTGATGGAAATAATCACAGCCCAAATTTCACCATTATACAGAACTGATTTTTAATTTCCTAGACAAGTGGCAGTATTCAGCTGAACAAAGCCCAGGGTTAAAAACAAGTTCAAGAGACATAGCTTTTTATTTAAGCCAAGAAAGACTATCCATAATGTACCAGCGGATCCCTGTCCAAGAAAACAGTGCCCGAGACTGGGAGTATGCCCATAGTATCATAAGGGGATTACATATGATGTAAGAAGTCTCCAAAACATCTTCCTGTAATTATACTTACATTGTAATTACATTAGTTTTGCAATAGGATTTCTATAGAACATTCAGTGCTAAAAAGGTGTTGAACTAGAAGCACCCTGAACATAGTCATCATTGTCTCTAAGGCAACCTGCCCTTCCCTCCAAATTCCCTGTTGGAGCACTCAGACTACAACACAGATAAACAAAGCAACTTCTGTTCTTGCTCCTGTATGATCAAATGAACCTTGTGTCATGGAGTCAGTACAGACAAAGTGCTCCTGCTTCTGATTACACAGCTGCCACCCCAAGAAAATGATAAGGAACAAGAGGCTAAGGGCAATTCCACAAGATTCTTTGCCTTAGAAGGTGATGGTGCCTCTTGGAGGAGATGTTGTGGGTGTGCTGTAGTCACTGAATTTTCTAAGTGTAACAGGTTATTCTGGTGAAGAAAGCTAGAGTAAAACAGTGATGGCATACCTGCCTAAACTTGCTAAACTATGACTAATGGAAAGCCACCTATTTCAGCATTGAAAAGGCCTAAATATAATAGTTAGGGAGGAGTTCATATCAAGATTAACACATTCAGTTTCCCACAAGCCTCCACTATAATAGTGGACTTTCTGTAAGCAAGAGGTACAACAGTGCACCTGAAATAAATAGCTGGTCTTTAACAGTATTCAATTCACATGCCAAACCAGGGTTATCTAGTGGCTGCAAGCAACAATAGCTGAAGTTTTAGTATTCCTTAATCTTTTAACAGTTACCAAGTATGGTTCTAAGTGTAATACAGCTCTGCATTCTTGAAGGCTCTCTGGGTATAATGAATCATGTACAGGCTGGCTGGGTCAGAACTTGGCCTGAAGTGTAAACAAGGCTTTAAACTACATCTTAAATGCACACATGACAAGAGGAAATGGCCTCAAGTTGCACTAGGACAGGTTCAGATTAAATGTAAGGAGAAACTTCTGGACTGAAAGAGAAGTAAAACACTGAAACAGGCTGCCCAGGGAAGTGGTAGAGTCACCATCCCTGATGGTGCTCAAAAAACACTTAGATGTGGCACTTCAGGACATGTTTTAGCAGGCATGGTGGTGTTGGGCTGACAGTTGGACTGGAGGTCTTTTCTAGCCTTTATGATTCTATGATATGCGCATAAGGCACCCAAAACACAGGCATAAAGTCAGCATGCATAACCAAGGGAGCCGGGAAGACAGTAAGAACACATGGGAACTATACTGTGAGGACAGGTCAATAAAAATAAAAATGTTTAAAAAATTCCACAAAAGCTCATTTATCATGCAAGTGCCACAAAGTTTACAACACTGCTTCATTTTACTAGCATTGCTAAGCATTCTTTAGACACATCTGTTAACCAAGGACAACCACTAGAGAGAATTTAATTCTGAAACAAGAAATAGGTGACACTCAAATTGAACTTCAGAATGTATTTTGTTGAACTAAAATAGGTTAGCATAGGCATAAGAACAAAAATAAATCATGCAGAGTGAGCCAGAAGAACTAATGTCAAGGAAGGGAATCATCTTGAGATAAAGTGTACTCCAAGCATATGAAGATCTGTAGGTCCAGTATTCTAATTCTCTAGGAAATTCTCAAGATATTCCAAGCAACAGTAGTCTATGAGATAACACCATATTACTGAATATCATAAGTAAAAGAGACTGGAATGAGAAGAACAAGCTGCCAAAGGAAAGGAGGACTCATGAAAGGGAAAAGAAAATAAGTAGAAGTCTCTAGGGAAATGGCATTCCTTCCAATTTAAATCTGGTACATTTAAATGTCACCAAAATAAAGTTCTTCTAAGTTTGATGCCACATTAAGAAGGGAACTGACACACAAATGGAGAAACTATTCAATTTCTGACAGAAATCCATTTAATAAGTAGGTGCTCTACTAGACAATTGCAATGTGGCACTGATACTCAAACAATACATGTATAAGTTACTTAATTCACACACTGTTAGCATCTATATAATTAGATGTCATTTTCCAGGACATTTTTTTTGTTATGTGGCAGTAAACAGATAGCAACACTTCTGCCATAATGGAAGAAATTTTCCTTTTATAACCAGTGCTAAAAAGATTGCAACCCACCTGCACTGATGTTTTCATATCTTGATTTTAAAAAGGGACTCAAGAAGTTGTCTCAAAATAATATGAACTTGCATTCTTTCCACACATCACATGCGAGAATAACAATGACTTGAGCTTTGAGAGAATATCCTCTAACTAGGAAATTTTGTGAACCACAATTCTCCATATAATTTCCACTGCATTAGCATGAACAGAAAGTCATGCAAACCTACTTTCTACAATAATAATAATACAGCTACATAAACTGACAGAATCACTAAGACTTATTCTGAGGTGGAAAAAAAGAACAGTTCAAACAGGAAGATATTTTGAGTTTAAATCTAATCTGCTCAATGCATTCGGTGCCTTAAGGTAGTAAGGGAAAAGTCCTAAGCATGAAGAAAATAAAAACTTGAGAACCTACTTTTCAGAAAGAGTATCAATCTTTTCATACACAATTTCTTCTGTTCAGACAATTATTAAATTGTGCCCATAATTTTTTAGCCAGTGGCCCACATTACACAGCATTAGCTGCTGTACCAATACTTAAACTGGAAAAGGGATTAAGTTATTTACTGTGTAAATGGAAAATCACAAAAAAACCCCCAAAACCAACAAAGGCAGCAGAAACAATTTCGTGGTCATGTTTCAATGTACTGTCAGACTTCGCAAACAAACCAAAACCAATAAGATTTCTAATTATTTGAACTGATGCTTTTTGACATTTCAAACAAAGGAGGAATTGCCAGGGTAGATTTAATGAAACATTTTGCTGATGAGACTGGTACAAATGAACTGCAAATGAAGCCAAACATTTTTACCTTCAAACAAATTACTTTCAACAGTCATAGACCCTAAAGGCAAACCTGTTCCAGCTCCCTGCAATCTTAATCCTGTCACAGCAAATTTCCACATGAATTCCTGCAAAATAACATCATCTTCATACAGAAAGAGCTTTTTTAAGTTGCAACAGCAGAAAAGCAATGAATATTTGAACTTAAATTCAGAAACATTTGTAAATCACTTCTGTAGGAAACAACCAAAAACTGTAAAACCTAATTTTTATTCAAAAAATCTGGACGTGGTATGGATTAGACTAACTTTTAAGCTAGAGTTTAATAATTGTCTTCTTACAGAAATGACTGAAGAACTTACAAACAGTCAAAGGCTTAAAAGCAGTGCTGTGTCAGTACTGTTCTTCCAACCACTCCCAAAACCCTATAATGATTAACAAAAAACATTAGATAGACTTCTATAAAAGCTAATTTTCCTTAAAATGGATTAAAAAAAATATCAGCTTCAGAAAAGTTCACAAAAAAACCTCTAAAACGTTAACGACAGCCCTAGCTAGCTTTCTTAATATTTAGGAGACTTCACTATTAAGGTAAAAAGTCCAGTGCATTGGTTGCTAAGAAGGTCAATTCTCATCTCCATATACAGAAGTTAACTACTGTGTCAGTTCAACCAAAACTGAAGTGAAAAAAAAAAGTTTAAGACATTAAATAGACATCTAGTTCAAAGTTAGAGCGGGAAGTTAAACCAAGATCAAAAAATATGCAAAAAAAAAAAAATCCCAGTTGAATAATTACATTCTACTGCTCAGTACTTTGTTTCACAGAGAAAAAACAGTGTTTCATAGAACTGCAGATTATCCTCAGTTGTAACAGATTTAAACATACCTGAAGTCTCAACCATAACATTTTTCCCCCTCTCAGATTTTAATTTGATGGAAAAAAAACCATGACTGTTCTGAAACAGTTCTCTTAGGATACAGCTTCTAATGCAGTAAACAAAAATTCTCTATCTGTAATTATTTTCCATTTCTTAGTTTGTGGTATATGGCTCTAAAGATAGCACTACGTTTGGACTAGACTATCCCTGTTTATGTCAAGCTTAATTTAGATGTGCTTTTTGTTTCCTACTAAAAAAAGTGACCTCTATTTTATCTCCCTTCATATAGCTCACTGAAGATCGTGTTCAGAAATCTCTTGTGTGAGGTTAGCTCTTTAAATGCATCTGCTTTAAACAATCAGTTTCAGAAAGCACTGAAAGTAAGAAATCTTACAGTTTCAGCCCATATATTTCCCTTCATTCTTCTTGGCTGCCCTCGCTACTCCTCCTCTCCTAAAAGTATGCCCTACAAAAAGAACAAGATTTTTGAAAGATGGAGTTTGTTTTAAAACAAAACATTTACTATAAATGTAACCATATAACCTGCAAAAAGTGAGGAGCACTAAATTGATATCCAACAAGGAACAGCCCTAAACAGCTCACTCAAAGACAAAGGTGAAAACAAAGCCAAGAGATAATGTCAAGCCACAGAGTATAAAAGCAGGTGTCTCCAGCTGTTTCTCTACAGTGGCTCACAGTCTGGCATTTATCACTGTTCACCCATTGTCCGTATTGCTTTGATAACTGTTCTGCAAACTGGATAACTTCTGGTTTGGTTGTATTAGTCACTAACTCTGCCTGGTCTTGTGCTTTACAAGGTATTCCCCTTGTGCCCGTCAGTCTCAAAAATGTTTTTCTTTCAATTCTAAATCAATTAAAAGGTAGCAAGTGAGATCAGTGGAAATCATCTATTTATATACTTACTGTTCTCAAGCTGCCTTATTTACCTGAAACAGTTACTTTCAATCAGCAATCAATATAGTCAAATTAAAAGCATACCGATATAAAGTCTTATGATAAGAGTGTGCATACTCTCTACTTTTCATATTATCTGGAAAAAACCCACAAACTACATATAGTCCTTCCAGCAGTCTGTGCCTACATTGCAGATTACTTAAAAACTTGCACCTCTATTTCACGCTCCAGCTGAGGCTGGGAAAGAAGGTGACAGAACCACTGTAACAAAAGGAAAAGCTCAGTCAAATGTCAGTTAAATGACATCTGCAGTAGAGTAAATTACATCAGAGGGAAAAAGTTCAAAACAGAAATCAGTTGATAAAAATGTAAACAAAAAATTAACAATTTCAGAATTGTTTTGAAGCTTAAGAAAACTAACCTACCCCAACTTAAAACTCAGTATCTTGTTAGACTACGGAATTACATAATGTTAGAGGTCTTCCCACTTCACTCAGAAAACACTGAATACACGAGTAAGGAAAAAAACTCAATGCACACACTTACACAACTCACAGAAAAAAATTGGCTTCCATCTATTTGAATTTCCATGAGATACTGATGCATTTAAAAAATCATTTTTTCCTTAAACTGAATCATCTTGGGATGGAAATTAGTTGAGAACTTTGTTAGTACCTTGTAACACCTGCTCAGTTGCTTATCTGGTAAGATGGCAGGGTGATTTATTTCACCTTTTTTGTTTGGAATAAGGTAAAAAATTTGGAAAGTCTATTTGCTCCCTTTTTTTGTAATGCATAAGCTACAAATTATTCCATGTTGCATTGCAATTAGATGTAGGTACAGGCACCATTAAATATAAAATCCAGAACTTGAAAAAGAACTGCTGTTTTCAAGATCTACCCAATTCATAGGAGAAAAGTTCACTATTTTCCTATTAGCTTCCAGAGATGTATAAAAAAAATACTACCCAGAAAATAGTGATGCATTTCTGCTAGTGTTTTGGGAAAATGAAAGAAAGGATTAATAACATGATCTCCTTACATCAAATTTAAAGTGATAATTAGCTTTCTGGCAGCTTAAATTAGATGATCAACTTTCTCTTTTACTATCAGCCATACACGACAGCAATCTAAGGCAAGTACTCAACAACCACCAGCTCCTGTATTTATGATTCACTTAAGGTGACAAATTTTCCATAACTGAAGTTGTAACGTCTGTATTCGTCACAAATGCAAGAACACTTAGCCATGAACCTAACTCAGAAACACTCACCAAGGTCTCTGCACAGGAAACAAAATCCTCCCCTTTGTAAAGGTGAAAGTTATGGCCAAAGTTGTCACTTCAGAGCTGAAGAAAGGTGACTCAAAGTAAAGCTGCTCTGGCTTTAAAGAGTTTTCACTACAGCTCCTCCTGTTGTAGATAATCAGGGCTGTAGATGATTAATACCTCTATTATGAATATCGGTTTTCAGGCTTCAAATTCACATGCCCAAGTTAACCCACATAGTTATTCCTATAAGTAGATAATGGAAACCAAACATTTCAAAGTTTTACACAGGAGACAATTGTTCATAGACAACAGAATTACTGATACTTTACATGACAGCCTTGAAAAGCTAGCTATTTTGACAGCGGCTTATTTTCTCGTATTTAGCATCAACTCTTAAAGTGATCAGGACTCCTCTCTAAGATCTGTATCCCCCTCCATAAAGCCACTCTGCAAAGCATCTTCTGCGCTCATACAATAATCCATATAACGGAAGCTCCATTTTTGAGGAGAACCTCCTACTTAAGTCCTACTCACAAACTTTTCTCTCATTGCTCAATCCCATTTACCTTTCCCTCAAGTGGAAGGCAAGCCATGGTGATTATCTCAGATACCACTACTAGATTTACTCATAGTCTGAGGCAGCAACTAAAGCTGCAGACAGTAACCAATATACTGAATAACAGTAACGTTTTCTGTTACATCTTTTACTCCTTTCCTAAACACTTCTGCATTCGTTTCAATTTCTTTTACAGCTGTGATCACAAAGCTCATGACTTCAAAGAATAACTCATGATGACAAGAAAATTTCTCCCAAAAGGTGACAGGTAACTAGGACTCTAAGGCAATCATATAAATAGTTCCGTCTTCATTCCATTACTGCAGCATGTATTACTTTGCATTTAGCAGCATCAAACCTCAACAGCTGCTTATTGTCTAGTTGCTCTGTTTTTCAAAATTCTTATTCTCAAAATCAATTTTTTATTGTGCGATTTTTTTTACTCCTAGCTGAACATCAGCATGCTTTGTTCCTTTGCCTAGAACATGTATGGATTTGCTGAGGGCACATATCCTTGATGATTCCCCTGGAAAGACCTTGGTGGAAATTAATCATTTAGTCTTAACCTTTCCTTATCTTCTGGCCAGTTATTAATACAACAAGAGGCTGTTCCTTTTAATCCACAACAGCTGACTTCCCTCAAAAGCCTCTGGCAGGAGATCTTTTCAAATGCTTTTTATAAATTGAAATGCATTATACCAGCCATATACTTGCTTCCCTCTCTAAGAATTCCAACTGCTTTGTGAGGCACAACTTATAGCTAAAAAAAAGCTATAATATTTTTATTGTATTTACAGGATTTATATGATACTTTATTTCCATGAAACTCCCAGTTCTAGTTCTCTTAGGTCCCTATATATCACACTCTCATGCTCTACTCCTCTGGCACGCGCATCTGGAAGGATTACATACTTATGACAAAGTAACTGACACTTTCGTATCTAAGATATTTTACAGCTTGAGTGAATATCATCTGGCCTGTATTATATGCTCTTATTCATTTTACTGATTCACTCTCAACACATTAATCAAGACAGTTTCTCTCATCCATGCCTGTAAGAAACTCAAATCTGACAATTTCTCTGCAGTCCTTTGCAGTGAACCCTACTGCAAATAACTCCTGTGGCTTGTCTGCTGTAGCAGAACCTTTCTTGAGAATTCTCCAACACACCATGCGCTTCAGAGATTACAGCCTTCCTTGCACGTCTCCTACTGTCAGCATATTATCTTATGGTTTTCATTTTAAATTTACCACTCTCTACCTCCACCTCTTTTATTAGGTAAAAGTTCCACTCTTTGAAGGATTGCTATCAGCTTTCTTCACTCTATTTAAGCAGCACGTGCCTTTATTTTTTTTAAACCATTTTTTGTATTTAACTTCCAAGTCTCCAGTTTGCTGTCTTTATACAGTCTCTGTGACATAGGCAAGACAGCCTACACCTTCACAGCTACACCTCTTCACTGCTTCTTATTTGCCTTCACTGAACCTGAGGCCTGTTTAAGTTTTTCAGAAGCAGGAAGATAAGTCTTACTAAAAAAATTTGGGTGTGTTTTTGTGAACACCAAATAACAGTACAACACAAATTATGCTAATGAGATTAATGCTGAGTTACATGTCAAACCAGACCTGCTGCATTCCTTAAGATGAAAATCACCTCTTTGTACATCAAAACAGATGATTGAAGAACATCCTTGACAGCTAAAAAAGTGTCTCTATCGCATTCAGTGGTGACATCACTCTTCCCCTTTCTTGAAATCAAATTAAGTTTCCTGCTATTAACGTAACTTTTCCCCTATGTTCTTTCATGCCTCCTGATACTTCACAAGACCGTCAGTATTCTCATTATGTGGTCAACAGTATGACCACAATATTAAACCTCTCCATCTCCTTCTAAGTTGTATTTCAATTCACATCAATTAACACATCTCCCTTTGTCCCATTCTCCTTAATCATACAACACTTCTCTACTAAACCAACTCCAACAGCAATGCAACACCTACATATTTGCACCCAAATACTACTGTATCATTGATAATCTTCCATCCATCCAGTTTCTCAAAATGGTTATAGCACCAGTATGTTCACTTTAAAAGTTATTTCAGTCTGCTACCTTTTTTGAAAGGTGCACAGCATTTTGACAAAGGCATACAAGATGCTGCACTTGGTCAGCTTCTCTATTTTTATATGCACCGTAGGTCTATGCACGCTGGTTTTATATGCACTCTCCAATCCACAAGACTAAAAAGTAATCCTTGCATTTTTCATTCACCTGCCCATTCACTGTCCTCTCCTACACTTCCCAGTAGAAGACGAAAGGTGCTGAAAATCCATTCAGCATCTTTGCAAATTCTAACTTGGTCTAACAGCTCTGCACATGCCACTTCACCAAACCACCTCTCAAATACTCCCTTTACAGTAGCTCCTTCTCAGCCAAACGATTTTTGTTAACCACGTCAGCACCTCCACTAGCATACTACAAGTGAGCAGCCTACATTCATCTTCTCCAGTACTACTAGACTGTTCCAAAGGATGCTCAAAAAGCTTGTTTCTTACCCAAGGTGTGCCTTTTGCTCAATTTTGGCTCCTGTTCAAGATTTTTCTTCTAACTCTTCTTTGCTGACATCATTGCTTAACCCTTCTCAATGGCAAGCCAAGACATCTGTTTGCACACTGGTCTATCTTATTTAAGGTCTGTTTGAACTTTTCTGGGTCTTGAAATTACCAACAGTATGGCATTAATATAAACATTTCTACTTTCTCTCAATATAACAGTCTAGAGAAAACTAGACTTGGTGAAAAGATAAACAGCTACACTAACAGTAGGTATTAGCAAATTCCCAAGGACAAGCAAGAATACAGCAAACAATCCTCAGTTTAAAACTAATTTCAGCTCCTATGATGTCTGGGTGGGATACAGTTTCTACATATTTAGATGTATGTTTCCATAAAAATAAATGTTAACATCCCATAAAATGCTGACAAACCATTTATTATCACATCAAATTGAACCACATCATAACCTTTCAATTCTGTTAGGCATTTTTGATACAGTTCACTAGCTTCTGATGCCTTTTGTTGCATGCTCTTGAAATGTCAAAGTCTTATAACCTGCAGCTACTCTGTCACTTCTTCTGACTTTGTATATGAAATAATGTAGCAGGCATCAGATCACTGAATCTGGCCTGCTTGAAGGGTAAAGAATTTAAGTCAGAGCTCAAACAAGTAATGTAATGTGGCAGCCTTTTATTAATAGTATGAAAGCAAGTAGAGCATAGAATAGCTTTCTTATTACACCAATAATGACATATTAGGCTATAGCATGCTCATTTTTTGTCAGATTATATCATTGCTTCTAGAAGGGCAAAGAATTAGATTCTCTGTCTAGCTGTATAAGGAGGATAATTTTTTCCAAGAGTTTAAAGGCTTCTTGGATTTGTTATTTTAAAAACTATCATGAGCAGCAATCTACCTCTAACAAATATGACACAACACAGAATTAAAATGCTTAATCATTATTTTTCATTCTTGTTCTATTTCAGCTTTCTATTGTGACTGGAAGAGATACTTGAGTATTAAAAGATTTAGGAAACAAACAAACAGCTTTCAACTTCAAAGCTGGAAGAGCTTCATTGTTCTTGTAATGCTGTGCTCAAACCTGTCAGTTTCCACTTTTCCTCAGAGAACTGACTTTTCTCCCAACTCCTTTAGAAAAAATACCTTTGCAGGCAGAGTTGGTGCCACACACATCTGCATGCCTCAACATATAAAACCTGCACCTGTGCCTGTGGAATCATGAGCAATCACAGGAAAAGTCAAGTCCAAATATCACTACTTAGTAGGTGACTAGGGTCAGAGGCTGCTTCCCAGCTCTGCCTGTAGAAGAGAGGAAGCGGAAAACTGCTTCCCCATTCACCACATGCTCCTCTACTGTAGACACTAAAAACAACAAATTAGATGAATCTCGGGTGCTCATCTAGCAAGACAGTCAGTCTCTTAAGGAAACCCATAGACCGAAAGATATGCCTGTTCCCTCAAATAAAACCACAACCAAAAAGGAAAAAAAAAAAAACACAAAAAACCACCAGCTTGAAATCCCTTAATTTATTTAAATCAACTACTTGATTTTGGAGAAGAGAAAAAGCAACACAGGTATCACACCACAGAGAACACTTTAAGGAGACAGACAAATCAGGAAGATGTCTAAGATGCTCAGTGTACATATTGCTAGCACATCATCTTAGTCAACACAACCTGCTTCAGTTTTGCTGTTCCAATAACATGCTAGTCATTGGCATGAGTACGAACAAAAATATAAAGAATTCAAAGTACCAGGCAAAAGTCAAAAGGATATTGAGGGGAAAAAAGTACACTTAGAGCAACACATCCATTAGGTAGGCGATCAAACCTGAATAATCTCTAAATTCAGTTATTTGAAGTATAAAATCTTGCATGGTGGAACTTTGGGTTTCACTTCTTACTCAGTGCTACTCAGCTACACTATGGAAGTCAGTTTCTTGAAAGGCCAGATATGATTATTTATTTCTTGATATACAAACTTTTAGAACAATACTACGGAGTTTTTTCAAAATCATCATTATCAGCACCTCTCTGCAACACTGAGAAAAACAAGATTAGAAAAGACATTTGGAAGGGACTTTTCCAAGAGCCTTTTCAGACCAAAGCATCTTCAAAATAAAGTCCAATGTGGTTGATGTTAATTTATCTTCTTATATAACACCTCATTAACTCAGTGCATAAATTGTCAGGGTGCATACAATGCTCCTTTCAGAAGGACTACAGTTAAATTTAAAAATAATTTTAGTTCATAGGACTACATCCATAGCTGCTGATAGGTCAAGTTGCTGATAACGACTATCGCCCATGTGCCCATGCACACAGTTGGCTGGAATACTCTGACCGCCCAGCAGCCAAACCCCTATTGTCTCACCCTTGAGACACACACACTTAGGTCTCACTCTCAGAGACTGCTGGTCTGTCAGGTGGCTGGTGGGACTCCCCTAGTCCCACCAAGGGACAGCCCCTCCCATGGTATCACCCTTAGACAGACAGATACACTGGGAGGGATCTGGACAGTCCCTAATTTGAGTTCTCCCTGCCTACCATTTTGCCTCTCTGTTCCTCCACTGGCTTGCAGCGATGCACCTTTAAGGGGCTGATGCCTCTAAGACTGGACCTCCAAATACAGCCAGACAAGGTACTACTCAGGCACCACCAGCTGCCATTGTCTCTCTGCACTCTTCCATGGGTGGGCAGACAAGCTTTTAGCACATAAGCTAACATTCTGTTGAACTTTGAACACTTGAAAGCTCTAGGAACACCCAAGATGAAAATAATATAGTAGTTTCGAGACACTGATGCAAGTGCAATAAGCAATTACAGAATCACATCATATGTTTTCAAACTTTGTGATTCAAAAGTAGGCATCCTGAGCTTGAGCTGTGTAATCAACCTACCACTGCTGAAGTGAGCAACAGCAGTAAACAGGAAAAATTAAGCTGCTTGCAGCCGTTCTGAAATCTCAGCCTGAACACAGGTAAGAGTCATTTTACAACATTAGGCAGATGCATGTTTTCTTTTAACTTGTCTTCAACGTACAGATTTCTCAGTTCTAACACCTGACTAATGTTTAAATGGAAATCAAGTAGGGAGAAAGTGATAGCAGGCAAATAAATCCACAGCACTTTCACTGCAGTCACTGCTTCACACCATGCCACTTCTGCCTGTCCTGTTATGGATAGATTACCTGCCTGTGCCCTGCAGAATAGTGCTGAAACATTAAAACCTTCATTTTACTTGGCCACTCGTATCAGAAAGCCCAGTTTATTGAGAGTATTCACTAGGCTAATTCTAGTTTTCATGATTGCCTCTAGGATTGAGGGACACTGGCCAAGTTGCTTATCCTGTCTAGAATTCAGCTTCCACGTTCCACAACCCTGTCCAGCACACCCAGTCCTGGAAACAGAGACACCAATTCACTAGCACTTCCCTGTTAATTCTCCAAGCATGCCCAGTACCAACCTAACTAATCTCCCAATGCCAAAATTACAAGAATTCTTGAATGTATTAAATGTTACATAGGGGACTTAGTGGGGTGATTTTCCATTTATTTGCTTCTAAGGAGTTTTAAGTCATCTGACAGTAATTATATATGTGATGGTTTATCCTTCTGAGGACTAGGCATATGAATAGCTACTTACAATTTAGTCTACAAGGTCTGACAAGAACAATACCAAACTGAAGATGCTTAATCATCTTGTTTTATAACAAAAACACCTGGTTCATTATTGCAAACTAAGTATCTGACAGTTTGTTCTTTTAGTCATCCTATTCACCATTTTTTTTGAGGAATAAAGGCGTAGTTCAGCTTCAAGATGCCCAAATGTCCTGATGCGATACCTCAATCTTTGCTCTTACCATTTACACTTAAGGGCTTAAACCAGTACAAACTTCATCTTGAAAACATCAAACTGCAGAAAGACCCAACTTAATTCATTTTTGGTGGCTTAGACTTGTCTTAACCAAAAAAAATTCAAGAACAGATCAGAGAGAAATCTCAATGACCAAATATTTACTTTCCACCTGTCAAGTTCAACTTGCTCAGTAACAGGTGTGACAACTGCAGAAATGAGAGTGACACTTTTCCCTTAAAGCAGACTCAGTTTCTTGTACTAGTTAGAACGAAGGATGCTTCACAGACAGTTTCACTGCTAGAGAACACATTAAGGGAACGCCTTTCCATAAGGCACTAGGAAGCTGGGCCAGTAATGGAGAAAACGAAGTTACTTACCTGCAAAGCATAGTAGTAGCATACAGGATGCATTAAAACATAAAAGCTTCCAACTTGCACAGACGAGGAGTACAGATCACATTAGAAGTACATCCTGAAATATCTGCACAGTAAAAAGGGATTTTTTTTTTTAATACATAGAAGCAGGGTAACATTTGTATGTACCATCACAATATATTGTGAGGAATTTATCCTTTAAGGTTAAAAACGTTTTTGTAGAGTTTAACATGGAATAAAGGGCAGTAACTGCCAATAAATAAACAAAGCTTAATTCTAATAACCTACTTCACCATACTTGAATGAGTTTACCTCTTACTAAACGGCATGGTATGTAGTTTCTGAATCTGGTGATATAGTAGAGTAGGAAACCCTGAGCTAGTATTAGAAAATATTTTCTAAATCTTCGTGCAGGTGACCCCTTCTTCACAATTTATTTCCACCTCTACTGCAACAATATCAGAGTCACATTACCCTAGGTCAATTATATAAATATGGCACTGTAGCAAAGAGTCATTACTATTTGAGCAGCTGCCTCTACTGATGAGGCTTTTATCAATATCTCTGCAGTAGATGAGCCTAATGTTAGCACTGTGGTGCACAGTAATATTGTTAATCAAAGGAACAAAACGTATTTTACAGTGTATTCATCAGGGAAGCATCTTTCAAACAAACTGTGCTGCAATAGAAGCCTTCAGGGACTTATACAGTAACAACCCGAAAAACAGTCCTTAGTTTCTCGAAGTCTCTCACACTTCACCTCTGATACCTTCCAGATTCCTAGATATCAGAAAGTTCTCTTCAAACAGGGAACAACATCTTTCAATAAGTGTTCTAACAACCTGTGGAACTGGGTCTAAGCATTCTCTTGAATTTAATCAGTTCAAGTGTAAACTTATAAATGAACACTGATGAGTGTTTAATTCTTCAAACATTTTAAATAGCTTGATGTATGTCTCAGTCCACAACATGATATGCTCTAACAAGACAAAAAACCCCAAAACCCCAAAACAAAACAAAACCCCAACCCCCCCCCCCCAAAGTCATTTATATCACTTTTGAAGTTACACTCTCTCCTCCTTTCTTCTCCACTCCAAACTGGAGCTCTTCGCTTGCCTACCTACCACTTCTCCTTAAGAATTGGAAAAGCACGTGACCCATTGCCACATTAGACCACTGGAAGCATGGAGAGAATTCAAGGACAACATAAAAAGTCCGCATGCACCAGTACCTAATACAGCCAATATATTCAAGGGTCTTAATAAAAAGCATTTGCCCAATGAACAACCCACTTCTAGCTCATCTTTCTACTGAAGGCATAGCTTGCTGATCATTAACCATTTCGGAAGAATCTGCTTCATCATCCTTTCTCTAGGATCTGAGAGATAAGCTAGTAGTTTTCGCCTTTATTTTTATCTCTCCTTATTTGAAGGAGGTAAACATAGCAAGATCATCACAAAAAAAAAGAGGAAAGTTGTCACTAAAAGATGAGCATGTCATGAAGTTACTCTGCACATAAACAGAATAAAGTGGCTTAAGTTTTATGTTAGGCTATGTCTTATGAGAGTTTCAACCCTCCATTCCCTACAAGCAATCCCATTTTAGCACTTTGAAGAATCACATGATTTAACTCAAGGCTAGAACTCAAAGCTTGACGAAGTATATACCACTTCAGAGCTGAAGTTAAATCAATTCTGCTTTTAGTTTACCTGTAAATAGGTAAACAGGCTGCAAAAGCAGCTTTGGACAGGAAGGCTAAGACAGACACAGGATTTTCCTCCACAGGAAATAATGGCCCTTCCTAAAAAAAGGAGTAAACTAATGGCAGAGCCTGCTAAAAGAACTTGCAGGAGGAGGTCTCAAAATACAGACAGGAAAGAACAGCAGAGAACTGCAAACATTTATTTACAAAAAGCCCTTGAGCGTGAAACCCAGGAAAGAAATAAGTTTCCCAGAAACTCAAGACAGAGGCAGGAAAACCCAAGTGAGAATTCAAACAGACATGAGTCAGAAACTGGCTGTTTTGTTAAGCCATTTACTTTTCCTCAAGTAGATATGGGAAGGCAGCATTAAAAAAAAAACATAAAACAAAATACATGATTATTTGGCACAATGCCAAATTATTTTAGCAGCACAAGCATCAGTGCATTCAAATAAAAGAGATAAGAAAGACTACTCAGAGGAAGAGCACAGAGAATGGAAGTGGTGATGCATCTCTCATTTGGTCCTATTTCATTCCTTCTCTGAACATCTATACCTTGGTATGAACAGCATGCAATTTGTTTCCACAGAAATAGTTTCATATGTATATGTGTATAGACATGTATACACACAGTATACAGTTATCTTTATTCCCTCCGAAAAGCAACAGCTTAAAATAAATAATAAAGTCTATTCTATGGGATGTTTTGAAATGCAGAAGAGTCCTGTAACTTTTTCCAGGTCCAGCAATATTAACATTCCCACATCTGCTATCATGTCTTTCCTTCAGAATACAGCAGGCACATCAACTGTTAGAAAGTTAACCAGCAGGCTCTATCTCAGACCCCTCAAGAGAAATAAAGAACTAGCAGAAGCAGAAATACTGCATACAAGTAGCAAAGGTTTCTTCCACGCCTCGTCTAATGAGGCATTAACACCATTAAAAAGTAGTTTCATTTCATTATATTTCTTGCTTCTAGTGATGCCCATCCACCACTGAAAAACCCACCAACACCACTATCAAAAGCAAACCACAAATTTGAGCCAAATCTAATGACCAATTAAAAAAAAAAAGTTAAAACCTTCTTCAATGTTGTTCTAACGTATGTCATAGTATTCACGTGTATTTATTAAGACCATGTTATTCTCTAAAAAGTAGAAAGCCAGTCTCAATAGTAAGGACTTTATCTGTCTTACCCGAACTGGAAACATAACAGGCTCACAAAATGGAAAAACTATCAACATTTTAAGAGGTGGTGTTACTTGAAAAGCAATAGAGCATCTGTGCCTTAAACTGCTGCTTGAAAGCTCACTTCAGAAGGAGAAGGCAAGACAGCCAGATATACACACACACTTAAATGGCTTTAGAATGGGTTTACTTTAAAAGGAAAACAAATATGAGTACTGCAATTCCACTGAGGCATAAAATGAAGCAGGAATCCCAGTTTTATGGAGCTTAACTGTCATGTGTGTACTTTGGATCTGTGTTTCCCCACTTGCAAAAAAAAGTGAATTTGGATCATTTATGTTAAAAGTTGCTAGACATACTGATGTTTTTTTAAAGATAATGTGCTTCTCCTTCCAGATACACTCAAACTTATAAAAGGCAACTTACATTCTTGTTTTGACAGTATGCAAGGAAGGAAATAAATACAAGTACATAAAAGTAAATCCCAATACCAAAAGCAAACTGCAGTATTAAGGCATGTAAGCAAGCATTTTTTAACTTTTTACTTTAAAAAAGATGATTCCTCTTGGGTACAATCCTCATCTGTTTGTCAGACAAACCTGCTCATTCTCTTTTTTAATTCTTTGAAAATTACAGTGGCTTCTCACCAGACTAGGATTACATTTAAAAGTCTACAGCGAGCTGAGTAAAGGCCAGCTCAGTACATGTCTCCCACCACTAGCACAGGCTCAGTTTTTTTAATATTTATTATCCCTGAAGATATCTGTGGCCCTCAAGGGAAGAAAAAAAAAAAAAGAAGAAAAATCAAAAACACAAGACGACCACCAACACCACCTATATGAAAACGGCAATGTTGACAACAAGAACATTTGTAGCAGACAGCTACCTCCTCAAGTGGCCAGCCTTTGCTGTGACAAGTAAGCAAGCTCCAATCTTCATCAGAAGTCTTCACGCCTCAGTTTTATCACTCTTCATTCCAATCAACAGAAATGGAACAGTCATAGTGAGGGGGAGAGGGGCAGGTACAATATGTCTCAACGAGATAACTATCCAACATTGTGCTTCAAATTGTGCCTCAGGACAGAGGGGTACCCACACTTCTCTTCACTAACAACTTTGGTTTCCTTTTCTGTACCTCACCATTTCTGTTCACTCTGTATGCAGCCTCAACCAGTCTGCATACTTTCTATTCGCATTTGTACTTTTTGCACATTCAGTTGCATGTTCAAAGCACCAGCCACCCTTGCTTCACGTGCTTTCCCTTCCACTGAAGTTGTAGACAGATTTAAAAAGATCACAGTTCCATTGTTAGGACTTTCAAGCAAACAATTAAAGTTTTTCAGAAAAAAAATGGATTATAAAGCAAACTCTCCTAAAATTGAGTCAGCTGAAATACACAGCAACAGAATTTCCAGCAGCCAACATGAACTAGACCTATAGGTGTTGGAAATTCCAGCCAGTAAGGGGGCTTACTTAGCCTTTTATCATGCTTTAAAACCCACCCACACCATTTACATCTCAGCTAAACTGAGACCATTACTCCTGCCATCAGTGTATCATAAAGCACAGAAACCAAATCTGTATGTGGAGCATCTCATACATAATTTAGAATGGCAAATTCACTTCCTTTAGATCAGGACTTAAGCCTGTTGAGAACAAGAAATCTTTACTACTCTTATTAAATATTTACTATATGGCTGTTCTGGCATCATCACAAGAAACACTGCATACAAATGTTATGCATTAGAAAAAGACAAAAGCTACATCTAAAACATTTAAAAGATGCTGGCAAGAGGACAATAGCTGGGAAAGGCAAATAAAGCTGACAGCCTAACTTTCACTGATGATTCTTTCCAGGACAAAAAGCAGCCATGCAAGACAGCTTAACCCTTTGCTTTAAGGTCAACATGCATCAAGTAGTTTTCCATAAAATGGACAAGTTTTTTTCAGGTAGTGACAAATAAGTAAAAACATTTTCAGTGAAACACAATCAACTTGTTTCCCATAGATCATTCCATCAGTTTATGTTATAAACTTGGTAAAGTCACAAGTGTTCGCCAGCTTCATGTATGCGATAAAAGCATACTTACCCCCACTGCCAGCAACATTTTTACCTTCAGAAAAGCAAATGTGAGAAATCTAACTAGGGTTGTAACATTCACAAGATTACCAATAAGATGCAGAATTCAGGGGCCTTAAAGTAACACAATAGCTTCAGTATCCCATTCCTTGTCGCTGAAGTACAGCTTCAACATTATGTTAAATCTATTGTTTTAAACTGTTTCACCAAATTTCTATAGCTGTCCTGACAGTGGTCATACAACCACATCTCAGAGCAACAGGCACACAGTACAACTGAGACTTAGCAATCCCACTGCAACTTTCAGATTGAAAAGCACAACTGCCCATCCCAATCACCAGAGCTACAGCTTGCACTGTAGCAATAACCACAATTGCTGGGTTTTGGCAGGACTCAGCCACTGTAATGCAGTGATTTTTGCAAGCGAGTCTCCAGTAAGAGACCAAAGAAACATGCTTAGAAGACAATATTAAGACTGTTAGAAGATAATATTAAGTACCACAGCCTCCTGCAAACCACGTGCCTGTGATAACGAGCTTCCAGATTTTAAGTTTTGTTTGAAATGAAGCAGCAGCAACCAGTGCTTTCACAAAAGCTTTCCAGCCTAAGCATCAGATCATTATTTACACAAACAAAACTCTTCCAAAACAGACATAGGAAAGACCAAAATAATGCTGTCTGGGAACATTCTCAGGTCTGTCTCCCACACACAAGACTTGCTTTTTAGTGAGTAGGCCAGACCAAAGTTTCAAGGCCTTCAGTCACAGGACAGCAAGGAACCCATTTCAAAACATGCCTTTACTTCCTAACCCCTTTCCTAGCAACAAGCAACCAGGCTGCAACATTGACCATTTTGCAAACCATTTCTCCAAGAGCAGAGGCTGAACACACTAACATTTCTCTGTCGTAAAGGATGAAGTAGGCATGAGATACTCTAAGCTAATCGCTACTGTGCTCAGCACTGGCTTTCAAGCCTCTTCTGCTGCCACTATGATTTGCCACTTGTAAATGCATCCATCAGACAGACATCCACTAGATTAGGAATTTTACTTCTTCCTAGTTCAGCCCACCAAGAAAGCTGCACTGTTTTCTGCACTAATGACTTGAAAAATATATGAAAATAAAGTTTTGGCAGTGATGTTCACCAAGAAAAAGGTACTGTCATCATTACTGGAGATGATTATCAATGTGTTTTTCTTTTTAGCATGAGATACATGCAAAAAAAATTATTTAGTAACCTTATGGCATAATACATTCAATCACATGCTTCAGCTCAGTTTGAGGAACAAACAAAAGTACATTTTGTTTGCTGTAATATTCCAAGCACCGAAGGCAGCTGGATCTTCAGAGGAAGTGAGGGTCAATTTATCCCTCCAGCATTAGGCCCACCACACTGCAACAGCTGATTTGGCTCAGCCAGGGATCAGATGACCCAGCCTAGACTGTTGGGAAGGAGAGAGGCAATCCTCTCTGTTAGGCTAGAAGAACTTGGAGTTCTCACTATCCCTTTCCTTTCAGTTCTCAAAAGGGATGCATATAAGTAGACAACCTAGGACAACGAACTGCAGAGAAACCTTACTAGCGTAAGAATACAGGCTCAAGGAGGATAACTGAGGAACAACGAACCAGGAAAATTGAGCAGAAAATGACTTACGAAAGGCTTTTTAGAAGAGACAGGAGTCATAGCAAGATTAGCTGAGGTGGCACTAAAGGAAAATGGAGGCACTGGAGTAGGGATGCATCTGAGTTTAATGACCAGTATATTATTATGAGACAGTGCACGGAAGAACACAGCATCCTGAACCGCCTGCAGAGGAGGCTGAGCTGGACAAACAGTGGTTTAGCAAGCCATGCAAGGCTGTTAGATACCAGCCAGAGCAAGAGTTGTACACTTTCTGGTATCCATAATGGCTAGAGTCCAGGCCCAGAATTTAAGCTTTCTTAGGAATTTCACCAGTGCTTTAAAGGGCTACTGCAAACAGACTGCACATCCATGAACTCTACAAAGTAAGAGCAGGTATTTTAACATATTTTCTAATGAAAATAAACATTTTTAGCCACAGCTCAGTTATTTTATGTAAGCGGATAGAAAGGCTGAGCCCAGTATGGAAGGAGTATCGGTAATTCCTCAGAAGCCTCCTTCAAAGAAATGAAGACTTCCTCCTAGAGCAGCTTGTCAAAGCTTCCAGATCCTCTTTTAGAGCCTGCATCTTTTAGGACTGCATCCCACAATTAAAACCACTTAAGCTGGTAAATTCACTTTTTTTTTTTCCAAGAGCAAACTCCAACCAGAAGCCAGGAAACTGGCCAGATTTGCCAATTTAGTGGTCAAGTTCTAAATAAAAGTTCCATCAAGCTTCAATTGACCACATAAGTGCAAAGCAGAGTATTTATAGTTTGATCTCCCTCAGCCACCAGCTCAGAAACCACAGAAGGACACATTATAACACATGACTTAAAGCACGTGCTATCAAGTGCTCCAGCTTTTCTTTCAGCCAAGGACTTTCTCTCTTCTGTAGAATATTCTTCCACCTTCTTTCTCTCTCTGCTGATCTACAAGAGATATAGAAACCCACTGCATTAGCATGCCCCAAACTATTTTAAGAAAACATAAGTCAGGTACATTGAAGTCAAGGGTTTTTTTTTATTTTCTGTTAGTAGTTTTTTTTTTACTTCCATACTTTCCTTCCAAATAGTCACCACCTTTTCCTCAACTTAAGGCCTCAAAATCTTTCCAGAACTCTTGACAGCTCTTAATCCAGTAAGAAATCCTTTGAGAAAAACTGACAGACCATTATTGTGATACAATATTTTTAGAAAAAACATGAACATACATGCAGTTTCAACATCTAAATGGGAGATTCAGAATAACTTCTCAGAGCACATGAACCTACAGTCAGTGCTTCATGGTAACACAACTATCTTGTCATGAAAGTTGAGACTGCCCAGCTTAAGTCTCAAGGACACAAGCATTTTCACACTGTTTGTTACTAATTAAAGCCCAGCACCTTTTCTTTTCCAGTCTCTCCGGTCAGTGTTACCCATCAGCAGCTTCCAAACTAAGTTGTAGGAATATAGCCTCTTAAGGCTCAAGAATAGTTTCACCATCCACAACTCCCTCCCCACCTAGTTACTCAATAGCATTCTCTTTCCAAAGGTTACAATATTATTAATACCTGAATTAAGTAAATTACTCCGCTTGAGGAAAATCCAATTTTTTTTGTGGAAGAAGTTTTGGAACAGCCACATGAGCAATTAGAGCCAGTAGAAAGTGATGACACTAACTGGGTATAGGCTGACTCCAATGATTTTCTTGAGTTGGAATGTCAGGAACTAGGAAAAAATAGTTTAACCTTGTCACGTCCACGGCTATTAAAGCATGTACTCCACCTACAGCAGTTTTTACTGAGCAGATGAACACAGGGAAGTTGTGAACCTCTGTTATGGTAATCTTAACGCATGAATGAACAAACACACAAAGCAGAATAATTACTGCTCAGAATAAAAAATTGTGGAGCCTATAGGTTATCACTTTAAGACATTATGCAGCTTTATCCATAGAGCTTGTTTTAAACTAGAATGACTTCTTATTACCACCTTGGAGATGTAAACCAAGATGGCTGCAAAAGAAGCAAGAGAGTATTTTCTCATTTAAATTAACCAGCAGTCAACCGTTCTTATTCTAGAACCAGAATAATGCAGGACAGAAGGCATCTCTCCAGGTCATCTGGTCACTTTTTATGAAAAAAAAAAAAATAGTAAAATAGCATAAGGCATTTTCAAGTTAGTCTGACATGAACAAGAGTTTTGTTGATTGTTTTAGAAATATCAAGTTTAAGTAATTACTTTCAGAATGAATTAATTGCATATATCCATAGTGAAACAAATCTCTTACACCTTGTCTTCATGCAGAGAAGGCCTCCGGTTTTAAACATTTTGCACTAGTCTTCATGTTAAACCAACAAAATCTTCCTTTACCATTCTCCCAAAGCTGCATGTGAAAGGGTTAAGGTGCTATAGGCTCTCAGAATTTAAAAAAAAAAGATTCCTGTGTTGGCTAGCATCCTGGTATAAGAAAAAATGTTCTAATATACAAATGGGAGGAAATGCTAAGCATAAGATGGCTGTTCTGTTTTCCCCTGAAGTCATTATGCTTTGATTGCACTTAAAACTTAGAGAAGGTTGAGCCACATGACAAGTGCTACAAGATAGCATATACATCACAGGGTTGGTTTGGGGAAGAAGGGCTGGAGTGATCTCCTGGTTGGTTGGCTGACTGGCTTTTCAACAACATTCCCTTCAATACATAGGCCTGAAAAAAACCAGTTTGTACAAAGTCTTAACTTCCATCCCTCTCCTGATGACTCCTTTTTTGATGCCAGTTGCTACCCACAGAACAAGCCAGCGTTCCATGGATGTCAACAACTCGTCAAATCAGCCCTGACTCACCAGTCATTACCCTGGGATGTCACTGCATCCCAGTTAGAAGCACCATCTGGAACACCTGCATTTGGCAGCACTCTTCCCTCAGAATGTATCTTGCTACTACTTCACCCATTTCAGTTTCAAACCCAGAGCAACACTTACCTTCTTAGGAATGTGCCCAACAGTTTGTCACTCAGTTAAAACAGATGTCTCTACTAAGAGGCCAATCACACAACCAAAGCAGAAGGGAAAAGAAAGAGCAAATCTGTCTCCACTGACAAGAGTCCCTTCTGACAGATTACAAGAGATACATGCCTGCTTAAAATTTCTACTTTGGTCTCTTCTACATACTAGAAGAAACTGAAGAGAAGCCCAGATCACACCTCTAATCAGTTCAAGGAAGAAGTGTCATGATGCAATTGCCTGCAGCCAGCAGCAGCACCACAAATGTGCTTTTCCACTCCTGTGCGGACCCAACTGCTCAGTGCCAAGCAAGAAGCTCCCAGTGCTTGTGTCGGGGCTGTGAAGACCACTTCTCTACTTTTGCCCCCGTGCATCCTCAAGGCACATACAGGAATTTGACAGTGAAGAGTACAGTGGCACTTTTCCCCCTCATCACGGTACTCTTTAAAGATCACCTAAAAGTCACATAAAGCAGCTGCTATTCTACAGCAAGAAGAGTCATAAGCAAAATTAACTGGTCTGACTGGGAGCAGAAGGAGAAAGCAAGAAAAACCAACCCTATAGTCTTGCTAGCCTTGAAGGTTTGCAAGTATCTGCAGTTGTCTCAGTGACTCAACAGCCATGACTCAAACTTTGACTTCTGTCATCATTTTTAGCATGCAAAAAAGCAAACATGTAAATGCAGTATTTTCAGTTTAAAATTCATTACAATATGTTATATGCAGGAAAAGAGCAAAGGAACACCAATATTTTAATTCTACATGCCTAGCAAAATTCTAGCCTCAAGAAATTTTTTTTAAATGCTTATCTACATATGCTGAAATAAAAGCTCTTTGAAACGTTTCATTACCTTTGAGAAGTTTTACTCTGTTAATGTTTTGACTCCTTAGGAAAGAAGTCAGGGGCTTAAGAACCTTCCTTTTAAAAAAAAAAAAATGATAAGCCTTTCAAACTTGAGACCTTCTGAGCTGAAAGAGACCATATTCCAGATTGCCCTCTATAATCCGGGGTTTATACCCGTCCTACTTCACAAAAGCACGTGAAGCTTTCTTACAACTTTTATGCCATTACAGCCATTAAGTACGAATGTTGAGCCTCCTTACAAGAGAAAAAAAATTTACAGCATCAAGTTGTCAACATGTTAATGGATCATCTTAAAGTGATCGCACAGTTCATGGCTGACACAGGGCCTCAGTTCCTCCCCTCCAGGCCATACACAGGTACCTCACACGAAATCAGGCCATCTGGTCACCTGACAACTGCAAGTAGTAAACAGACAATTAACACTGTTTAAAAGATTAACTATACCACAACATTCACAGGTGAAGTTACAATAACCCTGTGGGTCAGTTTTGGTGTTTCAATTTAGGAAACAGTTCTGTCATGCTTTAGGCCTTCATCATTGAACTAGTCTTATCTTTAACCCATCTGCCCCCCATACTCCCCACTATGATATTAAACACCAACCATATATTTACATAGCTATTTATCTGTTATCCAGAGGATACACATTACTGCAAAGAGCTTAAAGTCAACAAGAGAGAAAAGATTTGTTTAGAGCTCCTAGAACCGATGGTCAGGAATTCATTGAAAATGTTGGACAAAATGATAAAAATACTAAACATTCATAAAAATGAGACACTATAAGAAATATTAAAATACATATTGGATTTTAAATATTAGATTAACTTGAAAACGTTTGCAATACTTGATGTTACCTGACAAATTTTACTTTAAGCCCAAAAGAAAAGAAGGTTAAGCTTTCCAGAATTCACACTGGTGGTTAGAAGACTAGAATATGAACATTTTAGGATAACTCTAATTTAAGTTCACACTTACTGTTAATATAAGTTCACTGATAAATCAAAGAAAAGGAAACTACACATAACTTTGCAGGTAGGAGTAGCAACTATTCTATAACGTGCACCAACCACCAATGAATACCAACACTATTTCAACACATTTACTGTTTTTATAGAGAAAATGCTGAGTATTAAACTAAAGAAAAGCACAAACATTAATCAATCAAAATCTGCTTAGAGAGTAAGGAGTATTTTGATCAAAGAAAAAAGTTCAGCTTGAACTCATGTACATTGCATTGCTGCTAACATCATCATTAAAGTTAATTAGTCTTTTAGTTATGACTTGGTCAATAAACTTTTTTGAGCCTGCCTTTGCAGTATCCTCTCTCAAATACCATACGTCACGTAATGGAGTGTGTTTACACAGGCACATTCTATAATAAGATTAAATGGCAGCCTGTTTTTTAAGAGCTTTCATGGCAGTTAAATTCAGTATTAGGTCTTCTCCCTCAGAAAAAAGAAAATATATAAAGAGATATCACAGTATAAGCAGAACATCTACTTTCCCAACAATGCTGGGTTATACTTCACCTAAAACACACCAGTTACTGGTACACTATTTTTGTTACTCATCTGTACAATTAGCTACTAGGCCCATCTACATGGCTAAAGTCATGATAGCTTAAGAAGTACCAGGATTAAAACATCTGAAGATAGGAGACATGCAAAGGCATATCATCAGGCCAAAGCCATAGGAACAGACACTGGATATATTTTAACAAAGGACCCCAACTCCACTCAAAGTCAGCTTTGAGACCTCAGCACCAAACACTCCACCCATTCAGGAAACACTGCTTATGCCACTTTGAGAAATTATAGTTTATTCCACTCCAAGTCACCTCATGAATATGATAAAACAGATTTCAGCTTTTTCTGGACTACCCTTCTTCATATGTATTATCATCAAAAAATAAAATTAGATTGAACTCTGGACTAGTGTTCTGCAGGAAGCATAACTAAAGAAACTGATATTATCAGTAACCTACATAGAACTGCTAGTGATAAACTTAGATTGCAAGAGCAATTAAAGAGGAAAATGTTATTCAACTAGCTTCTTTATAGCTTCCCAGCGTACTATCCACAATTCATCAAAATAAGACTGTTTTATCCTTTACGGGACAGATTTGGTAGCCAAGTCTTCACCTAAATACACAGGGCCACTTCTTCCCCTCTCATTAATCATTATGCTGTCTTATCTACATCACATATGTTCCAGTAACAGTAGTACTTTTCATGGGTTTATTTTGTAATGACCTTCTAACAAATATAGCAGTTTAATATTAGCTATGAAACTCCACTGCTGATTCAAATCCACCTCAAGACAGGTCACTTACATTCATTAAGAATGGCATGAAACAGTTATACAAGCACAGAAAATGGGTACTAGTGTTTGTACTTTATTATAATAATTTGTGCAAACAACTGATTAATAGTACTTTTAATCAGTTGTTTGCACAAATAGAAGCACTATGTAAAACACCAAGTCTGAACTGCAAGTTGCTAAGGCAACTCAGATAACAAGAAATCAATTTCAGCACATCTACATGTCCACTTCACAACGTAAACTCAAAGCATTAGAGACAAAAACCAACTGCGTAAACAGTTCAATTCCCTCCCTCTCCCTAGTTAATCCACACAATACCCTCTGGGCACATGCATCATATATTTCATTTTCTGCATGAAACTTTTTATTATTTACACTAATTTTGCAAAATTTTACTGGCTTTTCAGTGGATGTGCTTTTCAGAGGATTTCACAACATCCTATCTTAGTGGTGAAGTAGAGGAAGAGCCTAATTGTCCTTAATCCTCTATTTAAAGGTTAGATGAAATCCTCTTTTGACCGAAGCAAAGAGATTAGTTAGTGTCACTAGGAAAAAAAGAAATGCTATTCCCACCACACCCTGCCCTATATCTAGATGAGTTTAATGATTAATGAAGGAAACAAATTAACCAGTCTCCTATTTCAAAAAGGGAAGCGCAGACCAAACAGGAAAGTGTCCCGACAAAACCTCCAAATTCTGAAGCTTTCATGCTTGTACTACCATGATAACATCAGTAAGAGCAAGCACTCCTGAACAGTTTTACAGTACGCCTTAGTAACCAGACAGCAAAGACACTATGAAACATTTTTTTACTTTTAAACAACAACACTCACGTGGTTCCCTGGCAAATCTTGGCATAATTCTTGACACCAACAAATGAACTGCATATAGTTTCAGGAAGTACATGTGCACACACCTGCATGTGACTATAGGCAGCTGGAGGGATAAAGGGGCAAATCCAGGGTAAGAGAAGGAAAAGCAGTGCAGAACACTTGAGTAACAGAAAAAAAAACCCAAAACCCTGAGAAAGTCAATATAGGCTTATGTCTACACCATCTTCTTACTCCGATACAGTAATTTTATTACCTGAAAGCATTAAAAAAAACCAACAAACCTTACAATTTCTTTCTATGGAAGAGGCAGGCAATACTCTCATCTCTGTCATAAGGAAAGATGAATGCACAGAGAACTTAACATTCAGATTCACAAAGATAATCAGGTGTCTTATCAGTCTCTATCTCTCGTGATGTTCCAAATAAACTTCTCAACCACTAGTCCTTGTGAGCCTCCTAGACTAGTCCAACCTAGGCTGTCAGTTTCTTCCTAGAAAGAGTGCATTTTTAAAGTAGTATCAAACATACTCGCTCATAAAATTAAAATCAAAGCTAAATTGAAAAACAAAAAACATCACAAAACATGTTTCATGATGACTCAGTGTTCATGCCACAGGCTTCTAGAGTCATTAGAGACAAGAAAAAAAAACTAGTGTCTGTACGATATAAAAGATTCCTTGGTTTGCCATGTCTACCTGCAGCTGTTGCCATGGTAATTACAGGAGAGAAGATAATAGCATTCCAGTATCATTCTGTCTCATAGCTCAGGATGAGCTTCAACTGAAATGTCCCTTGACAATCATACAAATAGAAACTGTACATTCTCCTGTGTAGTGGTAAACCTGTAGAATAAGAAGCACTATTCCTAAAAAATATAATCTGACTAAAGGACTTAAATGAGGAAAGGCAGGCTATTTTGCTTTAAAAAAACCCCAAACAAAAACAACAAAAAACCCCAGTGAAGTTTAATCCAGTTGCATAATAGGTGCTGAAAAATCAGCTCAGTCTTTTCTGTGGCACAGTTTTCTCTTGGTTTCCTCTCCTTGCCACCCACACATATGACATGGAGGAACCATCTCACCATCAAGCAAGTTGCATCTCCTCAAAAACCTACTATTTTATAGTCACGCTTAAACCCAGTTAAAGTAGCTTATCCCCATCTCAACAGCACAAATGGTAGACAGCTATAATATCTTCGGAACATTTTACTTGTCAGCCCAGTTACTGTTTTCTTAGTGTTTCAAGTTTAAAAAGCAGACTCTTCAGAAAATCCCATTCCACCTTGCCACTTCTCTTGTTTCAATTACTGCTGTATGACAGGAGCAAAGAATGAATGGTAAGTGGTGATGAGATGTTAAGCCATAACTGTGCTACCTTTGTACCTTGCCCTCCTCCATTCCCAAAAATGATTCTGAAAAAGCTTCCTGCTTTCAGCATTGATACTCTGTGGTGCTTTAGAAAAGCCATAAAAGCAGAACTATATAAGATAAATTTTAAAAAGGGCCTAAAACAAAAACAAGAAATGTGCTGACAAAAAGCAACCATGCAGTTCTCGACTCAGAATAGACAAGCACTTTTGATGCTAAAAAATGCAAGGTTAAAAGTTCTTGATCTATTTTAAGTCACTGAAATACTTGTACAATTTAGATGTTCCAAAAGCAGTTTTCTACTATCAGAGAGCATCTGATAAGTGCAGATGAGCAATATTTTGTAGTCAATAGCAACCAGCATGTGATATGCACTCTGTCTTCCTCTAAGTGAGCTGT
The DNA here is from genome assembly GCA_033459285.1 of Clamator glandarius. NCBI lineage: Eukaryota > Metazoa > Chordata > Aves > Cuculiformes > Cuculidae > Clamator > Clamator glandarius. The sequence goes on along the minus strand of JAUNZM010000393.1, from coordinate 1,654,266 downwards.
TCTACATAGACAATGTCCAATTTTCATTTGCTTATTCTCAAAAGAAAGTAAATCATGCTTTTCTTCTGTAAACTAGCTAATAGATGAGGGTAGAACAAAGCTCATAAAATTCTCCATGTTTATCCCTCACCAATAAATAATTGATGAAGGACAGGAGAGTGTCTGGGGAGTTTTGAGCCTCGCATTATAGTGAAACATCTTAAGTACATTACTAAACCAGAATAGACAAGAGTGACCACCAGTACACAAGAGCTAGTCAGACTTGCAGAAGTGTAGAATCCTGTCAGCCACTCTATGTGTTCAGCAGAATTAACTTCTGAGGTAAGTAAAGCTCTCAGATTCTGCCTCTTTCAGAACACACTGAAAAGTACACAGGCAGCACAACATATAGACTCTTCCCCTCCACCTCTCAAAAAACAAAAAAAAAAAGGTTAGGAGAATAACAAAGCAATGGTGCTTTGGGGGAAGAGAATAAAGCTACCTGTGGGAAAATGGGAAACAAAGAAGCTACCTGTTCCGTTAGACCCTTGACACCAGAGAGAGCTGGTACCCACAGGGAAGCAGATATGGGAGATGGGAAGCATCATGGGTTCCAAGAAATACATTGTGACATGCTGACTTCCACAAGAGAAAAAGGCATTACATACCAGGGATAGATACAAACACCTTAAATACACAAGTTACCAATTGTTGACCTCTGAATACAAGCATAGCCCCTATTGAGAATGATTTGTATAATTGAGAGAGTCTGCAGTGCAGACAAAAAGTCAGTATATAACCACATCTACATGTCATTCAAAGCAGCTTACAATTTTGTCAAATTATATCCCTGAAATTAAAAAAAAAAAATTACAAACCTTTTGGCTTACAAGAAGTGACAGCTAGAGAGAAAATGGAGTTTATTTTAACAGGCACCCCTTTATAAAACATCTAGGCAATACTAATCTGATACCAGCCTGCAAGGGTGCAGAGAAAGCTGAATGACTACCAGTAAAAGCAGAACTAGAATGCAAGCTTACCCTTACATGTAGTAACTGAACTTAGATTAAAAAGAGTGGATTATCTGAAATGCTTGGTAAATGGACTGTCATTTCACAGAATCACAGAATAACCAGGTTGGAAGAGACCCACTGGATCGTCGAGTCCAACCATTCCCACCAATCCCTAAATCATGCCCCTAAGTACCTCATCCACCCTTCACCTTAAACACCTCCAGGGACGGTGACTCAACCACCTCCCTGGGCAGACTGTTCCAATGCCTAACCACCCTCTCCGTGAAGAATTTTTTCCTAATCTCAAGCCTAAATCTCCCCTGGCGGAGCTTGAGGCCATTCCCTCTCGTCCTGTCTCCTGTCACTTGGGAGAAGAGGCCAGCTCCCTCCTCTCCACAACCTCCCTTCAGGTAGTTGTAGAGAGTAATAAGGTCTCCCCTCAGCCTCTTCTTCTCCAGGCTAAACAACCCCAGCTCTCTCAGCCGCTCCTCATAAGATTTGTTCTCCAGCCCCTTCACCAGCTTCGTTGCTCTTCTCTGGACTCACTCCAGAGCATCAACATCCTTCTTGTGGTGAGGGGCCCAGAACTGAACACAGTACTCGAGGTGCGGTCTCACCAGTGCCGAGTACAGAGGGAGAATAACCTCCCTGGACCTGCTGGTCACGCCGTTCCTGATGCAGGCCAAGATGCCATTTGAGACAATTCCAAAGCACAAAGGCTTACAATTTCTCCAACGTTCAGGTCAAAGCACTTTGCTGTATCAAAGCGAGATACAGGGGAAAAAACCAACCTTGAAGCTCAATATTCATTTATGACTACTAAGACTACATCCACAAGTAAAATACTTAGAAAACCTAATTAGAATAAAGTTTTAGAATAATACTGCCAACAGAAACAAAATCATGTAAATCCATGACTAGAAGTCACAGGCTGCTGTGAAATTTACTAGAGAACTTGCTAAAAGTCCCTCACACAACTTCCTGCTTAAGCTAGTCAATCACCTACTCAACCTATGATTAAAATGGACCCACTTCCATAAAAGCAGAAAAATAAAGCAATCAGTTGTAAACTCATTTATTCCAAACTCCAAAAAAAAAAAAAAAAAAATCACAAGTATCTGCAGAACTAATATGCCAGGAGCTTCCAAGAGGCCAGAGCTGTAATAAACCACTGTTCCTTCTGGAAGCAAATGTTTATCTGCCACTATACACATACAGAGACATTTACACGGGCAAAAAATACTTCACAACCAGATTTGTAATCCTGAAGTAATAGGAGAACACGAAAGAGGAGAAGCAAGACAGTGACAACATCTCTAAATATACTACCTAATACAGGCAAAACTGTTCAGTAATATAGACGTCTGACCCAGTTGTATTTATGGTACAATGCAACACCATCAACCTGGGCAGGAGCATGTACAGAACAGCATCATCATAGGTTGCAAGATGCTTAGCAACCATTTAGCATCAAAAAAACATATGCTAAGGAGGGACTTTTTCCAGATTGCCCAGATATATTAAAATCCACAATATTAAGGAATATCCAAATCAAGCCATAATCAGCCATTATGAATGTAAGACATGCACATGTTTTAAAAAGTAAATGTTTGTTTTATGAAAGATAAACTGTCATCAAGAGTAGTTTTAAGATTAGTCATCTCTTGACTACAAATAGGAAGAACTTCAGAAGTGCCAAGGATCAGCAAGAAATAAGTTAGCAGAGAAAACTAATGTAACTACAATTATATGGGAAAAACACATTGCTTAACGATATCCACAGTGTCCCAAATAATCTAACTATAAAACAGAAACTAATCTTCCATGGACATGGCTTTAATTATCATTATATGTTTGTTTTTTCTCCAAGTAGTGAGCTGCTTAAATCAAACTAACAAGTTCCCCTCATCACCAAGCACACAGCAGGCTCTGGATGGTGCTTACAGGGCAGTACATGCCAATTCCATATTCTCAGGCTGTGAGGTCTCCCTCCCCAGGGCAGCACACATCCTCTGGAGGATGCATAAACAATGCAAGGGAAAGACACTAGTATGTTGTCTGATGCAAAAGAAACATCCAGAAAAAGAGGTTATATTTTAACAGAGTATGTGATAGACAGTATACCCACCCCAGGCCATTTTCATACTACCCCCGCATAGCAATTATTTCCATCATTTAGGAAAGTAAACTAAGCAATATTTGCCAAAAATTATCTTATTGTAGAAGACTTGTTCAGATTCTGTAACTCCACATAGAGAAAAAAATGCATTAAAAGTTACTTCTATTTCATTATTTAAAGACACCGCTACTATGGTTCCTGTAGTTTGAAGCAGTAAAATACATAGAATAAACTCAGTAAATGCAGTTAAGAAAAGTTAACTTGCTATATTTCAGCTTGAACGATCACTAAGCATTTAGCATATTACATCAGTTGCACTGCAATGAAGAAAACACCTTGTATATAGAGAGGTTCTCTTTACCAACAGTCCTGGGAACTTTCTACAGCAGCAGTAAAAGTAAGGAAAAATAAGAGCTGAAGGGAAAATAAAAACAAAAAATCCAGGATGGATATAAAGGAGAACTCCACAACATCAATTCAGAAAGTTAATAAGAGAAAGACTTACTACAATGTAACTAGCATGCTGAATGCTTATCTTATGCAATCCACACCACTGAACTGTTAGAACACCTCAGAGAGATAAAGACAACATCCAATGCAGGTAAAACAGCAGACAAGTATTTAAAAACACTAACCAGGAAACTGACTTACTGGGAGCACCCAGTCATCTTTATGCTTCCATCTGGCCTTGGAGATACATGCTATTTTGCATTGCTTCAGGACAGTGATTGCAACAACAGTAACGAAAAAGAGAAATGAGGGGACCTTCACAATTAGGACAAGAATGCTGGTATTTAACTTACGCCTTTACGTCCCACAACAAAGTTTAAGGAAAGAAAATAAATGATGCAGAACTCTTAGAAACCATCCTGTTAGAAGTCTCCATTAGTACAACACACAGCAACTGCTATCCCAAGACCATACCACTGGTAAGAGCTCCCAGCTACCTCAACAACGTCACCAGCTGAAATCAGCCAGGGTTCTGATGATAATCCAGAGACCCGCCCTGCTCTGGGAAGGACCTGCAGATGAACAAGTGCAGGACATAACTTGCAGAACAAAAATTCATCATTCTACCACCTCAATTATTGAATAGTTTCTGTACAGATTTTAAATAAACTCAAGCTTAAGCTTATTTCAGTATAAGCACAAGTTGTACCTATCCTTTCTGACTCTCCTGTAGAAGTGTTGCTGCCTTGTCTCCCTTATTAAAAAGCATTTTGGAAGGAAGCAAGTACATCTACACTTGTGAGGTATAGCTGGTAAGTACAAGAGCTCGAGTGAATAACTAAAGAGCAATACTGCTGACATGTATATCTGCTACTCCTGTACAGCAGTCAGTTCCAGACCCAGCATTCAAACTATCAATTTTCATTTTCTCTGCTATAGCTGTACAAAAATAGTTGGACTATGGAGATAAAAAGGAAGCACATAACACAGAGACATCTGCTTGCCAGATCTTAATGACCTTGCTGAAACAATGAACACAAATACACTTACAGAAGGCTTTTTTTTTTTAAATTAACTTTCCTTGGGAAAAAAGGATTCAAAATTAAGAAACTAAAGGAACACAAAAAACCAAGTAGCAACAGGTTAAAATATATAAGGCAGCCTGGTACAGCTAGGCAATTATCTAGACATAACCTATTAGCATCCATATAACATTTAAAGTAGTGTGATCTGTAATATAGGGACACTTCCTCACATGGGATACAATAATGTTTCATATAGCTTTTAGACTGCTCAATTACATCCATCAGTAGTGAAGGAAGGTGATGGCAGTCCACAACTTAAAAGCTCAAGTGCCTTATTTTCAACATACTACCTTGTGCACATCACTTTTTAAAATAACTACTGTAGTTATTCTAAAACCTATTTCTTTCATTTGTGATGCTTAAGATTGCTTTGAAAAAGAGGTTAGCAACATTATGCAGAACGGATTTAGAGTCCACAGTATGCTCTGTGCACAATGAATGTGCTATTTGTACAGGTGCCAGACATGAGCACACAAAACACATACAGAAAAACCCACCCTGAAACCGAATCCAACAGATCAGCACTGACAGATCACTACATCCAAAATGATTCTGCCTGCTTTCCAATAGAGCTCAGCACAGCTCACCTGAGCTTTGCGTATCTACAGACACTACACTATTGCTTCTCTTACACTTCTTTAAGTATTCTCCTCTTACCTCAGGGCCACTTTCTAAAGATCCATATACACACAGTAGCTTTCAGTACTCACCTCGCCAGTGCTTCCTCATCCTACAAAACGCAACTACTGTGACCAGGAAAAAACTTCCAGTTTCTTCACCTCTGCTATTTGTCTTAGTTTGTACTTAAAAAAAGAAACACCTCAGCCCAGATTATGTTGATATACGTCTTGACATGCATAACACTTACTTGGACAGTGTGAGAGTTTCCTCCAAGAACTTCCTGCACAGAAGAAAAACTACATCATCATTGCCTCTCCTCATCTCTTAAATTTCTTCTACACCCAAAAGCAGAAATGTGTAGTTCCCTGGCATTAGTGGTCCCTGACACTTGCATTTAACCCCAAATTTATTTGCAGCCCACTAATCTACTAAAAATGTCCTTGTGAACACAAGTTCAATGAAATCAGATTGGCATTCACTGACACACTTCAACCTACACTCAGATCCACTCTATCACACTACTGACTCCTTTCAGCTGTTACAGATGCGGGAAAACATACTGACCCACAAGCAAGAGCAACTCTCTCCCCTAAGTACACCATGATCAGTGCTAAGATTCAGACTGAAAAACCTAAGAGCACACTAAAAACCTGAGGACTATTCTGAGGATTCATCAGTGTACTGAAACTGGACAATTCCACAAGAGGCAACTTGACTGAAACAATGTAACAAGGAAAAAGCCCAAAACCAAAAAAACCCCACCAAACACCAGAACAGTAGAGGTTTTATCTGCCCTGATAACTATGTATCTCAGCACCCTGTAAATCACAGTGTCTTGAACTCAGGTTAACGTGTTCCAGTTGGGTGAAGGACAACCCTGCAGCCAGCTGCCCAGGGGAGGGCTGCAGGGAACCCATCAACAGCAGCTGCATCCTCCCTTTTTCCAGAGGGAATCCCATGGCAGGGCCCCATGTGAGCTACAGGACCACCAAACTCAGGAAGATGCTACGCAGGAAGTTTAGGTGAGACAGTAGGAAAAGGTTCTTCAACCAGTGCTGGAGCACAGGAACCAGCTCCCCAGGGAGGCAGTCATGGCATCAAGCCTAACAATATTCAAAAAGCATTTGGACAATGCACTCAGACACATGGTGTACATTTTGGGGCCGTTCTATGCAGGAACTGGAGTTGGAGTCGATGACATTTGTGTATCCCTTCTAACTCAGGTCATCCTGTGATTCCGTGAAACTCCTGACCTATCTCCTCCAGCAAGCCTGGGGATACAGACACCCCACACGATTCAACCCCGCTGTTTGCAGCCTCATCGAGTGGTTGAGGGTCCCAGGGTGTCCCACCCGCTGGGTACGGGCTGCGCTTGGAGGGGACAGACACAATTGAGCGATGCACTTGTAGGGAAAAAGCCAGGAACACTGCAGGATAAGTAGTTTCACCCAAAGCACTTCAAAAGACACGTAGATGAAGTGCTTGGGGATATGACTTAGTAGCAGACAGGCACGGCTGGGCTTGATGACCTCAAAGGTCTTTCCCTACCTGTTGATCCTACGATTCTATGAAAAGCGAGCCAACCGACTCGGCAGAGTCGTCGCGCCCGCTGGGGTACGGGCTGCGCTTGTAAGGGAAGCAGCCCGGGAGAGGCAGCCACAGTGAAATGACACTTGGAGGGGAAAAGCCAGGAACACTGCACGATAAGTGATTTCACTCAAAGCACTTCAAAAGACGGGCAGATGAAGCGTTTAGGGGTACGATTTAATAGTTGACAGGTACGGCGAGGCTTGGTGATCTTGGAAATCTTCCCCTACCTGGAGATTCTCTAAAAAGCAAGGCGGGCGACACGGCAGAGGGAAGCCCGAGGGTGTCCCACCCGCTGGGGTACGGGCTGCGCTCGGAGGGAAGCGGCCCCGGAGGGACAGACACAACCGAGCGACACACTCGCTGGGGAAGAACCAGGGACGCCGCAGGATAAGCGGTTTCCCTCCGAGCCCTCGAGAAGCGAGCCGGGCGCGGCGGGCGGCTCGGCAGCCCCGGGAGGCGCAGCGGGCGGTACTCACGTATCGGCTCACGAGGGTCCGGAGGAGGCTGCAATCCATGGCGGGCGGCGCCGCCGCCGGGCTCCCTCCGCACTCGCCGGTGCCCGCCTCACTCTCCACATGCAGGGAGCCGCGGCTCGTCACCCCCCGTCAGTCACCCTGTTCTTATGCCACGCGCTCGCCGCCGCCACCGCCGCCACTCCGGCGCGGCGCGACGCGACCCTTCATAGCGCTGCTGCTGCCGCTGCCCTCGCTTCACACACACTCGCCCCGGAGCCGCCGCCGCGCTCTCGCGGAGGGCACGGAAACCGCCGCCCCCCCCCACCCCGCCGCTATAACCACCCCGCGCGCGCCGCCCGGCGCTTTAACCGGCGGGGCGGGGCCGGGAAGGCCGCCCTCGCACCGCCCACCCCCGCGCCCCTTCCCGCCTCGGCGCACGCGCGCGCGCGCGTTCCTCCCGCCTTTGATCTCGCCGGCCTCACCCCCCCCCCCCATTCGGCCCCGCCCACGTCTCTACTCCGGGCAGCGCGCGTCACGTGACCCCTCCCCGGGTGTCGTCCCCCCCCCGCTCCCGGTTCCTCAACGCGCATGCGCGCGCGCACCCGCCCGGCCGCCGGAGCTTCGGTCTCGCCGGGCGGCCCCTACCCGCCGGGCGTCTCGCGCGCGCTTCTCCCACACGGAAGTTCCCGCCCCGCCGCCGGCGCGGCTGTTAACGGCTCCCCGGCTGAGGGGGGCGCGGCGGCGTGTTGGGGGGAAGGGGGCCATTCCCGTCCTGCCCGGAGAAGGAAAAGCGTTTAGAAACCTTCTTCGCCCCCACGTTTCCACCTGTCCCGGTGCTTCTGCACCGCCACCCCGGGCTGGGAGAGGCGAGGCGGGGCGCCCCGCGCGAGTGCGAAGAGGGAGGAGGAATGAGGAATTGCGGAGTGGTTGGAGTTTGGAAGGGACCTTGAAGATCATCCGGTTCCAGTCCCGCTGCCGTGGGCAAGGACACCAGACCAGGCTGCTCAAGAGCTTATCCGACCTGGTCTTGAACATCTCCAGGGATGAGGCAGCCACGGTTTCCCTGGGAAACCTGTGCCATTGCCTCACCACTCTCATTGGGAATAAATTCTTAGTAATATCTAGTCTACACCTTCCTATTTAAAGCCATACCCCCATCCTGTCACTCCATGCTCTTGGAATAAGTCCCTCCCCAGTCTCTGTAGCCCCTTCAAGTATTGGAAGGTTATTATAAGGTCTCCCTGGAGCCTTCTCCAGGCTGACTCTCTCAGCTTATCCTCATAGCAGAGGTGCACCAGCCCTCTGATCATCTTCATAGCCCTCCAACCCATTCCAACAGTTCCTTTCTATGTTGAGGATTCCAGAAGTGGGCACGATACTCCAGATGGGGTTTCACAGGAGAGGAATAGATGGGCAGAATCACCTCCCTCACCCTGCTGCTTTTGATGCAGCCCAGGACGCGGTTGGCCTTCTGGGCTGTGAGCCTGCATTGCTGGGTCACATCAAGCTTCTCGCCAACCAGCACCTCCAAGTCCATATCTGCAGAGTGGCTCTCAATCCATTCTCTGCCCAGCCTGTATTGAAACTGTGTATTGCCCCAATCCAGGTGTAGGACCTTGCACTTGGCCTTGTTGAACCTCATTAGGTTCACACAGGCCCACTTCTCCAGCTTGTCCAGGTCCTTCTTGATTACATCTCGCCCTTCTGGTGTGCCAACTGCACCACTCAGCTTGGTGTCATCTGCAGACTTGCTGAGGGTGCACTTGATCTTGCTGTCTATATCATTGATGAAAATGTTAAACAGAATGGGGAAGGCGAGGAGGCAGAGTAACGGAGAGTAGCTGCCAAGCTTCTCTAGGGAGCTGTGGAGTGGAGGTGCTGGCACCCCACTGGAGCCCAGCCTGGCCCCTGCCCCGCTTTGGCAGCCTGGGCTACTCCGTGTCTCTTGTTAGACCGCAAATAGGTGTAAATAACAATGACTGGTACCATGGGGCAGGTCAAAATTGTGTTACGAAGGCAAAATCTCCTGCACATATTCGTTTGTGTCCCAGCAGTCCCAGTAAGGGTGGTGTTTGAGATATGCCACGGGGGTGAGGTGCAGGGATGTCTCTGGGCAGGGAGCAGGTGGAGGTTTCCCCCTGCTTGTAAAAAGCAGGAAAAATGGTGAAAGAAATCCCTTTTCTGGAGCCCAAATGTTACAGCCCTAAGAAGTCTGCAAATGACAGGAATGACATGGTGTAGATGAAGGGATAGGCAGAAGTCAGCAAAAAGGTGCACAAAGAGAAGTAGACAGATGTACTCCAATTTTTTAAAGATACCTGAAAGAACACCTTTAAAGGCCTTTGTTTTCCTCAGCTCTTGTGGTTTCATGCCATTTATACCAAATGACTCACTCGAGTTTGCAGGAATCTTGTAGGTAGTCCCAGATAATTTGTGTATTACTCTGTACAACGTCATACAAACCTAAGACTTTAAGCTAAATACTTTCTCCAGAAGGAATTGGAACTTACTAGTTTCAGAAAATTCAATATTTTGCTACCAATTTTAACAAAAGCAAACAAAGGCTAAACTGCTTTGTATTTATAAAAATCTGTTCCCTTCTTTAGCAACAGTCACATAACCTGTCCTTTATCACCTAAATCATGACCAAAGCTAGGGTGTTTTCACTCCTTTGATATTTGTGTTGACATCATTAAGTTGTCTGAACAACAAAATCTTCTAAACTAAATAGTACCTGAATTTTTAATACAATTAACATACACAGACAAAATGGAGATAACACCGTTTGAGATCATCATAAATAATTAGAGAAAGGACACGTGACTGATTCTTTACAGGTCACCTTTAATTTAGATGCATTGTATATGTTCAGCAGTTTTTATTACTTGTCAGATTGCAAAATGTATAATGTGCAGTAAGTGCAGTGTGGTCAAGCTGATGTTGCTATTCAAACCCTAAAGTGATGTTGATCTAAAACACAGTTTTCTTCATCTCAGATACTACTAATGATTCGTATTCAATTTGCAGCACTTCCCATTCTCGTGTCCCTGTTTACAGCTGGAGCACTTCTGTAATGTGGGATTTTGCACTTACATTTCACTTTCAAGAAATGAAAGGCACAAAGAAGTGAAAGAGCTATGAAATGAGAAGATTTTTTCTCAAAATGAGCAATTAACAAAAACCTACTTTCTTATCTGTTTATTTACTTGAACGATTAAATAGTAAAATAATGCTCTGTGTGCATATCATCACTCTTCAGGGTACTAGTTTATTACAAAAAAAGTAAGAGGAACATAAAGTGATATTGTCAAAATGCACAGATTGTGAGGCTGAATTTGGATATTGTTTTAGTTGTTTATCATGATAATTTTCTATCCAGACATTCCATTTTAAAGAACCTGTGAAATACCCATATTTTGTAGTACTTTAATGAGTTACTCCACTTTTAGGCAAACCTTGTTTAAAGTCTAGTGTCTTTAATGACACTGCTTCTTCCTCAGGTTTTGTATTAAAGCAAATCTTCAAATTGTGATTTTAAAAGTTTGAATGGCTTGGAAGAGTTTTCTCTCTTTTAATACTTTCAGTAGTTTCTTTCATCCAAACACAGCAATCTTTTTTCTATATAATTGTCATTTCTTGACAGAAGCAGGTGATTATTCCTACAGGTTAAAACCTGCAGTTTCTAACCACTGTTTCAATTAAAGACTAACCTAGAGCCTGTGTGAGGTACCCACACTACTTAGTGCACCACACAGAGCTTTTCTGAAGAGAAGGAAGTTCATTTGATGAGCCGGTAACAGTTAACAACAGCTCAGTGCTGAGCGTGATCATCATGGGGATATTTCTGAGCTCCTAGCTCTCTCCTCAGCATACGTAACCAAGACAGGGCTGCAAAAACCAGTTCCTTGGATCCATAACCTGGACCCTACTGGTGAGTGTAGGTCCCCTATGGATGCAGAGGCAGGCTGTTTTCTCTAAGGTGAAAAGGAGACGGCAGCTTCTGTTCTCACTGACTCTTTTAGTCAAGGACAGGGGGAATGGACAGACATGCTGAGATACATATTTGCCACTTCCAGGCTACTGCTCAAGCTAAGATGAGCCCTTTCCATTGAACTGTGCTGCCAAGAGAGAAAAAGATCCCAGGCTGGATCCTGGTCACATACTGAGGTGAAATCCTAGCCCGGGTTAGTTGTCCTTTACGCCTGTATTTCCACAAAAAGAATGAGGCTGGAGAGGAGAAGAGGAGGCTGAGGGGAGACCTCATTGCTCTCTACAACTACCTGCAAGGAGATTGTGGAGAGGAGGGAGCTGGCCTCTTCTCCCACGTGACAGGAGACTGGACGAGAGGAAATGACCCCAAGCTCCACCAGGGGAGGTTTAGGCTGGACATTAGGAAAAAATTCTTCACAGAAAGGGTCATTGGGCACTGGAACAGGCTGCCCAGGGAGGTGGTTGAGTCACCTTCCCTGGAGGTGTTTAAGGCACGGGTGGACAAGGTGCTGAGGGGCATGATTTAGTGTTTGATAGGAATGGTTGGACTCGATGATCTGGTGGGTCTCTTCCAACCTGGTTAGTCTATGATTCTATGATTCTATTCTAAAACCTAAATGTGCATCCCAGAAAAGAGCACTGCTAGGCCACTGGAAGTTAACCCTTGCTGGCTGAGCAATGTTTGTGAAGAGAGAACTGAACAGCAGATATAAACGCCTTTTTGGAGTGACAAGATCCTCCCGGGTCAGTAAGCAACTGAGCAGGGTGTTTAGGTCATACTTTTGGACTTAGGTACCTCAAATCTGCCTAAGTCAGGCTTAAGATGCCTAAGTCCTTTATTGGATCTGGGCTGAAGTGACTTGCTAAAGGTCACATTGTGACTTAACAGTCCAGCCAGAAGAGGGAACTTGATGATATCAGCCGTGAATCTTTTCTGCCTATTATGCAATGCTTCACTTTTAGGCGTTTTATTAAACTAATCATCTTTCTCTTTGAATATGCTATCACTTTTACTTTACTCTTCATTTCTTGTTTTAAAAATAAATCCCTAAAATTACCTGTGTGCTGTCTCTACCTTGCGTGACCTGGCTGTCTTTTCTAAATTTTTCATCTTTCCTGATTGCAGATTGGACGTCCTGTTCTATTGCTCTCCATTTCTCCTTTCGTGTTCTCACTGAATGATCCTTTCTGATCCATTACTGGCCTCTCAGCCTACTCTTGTCTGCCCATTTGATTTACCAAATGCTGTAGATCTTACTACTTGCCACAGAATCTCTCATCCCTTCTGATTTACTCACTGTATCAGTACCACTCTGATTTAAACATCCTGCTCATTTTTTAAATAGTATTATACATCAAGGTGAATATGTTGGTGTGCAAAAGATTTACTCTTTTTACGTACAGCTGTGTTTTCTGCTACTTTGCAATTCCTACCGAGTTACCATTGTTTCATAATTGCACTGAAAATGTTGACAGACCGGTTCAAGGGCAAGCAGCTAACTTTATACTGAATTATCTTCTTGAGGCAGGATACTCTGTGGTTTAGTCCACCTCCGCTTTGGAAGTTAGGAAGGCAGGATTTTAATGTATTATATAGGAGCTAGGCCCCAGTAAAGTTCCACAGTTATCACAGGCACAATGGTGATACAGTATACATAGATACGTAGTAGAAATCAAAGGCCCTGGAGTTGTAGATTTTGAGATGTTTAACACCTATTTAAATTCCTGCTTCCTATTATGTTAGTGACTATGTACCTCTAGAAGCTATGGCCAAAATGACTAAATATTATACTTTTTGAAAAAGCTGTAAGTGGTAAGAGTTGACTTGTGTATATGTGAGAACAGTGCGAGGAGAGAGAAACAATAGGGATGGAAAAGCCATTAATTGTATGCAGCTCATCTGCTTGAGAAACTGGTGTCTGCTTTGAGTAAAACCACTTTCCCTGCAGTGTTCCTGACTTTTCCTCTACAAGTGTATCACTTAATTGTGTCTACTTCTCTTCTATATTTCCATGAGCTAATCAAAAGAACAACTTCTTCTCTTTCTTGCATCTACACCATGTATTTAAACTAGTTGATTTGTATTAACAAGGGAAATTATTCCCTTAGTTGAACAGATGTTTGTGCTTTGATCTATTGCAAATAGTATTTCCTAAGGTCCTTCTGAATACTGTTTGTGAAAAGAGATACCAACACTAATTTTGAAGTCTTTTTTTTATGTTAAAAACATTTCACTCCCTGTTTTTGTGATAGATGTACTTCGTTCAAAGAAGAATGCAATTAACAGTTATTGTGGTACTCTGAGGTCTTACCTGCCCAGGACAGCTAACAAATTGAAGGTGAAGCCAAAGTGTGAAGTTATAGCAAGTGCAATGGCCAGCATTCAGTTTGCTGTGATGATGGTTTTATTCACAAAAGTGAATTTCCATGTCCAGCACTTAATCCCCAGCAAAGGGATTATAAGTGCTGGACATGGAAATTACTTCACTCTTGCCTGACATTCTTTGTCTAGATCTGATTTTTCCAGAAAGTACATGTGAAAATGAGACATATTTCTGACTCCTTGATCTCTCTGTTTCTAACCTCTGGCAATACTGCATAGCTTCTCTTATAATCGAAAGGTAAATGCATAAACGCACTGTCATTATGACAAAATGTAATTCCCACATCCTTGTTAACAAAGATGACTTCTGTTCTGTAGTTTCTTAACAAAATCCTCTGAAAGAACAGAGTATGGCTTCTAAGTATCCAACACAGTCAAATAAGTGCATGTTAGTTAAAATAATTTGGCTGCAGTTTTCTGACAGCTCGGGTGATTTTCTGTAATTGCAGCCAAGAAGTGTTCCTCTGCATTACCTGTGTATGTGTAACAATGAATCACAGGGAAATCTTGGTCATTAGCAGATACATCAAGAGATTCAGTCCCTGGCTGCTACAAAGTAATCCTTTTCATCAGGAAAGGCAGTATTCAGGAAGGTCTTACTAGTGACACAAAACAGTAGAAGGTCCCATTATGTGCATCATTTTGAAGATTTACCCCATCACTGTGCAACAGTGTATTAAACTCATTACAAGGAAACCCATCCTCCACCAGAGGAAGCTTCTCCTGAGACAAAATTCTGTTGGCTGCTATGGTTACTAATGTGATCTTCCATTTACCTCCTTGTTCACTCACCTGCTTTCCCATTCAAACACCACAAACAAGTACTTTCAGTGATATTTGTTGTTGGAATAGTGACAAATCTCATTAGTGGCAGCCATGCATCACCAAAGAGAAAAACAAAAGGAAGGAGCAGCAACTAAACAAAAGGAAGGAAAATACTGGAATCTATAGGTACTATGAATAATATTCTGTCCTTGCTGCCATGTGAACTTTGTGTTCTCTTCACTTTAGATTTGCATTAATGTTAGTCTTGCCTTATGTCTCTATTTTACACTTCAGTGCCTCAATCCAGCAATGAACTCTCCATAGTCAGACTCCTGTGACTGTAGAGCTGAGTGCAGTATCAAGATCATGATGAGGAATGTACTGTGGTTTATTTTTGGCATCTTAAAGGGACAGAACATTATTTTGTTATTTCATTTTGTATTTGGTAGCTCTTCACAGGTCTGCTTCCCTCCTTTACATACATTTTCTTCACCTTTTTCATTGTTCTAATCAGCCTGTCTAACTGTATAATAGTTCTACGCTATGAAACTGTCAAATTCCAAATAAATTGTATGTTTCAGGGCTGCTTTCCCCCACCTCTCAAATGTCAAGAAAAAAAGAGGGTTTTTTTTTTAAAAAAAGCACATGAAAATTCCTGTATTGTTCTATGATAATAGCCAGATGGACTAGTTAGTGCAACTAGTATTCTACACAACATACTTCCAGATGAGGAAATAGTTTTTGACAATAATTTCTACAAATTAAAACAACAGCTGATCCTCAAAAAGGATAGTAAATAAAAAGGAGATCACTTTCTGGCTACTTTAATGTCATCTATAAAATTGCTTTTTGTTCTAATGTAGCATTCAATCGAAGCTGGAGGAAATCTTTTAGTGGTTTGTTCTTTCCCACCAAATAAGGCACTAATTATAGTAGTATCAGCATTCTGGGCTTCAAAAAAGCTGTGGTTTGGATTTCTCAATAATATCTGATTTTTCTCCTGACTCCGTTCAATTTGTTTTAGAACTGTTTATTAAGGAAGCATGAGTAGTTACAAATCAATACATAAAGTACCAGAAATATTAAACACTACAAAAATGAACCTTTTGCTTAGATAAAAATGATGTAGTGATTACAGTCATCAGATTTTCCGGTTTGAACGTTACAGCCAGTTGGAGGACAAATTCCTGACAAAGGGACACAGCACTGCAGTCTAGGGCAATCTGAGTTGTCTCACAGAGAATGGCCTGTGTACCTTTACATCGTTGTGCTCTTTCCTTCTCTCGTGGTTATTCTTAGATGTTGCATTGTCATGTGCTAAGAGTAGACACAGCAAGGGTGGAGTGGTGGTGGGAGGAGAGTGTCTGGCAGGAGGTCTTTTCTTCACCACTCCAGGCATCCTAGTGACCCCCCACAGGCAGTACGAATGGGATAGGACTGGGTTCATATTATTTTTTTTTCCCCATAGGTAAATCTTATCTGACAGTGACGCAGACCGCACACACCTCTTTCACTTCCCTTTTCTAAAAGACATCAGCATTTTCTCTCAGATTGGCAAAGATACCATTGCTCTAATAAATGTTTTCAAAATAATTTTTGAAATTATAATATTAATGCTCTATATACAGCTTTTGACATCCATGCAGCAAGTACTAATCCTTATGTTACAGCCACAGCATATTCAGTTGAGAGGTGATTCTTAAAGGTGTTCTATGCTTTCCCTTGCTGCAGCTATGTCTGGCTGATCTTGAGCTCTGCAGAGGCCTGACGTGATGATCTTTGTGTGGACTGTCTTGCTGTGAGGTAATGTGGTGTAGACTTAGCATTGTGTAGAAAGGCTCAATGAAGTGTATGAGATCCCTGAAGCTTTCAGCCATGACAACATTCAATACCGACATGTCACTTGCTGTGAAGTGTATTACAGCCACAGCTATTGCTTTTTTTTTTTCCTGTAGGAGTTTGCTTCTAATTGCAGTAAAGTTGCTGTTTGCTCCAAATTGTCATTTGTATATTATCAGAAATACTTTTAGTTAAGTAAGCAATAATTCTGAGAACATTTCCAGCTGATGGAAATGCACTAGCACAAACCTTTACATCCTTACAAAACGGCTTGTAAAAATAAAATTTGTGGTTGCATAAAAAGACAAAAATAAAAATTATATTGGCATTTTCATTGCCTTAGCTTTTCTCTTCATGGTACGGCCTGTTAACTTGTAAAGTATTGCTATATTGTGTAATTACAGAAGTTTGAATTCTGTATTCTCCTATAACATTCCACTCATTTAAATCATGTGGAGAGGAGCAGGAAAGGGAGCCAGGCTGGTGCAGAGGCTGGTATTTTCTGTAAACAGAAGTATTAACTGGCAAATCTAGGAAGTGACAGAGATCTCCAGTTGACTTCACAGATGTTATAAACTAGTGGAAATCTGTGTAGCTTGCTGAGAGTGCAGAGGTAGATTTGTATGACTATGACAGTGGCTTGCTCCCACACAGTGTGTGTGCTTTTATTGTACTGGAAGTTTGTGGGATTTTTCCGTGTCTTATTTTATTTCACATAATGGGTGGATGTATTCCATGCTAATTAGAAAAGGATTAATAAGCCGTGGTGACAATATCAATGCCTTGGTTTGGTATTTCTCAAAGCTGTCAGTTCTGAAAGCTGGAAGCCCATTTGACGTATGACTGAGTAGGAAGGAGAGCCCATAGACAATGTCTCCACCATGTGAGATGCCCGGTGAGAGACAGGTTTTCTGAAGAGGCTGCATTTCTCACAGCACCAGTATCTTCTGAGTTGTTAAATCTGTGCAGATTAAGATGACTAGTTCTGAGGAAGCTCATGTTTCTGTGTAATTGATCCTAAGGTCTGAGTAGGTAAATGAAAGCTTTTCCTTATTTTGTGATTACACTCACTTTGTGTGGAACTTCTGCTTGCTGGAATGGGTTGTTCTGGCAAGGGCAATAAGACAGTTAACCATCCCATCAGTGGGTGAAAGTCTCTGCTGGATCCAGCCTGAGGCTGCTGAAAGAGGGGATTTGACCTCCTAGTGTCCAGAAATGGGGGAAGAAAAAAAAGATACTTAGCTAGGAAGTATTCCAGGCAGCTGACGCTTAATTGCAGTGAACTAATAGTGGAGGTGGGTAATAGTACCAGAAATCATTTAAGAGGGATGTATCTGGGAAGTAGTCTAAGTACTATGAATAAGTGCCACCAACAGTATTTGATGCTCTACAAATAGGCACAAATACTCAGGCAGTCCTGCAGCAGTCAGTCAGCATTGACTGACTGTAAGACAGCTACTCTTGCTTTGCCCCGTTTTGCTTCTAGTGCTTCGGCAAAACTGGTTGGTGCTGGAAGGGAAGAAGTTTGACAAGTATATGATTTGTATCCTCCATGATGGGTGCTTTAACATCCTCAGGTGAAAGGAGAGAATACAAACTGTCTTACTTCTTGAATATGCCTCTTTCTTTTCCTTCCCAAAGTAGTTGTTTATTGGCAGTTTACTGCCTCAGATTAGGCCACCATTACAGATGGAAGATGAATATAGCTGAACTTTCATATGCACGAAGATACAGCTGTGATTTGAACTCATGAAAGTATGAATGTTGTCCTGGATAGCTAAGGCCTGCCCTGGCACAGCTGAACTGGGAAGCATGTGTGCATGTGTGACATTTCTAGAACTAATCATCCTGGCACAATGAGTCACATAATGGGTATTGATTTATAACTGAATGTAGGAGGATTTGTTCATGTTTTAACTGCTGGTGAAATTTTAATTCTATCAATTAGCAATCACTTTGGCTCCTCTATACTAAGAAGTACATGAGCAAAGAGCAATCTTAAATATGGCAGAATTTTAAATTTCTGCCTTGTTTTTCCATATTGCTTGGAGAAGGGAGTAAGGGAAATGTCAGTTTGTTCCTCTCTTCCCTGCTGTGCCCTTTCTCCCCCTTTGAGAGGAGGAAGTGGCTCAGGCTACTCATCAAAGACAAGGTATTAAGGGAAGAATTCAGTAATGGGGGAAGTGATTTATGAAGGTCTCAATGCATTAAGGTCATGAGTCAGGGATTCCTTCCTTGAAATATTTAGCCTCGAGGCTCCCTTCCCCTCTTTGCCTGCTACTGTGTAGCCCATTGACGTCAGTGGGCTGGCATGGGTGTAACTGGAATGAATTTGCTCCTAACATTCAGCCCATGTTATCAATCTGAATACCTTCTTGGATTTCTGAGGAGCTGTTTCGAGGGTGAAGGGTGGTGGTGGTAGAGACAGAAAAAAGGTCTTATGGAAAAAAATTGACCAGACTTGGGTAACTGCTAGCCAGAGAGAAGAGAGACAAGGAGAAGGGAGGATATGGAACAAAGGAAGAATGGGTATTTGTTAGCTCTTTATTTTATCAAATAATTCCTGACATAATTATTTATAAATGTGTACACAGCCACATGCACACAAACTCCTTTTTTCTGCTTAACATTTTGATTACTGTGAGGTCCTTTAGTACCAGTCACCATACGTACACACAGTGATAGAATATTGTGGCACCAGTAACTAATGCATTAAATATATGTATATATAGCATATACACAGGATGATGCGATGTATATACACATGCATTATACTATTAAAAAAAGAAGAGCTTGTTGCTAAAAAGAGAATTGTAATCCAGTGGTTGCTGAAACTGTATTACGACATTATATCATGTATCCCTTAAGTGTTAGTGTTATGGGACATATAAGCTAATTTTAGACAAGAAGCAGCATATGTTGTCTCAGTTCCATGACTAGACTGCTGCCAGTACCCATGGTAGTGTGCATAAAGAGAATTTGGATAGCCCTATTACAGCTCTGTAGTTCATAGACAAGCTCTTAATGGCAATGAAACCCTGGAAAATAAAAGTATTTGTTAAATCATAGTACTTTCTCTTCAGTTTCAGCAGGCAAAAGAAGGCTGTGGGAATACTATGTTACACTCAGAAAATTTTAAAAAGCAAACAAACAAAATTTTATTCCACGTCTGTGTGTCTGCTAGCATCAGCAGGACATATTTAGCAGTGTTTTTATAGAAAGAAAACTGGTAATTGAACTTCAGTAAGAGTCAGTCAAGCACTGTGATGGGATTTTTTTTTTTCAAGAAGCATGGTTTGGCATTTTTACTGCATGAAATTGGAAACTGCTAGAAACACGTCTATTGAGTTGGTTTATTCTTGTGTCTATCATATAAACACAGTACTGTAAAAATAACTACTGAATAATGCAAGAAAATAACATTTAGTAATAAAACTATGGTCATTTTCAAATGTCTAAGGAAGTATTAAGGTGCTGTATATGCCTATAATGTTATACAAAGGCACTAGAAAGCTTAGTCTACAAGCCTAGAAGCCCAGATTTTTATTTTATATTAATTAGTGGAGAAGGATAGTGAAAACCAGATAGTGTGAGACCACCCTACTTTTATTACATTTTTAAAGATACTCTTATTCCATATACATAAACATTATTATTGAAATACATAAAACCTTTTGCTGCTTTTACTTAAGTATTATTTTCACTGAGAAAAGCTTAACTCTGCTATATACAGTTTCCACATGTTCCAGAAACTACTGACAAAACCTAACATGTAGCCTGCTAAGCTTGCCAGGAAAAGACGAAGACAATGAACTGTCCTCCATGACTCATGAAAAAAAAAAGATTTCTGAGGGAATACCCTTTCATTTTTTTCAATAAGTTTGCATGTTGTTCTTCTTATACTGATAGGTTGCCAAGGCATTTTTAATAAAAGGTAGAAAATTTGGTGTGGCTTCCTCTCAGATCTCAGTGGATTGTGCCTACATCTGATGTAGGTGTATATGAAGCAACTGATTTATTGTGCTTGAGTTTTTTGTGCTTGACATTTATGTCTTAAAATCAAAACAGGATGGAATTGCACGGCACTTCATTGTAAACAGAGTTATGTCCCTGCAGGCTTCAGTTATTTAATGGTAAGGGGCAAATAGCGGTAAAGTGGTATAATGGCACTGTTCTCATATGTGGCATTTAAAATTCTGGAGATATATTGTTTCTTACAGGTAGAGATCAACAATATTGTAATCTGATGTCATTCACACTCAAATTACTTTTTTGTTATCTGTTCCGAGGCAGGTTTCAGCTCCACTCTGACAAGGGGGAGTTAAGAGCCTCCAGCTGTAGCAGCTGCAGAATAGGTTGAGTATTTTGCTAGATTCTTTTTTAGCTTCCACTCAACAGGTGAAGAAGGTCTTAGTCTGTCCCAATCTGCAGTGGTAAACTGAAATGGAAGGGTAAGGGTCAAAGGGGCAATCAGATAACTCCAAGTGGCGTGACTTCCCTAAATCTGTCAAGTAAAAGTAGTCTTTTGTATTAGTGTAACTAGCTGAATTGTTGGGTAACAAGAAAAGAAACTTCAGAAATGCCTCAAAAAACCATTTTGGTTCTATTTGTGAAAAAGGATTATAAACAAAACTTTCTTTGCAGATGAAAAAGGAATGGAGTGACTTTCTAGGATGCTCTTAGTTTGAGATCATAGCCCCCAAGAAGCATTACAGAGCCAGGAATGTTAGCTTAATGAAACTTTAAAGGACTTGGCCAAATTTACAGAATCACTTAGTGAAAGTAAATCTCTGATGGAAGGAATCACTAAGAAGGTGAAACAGTCTTCTGGCATCTAGTAGGCACTAGAGTCCCTGGAAAATTTTTTCTTTGTGCTAGTATGATAGGATGTCAACAGATTTGATACTGTATGCTAGAAAATCTAATGCTTGTTGTGTTGTTTCTTATGTGACAGGCAGTGGCCAAATGCAAATTAAAAATGCATCTATATATTAGGGCCAATAGAAAAAGTAAGCTCTGTAATAGTATTCTAGGAATACAAATGGCTTTTATTAATCCCACATGATGCTGCTGGTGCAGAAAGATAACTGGAAAATGCTACCATGCTTTGTCCAGAATGAATTCGCTAGTCCTGTTTAGAAAAGACAGCTGTAACGATAAGCAGTTAAACAGCATATTAACTGTCAGCTAAGAATATTTTAGCATACAGTTAAGAGGCAAACAAAATTGCTTTGCTTTTACTAGATTTTACCTTGTTTCCACATATTTTGCTACCAAGGTTTTGCCAGTGATTGCAGCTGGAGATACAGGGAGCTGGAAGTAACTTGTTCTTTGAAGAGTAGAGGTGGTCAGCCTTCCTGAAGAAGACAGGAGGATCAGAAATAGATGTGTTTTTTCAACCTCTAAACTCACTCTCATTACAGTGAGGTTTAGTCTGCTTGTTTGAGGTCCTTTCGTTTATGAAAATCACTGGATCGGGGAAGATTAGATAAGGCAGTCATAAAAGCTATTGTCTTCCAGATTAAATACATTTAAAAAGTAGTTGTTCTACATAAGAATATAATGAATATGTAAGTGCAAAGGACAGTTAGTGTATGTTCAGAAAACATGTATGGTACTGGGACATCTCATTTAAACTATTTATCATCTAAAATAGTTGGACCAGATGATCCTTGAAGTCCCTTCCAATCTGGCATTCTATGATTCTCTGCTTAATTCTGCTTATCTTTGTCAGTGATTCCATTGTTTTGGAAATATTTGCATCCAGTGTTGCTTCTGTTTCTGCACATTTCAGGCTCAAACTAAGTATAAAGCCGCAATTTTCACATATTCTGTATTCCATAATACACTAGTTACTAAGGTTCAAGAAAAGATTATTAGGGGAGCGTTTACTTCAAGATGGTTTGTTTTGTCGCATCTCATGTTGAATCCACGAATCCAGATGCACCACCCCACAAATTTTGACTGCGTTTCATGTACATGGTTTGATTTCAACTATGTTTGACTAAAATTAGATCACTGAATCGAGGTCAGAAATTTATGCTTGTTCAGCCAAACTACAGCTTAGTTAAACCCATATAAAAATGCACTGATACTGCCTAGAAAATAAGAGCGTATTCACTGCTCTGCATACTGTTATGCATTTCCTTTAATTTTTTTGGCTGTAATTTAAACTTTTGTGACCTTTCCACATCATTCCTCTCTCAGTTGAGTATTATTTTATATGTATATTGTACAGGACAGAGACACTTCAAGAAACTCAGAGAAACAATACTTGTGTGTAATTTTAGCAGATTTGAATGTCTGTTTGCACTTTGGCTTAAACAAGTAACGTTTTAACAAGTATTCTTCACCATAACTAAATATGCCTAGTTTTAGTAAAGAAAAACAAGAGAGCTACTAATGGAATTACTAACTTTGTTGTGAGTTAATGCTCATCCAGTGCACTGTTGGTCTACATTGATAGGGAGGTAAATGGATTATGTGGTAAGAAAGCCGATTATGTTGCCCGGGCCCCTAGGGGTCTGACCTGATAGAAGGTCTGAAAGATGTAGTGAAGATGTAGAGTTTGACAGGCTGAGAGAGTTGGACTTGTTCAGCCTGGAGAAGGGAAGGCTCTGAGGAGATCTTATAGTGACCTTCCAGTACCTGAAAGGGGCCTACTGTAAAGCTGGAGAGGGACTATGCATGAAGGCTTGTGGTGATAGGACTAGGGGCAATGGGTACAAACTGGAGAGGGGCAGATTTAGAGTAGAGGAGGAATTCTTTCACTATGAGAGTGGTGAGGCACTGGCACAGGTTGCCCAGGGAAACTGTGGCTGCCCCATCCCTGGAGGTGTTCAAAGCCAGGCTGGATGGGGCTTTGGGCAGCCTGGTCTAGTGTGTTGCATCTCAACAAACACCCTCCTGTACTGGACTCTCACTCCACTCCAGCGAGGACAATTGAGACACAGACTCTAATATAGAGAAAGCTCAAAATGGTGGTTTTATTGATTATGCAGTCTGCCTTTATAGCCCTGTCCCACAAGAGGCCCTCCGTCATGGGCTTTTCCTAACCTCTACTGTCACATCCCGTGTTTCTTCCACGACGGCATACTTAACCCGTTGACCTGCTCTGCCCATAAATCCCCCTCCCCTTGCGGGAGTAGCACACATAGAACAGCAGAGGCATGCTGCATGCCACGTGTACGAGCAAGGAGACATTGATATGCACAACTCAAATCATTGGAAGCAATAATAGAAGAAGCAAAGCTGCAACACCCCATAGGATCCATTCCTTCAAACTAAATGATGCAAAATAGTCCCATACACCCTACAAAGCATCAGCCAGTGCATCCTGTCCCCCCTCAAATCGCTCCCTGGCCACCAAGCCACGATAGCCAGAGTTGCACCTGGCCCCCATTCTACAATGTATTATTGATTAAAGCTAACTGTCCATAAAGTTAGTACTAACACATTATTGGCTAAACTACTGCACATGCCAAGAAACCAAGTTACAGTAAAATGAACGATGTTGATAGTTCTCTTCAATTGTTTTTCTGTCAGCTGGTACTCGTTCCCACTGAACCAGCTCCTGTATTCCTTCCAGCTGCTTATCAGAAGGCTGTCTTTTCTCCTCACCGAAATTGCCTTTGTTTATCTTTCAGTTCTCTGTTTCAAATCCTTCTTCTCTGCAAAACGTTCCCATAATTCCCCCTTTTCGCTTGTCGATGACTAAAGTGTTCAGGTGAAACATATGATTGACTTGATGTTGTATACACTGTAACACACAGGATAATTGTTAAAGCAATTAACACCATTAAAAATAACATTCCTCCTCATTCTTATCAACTGCTTTTGTGGATGAGGCTTAACAGTTGTCACACAGCAACATTGCTTCATCCATCTTGCAGGTGCCCAAAGTGGTCCTGTATCTGTGAAAACACAAGCATAACCTCATCCCATGTTAGTAGCTTATACAGACCTGTCCAGTGCCCATAATAACTGTTTTTCAATAGCACTTTCACATTGTCTTGCACTTGCTCTAATTTTGACGACATGGTTTGCATATGCTTCAACATCGGCACAATTTTGTCATCTCCTGCTAATCGCAAAAGATTCATTACATATTGCACCTTCATCAATCTGTTTTGTAGTGTCTCTCCTGATTCCCCCCTGCCACGCAGCACTTAGCATATTTTGTCATCAGGATATAAATGATTATCGAGTCTTGACCTAATAACCGAATACTTCTTTTTCTTCCCTTGGTGGTTATCATTGTAATAATTTTAAATCTAGTGACTATGTTTCTATTTGTTGCTTGTTTTTAAGGTTGGAGTGGTAAAATATCCACTCAATAAGTTGTAATGAATCATTTGAATTTTCCTGTATCATTGGCTCAATTATCCCTAAATGTTGTCTGCACTAGGACCCAGGAGTTGCTGACAAGTGACTCTGGAATGCAGAGTGTTGTCGAAAATTGGCATTCCCCGAGAGAGATAACACTGTTAACTCCTCTGGACTTCTTCAAAGCTGAAAAAAAAAACTTATAAAGGAAGGAGAAGGGTGGTGGCGGGGGGGCTCACACACATACAGCTGCAAGGTTAGGCTTTATCCTTCTTTTTATGTTTTGCTAGGTATTTTGAATTTTATCCATCTGAAGCCTTCCATTCCAAATATCCCCAGGTGAATCTACCTGGTTGCCGGTTTAGTGGACGTTTGAGATTGAAAGGTCCCAGAGATATATTTTCAAGATTAATCAAAACCAATTTGTAAGTCTCACAAATGTTTGAAGTACTTCAAACACACACACACGATCACTCATTTCTCAGCTAGCCGAATACATTCGTACAATTAGTCATCACTATTGGATACACACTTTTACAATGCTACACGGTACTGGGAACATACAACACTTAAAATATGCACATGCATTTTCCAGTAAGGTTTATAGGCTTATATCGATTTCACATATGGTAACCCCCCCCCCTTTTTTTTGTTGTTGTTGTTGTTTCTGTGTTGAGAGAATCACGGACTGGTCAGTTGAATCACAGGTTCTGCCTCCCTGTATGCGATTTCCTTCATGGGGTACAATTGCTGAAAAACAAATCGGCTGAGTAATTCTAGTGCCCTTTGATATAAAGTCTGAAGGCATAGGCATCCAAGCTGTTACTTGCATCGCTCTCGTAAAGTTGGCATCAGTCAATTCTGGTAAAACAAACAATCTTTGTAACAGGTGATCATGCAATTAACAGTGCACTAAGTCTGTTTTTGCATTCTCTAAGGCTAATTGTTTAAGAAACACTTATCTAGCGGCAATATTGTCTGCCTGCTTATTTAAGACCTCTTGTAGTTTGTCTAGAAAAGTCATGTAATAAACGCCATTTTCCAGATTTCTTTTTATCACAAATACAGGTGTGTTCCAAGGACTATTAAATGGGACTATATGTCTGTGTTCTATTTGCCCCTTCACCAAATTTTGCAACGTACCCGATTTTTCACTTGTTCATTGTTCCAATGCCTATTCCCATTGCATTTAACACATCTCTCCCCCACAATATTAGTGGAACGTGCACAACTAAGGGTTACACTACAGCCATTTTAAGATGTTCTGGCTTTCGTCTTTTGTGTTAATGTTCACTTCAACATAAGAGGCCGAGTTTGTAGGGGCTAAGCCAAATGTATTTCAGGGATTCTTATGGACTCAAATCCTTGTGAGCCATGCTCTACAGAGTCAGCTTGGAACACAGCTGCTTTGAACAAAATTAAATACATTATCTGGCTATTATTTGGTATTAATACTAGTGGAAATGGTGTTCATAACATTAGTGGAGACAGCATGCATACCCTTGCTTGAATGATTCCAGTACAACCTGTATCAATGACCCCGGGTAAAACAAAGATTCTCAACCAAATTATTGATAATCATTCTAATTACAAGGCAGTAAGCCAACCCCAATGGTCTTTTTATGTTCCATGTTATTGTATGAAGGGCGGATGATTGCAGCACTACTGTGATAGTGGTGATCACGTCTAGCTTGGTGCTGCCTCTGGTTCTTGCTCTGAGATGAGAGCTGCTGCTTGCTGTGGAGGCGTCTGTCAGTACGTGCCTCCGAACCGTGCTTTGCTCCTGGTTTACTGACAACACTGTCCCGTTTTTATCCCATGATGATCTACACCAACTGGGAAAATGTTTACCCTTTCCACACCGAGGGCAGATTTTAGGCCCTCTATCCTGGCATTGCGTGTGGCAGTCTCTTTTAAAATGTACTTCCTTGCCACGTCTCTAACAGAACATATTTCTGTCCCAGATTACAGTCAGGGCAGCAGCTACCAGCTGTGCTTGATAGGTAAGTGATCCCAGCTATTGTTGTAGGAGTTTTCAGACTGCACCATATCATTCTATATTTGTTATTAGGAATTTTTTTTTTGTGTGTCACAGATTGCAAAATCAAGGCTTCTGTAACTGCTCAGCACATCCTTTGATCTATCTATAAACACCATATACGGGTCATGCCTGTCTCAGCTTTCCAACATCCCGTATCTTTATAAGAGTTCGACAAAACAAAAAGCCGCATCTGTTGTAAAATTGCATTATTTAAACTGTCTTGATTCTTGAACTGCTACCAATGTTGTTTAATTGAGCCATTTCCCACCGCATCTGCCAATAATTCCCTCTGTAATGCTGAAACTGTCTGGGCCCTGTGGTGGCGGTGGCGGCGGTGAGCAACCCCACCCCCCAGCACATGGCAGCGCCCCCTCACCACGGTGAGCCGCTCTGTGGGAGGTGGAGGGGTGGGGGCGGAACCTGGTGGCCTGGCAGCTCTGCTCTGGAGCAGCCGGCACACTCTCTCTTGCAGCTTTTGGAATCTCCTTTATCACTTTGTAACTAATTAGTTTCTAGTGCAGACCGCTGTCAGGCGCACAAATCAAACCTTGCAGTATTTCAACTTCTCCCTGCTGCTGTGCCTCCCTCCTGACTTGTGCTCATTGGTCAGAGGGACAGGAGGGAGGTGGATCAGGCTCCTTCTCGGTGTCTCTCAGACCCGGATCAAAGGGATTGTCGGCCCTCCCATCGATTTCACACTGATATGCCAGTGCCCGGGGCCCCTTTATAGTCGCTACTTCCAGCCCTAAGGCAGCCCACGCCCGCTCCACAACTGACTTTTCCTCTCTCAATACTGTTACCAATTTCATAAGTTTTCCTATATCCTCTAACTTCTCCCTGGAACCCGATAGCGCTGTCTCCAATATCTCCGGCTTCGCTGCCTCCCACATAACTAGGCTAACTATATCCACCGGCTGCTTACTTCAGCCTTCCCGCTGCATCCTTAGGATGATCGAACGCACTCCCGCAGACTTCACCCGCATATCCGTACAACATCCGTACTCCTTCAGGGCCCACACAACCATATCCAATGTCTTCTCATCCATGGCTATACTCACGCTCCTGATTCCAGTTGGGGCCATCCGAGTATCACGTCGGGGTCACCACTTGTTGCATCTCAACAAACACCCCCCTGTACCGGACTCTTGCTCCACTCCGGCGAGGACCATTGAGACACAGACTCTAATATAGAGAAAGCTCAAAATGGTGGTTTTATTGATTATGCAGTCTGCCTTTATAGCCCTGTCCCACAAGAGGCCCTCCATCGCAGGCGTTTCCTAACCTCTACTGTCACATCCTGTGTTTCTTCCGCGATGGCATACTTAACCTGTTGACCTGCTCTGGCCGCACTGGTGGGAGATGTCCTTGCCCATGGCAGGGGGGTTGGAACTAGATGATTTTTAAGGCCTCTTCCAACCCAAACTATTCTGTGATTGTATGATTCTATGTAGACAAGAAAGATCCCTGTGTGGGAAGATACCTATGACCTGCGCAAAACCTTCATTACTTTAAAATTTGATTTTCTCACACCTACTTCCTTTCCCACCATGCTCCATTGCTTGTAAATGCTGAAGATGATGTGTACTGCTGTCTTATCTTCAAGAGAAAAGCAAACAGGAGGAAACAAATACATGTAAGAAAGGCTGAAGTCGCTGAGGTTGAGCATGGGACAGAGCAGCCTGGAGCCCAGACAGAGAGAAGGAAAACCATGGATTGTAGCCAGTAAAGGCTACAGGAAACCAGGAGAGGTCAGATTTGTCACTAACCTGGTAGCTGTAAGAGTCAGTGTCCTGTTTTCTTTTCTTCTCAGTCTCCTTTCACAGGCAGTTGGGAAAAGAATAATTCTGCCAAGTATTGCCTGAAAAAACAGGACTAGGAAGTGCTATTCCCAGCAAAGCTCAATCATAGCACAGAAGGAAATACAGCACACCTTCACATGCTAATTCAGTTAAAGCCCTGCTGAAGGAATTCCAAAAGCCAGTCAGGCCTGACACTCCAAGCACAAAGAAGAAGAGGAGGTCTGGTATGTTTATATCCTAACCATTGACCTGCTCTGACAGATAGACTTTAGTCTGTCAGTTCATATCTAGTTAAAATATTAAAAAACATTCAAGTCCTGTTGCTTCAAAGGCAGAATGAGCTTGATACTTTCTGATATGTCATGCCAGAATAGCTGACATGCAAATCAGGATCATAAACATTTGCTCTTTTATGCTCAGGTGCAGGGAAGATCAAAGAAGCCCCTAAACCCTTTGATTTTATTGAGGGGAGACTGGGAAATTTGTCCAGAGCTCCTTGAAAGGCAGAGAGGACCGACAGTAGAGATGGGCAAGAACATTATAAGGTGCAAAAAGCACAGTGATTAAGAAACTGTAGACACCTTTATTTCCTCACTCAAATGATATCCATGATTCAATATTGCACTAACAAAATTCCAAAGAATCTTTGAATGACATCTTTGATATGGTGATAAGGTATCTCACAACTTCAAAATTACTCAGAGTATAAAGGACAGGAATATGAGGGTCTTTGAATGCCATAGGCTTTTTCTTTTGGTTGATATTAGATTTCTGAGGATTAGAATACTAAGTCTGAAAGTTGTCTAGAAGACTGTTTTTTTAATTGATGGATAACCAAGAGAAAGACATAGGGAAGCAAAATAAATGTTTTTGTATTATAAATTATCCAGATTTTTAACCACCTACTCAGTTGTTATGGAGCACAGAATAGGGATATTTTGCTTACTGTTTCTTCTAAACTAACAAGATTTTCAGTCTTATAATAAGCATTCTTTTGAGCAAACAATTTAAATCATATTCTTGTATTTTGAATTTACAAGTAGAACAGTTTCAGGGGTGAAACAGCACTGAATTTCTACAGGGGTGAAACAGCATTGATTTTCTAACAGGATTACACCTTAAATCTCTAAATATTAAAACCTTTGATGCCAAACGTTGGTGCCTCCCACTTGTCATTAGACAAGAAAGCAATAGACAAATAAATGCTCTCTCTTCAGTATCCTGTTACAAGAGCATGAGCTAAAGGACATAAATAAGAGTTTAACCAGCACTAACACAGGATATTATACTAAAAATACTTTCAAGAATGCTTTGAAATTTGCTAGACTGCTAGCTTTGTCTCTCCTGGCAGTGACAAGCAAGAACACCATATCATTAGGTTCTGTGGTAGGTCTCTAAGAATAGGCTTTTAATGGAAAAATCAATAAATGGTAACAATGTTGTTATACAATCAGTATAATACAAATCTGTATTATATGAACTTTTATTTAACATGCAAAGGCTGAGAAAATAAGCTAGAAATTTCTATGACCTCTTAAAATATTTGTCCTTTTTTATATATAAAGAGGTACTTTAATGGTCCACAATAATTTTATCTTTCTGTATCATTGCTTGGAATGCATGTTGTCCTTCAGCAGCACTGTGAGGCAGCGAAAGCACTTTTCTCCTCGCTCACCAGAAGAAACTGAGAACAAACATCCATGATGCATTTCATGTGTCATCCTATGTCTTGATTTTAGCCCAGACTTTCCAAGTTGTTTAAATGCGTGAAATCTAGGAGTGCAATTTGACTTTAAGTGCCTGCACTGTAGAAGTCTCCACCTGAACAAAGTGTCTGAACTCCTTCTGTAGTATGTTTGGTCAATTAATATCCTTTTGGAGCTCCTTTTCTATGTGTTTCCTTTAGGATAACATAAATTCTCCTCTGCATTTGACCGAACTGGCCCATTGATTGAACCAAACTGTAGACATCTGTTTATATGCAGATATTTCTACTGTAGGTACCTAAAGTTTAATCAAGGTGAAACCTGCCCCACATAAACTGCAGGGAAGATAGGGGAAAAAAGTACAGCTAGGCTAGACACTAACGCAACCTCAAGTGAAGTCAGATACACTGGTATCACTGCATCCTGGTTGAATCCATCACAATACTCAGCAACATCCCTTTTCAGTGCATCACGTGGCTGACTGAGAACAGGTATATCAGCCAATGAGTCTGTGCTTATTATGGGAGTTGCTGTGGCCTTCCATCACATGTAACAGAGAGGCAGCATTTGTAGGTAGCCAGACCTCAGGCTGTCTTATTCTTTGAACAAGGTGGTCACAAGCCAAGTACTGAGCTGGGCAGGTAAAGGGATGAAGCTCTGTCAGGAAGTATTCCAGTCGTTAGCCCACTCGCTGCCCTGTGGGATAATATAGATGTAAACAATGTGATTCAGACCAAACTCCACAGGAGGCAGGCCCTAAACTCCTTTGGGATTTTGTTTCAACATGAATTATTACATGTTAGGTAGGAAGTCTTTGAAGCAAAATATAAACAAACTCTGTTCCCTAGAGTTGCACAGTGCCTTAGGTGCCTTCCCTTTTCTATTGCTGTTAGCCCTTCTGGGTCCTGTCTTTCTCCCCTAGCGTGCTCCTGCCCCCAGGGCCCCACAACCTCTGTTCTTTTCCTTGGTGCCATCACACTGTTGTTCTCATGCTGTTCAGACTGGACATTAGGAAAAAATTTTTCACAGAAAGGGTCATTTGGCACTGGCAGAGGCTGCCCAGGGAGGTGGTTGAGTCACCTTCCCTGGAGGTGTTTAAGGGACGGGTAGATGAGGTGCTGAGGTTGAGGAATGGTTGGACTCGATGATCTGATGTGTCTTTTGCAACCTGGTAATTCTGTGATTCCATGATTATTCCCACAGCCTCAGTCCAGCAGACCTGCTGTGGTGGTGCATCCTCCTGGGGAGTAGCTAGTGCTGGCCAACAGACCCTTTTACACCTCCATCTCCCACCCGTTGGTGGTAGCAGCTGGCTGACCTGAGGGGCCCAATGATACCGTCACAAAGCTTACCAGCTGGTCAGTATGCAGCACGCAATGCGCACCCTAATCAGCTCTGACAACATCATACTCAGAAACAACCGACAGGACCTGGGGCAGGTCCTGAGGTCATCTGGAGCATTACTGCAGGGAAAGCAGGATGGTGGGTGGCACCAGCTGTCCAGGGGAGGATGCTATCAGAGGATCTGCCATCCTTTCTTTATTCAGCTGGGCACCGGAAACTATTTTTCTCCCTCTCTTCCACTCTTTCCTTCCTAAAATGTAACACTTGACATGAGAGCTAATGTGTGTCCTCAGGTGCGAAGAATCATAGAAGGGTTTGGGTTGGAAGGGACCTTAAAGATCATCCAATTCCAGCACCCCTTGCCATGGGCAGGGACACCTCCCGCTGGACTAGGCTGCCCAAGGCCCCATCCAACCTGGCCTCAAGGGATGGGGCAGCCACAGCTTCCCTGGGCAACATGTGCCAGTGCCTCATCATCCTCATTGTGAAGAAATTCTTCCTTATGTCTAGTCTAAATCTACCCCTGTTCAGTTTATTCCCATTCCCCCTCATCCTATTACTACAAGCCTTTGTGAACAGTCCTTCCCCAGCTTTCCTGTAGGTCCCTTTCAGTTACTGAAATTGCCCTTGAGAATATCTCTTTGAACACATGAACCTTTTTCAGCATCCTCTGTGCAACAAGCTTCATCTTTGTCAGGGTAAGGGCGTTTTAGGTCAACAATCTTTGTCTTTTGTAAATACGTTTAATGATATATTGATGCTGAAACTATTGAGAAAGGAAAGTACTGCCTCTCATCATATTTTTTTATTTGTCTTGCACCTTCATAGAAATGCATCCCTACTCTCACAATCAAGTCTATCTGACTTCTGATTTTTATACAGGGGAAATACTTTCTTCATTTAGCACTAGAAACATGAGATTCCTGTCTTCAGATACAGAAGGAAGAGATGTAAAAACTGTTCTTTCCTGGGCTGCTTGCCTAGCTGGGATTAGAAGACTGAGTCTGTCATTTTTGCCCTGGCAGTGCCTTGAAAGAAGCTATATACCAGAGAGGTATAAACCTGCAGGGTAATCACAGGTTAAAACCATTTTCAAAGTAACTTCATGCTGTCAGCACTGATTTTTCTATTTACTTCAGAATTCAATAGATATTTAGATCACTGGAGATTGGATTTAAAATCAGTTTCATGTGATAGAAGTCATAACAGGGTACTGCTGTAGATTCTTGGACCATGGCATCTTGATTTTATCTGTTATATTAATCATAAATCTTTTTTTTACTGAAAACATTTCTATTTTTGCTATAGGAATGTATAAGCTGGGCAATTGTAAAGGCTGAGACCAGCCATGTTTCGGATGGATAACTTTATTTTCCTTATATTTGAAAAGGATTATGTTTGAAAAGCTATGTTATCTAATAGAGTAGGAAATAATCACATCTATTGTTATGTAATGTGCAATTAGTTTTGCATCTAATATCAAATATAATTCTTCATCAAAGTCAGGTCACTCCTGTACTATCAAATATAAACTGACATTTGAGAGGGCAGTGGGTTTTTTAAGGACAAATAAATATGGTTATTCAGAACATTGTTTTTAACAAGATAAAAAAATCAAATTCCTCATCCATAACAGAAAGCTGGTATTATTTTTCTTTTATTGCATATATTTTTAAAACTAGCTTGAAATCCAACACAACAGCAAATGAAATAAATGTAATTAATTTTTGTAATTTCACTTTAATGCTGTAAAATTATTTCAGTTTTTGTCCTATCCACTACAGTTGATACACAGCTCCCCAGCATGAATTATATTCCATAGACATCTGTGGCAAATAAAAAATAGATGAACTATGAAAGCTGTGCCAAACTGGTGAAACTAATGGAGCCTGCTAATTCATTTTATATAATAATGCAATGACAACTGGCAATTTGACCATGCATTTTAACTGAATACTCATTTTTACTTGTAATTTGATATGAATATCCATTCAAGTACTTAAAGGAGAGTACTATATAGGGTAGCCCTTAAAATATTTGTCCTGCTTTAACTATATTTTAAGGATAATTTTTATCTTGCATTTAATTCATGCTAAATATCAGTCTATGATATGATGTTTTATCTAGTACTTGTCACTTTAGCCTTTTTCTTAACATACAGCTTGTTTTCCTGTGTATCATAAAGATATATGCTCTATATCACTGATCTGCATACAATCATACAGACTTATGATATAAATATTTGTATGTCACATCCATAAAACTTGTTTTACACATCAAACAGATTCAAATTATTGCCCTGATTTAAGGTATTCTACTTATAACACAATTCTGCTGAAGTTAATGCTCCGCCCTGAAATCCCAGGGCAACTTTTATTTCATAGCACTGAGAAACTCTTCATGTTTTGGTTAACTTAAACACTAACACAATCCAAGAAAATTACTGTAAGTTTTTGTAACTCCTAGAGGTAAGGCTGAGCCACCCTGGAATGGTACTAGCTGTAATCAAGATTCACAGAATCATTTAGGCTGGAATAGACCCTTAAGATCATCAAGTCCAATCAGAAACCTAACACTGCCAAGTCCACTACTAAATCATATTCCCAACTGCAATGTTTACACATCTTTTAAATACAAATTACAGAAATCCTTATTAAATGTTGAATAAAATTAATGTTAAAGAGGCACTCCAGTTTTATACACATTCTGCTGAAAAAAAATCTCATCTGACCTTTGCAATGTCCTTGTGTGAAGGTGATTAGGAAATCATAGGTGTAATATAGAGAAGGAATTAAATTAAATGTTTAAGATGTAGCTCTGCTTAGAATTACTTAACATGTATTACTAGTGACAGCCACTGCCAGTGTAACAGGTGAATCTCAATATTAATTTAATATTAACATGATATGGTTTTCTTTTCCCCTCTTGCACGTTTTCCCTGTGTAGTACATGAATAAATCCCATTAACATAATTTGAGCACCCAGATAGTACTTTGCGGGAGTGTTTTTATTTCACCTAGGTTTGAAACAGGAGAACAGGATAGAATGCTGAAAGCGACTCTAGCAATGTGATATCCAGTATCGGGAGAACAAAATCCTTTTTGTTTCCTGACCTCAACCTCATCGAACAAACCAAGAGAAAAGTGTTATTGAACTGGAGGACTCTGTTTACTGGAAAGATTACTGAGGCTTTACGATGGCATCTTACAGAATGATAGATACCAGAACAGAACAGACCTATTCAGGAAAAGAGAAGCAGCAACAATGCATAGATGACAGCAAAGTTAATGAAAAATGAACTTTCACGAACTCTAAGTAAACCTTGTCAATAAACCTTTATTTAGCTGACAGCTGGACTAAAATTGATCTCAGTTATACTGACGTAAGTTATTTTAAAGACTGTTTAATTGTCATGTGCATTTAATTCTGTGTGAAATGTCCCAATCAAATATGCTTGTGCCTTCAGAAATCCGTTATATGGTTGAGTGACTAATGGTAAAAAATATCTATCCAAAATTAATGTTTATTTTCTATACCATAGAAGCTGTTTCTTTCCTGAAGTGAACTCTGGAAGCTCCTGATCATCTTGCTGCAATATCAAAGACTTTCTTTAGTATTCGTGCCTTGTTTTCCCTACCAAACAGGCTTTAGTATATGAATATCCTTATGCTCTATGTCTTGATGTCCTTTCCTTGTACACATAATTAATCATCTAAGCTGCATACTCCATCTCTTGACTGGATGATACAGGAAAATATAGTATATCACAAATAATGCGTTTTCACATTAGGAACTTGTAGTAACTTCCTTAATTGTAGTAAGCTTTATGACTATTCTGGTCCTTTCAACTGCTTTTGTGTACTTACAGATTAGTGTAAGTAACAGAAGCCAACTGAATCCTCTGCTTTTACTCAAACTCAATTCTCTTATTAGTAGAAATATAAATATATTAAGTACAATCCTACAAATTCATTCTAATGTATTATCAAGACTTTTCCACAATTTTATTCATAGCTCTCAGAAATATGTTCAACAAGACATCAGACAAAAAGAAATTTTTTAGTAATAGTCCAAAAGTTATAAAATGCACATCTGATTTATCTTTACCTTAAGTGACACAAATTTCTATAAATTACTTGATAGAACTCCCCACCTAAAATGATACATTTTGATTTTTCATAGACCAAATTCATTCTGTAGGTGAGCTAAACACACAAAAAAGTTACCAACTTCAACTAAACTTATGCAATAAATCTTAAGACACTTCCTCACACCTGCTGAAAACAGTTGTGTAAGCATCTGAATCTTGAAGGATGTCCTCAAGTTCATCATCTCAACCTCAGGCTCTCATGCACCAGAGCAGTGAAAGCAGGTGTCCTGCATACCTTGTCTTATTCACCTTAATGTGATATTGTGCCTTTTTTATTTGAGATACCTACTTTGGCATGCCTGACAGTGTCATGTAATTTCATGTACTCTGGGAATTTGTTGATCTAGGCAAAAAAAAAAAAAATGCTCAGCTCCCCTGCAGATCCCCAGAGGCCTGTGACATGATGTGCTGTTGGATTCAAGCATTCAACCCAGTTTAAGCAGCACGTCATTTTATCAGGCATCTGAGGAAACAGATGTAAGAGCTGTACAGCTTTATATTTTCTATGGTTTGATCTGTCTTCTGCAAACCATTTATTTGTGCCTGAAATGGGACATTCTCTTGATAATTAAATTCTGAATGTTATTGTCTCTCCTGACCAGCATCGATAATCACAAGTTGAAATCCTGGATACCTGCTGAAACAGCACTGTCAGTTCATTCGATTCTGAACAAATCTTAATCCTTGAAATTTTATTTTTGTTCTCTTTCTCTTTTCACAACCTGTTCTCCTCCCCCACTGCTACGGGGTCCTGTTATTCTGCGTTACATGTGGCAAAAGAACTGAATGGCAGATGGGACTGCTCCACATTTAATGCCTGCGGGGAGAGGAAGAACGCAAAAGCATGCAGAGCACATGTGTGGTCCAGCAGCAGGCTGTCAAGTCAAACCCTCAGAAATGTGGGAGGCTGGTGTCCCGAGAGTGACAGTCACATAGGCAAAACATCTCGAGGAGCCACACTGCTGGGGCAAGAAAACTCACTGTTCTCTTTTGAGTTTATGAAGTATTCAATCTGATATTTGGTAAATCTGAGATTTTGCTTAGAAGATTTCAAAAAAAAGGCCTGTAAAGAGGGATACGGCCACCTCCCTGCTTCTCCCATACTGGAGAGTGATACAGTGGATGTGCTCTAACAGTACATAAACTAGATCATAGCTATTTTGAGTCTTTGAAGATATACTTCAATATGACCTACAGATTTGTTTACAGAGATGCTGGGAGTAACACACTTTATGTAATGACTTGCTTTATTATCTCCTTATATCCCTTGTCCCAAGTGTTGTTGCACTGTTTAACGACCAGCACAAAGTCTGTCTTTTGACTAAAAGTAGTGATTTGACTGATAAGACACGGTAATGTATTATCCTGAGCAAGCTATAGATAGATGGAAGACATTTTCCCCTTCCAAAAAGCTCTTCTCCATCTTTTCAGACAGTGTCGCTGTAAACAGAATAATTTCTGGCTTTCAGTCTGCTCTGTCTGCCTAGCTTCACTTGCTGAGGGAAAAAGTATTTCATGGAAAGGGTCACTGGACACTGGAACAGGCTGCCCAGGGAGGTGGTTGTTGGCGGGAGAATTACGGAATCAAACGCAGGGATCAATATGATCAGCTAATGTTCACTTTATTGAGCTTAGCTGTTTCTTTATAAACCCTTTTCAGTTACATAACTGGGTGCCCACGAGGGTATCTACAGTGTATTATTGGTTAAAGGTAGCTGTCCCTAAAGCTATTACTAACATATTAGTGGCTAAACTACTGCACATGCTAAGAAACCAAGTTACACTAAAATTAACTATGTTGATAGTTCTCTTTAATTGTTTTTCTTTCAGCTGGTACTCATTCCCACTGAACTAGCTGCTGCATTCCTCCCAGCTGGCCCCTGTTTATCTTTTGGCTCTCTGTTTCAAGGCCTTGTTAGAGTTGTTCAGCATCAAACAATCTCACAGCATCCAGGCCTTGTTCTCTGTAAAATGTTCCCACAATTCCCCCTTTTTGTTTTTTGATGACTAAAGTGTTCAGGTGAGACATACGATTGACTTGATGTTGTATACGCTGTAACACACTGGATAATTGTTAAAGCAATTAACACCATTAAAAATAACATTCCTCCTTTGACCAACAGTTCCCATACCCATCCTGTTATCCACACATTCTTTCAAGAATCGATCACCCAGGGACCTCCTTTAACTACCACCCATAGGATTAAGAGCATCCATAATGTTAACATCCTCTTCATTCTTGTCTGCTGCTTTCATGGTTGGGGTTTAACAGTTGTCACACAGCAACGTGGGCTTGATCCACCTCGCAGGTGCCCGAAGTGGTCCTGTATCTGTTAAAACACAAGCATAACCTCGTCACAATGTTAATAGCTTATACAGACCTGTCCATTGCCCATAATAATTGGTTTTCAATAGCACTTTCACATTTTCTTGTACTTGCTCTAATTTTGACGACATGGTTTGCATACGCTTCAACATCGGCACAATTTGATCATCTTTTGCTAATCGCAAAAGATTTTATGACATATCGCACCTTCATCAATCTGTTTTGCAGTGTCTCTCCTGATTCCCCCCTTTTTGTTTTGCTAAGAGTGTTTTTACTACTTGATGGGTATGTTCAATAATGGCATGACTTGGTGAATGGATATCAATACTTCCTGGATAATCTGTTAGATCTACTTGTAAATTCTAAATATTTGCCATGTACCACTTAGCATATTTTTTTGTCATTGGGATATAAATGACTGTAGAGTCTTGGCCTAATAACTGAACGCTTCTTTTTCTTCCCTTAGTGATTATCATTGTAATAATTTCAAATCTAGTGGCTATGTTTTTGGGGGTTAGTGTGGCAAAATATCCACTCAATAATTTGTAATGAATCATTTGAATTTTCCTCTATCATTGGCTCAATTATCCCTAAAGGTTGTCTGCACTAGGACCCAGGAGTTGCTGAGGAGCAACACTGGAATGCAGAGTGTTCTCACAAATTGGCATTCCCCTAGAGAGATAACACAGTTAACTCCTCTGGACTTCTTCAAAGCTGAAAGAAAAAAAAACTTAGGAAGGAAGGAGAACAGCGGGAGGGTGGGGGGAAGGGGCACTCACACACATACGGCTGCAAGGCTAGGCTTTATCCTTTTTTTTTTTCTCTCTCTTTCCTTTCTTGTGTTTTGCTAGGTATTTCAAATTTTTTCCTTCTGAAGCCCTTCATTCCAAAGATCCTCAGGTAAATCTACCTGTTTGCTGGCTTAGTGGACATTTGAGATTGAAAGGTCCCAGAGATGTATTTCTAAGATTAATCAAAACCAATTTGTAAGTCTTACAAACTTTTGAAGCGCTTTAAACACACACACACACACACGAACACTCATTTCTCAGCTAGCCGAATACATTCATATAATGTTGGTTATCACTATTGGATCCACAATTTTTCCATGCTATGGATATTTAAACTACACATGGTACTGGGAACATACAACACTTAAAATATGTACATGCACTGTCTAATAAGGTTTATATCAATTGTCTAACAAATATTTCACTTATGGTAACCTTTTTTTTTTTTTTTTGGTAGGTTCTGTGTTGATGGAATCACGGGCTGGTCAGTTGAACCACAGCCTCTATCTCCCGCTATGCGATTTCCTTCATGGGGTACAATTGCTGAAACACAAATCAGCTGAGTGATTCTAGTGCCCTTTGATATAAAGTCAGGAGGCATACGCATCCAAGCTATTACTTGCATCGCTCTTGTAAAGTTGGCATCAGTCAATTCTGGTAAAACAAACAATCTTTGCAACAGGTGATCATGCAATTAACAGTACACTAAGTCCATTTTTGCATTCTCTAAGGCTAATTGTTTAAGCAACACTTATCTAGCGGCAATATTGTCTGCCTGCTTATTTAAGGCCTCTTGTAGTTTCTCGAGAAAAGTCATATAAATAACACCATTTTCCAGATTTCCTTTTTATCACAAATACAGGTGTGTTCCAAGGACTATTAAATGGGTCTATATGCCCATGATCTATTTGCTCCTCCACTAAATTTTGCAATGTACCCAATTTTTCACTCGTTCATAGTTCCAATGCCTATTCCAGTTGCATTTAACACATCTCTCCCTCACAATATTAGTGGAACGTGCACAACTAAGGGTTACACTACAGCCATTTTAAGATGTTCTGGCTTTCGGTTGTTCTTGTACTAGATCCTGAATAATTTGCAGCCGTTCTTGTTTTAATGACCATTGATCCACCCAGACGGGTGTTTGGGATTTCCAGGTGATTTTTAAAACCGGCTGCTCATCAATGACCAGTCCTAAAAAGGACGAGTAATCAATACAGTATGCAATTGACCAAGAATGTCACGCCCAATTAGAGTAATGGGGACTTCCATAACATCAGGTCTAGTACTAATCTGCGCACCATCAGGAAATTGGAAGCATATGGGATCTGAACTGACTCGTGTGGCTTGAGCACCACCTATTCTGAAAACACCAGTA
Source organism: Clamator glandarius (assembly GCA_033459285.1). Classification (NCBI taxonomy): domain Eukaryota; kingdom Metazoa; phylum Chordata; class Aves; order Cuculiformes; family Cuculidae; genus Clamator; species Clamator glandarius. The sequence continues at coordinate 1,614,117 of JAUNZM010000393.1, read as the reverse complement.
GCAGTCGACACTGTAGGCCAGTGAGGAGGCCACTGTTGATGCGAGATAATGGTCACATCAGCACCAGTGTCAATAAGCATTTTGGCTCTTGATTTCACCAGTCTTTGCTATCATGTTGATGTGACATTCTGATTTTGCTTTGTGTATGTCTAAAGTAAGATGTCCAGTGGAACCAAAACCTTCATCTCTGCGAGAGTCAGCTCCTGTCATTGGTATACAAGATCTAAAAGGTATTAATTGAGCAATGTGACTTCCTGCAGGTATGAACACAGGAGGTGTTAATGTTTTTGGACATAATTTGGACAGTTCCAGTAAAGTCTGCATCAATTAGTCCAGGTTGAACAAATACGCCTTTACAAGTAGTAGATGATCCCCCTACTAAAAGAGCATTAAGTCCTTGTCCCAAAAGACCCTTTACATTAGAATCAATTTGGTATACTTAACCTCTTGTAAGGTGACATCTACTGCGGTTTCCAAGTCCACTCTGGCACTCCCTGCTGTGGCGGAGGGAATGCAGGTGATACCACTTGATTGGGTCGTGGGTTCAGGGCTGGCGCTGGGGTTGTCACTTGTTCTGATCCTGCTTGCACCTGCGCAGGCCAGGCCCTCTCTATTTTTGCCCCAGTGCGAGGGGCTGTCGCACTCGGTCTGGAGTTTCCCTGATTTGACCTTCTACACCCATTAGTATTGTGATTGTCTCTCTTACAATTGTCACACCACCCTCCTTGTCTTGGAGCTCTACACTGTGCTTTAAAATGACCTAATTTCCTGCAATTGTGACATTTCTTTATCTGACCACCTTTTGCTGCAACTGACAGTTGTACTGCCTCACGAGCAGCAGGTCGGACTGCTTCGCGAACGGCAGCAGCAAACACAGCAGCATGAGCTTCCTGAGCATTCCTGTTCATTAATTCTAACATGTCAGCTACTGATGATCCTTGAGGTAAGGTAATCAGGAGTCGTCTGTTTGACGAGTTACAGTTTTCAAAGGCCAATAATTTAAACATGTTTTCTTTCATTTCAGGGGTTAAATCATGTTGTTGTTCTAAAGCCAAATATAATCTATCAACAAATTGTGAAAAAGATTCCGTTTGGCCTTGCTTTATGGACACAAATTTATCGGTTCTTATGGAGTCTGAATCAGGAACGCTAGCAAGTGCATGTAGCGCCAGTGTTTGTGATAACTGTAATACTTCATTAAAGAAATGCATTTGCACGTCCACAGAAGTAAAAGGTCCTGATCCAATTAACATCTGTGATTGAACACCATAAAGTGGATCGTTTTGCTGTCTTGGTCTAACCATTTCAGCCTCTGCTGCCTTTTGCCAGGCTCTATCAAAAATCATCCATTGGGAGGGAGATAATTTGACATGATTTGATCTACATCTTTGGGAATTAGTATATCAGAAGTAAATATATATGGTATAATTTGTCTAGTCATCTGACAATGTAAACCATATTGGGTAACTGAGTTACGAGCTTTTTCTAATAATTTCCAATCTACAGCTTCCCATTGTTGTACCCCGCTTGGTGTAACAGAGACCAGAAAAGCTTCAGGCAAAAATGATCCCTCTACTATCACATCTTTAATTATCCCTTTCCATTTTTGATGAAAGCCGGTACTATCTCTCATCGGGAAAGTAAGAAGGTTGGGCGGTACAGTACCCTGATTTGACGAATAGGTAGGTACGGAATAAGGTGGTGCAGATGGAACAGTCATAGGTATCCCACAGGAAGGCATTGACACAACAGCAGTGTTAGAATTTGACCTGTCTAGATCCTACCGAAGAAACAAGAGGGGCTTCTTCAGTTACTCAGTTGTAGCCATGGACAACTCGAGTTGATCTATTCTTTTCACTAAAGTTTGAATGAGATCATCTGTTGTTTCCTGTGTTCCTTTGACTGGAGAACTAGCTCGGGAGCTAGAGGGTGTTGTAGTAGGCATATCTGGGGGCAGAGGCAATAGTGCTTCTGGATAGAGACCTCCCCTCGAAGGTCCAGCAACTGCAACTTCTGCATTATCTTCAGTTGGTGTGGGTACGCTCACAGTGCAACTTTCGCATTCGCCTTGCCCTGTCAGGATTCCAAGTATAGCTCCAGGACCAGGCACAGCAAAACGGCATCTTTTTATGATACTATCTATGATTTTTGGTCCAGGAGGCGCCTCACATGGCTTAAAAGGATTACAGGTGCGGGATGGAGCGGGTCGGGCCCAGTGCAGGGTGGGAGGGGGGCGTGGAACCCCTCGGCTGGGTGGCTCGGCTCCAGAGCAGTTAGTATGTTCTCTTTTGCAGCTTTTGGAATCTCCGTTATGGCTTTGTCACTAATTAGTTCACAGCGCAGACTGCTGTCCCACACACAGATCAGAGGCAAAGCTTGCAATATTTCAGCTTCCCCGTGCCACTGTGCCTCCTTCCTGGCTTGTGCCCGTTGGTCTGAGGGACAAGGGGGAGGTGGATCAGGCTTCTTGTCGATGTCTATCAGACCCAGATTGAAGAGATTGTCAGCCCCCCCCATCGGGGGGTACAGAGGCAAGCGCAGCCAGTTTAGGGGGGTGGGGGTTTAGTGCAGTTGTTGACGATCCTGCACTTGGCTTGGAATTATCGCTTTGCTTTTTAGAGCAGACATGTGCCTTTAACGCTTGAAAAACTTTCCACCAGGGACCAAGCAACTTAGCTGTTTTATCTGACCGAGTCACTTTATCCCATAGTCAAACCCCTATGTCTTTCCAAGTAGTTTGGTGAAATGCTAAGCCGACATCAGGAATAAATCCCCTATCTCTGCTCCATTTCAACAGTTCAATTAGACAAATCTTGTCATACTTAATCCCTCTCTTGGAGAGGATATGTTGGAGGAGCTTTACCACTGCTTGCTCGTCTTTCGAAAGTGTGGAACCCATCCCCTCCCTCAACTGCCGCTACTTGCCTATAGCGGATCTTTGACTCAGGAGTCTTCTTTACTTGGACACGTGTCTTACTCTAATCTTCAGCAGTGTCGGAAAGCCTTCGGCAGTGCCGGAAAGTTTCAATCTTCAGCAGTGCCGGAAAATCTTCAGCAGTGCCGGACAGTTTCAATCTTCAGCACCGGATCAGTGCCAGAAAGTTTTCGGCCAGTCCTTCCACCCTCTACCACATCTTCAGTCGTTCTGAGCAACTTTGGCAGGTAATCCGAGGGTACCTGTTTGGGGCCCACTTGTTGACGGGAGCATCACGGAATCAAACTCAGAGATCAATATGATCAGCGAGTGTTCCATTTATTGAGCTTAGCTGTTTCTTTATAAACCCTTTTCAGTTACATAACTGGGTGCCCACGAGGGTATCTACAGTGTATTATTGGTTAAAGGTAGCTGTCCCTAAAGCTATTACTAACATATTAGTGGCTAAACTACTGCACATGCTAAGAAACCAAGTTACACTAAAATTAACTATGTTGATAGTTCTCTTTAATTGTTTTTCTTTCAGCTGGTACTCGTTCCCACTGAACTAGCTGCTGCATTCCTCCCAGCTGGCCCCTGTTTATCTTTTGGCTCTCTGTTTCAAGGCCTTGTTAGAGTTGTTCAGCATCAAACAATCTCACAGCATCCAGGCCTTGTTCTTTGTAAAATGTTCCCACAGGTGGTTAAGTCACCTTCCCTGGAGGTGTTTAAAAGACGGGTGGGTGAGGTGCTCAGGGACATAGTTTAGTGGCTGATGGGAATGGTTGGACCCGATGATCCAGTGGGTTCTTTCCAACCTAGTGATTCTATGAGTCTATGAAAAGGAAGGGACTTGGCTTCTGAGCCAGTCATGAGTAGATGACACATATTCCTCCCTTAGATAAATGGTGGTAGAAAGTAAAGAAAGGCATCTGTCTGCTGCACCACACTTCATTTTTTTAAAAAGCTGAGATGACTAGATGTGAATCTGCAGAGTGAAGATGCTGTTGTGGTGTTTGCAGAAAAGCTGTGGGAAGAGCTCATGCTCTGGGATGCACATAGGGATGTTTGGTGTCTGGACAAGTCCAAATCTTCTAGGCTAAGCAGAAAGAAGGTAGAAAGCAGGATTATGTGGTGAACAGTTAATGCATCCCATAACAGCAAAGCAAAACTGAGCAGCCCTCTTTTCCCAGGTGCATTCAACAACGTGTGCTCTTCTTTTCATCTCTGCTGATCTGTAACAGATACTTCAGATAACTGATAACGCAGCTGGTGACGGCCACCGGCCGGACAGTACCAGTAACTAGGGCACCGCCCCTACATTTGGCAGAGGATCCCGGTGGTTCAGTCGCAGGTTGCCCAAGGGAGCATGATTTGATTTTATGAACTTGCTAAATCTTCTTTGCCTTCTATAGTGCCACCTGGCGTCGGTTCCCTGAACAGAGATGAATTTCAAACATTTTTTACAAGGCCTTCTGATCTTTTGCATGTAGGTCTTTTGAAGGCTCAAAAGATCAGCCCTGCCCAACCTTTTGCATGGATGCAAATATTTCCCTCTCTAATTGCAGATGCACAACTAGTGATCTCCATTGTTTGGAGGAAAAGCACATGGTCCTGCTTACTGAAGCTCTCCTCCTTTCTGCTGCCTTGATAAATTCATCTGGATGTTTCAAACAAATCTGCTTTTACATTCTTATGCCATTCTTCTTATAACAAAACTAATATTAACGTTAAACTAATATTAACTAATATTAATATTGTGATTTCATAGTTCAATGCTTATAGACAGCAGCAGGTTTTAACACCGCTCACATAATTTGCCATGTCAAATAGATAAAACATCTCTGTGCAATCAGACGTGGTCTGTTTTAGAATTGTTCTGTTTTCTGCAGCAGGAGAACATTAGATTCAAGACCACGGTGCTTGCTTTATCACATGTCATGCCTCAGTGTTTGTGTTTTACTTGTCCCATTTCTCTCTCTGCTCTGATACTCTTGTGTTCTCAGGTTGCAGTTGTTTAGCTACATCTTCTGAAGAGAAATACGATCTGGAGTGCTCACCAGGAGAAAGCTCTCACAACAATCTATAACTTGGTCTTATCATGCAGTCAAATGGCCTCATGTTTTTATTAAATTACATTATAGGAGACTAATTTGGTTTTAGACATCAGAAATACAGAGCTTGCACATTATTTGCTATTTCCATTATTTCCAGTTGAGAGCTGTAGTTTAAAAAATGCTAGCTTTCTCTGGACAATTTTGCCCATTTCCAAACAATGATTAATTTGTCATTAAAATCATAGAATTGTAGAATAGTTAGGGTTGGAAGGGACCTTAAAGATCATTCAATTCCAAACCCCATGCCATGGGCAGGGACACCTCCCACCAGATCAGGCTGCCCAAGGCCCCATCCAACCTGGCCTTGAACACCTCCAGGGATGGCGCAGCCACAGCTTCCCTGGACAACCCGTTCCAATGTCTCACCACTCTCATGGTGATGAAATTCTTCCTGATGTCTAGTCTAAACCTGTTTATATCTGTTCCCCCTTGCCCTATCGCCACAAGCCTTTATGAATAGTCCCTCTTCAGCTTTCCTGTAGGCTCCTTTCAGGTCCTGGAAGGTCTCCAACTCTCTCAGCCTGTCCTCATAGGGAAGGTGCTCCAGCCCTCGGATCATCCTTGTAGCCTCCTCTGGACCTGTTCCAACAGGTCCACATCCTTCTTATTTTGAGGATTCTAGAACTGGACACAGTACTCCAGATGAGGTCTCACAGTGTAATAGGTGATTAAAATGAGAGAAAAATTATGATTAGCAGAGCCATACAGTATATTAGCTGAGCTAGTGCTTATTAACATAATTGTTGTATGACATTAATTTTCCCAAACAGTCCCCTCAGACCTTCTTTCCACTATTCTTCATGAAGATACATGGTGTCTGTCAGCTAGAATTACAGCTACAATGGCATATAACACCCAGAGTCACCTCTCAGAAGCATAAGCTTACGGGTTCCCAACTTCATACTGGAACAAGCCTTGGGCACCCAGTAGCCTCCTCCCTACACCCCACACTCCATGTAGGAGCAGGCAACGCCGGACCTGGGTGCGAGCAATGCTGCACTCCCGAGTAACCAGCACCACCTGGTATGCTGTCAGGAGGCACTATGCTTTACAGCTGTGCTGCAGATGTCAACGGATAAGCACAGGCAGGGCCGAAATGCTGCGGTACCTCATGAGCAAACCTGTATTTTCTCCTAGGTACCTCGTCTTTTGAAGAGTCAACACCAGTGCAACACAGGTAATAGGCTTGGGCTGGGTAAATGCAGTGGTGGTGTTGTGTTGTCTTCATTAAAGATTTGTTATGGCTCCCTATAACGTAGTTCCTTAGACAGCAGCAGCAAATGGAAACTGAAAACCCTGAGCCAAGGCTGAATGTGTGGCAGTACTCCTGCCCCACACAGGCAGGGGAATCTATAATTACGCAGCCACAGACTTTCTCTTTTCCAACCAGCTTCAGATACCGTGAAGTCCTCCAAGGATAAACAGGACTAGCTTTCCCTTAGGCAAAACTGACTTAGCACCTGGAATCTTATGGTGCCCATAACTGAATGCAGATGCTTCATGTTTTATTAGACAATTCAGCTAACACTGATTTTTCAAGTAGTGGCTCGCATAAGATTTATTGTTGAAATTCTTTCTCTGCTCGGTAAAGTAGACTGTGTTGGAATGTCTCAGTGTGATGTTTTCCCTCTTTATTAAACAGTTCTGTCTGCTTTTTGTTGAGTTGCTGTCCAGCAGAGGAAGTGATTGGGAAATCAGAGGAATCTGCACAGTGTCCTGGGCTGGACTCTGTTTTGCTTATTTAGTCACTCGTTTATTTGTTTCATAGTGTCTGTATAAGGCAGGACAACAATCCTTGCTATTCAGTTTTGTGAGAAATTAGGAATAACTGAAGGCAAACCTTATTTCTCCAAATTACCAGCAACTTGTATTGGAGCAAAGATATTCCTAAACAAGACTGCTAGAAGGCTTTTACACAAAGATTATGCCACTGTTCTTATATTCTCTCCCTCATAAAGCAATAGTCATAACTGAAATCACAATCCAGGGAATTTCAGTCTTTGTAAGAAATATTATTCTTTCTAAATTATTTAGAAGATAGTGTTCACTATTTTTTCTTATACTGAGGAAAACAGGGTGTTTTGGCTTTTAAAACCTTTTGGCATTAGAAGGATAATGATGACTTGTTTCTTCAGGTTTAGAAAACCTGAATAATCTGTTCATAATGAATGTCTGCTGCTGGTGTGCCTCCTAGAGATGCACTGAGTTCATAGCCCTGTCTTTAAATAGAAAGCAGCAGAAGGATAATTGCAGCATTTAAAACACTGAAAGCATTCTGCGTAGGAAGGAAAGATGGTTCTGTGGTTAAAGTATAAGAAAGAAAGATCTGTGTTATGTTCCTGGACTGGTCAGATATTTCCTTTTTAAGCTTGGGCAAAAAGCATCATCTGTGCCTGACCACATTTCCATATTTTATTCTGTGTAAAAAGGGAATTCTAACCCTTTTCTGCTTCAGAGAATACTATTTTTCTTTTTGTGCAAGGATGGATATGCTGAGGTGGAAAGTGTTATCTAACTGATATTATAAATGGAAACATAGGATATGTCTACATAGGCTCTCAGCTAAGAGCTGATCTAATTACACAGAGGAAACCCAAGAAACAGAGTTAACAAACCCCATTCTCAGAGGCTCCAGTTGCTCTCTGATTGTATCTCTGAGGTGTATTTGTCTCTGTCTCTGGGAGCCTCTCTCCTAGCACATGATTTTAACTGCCTCAGATTTTCAGGAGGGAGGAAACGTTGAGATTAGTTTCTAACCCACCAGCTATTATATTTAAGAAATCTTCAAACAATATAACACAAAAGAAGTTACCTACAGAAAATCTGCAATGACAAGGAAATATTCCTGCAGTTAGGAACCAAACATGGTTGCCCTGCTCAATCACACACCTAAGAATCAGCAGATCTTTGTTGCTCCAGTGCTGCTCTTTTTATCTATAGACTTCTACTGCTACAAATTCAACAGCAGTGATAATAATCTGTACTGTGAAATTCTACCAAATCCTCTAATCTGAGCAACCGGGAATATCTAATGTGGGCTTGGTTTGACAGAGACATTTACAAGACTTAAACTCACCAGTGTTTTAATGGCCATGGGAACACGTATTCCCACATCCCTTTGTAAACTCAGGCCTTCAAAGTCGCTTTGTTAGAACAATTTATTGCATCTCTTAACTTAATAGATTATGGTAGCTTTTTTAACCAGGCATAGCAAAATGATTCCATAGTTTAATACACGAAGCGGAGAAAAATACCGGGGTATTAATCATCAGGCTAGAACATGGCAGGCAGGAGCACTAGGAATTGTTCTTATTCTCTTAAGGCAGCTTAAGTTTAAGTTTGTTTATGTCTTTCCTTGCAAATATATAGTAATATGCACAGACACCTTCTAATGCTGTGAATGAAGTCAACAATGTTCAAGAATTCTAATGGTATAATGCTCTGGCTGGCATGAAGTGGACTTCAGGGTACAGGTAATGAGCTTAATTAATATGAACGGTCCACTAAAGCAAATAGCAATTTTCTTTCAATATTTGAAGAAAGATGAAAATCAAGATGTAGTCTGCAGGGGATATTGCTAACTTGGCAGAAAATTTTTTTGAAAATATGGTAGGTGTTGTTACAAAATGATTAATTGCTATACTCAAGATGAACCTGCAGAAAAGAAAATGAAAATGCGTTCCTCTATTTTTTTAAACTGTTTATTCTATACATTTTAGACAGCTAGAGATATAGCTAGTTTCATAATTTTCTTGAGTGGTTCATTGGAAATAAAAAAAAAAGAGTATCAGAAAAACTTTCCAAACAATGAGGACAGCAGAAAAATCAATGAACACTTGAAAAAGCGTTAGAGAGCGAAATCTTCAGACCGATCCCTTAAAGAGTATACTGTCAGAAAACTGCCTACAAAGCTAGTTTGAATACAATCAAAAGATGACATTTGCTTATCACCTTATGAATATTTTCAACATTTAAAACAAAAGCACAAGAAGAATTGGTTCCTCCTTTGCCAGCTGGTTGTCTTCTCTTCTCCCCTGTGATATAAGGAAAAACCCAAAACTTGACCTTGAGGCTTTCAGCTCTCACAGATGTGTACACGAAATATGCACCTGGGGAAATGAGTAAACAGAGTAAGGTTAAAGAAAAAACCCTCTGACCTTATTGCTTTATAGTAAAATTAGCTAAAGCAACACCGCCAAAGAAACACAAATCTGATCCAGAAACTCCAGTTACCTTATTGTTCCTGCCTGCACAGTATTGCAGTGCTTTGTAGGTCTTTGTTATTGTCTTATACTACATTTAATTAATTACCTTTGCCTAGTGGTATTATCACATTTATAGAAATAATCTCTTTACAAATACATCAGTAAATCTTTTTTGATTGGTTTGCTACATACCATTTCTGTGTTCAGTGTCTTATTTTGATGATTTCCTCCGCTTCCTTTGTCCAGGGCTGAGAAAGATCAAAAACCTTTGCTCTAAAATACTCAAGCCAGAAATGATCAAAATTCCTACTGAAGAGCTCATGTTATATATAAAATGAAGCATGTTATTTGAAAATATTGACTCAGTCTTATTACAGAGCTTCATTCCCCAGGCTCCTTTCTAAAATCATTGGACTGCTTTTTAAAAGGAAATAGTTGTCACAAAGTGTCTTTAACTTTCAAAGATATTTTGACAGCATTTGGGGTATTTTCGACAAAATAGAAATGTTCTTGCATAACACTTCTACCAGAAAGTCATTTGGTGAAAGATGATTTTACATGATTTCTTTAGTGCAGTTCTACATATGAAACATGGCTGTGAAACTACAAGCAGCCCAAGAACTTAGAAGATACCAAAGTAGTTTTATGGAGCTTGCTGGAATGCCAGCTTGCTGGCTGGAGTTACATGACTCATTAGGAAGACATAACATGCTGTCAACCCTGTGAGATCAATAACGTTTACTATTGGCTGGGCTTCAATGTGTTTATGTCTATATATCTTCATGTTGGAAAAGAATTCTGTTTATGGCTAAATAGTACTGGACTGGTAAAAATGAAACTTACCAGATAGTGGAGGCACCACCAGAAGAAAGGCAACTGTTCTGAGAAGTAAAACATTAGTAATACTTTCAGTTTATAGGATAGCTGGTATTATTAATCTAAAATTGTTATTTTACCACAAATTCTGAAAAAAATTCAAAATAAAAAACTGAAAATGTCCTTAACTTTGTCCTTATATAGCTTAAATCATAGTTTGTGGCATCTCAAGTGCTCCAAAACATAGGCGTCTTTTTTGATCCACGTGTCAATTCAATCGACTTTTTGTAGGTATATGGCTCTATGGAACATATTTCAGGCTTCTTAAGGAACAGAAGAACAGCCGAAGGGAAGAGTTTTGAAAACAGAGAAGCGGTACTAACACTGTGAAAATTTAAAGAAGTAGGCTGCAAAGCAGGTCTAGCACACTCAGGAGGGTTAAACTGTTTGGATCAGACTCTCTTTTCATCTGAGCTTTACTCATGCACAGGAGAAATATCTACCTGGAGCCTTTAATAACCTTTTAATACTGCAGACTCAGCAGAGCAGGGGTCTAGGTCATTACAGAGTTGCCTATGTGGAAAAAATATATGCTTAGGTACCAAAGCCAAATGGTGCTGGAGCCAGAAGAGACCCAGCTGCTGCTCCTCAAGGCCTGTCATGTGCTAAGTAAGGCCAATATAATTCTGGATATTGGTTATATGACACAAAAATTTCTGTCTGTCTGTCACAATGAAATGCTGGAGGTGTCAGAGTCATGCTCGACTGATTTTGGTGTCCCCCTGCTAACAGTACAGCTATTGTGCCCTGTAGACATAACCATAAAGGAGTTAAGAGAACCAGAGAAATAAACTCTCACAGGGTTTTTTTTTATAGGGGTAAGAATCTTTTCTTAGCAGTATTGCTTAGATTTAGAAAGCTTAAGACCAAAAGGGACTGCGATGCCCTCCAGTCTGATTTTGCGCACAACACACACTCCTCAGAAGCTTTGGTGTCAGATTGTATCTGGTCACTAAGCCTGTAACAGAAGTCTAATATAAAATGTTTGAGATCAGGAGAAACTGCTATGCTCTTAAACATATCTCTGTATTGATTGAATATCCTTATTGGATTAAAACCATAATTTTTTCTAGCCTTATTTTGCTTCATCTTCCATCTCCTGCTGGATCTCTTTGTACATTCTTCTGTTTTAAAGCTATTTACTATCAGAAATATGTTCTTTATGTAGCAGCTCTGAACACAAGTCTCTTTAAGCTTTTTGGATAAACTAAATTCCTTGCAAGTCACTGTCAAACTTTTAAAACCACACATTTAACTATGCTAATTGGTGGATATTCTGCACGACAAAAAATCAAAGGCCAAGCAGCAAGGTGGACTGGACTTCTTGTTAAACAGTAAGAAAAAATAGTTGATATTTTTTCTTTCTTGCTTTTCAAAAGAGGAATACATTAAGACATGATTCTGCCTGTCCATAAAAATGCTGAGGGATATCTTAAGCTGATTTAAGCGATTATAGCTGTGCTGGAGCTGGTAGAACCACAATAACCTACATATTTTAGCAACCTATCTTATCAGCATTAGCAGTGCTAAGACGATATTGCAGGATTCTTTTCACAAAGAAAAAAGTAGGGATTTTTGTGAGCAGTAAAACTAATGAAGCTTAGTTTCCTGTATTTCCCAGGAATCTGCACCCCTCCTGCCTCTTGCTGACTACTTCTCACATTACTTCCAGAGATCTCTGTACCATCAGCTCCTGCAAATGGCTGGGCAAAATTCAGCTGGTATTGTAGCTGGTTCAGAGCTAGGCATAGTGTGCTAAGGTGTGCATGACAATGAGCCGGTTTGCTAATAGCAAACACAGTAGGGAGACCTTTCTTTCCAAGGGGGCACTAACTTGAACCTTAGGACTCTCAGCCACTGAATTCCATGAACTTTTTATTAAGCTAGTATCAAGAACTCTATCCCTCTACTAAATTTGATTGAAATTGGTCAAAAGATACAACGGTTATGAGGAAGCACTAACACACAGAATAAGCCTCGTTTCTTTAGGAAAAAGAAGCTAGAAATGAACGGATATATTCCCAGTAACACAACAGATACTACAAGCTATTACAATACTTCAGAAGTATAATGCAGGATGTGGATTTGCTGAAGCTGAAAAGTTAGCTGAAGTTAGATTAGTAATTGTACTTTTGCTTGCAAGCAACAACAGGCTCATTTTAATGGCATGTTCTTATTGTGCTGCTCCGTGATGTGTTGTGATTTCAAAATGGTAAAATGATCAGCATGACCAGAAAAAATCAGTAATATCTGCTTAAAAGGAGTAACAGGATACGTGTGAGTGAATGGGCTCCCCTGGAATGTAAAGGTACTGTAAAGCAACACCACTTCCTGATATTACTGCCAAAATTTGGGTTTTTCTCTCTCATGCAAGCAACCGTACTTGCTGCTTGATAGATGGAATGATGGAATCTAAATCTGAAGTGACTTCCAGCAGCAGTGGGTCACTGACTCCTTGAAGGATAACAACTGCATTTTCCTCAGATGGAGAATGGGACAGAGATTCATATGCTGCTCGGTACAAAAAAAAAAAAAAAGTCACAGACTTTGAAGTCTTTCCTTCAGAATTATTAGAGATGGAGCTTACAACCACCTCTTATTCACATTGATAAAGTTCTGATAACTTTATTGACTTTGAGCTCTACCTTGCTTCTCAAAATACTAAAAGGATCACTAGGATTTGGAAAGTTATAATGGGAGTGGTAAGACTATGATGGTCCTACCACAATATTCCAAGTAACAAAAAATTGTACATCCTCAATGAATTTTAGTTCTTGGCTTACCATCACGATTAGCTTCTACCACTAGTGCTAGTTATGAGCCATTATTTGCATGTTCCCATAATGAAAGGCCTGCATGTACACATCTCTAGAAGGCAGACACAAAATTGTGGCAACGTAGAGACAATGAAGCTAATAGTGGCTGCCACAAAGAAGTGCATTGCACAGCAGGAATGTATTTGTTTGCAGCCAGTGGTGCACCTAACCCACCTGGCTGCTGCAGCCAGGTACCTCTTATGGGATAGAGCAGAAGTTGGGGAGGCAGAGAGCTCCAGCAGCACAGGGAGAAAAATTATTCCTTAATCATGTATTGTGTCAGACCTCGCATGCACTTACGGAATGAATAAAAAAAAATGGAAAACAGACACCTTGGAAAGGCAATGTCTGCATTAGGAGGTGACAAGCCCAAGGAGCAGGTCAGTGAGGGCACTGCAGGAAAGCTATGGGTGCCTGCAGCACCCCACTCTGCGTGGCTGGCCATTGGCTGACACCTCCTCTGGGGACCAAGGCTGCCCAGCCACAAGGTCCAGCAGTGCAGGGAGGATGTAGGTTGAGGATGTTCATGTGTTTCTCCAGATCCATACTGATTCTAAACTGGTGATTCTATGATTCTATGATTTGTAACTACTTTATGTGGAAGAGTTGTGGGCTCCTCCTGGTAGTGAATGACAGCAAGTGCAGCCACCCTACGGCTGTGCCCTGCTTGCGCTTCTCCGAGGAGGAATGAGTGGGCCTGATGTCCCCAAGATTTTGAGGGACATGTGAAAGGATGTTTCCCCAAAATGGAAAACTTTGGCATGTAGTTGTGCCGGGGGAGGTTTAGTTTGAATACTGATTGTATCCATGTACAATAATGACTGAATCACAGAATCACAGAACAACCAGGTTGGAAGAGACCCACTGGATCGTCGAGTCCCATCATTCCCACCAATCCCTAAATCATGCTCCTAAGCACCTCATCCACCCTCACCTTAAACACCTCCAGGGACGGTGACTCAACCAGCTCCCTTGGCAGACTGTTCCAATGCCTAACCACCCTCTCCGTGAAGAACTTTTTCCTAATCTCAAGCCTAAATGCAAGACAGCTTAATATAATGCATATTCTTGTATTTTTGAGTTGTGTAAATCGAAAGGAGTACTTTCTGACTAGAAGCCAGAATTGGCTAACTGGAGGATGATACCAGTCTTCAAGAAAGGACATTACACAACATCACCTTAGCAGGAACGCTCTACAGGCCAATTGGACAAAAAGACACTTAGAAGCAATGCCTGAGTATCACCAGAGAGACCCTACTGGTAGAAATGCCAAATGCAAGGAGTAAGCCATTATTAAGATCAGTTCTGAGAAATAGTGTGAATATGTAAATCCTTTTCAAGAAAAAGATTCATATGCATGCGATGAGAAGATAAAAAGTTCTTCTAATAGTATCTGGGTGTGTGTGTTTCAGGAGGAACTGATCCTCCATGCACCCAGTGCTGAGTAACAGAATGCCTGCTTTCTAAAACTCCAAGAAGACTCTTAAAAAGTTTTATTTTGACCAACATTTATTGTAACAATATTAGGAAAAGGCTCTTCACCAAGAGGGTGGTGGAGCACTGGAACAGGTTTCCCAGGGAAGCAGTCACAGTGCCAAGCCCGACAATATTCCAGAAGCATTTGGATGATGCCCTCAGACACATGGCGTGAATGTTGGGGTTGTCCTATGCCGGGAGAGGAGTTGGACTCCATGATCCTTGTGGATCCCTTCCCACTCAGGACATTCTATGATTTCATGAACTGTTAGAGAACGGGAATTTTCTGTTTCCCCTCTACTCTGCTCTTGTCAGGCCCCACCAGGAGTCTTGTGTCCAGTTCTAGAATCCCCAACTCAAGAAGAATATGGAGCTGTTGGAACGGATCCAGAGTAGGCTATGAAGATGATCCGAGGGCTGGAGCTCCTCCTGCATGAGGACAGGCTGAGAGAGTTGGGTTTTTTTCAGCCTGGAGAAGGTTTCGGGGAGACCTTAGAGCAGCTTCCAGTACCTGAAGGGGCTACAGGAAAGCTGGGGAGGGACTGTTCACAAAGACTTGTAGTGATAAGATGAAGGGGAATGGGTATAAACTGGAGAGGGGCAGGTTTAGACTAGACATAAGGAGGAATTTCTTCACGCTGAGGGTGGTGAGGCTCTGGCACAGGTTGCCCAGGGAAGCTGTGGCTGCCCCTGTCCCAGGAGGTGTTCAAGGCCAGCTTGGATGGTAGCAGCCGGCTCTGCTGGGAGGTGTCCCTGTCCAGGGCAGCGGGGTTAGAGCCGGATGATCTTCGCGGTCCCTTCCCTCCACCTCGCCCCTCCTGTGGCTCCAGCGTTTGTCCCCGTGGGAAGGGGGCGGTGAGCTCCTCCCGGCGCGCGGGGGCGCTGTCGGGTCCCCTCCTCGCGCAGCGGCGGCGGCCCCTGGCGCGCGCCGTTAAAATGGCGCCTTAGGCGTCGGGCGCGGGTTTGAGGCGTCGCTGCTGAGCGAGGGGGGGCGCGTCCTCCCCGCCTCCGCCGTGATCCCTCATCTTCTCCGCTCCCGCCCTCCCTCCTTCCCTCCCGCCCCGGACGGCCATGGCGACCCCGGACCAAAAATCACCCAACGTTTTGCTGCAGAACCTCTGCTGCCGCATCCTGGGCAAGAGTGAAGGTACCGGCTTCCCCCACTTCGCCCTCCCGCGCCAGCGCCATTCCCCGCGCTGGGGAAGGGACTGAGGGAGAGAGAGGAATGGGGGGAGAGGGAAAGGGGATGGGGAGAGGAGAGATGGGGATATGGGGGAAAAGAGATGGGGATACGAGGCGAGAAGAAACGGGGATATTGGATGGGAAGAGGCAGGGATATCGAGGAGGAAAGAGATGGAGATATGGGGGGGGAGGAAAGAGGCAGGGATGTTAGGGGGGAAGAGAGATGTATGGGGGAAAGAGAGAGGGATGGAGGGGAAGAGACAGGGATGTTGGGAGAGGAAGGAGATAGGGATGTTAAGGGGGTAAGAGAAGAATGGGGGGGCTGCCCCAGGGAGGGGGTGTTGGGGTCTGGGGAGATGCCAGATCAACCCGAGGGGTATCCACTCGCCCCCGTGGGGTTGGCAGCCCAGGCGATGCTTCCCAGGGCTCTGTTTGGCTTGTGGAGTCCTGGGGCAAGGGGGCTCAGGGGCTTTGGAGCATCACCTCCCACCGTGTGACTGGCAAAAAGGGGGCTGGTGGGCATGTTTGGGCGTTTTGGCCTCTCTTTGATGGAGCCGTGGGCATCTGGTAGGTCCTCTACAGGTCCTCTGTGACTTGATGCTGCTGCGGTTGTTAAGCAAGGGAGTGCATCTCTTGACTGTTTGCATAAGGTTGTCTGTTGCAATCAAGGCAGAGAATGTTTTAGTAATAAAAGACTGTTTTGAGTAAGGATTTGGGAGGGTGGGAAGGAAGAGGTGCATCTGCTGAATCTCCTTTTTTAGTTGCTCTGTTTATAGGCATTGCTCACCCAAAAAAATCATGCCATAGCTTTTGTTTTGTCTGTTTACTTGTATGAGGGGTGTTTTTCTCCCTTACTAGTAGTGGCTCTAATGACTTTTATGTGTTCTTTTATTCTGTGCCACTCTCTTCTGTTAAGTTGCTCAGGGTTACTTTTAGATATTTCTGTGATAGTGGCAAATTATTTAGAGTATTGACCTGTTGTGAAGAATTGGGTTCAAACTGACTAAAACATGGCCTGTAAGTCAATTACTTGTAATAAGCT
Organism: Clamator glandarius; assembly: GCA_033459285.1. Lineage (NCBI taxonomy): Eukaryota > Metazoa > Chordata > Aves > Cuculiformes > Cuculidae > Clamator > Clamator glandarius. Next base: position 1,597,489 of record JAUNZM010000393.1, on the reverse strand, counting down.
TGCAGATGACACCAAATTGGGTGGCAGTATTGATCTGCTTGAGGGCAGGAAGGCTCTGGAGAGGTACCTGGACAGACTAGATTGATGGGCTGGGATCAGTTGTATGAGATTCAACAAAGCCAAGTGCCGGATTCTGCACTTGGATCACAACAACCCCCTGTAGTGCTACAGAGAGTAAGAGTGGTTGCAAAGCTACCTGGTAGAAAAGGATCTCTGGAGTGGTTGCAAAGCTACCTAGTAGAAAAGGATCTCTGAGTGCTGGTCAACACCTGGCTGAACGCGAGCCAGCAGTGTGCCCAGGTGGCCAAGAAGGCCAACAGCACCCTGGCTTAAATCAGAAATAATGTGGTCAACAAGAGTAAGGAAATGATTGTCCCCCTGTACTTGACATTAGTAAGGCTGCACCTCAAATACTGTCTTCAGTTTTTTTACAAGAAAGATGCTGAGCTGCTGGAGCTTGTCCAGAGAAGGGCAACAAAGCTGGTGAAGGTTCTGGAGAAGGAGTCTTATGAGGAGGGGCTGATGGTGCTGAGATTGTTTATTGTGGCGAAGAGGTTGAGAGGAGACCTTACCACTGACTACAATTACCTGAAAGGAGGTTGTAGCAAGGTGGGTGCTGGTTTCTTCTCCCAGGTAAGAAGTGATAGGACGAGAGGAAATGGCCTTCAGTTACACCAGGGGAGGTTTAGATAGGTGTTGGAAACATGACTGAAAGAGTTGTGAATTGTTGGGACAGGCAGCCCAGGGCAGTGTTGGAGTCTGCTTCCCTGGAGGTGTTCAAAAAACTTGTAGACGTGGCACTCTAGGACATGGTTTAGTAGGCATGATCGTGTTGGGCTAATGGTTGGAGTGGATGATCTTGGAGGTCTTTTCCAACCTTAATGATTTTATACCGCTATCTTAGAAGTCCAGAAAATGAGTGACAGGGTGCAAATATACTTGTTTGTGTGTGTCTCTCGAACTTTGTTTGGAGATGGGCCCTCATGGTCTCACACCATTCTTGTATCTAAATATGAAAGACACAGGTTTAATGGGTAAACTGTTGATGAGGATGAGGAACTGGCGGGATGACTACATCCAGAGAGTTGCAGTGAATGCTGAAATAGAGATCAGTAACAAATGGTATCCCTCAGTCTGTGCTGAGACTGATGTTGGTCAATATCTTTATTAATGATATAGTGGGATTAAGTATGCCCTCAGCAGGTTTTCAGGTGATGCCAAGCTGAGCAGTGCTGTTAAGATGTTTGGGAGAAGGAATGCAACCAGAGGGAACTTGACAGGCTTAAGGAGTTGGCTCATCTGAGCTTCATGGAGTTCAAGTACACTGAGTGTAAGGTCCTGCATCTGGGTTGGGGCAACCACCAGTATCAGTACAGACTAGGGGATAATAGATTCAGAGCAGGTTTGCAGAGAAGGAATTGGGGATACAGGTGGATAAAAAGCTGGATGTGAGCTGGCAATGTGCATTCACAGCCCAGAAGGCCGGCCGTATCCTGGGATGCATGAAAAGCGTGATCAGCAGGCTGAACGAGGCAGTTCTACTCGGCTGTCATGAGACAACACTTGGGAGCATTGCATTCAGTTCTGGAGTCAGCAGAGGAAGGACATGATCTTAGAGAGCAGAGTGGGTCCAGAGGAGGCCACAAAAATGATCAGAGGGATGGAACACCTCTCCTCTAAAGAAAGGCTGAGAGAATTGGGGTTGTTCAGCTTGGGGAAGAGAAGGCTCCAGGGAAACCTTATAGCAGCCTTTCAAGACTTAAAGGAGGCTTGCAAGAATGATAGAAAGAGACTTTTTTACTGAGGCTTTAAGCGACAGGACAAGGGGTAGTTGTTTTAAATGGAATGAGAGTAGATTTAGATTGGATATAAGAGAATTTTATATGATGATAATGGTGAGAAACAGGAACAGGTTTCCCTGGGAAGTTGTGAATGCTCCCTCCCTGGAAGTGTTCGTGACCAGGCTGGTCAAGTGGAGGGTGTCCCTGCCCATAGCAGGGGGGTTGTACTAAGTGGTCTTTGAAGGTCTCTTCCAATCCAAACCATTTTACGATTCCCTGATTCATGTGAGAAGCTTGAAAGAGGTGGGAGTAAGTTGAAATGTCTTTGTCTTCACTGAAACAGAGTAGAGACTACTTCGCAGAAACATAGTATTGATGAGTTGAACTTGGTGATCTTGAGGGTCTTTTCTACCCTGTATAATTCTCTGATCAGCGGTTGATTGCTGTATTTTGTTTTATTTTTCCAAAATCCTTTGCCTCACCATTGCACATCTAAGCCTTCTGCAAGGCCATGAATTTCCCATTTCCAGAATTGTCAGTCTGTATTATATAATCTCAGTTACTAAATTCTGTGACAGGAGTTCCTGCTGTGAGATTCTATCAGGATGTGGAAATTTCTGCTCTCCCCCCTATCTCCCTCAAATCAGTGGTAGCTTCTAGACTGTCTAATAGCTCTTGTGCCTTTATGTAACTGTGTTTTCTTAGCAACTGGTTTAATTGTGTATTAAATGATATTTCACTCCTGCCTACCATTCTAAGATGCTATTATACCTTTACTTTGAAAGCTGTTTGTTGCTTTTAGCATCCCTTGGAAACCTTTTCTAATACAATTGGTATATACTCTTATTTAACAGCACTTCAAACATTTTGCTACTAGAAATCTCAGTTATTGTGCTACTTCTGCTTCCAAAAAGCAAAAATAATGAACAAGAAATTGAAAAAAGAATTGTCTTCCTTTATTGCAGTAATGGAGGCCTCTGTGAGGACCTTATTTCTGTATTGCCAAATCATGTTTTCTTCATGACTCTCTTAGATTTGAGAGGCTGCAATTTAAACTGATTCTATGCTTGTTTCTTGGTATCTTATTTAGGTCTGTGACATTTGTAACACTTAAATAGCGCATGAGAAGAGACCTCTATCTTTATCATGAGGGTATGAGTCTTGAGGAGAGGTGACTCGCTTCTGCCAACTTTGGACCTAGCCTTCTTTTTGAAGGCATAGTTTCTCTATATCTGTCTCTTCTAGCTTCAATAGTAAGTTTGTATACAAGCAGTATGTGTGAAAACATGGTAAAGGACCCTGATTTGAATCTATTTCTGTATGTTGGGTTTCTACTTGGGTAAGTAAAATCTCTTGTCTGTGTGTGTAACTAATGAAAGGGGAAATTTTGTCCCAAGTCATGGTAAGCTGCTGCATGCTGTAGCCCGCTATATCTGTAAAAGCTGTAAAGCCTTTTAAGTGTTCTTTTCTTCTTCCATACCCCTATATTCTGACAAGTCACTCCTGGTTAACTTTAGATAGTTCCATGGCAGTATCTACCAATTTGTTCACTTGTGAATTATTGGAGTAGTTCTTTGAAGTAACAACTTAAAAAAAATGGTGTGGGTTGTTTGCCACATTTATTAGTATCACCCTTATTTTTATGCATGTGGCATAAAAATTAGTGCCTTTACACTAACGCACGAAGCCTGGGTAACAGGCAAGAGGAGCTGGAAGCTACCGTGCTACTAGAAAGCTGTGATCTAGTTGCCATCACAGAAATGTAGTGGGATCAATCTCATGACTGGAGTGTGGCTATTGATGGCTACAGGCTGTTCAGACAGGACAGACCAGAAAGGAGGGGTGGAGGTGTTGCTCTCTATCTCAGCCAAGGGATAGAATGTGAAGAGCTGTTGTTGAAGAGTAGCCACGAACAGGTTGAGAGCTTGTAGGTCAGAATTAAAGACAGAGACACCAGTGGAAACCTTGTGGTTAGTGTATACTACAGGCCACCTGATCAATGGGAACCAGCTGATCAAGTCTTCTTTGTCCAGCTACAGGAGGCTTCGCTGCTGCAAGCTCTCATCCTACTCGGGGACTTCAGCCCCACAGACATGTGCTGGAAAAGTAGCACGGCAAGCTGTAGGCAATCCAGGAGACTCCTGGAATGCATTGAGGATAACTTCTTAGTCCAACTTATAGAGAACCCCACCCAAGGAGATGGAATACTGGACCTTTATGGTCGCCAATACAAGCGAACTCATCAGTGATATTAGGATTGGAGGCAGCCTGGGCTGCAGTGATCATGCGCTGGTGGAGTTCAAGGTCCAGAGGAGTATGGGACTGGGGAGGAGTATAGTCAGGACACTAAATTTCAGGAAAGCAGACTTCCAGCTCTTTGAGGAATTAGTAGGATCCTCTAGGACATGGTTCTCCGAGACAAGGGAGTGGGACAGAACAGGAAAATATTCAAGGACTTTTCCATAAAGCGCAAGAATGCTCAGTTCCTGTATGGAGAAAATCAGACACGGGAGGGAAGAGACCAGCGTGGCTGAGTCAAGACTGATTGTTTAAACTAAAGAAGAGGGAACTGCACAGACAGTGCAAGCAGGGACGGGTAACCTGGGACGTGTATAGGAACACTGTCCGGTTGTGTAGGGATGAGGTCAGGAGGGCCAAGGTGCAGCTGAAGCTCGACTTGGCAAGGGAAGTAAAGACTACAGGTATGTCAACCGAAAGAGGAAGTTCAAGGAGAATGTACCCCCACTGAGGGTAGGGAATGGTGACCCTGTATCAACAGAGGAGGAGAAGGCTGAGGTACTTAACAACTTTTTTGCCTCAGTCTTTACCGATAACTGCTCTCCTCACCCTTCCTGGGTCATGAGACGGCAAGATGGTGACTGGGGGATAAACTCCCTCCCACCATAGAGGAGGATCAGGTTTGTGACCACCTGAGGAACCTGAACATATGTAAGTCTATGAGACCCGATGAGATGCATCCCAGAGTCCTGAAGGAATTGGGAGATGCAGTTGCCGAGCCACTCTCCATGATGAAAAGTCATGGCAGTCAGGTGGAGGCCCTGGTGACTGGAAGAAGGATAACGTTGTGCCCATTTTTAAAAAGGGCAGAAAAGACAACCCTGGGAACTACCGACCTGTCAGCCTCACCTCTGTGCTTGGGAAGATCATGGAACAGATCCTCCTAGAAGCTGTGCTAAAGCACATGGAGGACATGGAGGTGATTAATGGCAGCCAGCACGGCTTCACCAGGGGCAAATTCTGTGTGACCAACTTAGTGGCTTTTAATGATGGGATGACTGCAGCAGTGGGCAAGGGTAAACTGACAGATGTGATCTATCTAGACTTCTGTAAAGCCTTTGACACAGACACATCTTCCTCTCTAAACTGGAGAGATATGGATTTGATGGGTGGACTATATGGTGGATAAGAAACTGTTTGGATGGTTATCTTCAAAGAGTAGCAGTCAATGGCTCAAGGTCCAGATGGAGATCCGTGACAAGTGATGTCCCTCAGGGGTCTGTACTGGGACTGGTGCTGTCAATGATATAGACAGCAAGATTGAGTGCACCCTTAGCAAGTATGCAGATGAGTGGTGTAGTTGATGTCATCCAGAGGGACCTGGACAGGCTGGAGAAGTGGGCCTCTGAGAACCTCATGAGGTTCAACAAGGGAAAGTGCAAGGTCCTACACCTGGGTCGGGGCAATCCCCAATTTCAGTACATGGTGGTGGATAATGTGATTGAGAGCAGCCCTGCAGAGAAGTACTTAGGGGTGCTGGTTGACAAGAAGCTCGACATGAGCTGGTGGTGTGGGCTCACAGCCCAGAAAGCCAACCATGTCCTGGGCCGCATCAAAAGAAGCGTGGCCAGCAGGTCAAGGGAAGTGATTCTGCCCCTCTGTTCCTCTCTTGTGAGACCTCATCTGGAGTACTGTGTCCAGTTCTGGAATCCTCAAAATAAGAAGCATGTGGACCTGTTGGAACAGGTCCAGAGGAGGCTACAAGGATGATCTGAGGGCTGGAGCACCTTCCCTATGAGGACAGGCTGAGAGAGTTGGGATTATTCAGCCTGGAGAAGAGAAGGCTCTGAGGAGATCTTATAGAGACCTTCCAGTACCTGAGCCTACAGGAAAGCTGAAGAGGGGCTATTCATAAAGGCTTGTGGCGATAAGGCAAGGGGGAACAGATATAAACAGGAGAAGGGCAGGTTTAGACTAGACATCAGGAAGAATTTCTTCACCATGAGAGTGGTGAGGCACTGGCACAGGTTGCCCAGTGAAACTGTGGCTGCCCCATCCCTGGAGGTGTTCAAGGCCAGGTTGGATGGGGTCTTGGGTAACCTGATCTAGTGGGAGGTGTCCCTGCCTATGGTGGGGAGGTTGTAACTAGATGATTTTTAAGGTCCCTTCCAACCCTAACTATTCTATGATTCTATGATAGGAAGCCCATCCTTTCCCTAATCTCTGCTCCTGTGTTATGAGGGACTCTGGCACTGAAGGCTCACTGTTCTAACACGAGACTTCTGTTGAAGCAGTCAACTGTAGTATGTGTACTAAGTTTGTCACCAGTTTAGATATTGATTTAAAGTGCATAGAAACAGTTAAATCCAAAACCCCGAAAATAAATGGCAGTCGTGAAAGGTGTGTATGGCAGTTGTTCCCCTCCAGGTTTCTGTGTCCAAGGAAGAAATTAAGATGATAAAAGAATTTTGTTAGTATCGGCATCCACTATGTTGAAGAAGGCGTCTGGTGGCTTCCTTACCACCTAAGCATACAGGCAAGTTTTTTGCTGTTTTACTGTGTTTCAGGCTTGTAACTCTAGTTTGCTTTCAGCACAATGTAAGCTTGAAATATGGGGGGTGTGTGTGTGGTTAGTGGTCTTCATGCAACTTGTTCCCTCCTTATTTACTGATGAAGCTCAGCTGCTTTGTATATACCTGTTCTCTCTTTTTGAAGCAAATTTTGGGAGTATTATCACTTTAGTCTTCAGTAAGCAATTTATGATGCTGTTTCTACAAAGTGTAGGAAAAAAAAGCTTGGATACGCAAGAGATCTGTGTATATATTAGAGAAAGTTTGACTATAAGTTAGTCACAAGAAGACAAAGCTAGGTACCAAGAGCCATCTTTAACCATTTCTTTAGTTAGCCTGCTGCAAATTTCTTGAAATCCCAGGTTTTGGTACTTCCCTGGAATAAGCACTACAGTAAAATACAAGGTTACTGATGCAAATGGGTGAAATGTAATGGAAAAATAATAAAAGGAACTGATATTTGAAGATCTAATGGTTCTTCCTGCTTGTATGTTTCATAAGTTTGTACTTGAGGAGGTTTGATCTATTGGCTGTGTTCCTTCTCAGCGCTTGTGTTTTATTATGTTGATAGGGAAGCTACGGCTTTAGAAGGAGCTGAAGGATTCAGTTGATATCTGCATCATAACTGTGCACTTAAAGCTAATGTCGGATGAGTGGTCTTACTGTCCATCCATGCCTGCGTTCTGTGATCCTGTGCTTGAAGTCTTCTGTAAGCCTGATGGAGCCTCTTGTCTGCTGGGGATTATTTTACTTCTGCTGGGGATGGCCTACACCTTCTATGTTGTTAAAGATTTATTTTGAAATGAATTTGTGCTACAATGGACTGTGTCTGCAGAGGCTCCCAGTGGTGGAGCTATCCTTTCTCTTCCGACTTTCTTGAAACTATCCACTAAGTGGAAGGCTGGCTTAGCTTCCCAAATCAGTCAGCTGCATTGGCCTGGTTACTGGAGTTGTTGGGGTTTTTTTTGCCAACAGCTCTGCCTCTGAGCAATTCACTACAAGGTCTGCAGAGTTATGTAGGAGAACTCCAGTTGAGGTAGCTTTTACAATTTTTTTTTTTTTTTTTTTTTTGTAGAACTAAGATTTGAAAGCTCTTTGTTCCTGTGCTTTAGCCAGCTCTCGAGTGAGGGCTTACAGCTAGCATCCCACGGCGCTGTGTGTTTGCGGTTGCCTACTAAAGTTAGCCGGGCATATCTGCACCCTGCAGGTGGAGCCGTTGCTGGCCTTTCTTCCTTGTATCTTCACATGTGCTGAAGAGCTGATGTACTAGTTTTGCCTTATCAGTCTTTTTGGGTCTATCCAGGCTAACCACCTCACTCTTACACCAATACCTGTTGTTGCAGAGAGCTTGCCTGCCTGTGCGCTGATTTTCATGAGAGTGTTTGGATTTTTTTCCCTGATCTGTGAATTCTAGCACTTACACAAGATTTCATGTTTCTCTCTGGGCAGTTAATTTAGTTCCTCTGTCAAAAAGCTGCTTGTTCTTAGTTGTCTTTCGCAAACCTCTTGGTAGTCTTAGACTTTGTGACTGCCATCGAAGCTTATCCATTATCAGAACCCTCAGTGCCTCCAATGGAATAAAATGGTATTGCTGTAAATACTCAAGCTACATCTGCTTGGTTTTGAATCTTAAGAACATTTTTGTGTGCCAGAGTACTTAGGGAGGTACACATGATCTAGAAAGTAGTACTTCAGTCTTCAGAGAGCAGTTTGCTACCTAAAGGTCTAAACTACTGTAATAGATCTTAAAATTTCGTGGTAAGAGGAAAACACTGAGTTCATTCAAAAAGTGATAGGGAGCTTTTTTTACCGATGCTGATAATCGAAACAAATGGAAGTTGACAAGATAGGCAAAAATGCACAATGAAGTAAAGTTGAGAGAGAAGATCTTAGGATCTTCTTGCTGATTGGGACTTTCCTCACATCTTTGTACTGACAGTACAACAGAGCCTGCAGTATTAACAGAATTAAAGAACAGTTGTTTCCTTTGCTGTACTTTGAAATTTGTGGACGATTTCTATGTAAGGAAAGACAGTGGAGTTTGTGTGGTTTGGGTTTTTTGTGGGTTTGTTGGGGTTTTTTTCCCCTTGTAGGAGAGGAGTATAGAGACTGGAAAGATGGTTAATTAAAACAAACTTAGAATGCTTCAAATAAAAACTTGCGTGAACCAAATACTTTTTATGTTTGTTTTATCGTTTGTTTTACTGTTATTATTTCTTCTGAAGAAATGAACTTAAAATAGAGGTTTAAGGTAGTTAACTAAGATGCAAAATAATTATTTTCAATATACTTCTTAAGTGGGCTGGTCCTAAAACTGTGCTTCTCAAGCACAGCATTATTTACAGGAACACACAGTAAGTTCTGCTTACAAGATGTGGATTGTCTTCAAAAACGATATAATAACACTTAATGGCATTCTAGACTGGTATTTTAGTTATCAATGTATATGACATCATATTAGTGCAATTGTTTTTCTTTCAGGGTAATAATTCATACTGATGTGGAACTTGTGATATAATTAAAACAGAGTAGATACAGCAGCATTATTACATTGACAAACAAACACAATATCTGCTCATGGTATATCTGAGAAAGTTCTCAGGTTCTACAGCTGTTCTTCCAAGCTTACTTTTGCAATAGTAGTACCTGCATCCAAGTAGTTCGCAGCAGTAGTTGTTAGCTGGTGCCACCCCTTAATCATTAAATGCAGTTTAGAGTGTAATTGTTTAACAATAATTTTGCATCTGCATTTAAGCAAACCTGTCATCTAGAGTGACAGCTGGCTAAAAGAAGAGATAGCTGAGAGAGTTTGCTTATCTCTCAGGTCTTTCAGAAAAGGAAGTGATTACTGTTTGGTTTAGATAAGCGTTCTTTAGAATTATTTAGGAATTATGCTTACAGACAAATTAAAATAACCATCTTTCCAGGAAAAAAGGTCTCCCACAATCATAGGATGGTTTCAGTTGGAAGGGACCCTAAAAATTATTCAGTTCCAACCCCCCTGCCATGGGCAGGGGCACCTCCCACTGGATCAGTTTGCTCAAGGCCTTATCCATTCTGGCCTTGAACACCTCCAGGGATGGGACTTCTACAACTTCTCTGGGCAACCTGTTCCAGTGTCTCACCACGCTCACAGTAAAAAATCTCTTCCTAATATTTAATTTGAATCTACTTGGTTTCATCTTAAAACCATTTCAACTTGTCCTTAGACTGCACTCCCGGCACTGCACGCCACTATGTCTGAAAACACGGTTTCAGGGTTTTTCTGTTCCTCTGAGATCTTCAATAAACTTATACCTGATGGTGTTGAAAGAAATGTTTAAGACTGTAGAGTGAATTCAGTTCACTTCCTAAAATTATAGGTAATGTTAGAAGCTTCTTTTTAGCAAAATACTTGCAGAATTTTATCGTTTTCTCTGAAATGCTGACTTCTTGCAAGTATATTGGCAAATTGTCTCTTTGTCTCTTGAACTTTTCCTTTAAACTTCTATCTATTGTCTTATTTCTTCTTGTTTTCTTTACAACCAAATGCTCCCTGTGCGCTGTATTCTTTTCATGCACTGCATTGTGTTTTCTGTGGCTTTAAAGTGGTGTTACCTGCATTTTGAAGTATTTCAGTTTTCATAAAGCGTTGTTTGTAGGAACATTTGAATGGCTACGTGGAGTATAGCTCTTGGAATTACTGGTAGATTGCTCTGCTCAAAGTAGAGGGGTTTAAGATTTGGGTTTTTTGTTTCACAAGCGCCATTTCTTTGTTTAGCTATGTGGCTTCCTACCAATCATCAATGTGTATGTATTTGTGTGTTGGTAGAGGGATGTAGTCCAAGGGGGAGTGGTTGTCTTTATCTGCATTCAATGCTTGGATCAAACCTCTGGAAAGCAAATAATAATCAGTGATGTTGTTCCCTCTTGCCCCTCAAACAGCTGCATCAATGTCTTCATGTAGAACTTGCTGTGGCGTAATAGCGTCATGCAGTCATGGCCTTTGGTGAAGAAGGATCACAGGATCATCGAGTCCAACCATTCCAATCAATCACTAAACCATGCCCCTCAGCACCTCATCCATTTGTCTTTTAAATACCTCCAGGGATGGTGACTCAACCACCTCCCTGGGCAGCCTGTTCCAGTGCCCAATGACCCTTTCCATGAAAATTTTTTTTCTGAGCCTGAACCTCCCCTGGCAGAGCTTGAGGCCGTTCTCTCTTGTCTGGTCCCCTGTCACTTGGGAGAAGAGGCCAGCTCCCTCCTCTCTGCAACCTCCTTTCAGGTAGTTGTAGAGAGCAATAAAGTCTCTCCTCAGCCTTCTCTTCTGTAGGCTAAACAACCTCAGAATCACACAGAATCACAGAATAACCAGGTTGGAAGAGACCTACTGGATCATCGAGTCCAACCATTCCCACCAATCCCTAAATCATGCTCCTAAGCACCTCATCCACCCTCACCTTAAACACCTCCAGGGACGGTGACTCAACCACCTCCCTTGGCAGACCGTTCCAATGCCTAACCACCCTCTACGTGAAGAACTTTTTCCTAATCTCAAGCCTAAACCTCCCCTGGCGGAGCTTGAGGCCATTCCCTCTCGTCCTGTCCCCTGTCACTTGGGAGAAGAGGCCAGCTCCCTCTTCTCCACAACCTCCCTTCAGGTAGTTGTAGAGAGTAATAAGGTCTCCCCTCAGCCTCCTCTTCTCCAGGCTGAACAACCCCAGCTCTCTCAGCTGCTCCTCATAAGGCCTGTTCTCCAGCCCCTTCACCAGCTTTGTTGCTCTTCTCTGGACTCGCTCCAGAGCCACAACGTCCTTCTTGTGGTGAGGGGCCCAGAACTGAACACAGTACTCGAGGTGCGGTCTCACCAGTGCCGAATACAGGGGGAGAATAACCTCCCTGGACCTGCTGGTCACGCCGTTCCTGAAACAAGCCAAGATGCCATTGGCCTTTTTGGCCACCTGGGCACATTGCTGGCTCATGTTCAGTCGGTTGTCAACCAGCACCCCCAGGTCCTTCTCCTCCTGGCAGCTTTCCAGCCAGGCTTCTCCTAGTCTGTAGCTCTGCTTAGGGTTGTTGTGCCCCACGTGCAGGACCTGGCATTTGGCCTTGTTAAACCTCATGCCGTTGGTCCCAGCCCAGCAGTCCAGCCTGTTCAGATCCCTTTGCAGAGCCTCCCGACCCTCCAGCAGATCGACACTTCCACCCAGCTTGGTGTCATCTGCAAACTTGCTAAGGGAGCACTCGATGCCTTCATCCATGTCATTGATAAAGACATTGAACAGGGCTGGACCCAATACTGAGCCCTGGAGAACCCCACTTGTAATAGGATGTATGCATAGATAGATAAGTGACTGTGTGTTTTAAGCCTGTCTGCTGTCATAATGCCTGTTCTTTGAGGAGGACGGCAATTAAATTTGTCTATTAGTTCTAAACTGTAAATCTTTATTTTACTGACAGATATTCATATTAAGTTATGTTTAATCACTTTAGGTACTGAAGTTATTTTACAGACTTATAAGAAATAATCTGCTCAAGAAATTCCCACAGCAGGGAGTTTTGTTTGTAAAAGAGAAGCTGGACTTGATATGAATAAAACATTAAAATCTGAATAAAATATTGTATAAACCAGCCTTGCTGCTGTGCCTTTGAATTGCCAGTGCAAATCTGTATGCAGAGCAGATAGCTTTGCTCAATATTGTTGGTAGTGTTACAGGTTTAGTAGTCAGAAGTTTTTGAATGGAATTGCAGTCTTTCAATTAGCAATCTTCCTCAGATGCTTTGTCAGGGCAGTATAGAAAAGACTACACTACGTTGCTGTGCTTTAACTAGTCTTGCTATGGTTGGTGTTGAAATAGAAGGTTATTCTGGAAGGTTATATAGCTTTCTTGAAGCCTCCCCACTACAGAGAAAACCCCTGCTACTTACTATTAATAATGTATCTGTTGTGGTTTTTCTTAGATTAAGGACTTAAGTTTAAGTTTTCAATGTTTATGTTAAACTTTGACATGTGTTTATTACCTCTGTCTTGTTTCCAGTCTTCTGTTGTACCAAGAGCTAGAAGCAAAACTAGTCTAGTAAAAGCTGTAGTGTCAGAGGCATGTTGGAAAACACACAAATGGCTAAGTCCACGATTTTCTTCTGTTATTTTGGGGTAAAGCCCTATTCCAATATTATAAACCAAAAAACACTCCAGCTTGTGGCAATGTATAGCCCTTTTTCTGATTCACTTCTGGAGAAATGAAGTTCCCTGCTTTTTGTCGTTAATCAGTGGAGGACCTTATTATTTAATATAGATACATGTTATGACTGATGAAGTATTTTGGTATCAACTCTTGATCCTTCTCCTGACTTCAGTTCATCCAAGATGCTTGACCTGGAACTCATTTTGCAATTTTATTTTGAATTCGTAGCCCTTGTTAAGTCACTGTAACAACACAACAAAAATATCTGAGAATTACTAAAAAAGCCTAGGTCTTGTGTAATTACTGTTAGGTACAGAGTTAAGGAATTAACAAAAGATAAAACTAGCTATTGCTTGGGCTTTTAAAGCCAGCATTTGACTTTAATTGGCCTTGCACAATTCTTTTGGAAATCTTGAATTGTTCTGTAATGACATGTTATATTTAAGAATTAGTTAGAAACAACTAACTCTTCCCATCTCATTCATCAGTTCAGTTTAAGCTGTCAATAGCTGAACTACTATTTTATATTTGTATTTTCAAGTCCTTATTGCAAATGAAAGGCTGTTTTGTCTAGGAGTAGAACTATCCTATCTAGAAGGCGTTTTAAGTAATGCATATTTGTGATCTTAGAGCAGTCTAGATACTGGTGGTTTTTTTCCCTCAAAGTAGAATACCATTGTTCCTCTAGCAGGCCAATATTGTCAAGTACTGTTAAACAGCAATGATTATGTGAGCATGCTTTTCCCCGATTGCGTTAACTACTGCTTTGTGTGAAATCGTAATGTTTGCTGGGCTACAGTTGTATCCTAGTAGATTATGAACAGAGGGTGCCATTTATATTACAGACCAGTAAAAAAATGGGCATTCAAAAAAGAATGAAGCCCATCCTGGTTTCAGTTTTTTCCTTTCCATAAATTTCGAGACTTTCATGCATATAATCAATAATTGACTTCTAGTATCTCCCGGGAGATTTTTTTTTCTCGAAGTGTTAATATTAGTTAATTTGTGAAATGACTCAATGCTTAAAATATTTCTGCTTCCAGTGGAATTTTACCCTATTCCATTTTTTCTGTTTTCTACATATTTCTCCTGGCCAACATTCTTGATTTCTCCTTGGCTGAACAACTGGTGCATTACTCTACAGTTTTTTTTCTGGAAGTTGACTGCTTAACTGACTAAATAAAACACATGAGGAGTCTGATGCATTTGCACGTATAATTGTCATATACAAACCAGACTTATTATGGGGAATTGCTTTGAATTTTTTTTCCCCAAAATTGGGAAGTGTAAAAGATTCAAGTACCTGACACAACACGTTTACACTTCTCTTACCTACCTTTCCCCTCATGTTATTACAGTAATCTCTATATGAGGAGTAGAAATTTAATCTGACACTTTCTAAGGGCACTTTGACATGCCTGTAGGGTTATTGTTTGATAGGTTTTCATGTCAATAAATGGAAACATGGCTATGCTGTAGTGGCATTAATACTGAACTGGCCCTATCTCAGCATTATGAGACTGTTAACCTTTTCAGAAAGCAGAGATACTTGCACCAAAACTGTTCAGCAATAGTAATAAAATGAGTTATTGCATAATGATGGAGCAGTGGAGGGAGGTCACTGGCTTATGACTTCTACATTAGCATCTTCATTGTGCACTGGGATATGATGCTGATATCTCTGAGCACTGAACCTAGGTGGGGAACTATGTAAGCTGTTATAGAAACAAACCAAAAGCAAAGCTAAAGGCAACACACAAACTGGTAAAACCACTGTTGCAGATGTCTGAGTAAAGATCTACAGGTAGGATAATCCAGTTTGGGTACTTGGTGAGAGTGTGCCTGGTGAACGTGGCTGCATTGTCCCTATATGTGAGCTGAACTTTGGGATGCTGTGCCAAGTCCCCCAGCGTTTCAGGCTGTGGGGAAGGGCAGGGCCAGCTGAAGTGTGCCAATGCTCTTTTAATAACTGAGTAGGCCTAAGCATTTCTTCTGTCAGCACATAATGGGAAAGGCTTATTCACAAATTTAAGTGCGGTTATTTTGCGGAATGTATACAGTTGAGTGTGTTTCAAGTATAGTATTAATGATATATACTCATGGGTAATGTGGACTTTGTTGCATTCTGATTAGAAGTGCATCTAAGGATTATAGTATAAAACATTGCCTCATCTAAGACAGATGCATTTCTGCCGGATTAAACTATAGCGATGTAATAGAGGGATGTGATTCTGCCCCTCTCCTCCACTCTTGTGAGACCCCACCTGCAGTATTGTGTCCTGTTCAGGAAGCCCCAACATAAGAAGGGTATGGACCTGTTGGGACAGGTCCAGATGAGAGCTATGAATGTGATTGGAGGGCTGGACCGTCTGTGCTGTGAGCACAGGCTGAGGGAGTTGGGTTTGTTCAGCCTGGAGAAGAGAAGGCTCTGGGGAGACTTTATAGCAGCCTTTCAGTACTTGAAGGTGGCCTACAGGAAAGCCGGGGAGGGGCTTTTTAGAAGGGCATGTAGTGGTGGGATCAGGGGCAATGGGTTTAAATTGGAAAGGGGAAGATTTAGATTAGATATTAAGAGGAAATTAGTAATGATGAGGGTAGTGTGGCACTGGAACAGGTTGCCCAGAGAAATTGTGCATTTACCCTTCCTGGAGGTGTTCAAGGCCAGGCTGGATGGGACCTTGAGCAGCCTGGTCTGGTGCGAGCTGTCTCTTCTAGTGGCACGGGGTTGGAACTGGGTTATCTTTAAGGTCTCTTCCAACCCAAACAGCATTCTATGATCTCTTGTCTAGCTTTTTTTTTTTTTAATTTACTTTAATAGAACTTTAACAATCTGCATAACAGAGTTTTCCTTTTTCTTTCAGCTGATGCAGCCCAACAGTTTCAGTATGCAGTGAGAGTTATTGGAAGCAACTTTGCTCCTACTGTTGAACGGGATGAATTTCTTGTAGCAGAGAAAATCAAGAAAGAACGTAAGTGTGTCTCTGTTTCTTTCTTAGAAATAGGAATGGAGGTTCTTCATGAAGTTCTTGGATCAGTTCATTCCTCTGAAAATGAGACAACTCTGCTTCACAGATAGTTACCTAATGTGTTACTAATGCTCCCTCTGGAAATCTCATGATGGAAATGCCATGAATTCCCTAAGTATATTCCTGAGTTGCAACTTGTATTTGCAGGTCTGATTCTTCTTAATGTTCAGCTTAGACCTTCCTTGCTGTCTTTTACTACTTATCTTACTCACTATGAAAACAAACAATTGATGTTGCAGTCCTTTAACTTCAGTAGTACTCAGACTTCATGAATTCATAGTTCTTTTCAGAAGACTGGTATTTTTGTGATGTGCACTTTAGAAATATTACATTTTGGCACAATTGACTTCATGAGCACCTGTGTAAAACTTGCTGAATCCTGGGAATCAATGGAATTATTTATACGACTTACCTGATATTTCTTGCCTTTAGTTTCTCTACAAGTTTATCTGCACCCATTCCCTCAAAAGTAAAACATTAGACCCTGTTATGTTTTAATTAACAATCCATTGTGCTCTGTGCTGCTCCAAGACATGTTTTGCACTGCCTGAATCTGGTGGGGATTGCATTCTTGAAAATCCAAATACTGCTTTCAGCAGATGATCTGCTCTACAGTAGAATGTCCAGAAAATGTTACTTGAAGTATGCTAATTAAATTAAAGCTTTATATTTAAGCTTTGATGATGCAGTCAGGGAGATAATTAGGTTAACTAAAGTCAGTGGTTGTAACTGTTTTAAAATACATGTGTATCTTTTGCTAATGCAGAGCTTCAGTGGATTGCTTATAGGCAAATAAGCCAATCAGAGTTTCTCTAGATGCATTTCCAAAACACTGTAATCTGAAGTACGGACTTTCTGTCTGACAGACTGCTACATTCTTTGGCTACTACTAGCCAGCACAGCATATATTCTTTGGGCCTATAGCTAGGAGTCCTGAAGAGGTCTATCTCCCTTATCTTCCTTCTCCCCAGTTTCAGCTGGTAGGCTGATGTGGTCACATAACAAGTGACTGGATATATCCTTCTAACTTAACAGTTATTTTGTAGTTACGAAGCATGAAGTAACTTATTTGGCAAAATGTACATAGCAGGATCTTTTGATGCTAATTAGCATTTCAAACATTTAACAGCAACTTTTTTAATTATTAAAATTTCTTCGGTTGTACTTTTTTTTTTAACATGGCTCTTTCTTAGTTAACATGGCTTTTCTGAAGGCATCTTAAAGCTTAAAGTTGTTTTTCCTGTGAGCCAGAGACTTCTGTTAATGCAACTGGCAGTGATTGAGACTGTTCTTTTTCCTAATGTATTAAAGTTGTATGACCTTGGAATTCTGCTTGACTTCGAGCAAGTGGCGTTACTACTTTGTTTCTTGCTTTTATTGCCTAAAATAGCAACATTTGCACTTAGTGTTGTGAAGGGCTTTGTAGCATTCTTTAGTCTACCCTTCTGTAGCTTTAGGGAATTAGACTTTGCAGGGGAACTTACTTAAAGGTGATTATTTTTTTTAATCTAAGAAAAACAGTCACTTATGTTGCATTGCTTCTGATGCAAGAATTTTTGGGGCTGGAATGCAGATAACATGATAATAGGCAAAACTAAGGAAACAGGGTGAAACGGGTAAGCATCATTACACTTTCTTGGGTACATTTTCCAATTTACCACAAATATGTGATTTCAGATATGACTATCATGCTTCTTTCATTTTTTAATCTGTTTTTTGTTTTTTTTTTATAGTTGTACGACAAAGAAGGGAAGCAGATGCTGCTTTGTTTTCAGAACTCTACAGAAAACTCGGTTCACAGGTAGTGTAATAAATGTATGTAGAATAAAGAAACTGAAAACACACATGCATCTTTCTGATGTTATAGAGTTGTTCAGGTGAGTGCTTGGGTCAGAAACTGAGAAAATGGTTGAGTACTGGAACAGACGGCCCAGAGAAGTTGTGGGATCTCTGTCCTTTGAGATAGCTGATGTCCAGTCAGGTTTTGACTATCTCCTCATATTTTGCTGTCCACTCAGGTGCTTGAGGTTCTTCTAACCTTCTGTCTTTATTTTTCTGTGCTGGCATCTTGTATACATGAAAAGACAACATTTGAGTAATGCCTTCTTTAAAATTCACTCTACCAATTGTTATTCAGTCTGCTGTTAGATTTGTTGCTAATGATGGGCAGTTACTTACTTTCCCTGTGAGCTTAGGGATGGTCATAGATGGAATATGCATGTTCTGAATCAATGAGGCTTTTTCTTTCTCTAGCAAGTTTCTTGAAAGCACCTTGGAGATATAAAAAAGCTTGTGTATCTGTTTTAACTTCTCTTTGTAGTAATGGATGAAACAAAAAGGAGGTCAGTGCTTATTTTAGTGGCAGCTTGCCAGCTGAACAAACCCTGCCTCTTGAGGCACTCAAGACTTATTCTGTTCTGGCCAGTAGAAGTGTTATTGTTGCTGCTTCTTCTTCACCAGTTGTTAATGAGCTACTGGATTAGATATTTGCAACTGATGCAGTACCTCTACTTTTTGCTTGCTGTTGAGATCAAAGCAGAAAATAATAAACTTCTGCTCTTAATTAAAATGTAAAGTCTATCCTTCTGCTCTTCTAATATAGAGCTTCTGTAGGCCAAAATACTTATCTGATGTAGCATATACACACAGTACATAATTTGCACAAGCCCATGAAAAAATGGAAAAAGGTGAGAATGAAAATGTGTTTAAAAAAGGTAATTTCTAAGTGACCTTTTTGCAAGACTGATAGCACTGAATTACATTGCTTCTTAAGGGATGGAATCTTCGTTGAATCTTGGTTTAACTAAAGTTTCCTTTATATTCAATATTGCTTAGCATTCCAGACCATAGCCTTATCAACGCTGTAAGGGAACTTGTATGAGTTTTTGATTTACTCCACTGCTTGATCTCCATTATAAGCTTCTCTGTCCCTGATCAACTCAGATTCTGGTGTTGGGGTTGCAGACCTATGGAATAACACATCTAGGAATATAGGCATATCTAAAATAAAACATAATATTTGATGTAGCTCTTCTCTTCAAAATACTCTTTTTGTAGATTAGGCTTTTGCATTGGTTTGTCGTCTGCTGTTAAGCTTTCAGCTGAGATGTGAAGCTACTTAGAGTGTTATTCTAAGTCTGTATCTGTCCATTTGTCTGTTTGCTAGAGACTGTTACATACATTAAGTTTCATGTTCAAGGAGAGTGAAGGGGAAAGTGGTGAAAAGATAGTTCTTTACTTAAAATTGTACCAGAAGTTTTCCTTCTTTACCTTTGGTTTAGAGTTGGATTCACAACCAGGACATTTTAAATGATGAGAATGAGTGGGAGTGCTGGTAAAAGTTTTACTCTGTATAATACCTCTTTCTTAGCTGTGATTTTTAAATTGAGTGCCCTTGCTGATCTGGGAGCAGGTGACAGTTCATGATTTGAACGCAGTGGAGAAAATTAATAAAATACAATACAGAGGCTGCTCTGCACATTCCCAGATTACTCAAGAACATGACTCTGAGTTGGTTTTGTTTGTATGGAAAATTGATCTATACGTATACATGTTAGTAGGCTGGATTCAAAAAATCCATTATTATGAAGAGTTAAACTCCTGTCTCTATTGTTTTTTTAAAGGGCATTTTGAAGAACAAATGGTCAATACTCTACCTCCTGCTTAGCCTCAGTGAAGATCCACGTAAGCAGCCTAACAAGGTAGGTGAGGAGACCTTTGTTACTTTGGAAGAGTGGTAAATGTGTAACACTTATTTTACATGTCAGTAAGAATTACTCTCCAGACTCAACCAACGCCTCAGGTTGTGTTTGTGGTAGTTGTACATGAGGCTGAATGGAGGAACAAGCTTGACACAAATGGCTGCAATTTTCTGAATAATCTTTTTATACTAAATAAATGTAAAATTACAAGCTGTCCGACATTTGTAGCTGAAGTTGTGACTTGTCTTACATGAGTATGAATTTTATTTGCTTTCTGTTCAGTGGTGTAATGTCTGCTTACCTGCTAATGCATTTGAAAAGGAGTGTAGAGAGAGTGGAATTCCTCCTTTGGTTGCAGCTCTGTTTCTCTGGAGTGTTTTTTGCAGCTATTGCTACTGTCAATTCCCAGGCAAAAATAAGCCATGTTGGCAAAAGTACTTTTGCTCATTGTAAGGAACTTGCTTTTCTGACATTACAACTGGAGCAACAAATTTTTCTTTGAATAAACATAATCTCCAGTTATTTTTTGCATTCTTGAATATTACACTTGTGTTAACTAAAAACATGACCTGAAGACACTCACAAGTCTTTTCTTTTCATTCTTTCCTTCACAAATCCTCTCTTTTTCAGGTATCAAGTTATGCCACGCTTTTTGCTCAAGCATTGCCACGGGATGCTCACTCAACCCCTTATTACTATGCCAGGCCACAGAGCCTTCCCTTGAATTACCAGGACCGCAGTGCTCAGTCTGCCCAGAGTTCTGGCAGCATGGGAAGCAGCGGGATTAGCAGCATCAGCCTGTACGCCCTGAATGGGCCAACGCCAACTCCACAATCACTCCTCCCAGGGTAGGTTGAACCATTTTGCCTTACAAATAAGTTTAGGGAGGACTAGCAATCATATGCACTTTTTTGGCAATTTTATTTTTCCTTCTTTTCCTTTCCTCTACCTTTCCCATTTGTAGGCCATTGGAAATTCCACTGTGGGTGCATAAGAACTGAGTTCCTTAGGTGAATAGTTCTGAGTATCAAGTGCTGTCATATGACAATACGAAGCCGTGAATGGCTGGCTAAGTGTATCCATTCTTAAATCTGCTAAACACTTGATATTTTACTGGATCCGTTCTTTTGGATTCTAATGCCAAGTTCTTTTCCAAATTTCTCAGTTCTCTGAAACCATTTAAAAATAGTCTTTATCTTTCTTCTGTAAACATCTTGGATTTAGAGTCCTCACACAAGTTCTTTTTAGAAAGCATTCCTCAGCCATTGTCAAATTAGTAGACTTAACATCTTCCATTTTCAAATCATGGAATCATTGAGGTTGGACAAGACCTCTAAGATTGTCCAGTTTAACCATCAGCCTAACACCACCGTGCCAGGCTAAACCATGTCCTGCAGTGCCACATTTTTTAACAACTCCAGCGATGGTGACTCTACCTTTTCCCTGTTCCAATGCTTCACCACTAAAGCAGAGTGACCTTTCTTGCATGGTCTGACTTTTTTTATGTGTTCACAGCAGATTGGCTGTTGTACTGGAAGAGTCTTGTCTTGCATCTTGAGTGCACCAGTGGTGTTTTGAAAGAAAATTTATACAAGAGTTGACAAGAAGAATTACCTGTTCAGGAGGGAAAAAAAAAGCCCTAGACCACCTACTGTTCCACAGTTTTTTGTCTGTTTGTACCAAGATGGGTACATTTGGAACAGAGACATGCAAATACCAAATAGTTTATATTTTTCATGAGTAGAAGCCGGCCATTGTAAGCCATACATTGATTACCTGGATGTTGGCTGTGTTAAATAAGCCAGTGCAAATTGTAACTTGCTGAAAATCTGAGCCCTTCTTGTGCTATTGGACATCATGCTGTGTTACTTGTAGCAGGTCTAGAGTCTGACAGAGATGCACTGCACAGAGGCTGTGTTCTGTGGAGGTAAAATGAACATGTTTATTGTCGGTGAAGGGAGAATGCAGACACCAGGTGGTCATCGGCAAGTCTCAATTTTATTAGAGATCACAGCTAGTTAAATACAGTTGTTGATTAGCCTCATACATATTGCAAAAGCTGAGCTCACTATAGGTTACAGATTACAAGTCAGCTCCTGGGTACGCCTTGTTCTTCTCTTCTATCTCCAACTTTCCCACAGTTGTTTATCTAACTGTCCAAGGTTGGTATGCCCCTGTGCTTCTCCCTTTATCAGCATGATTTACAGTTTATGCTACAGCACAGCTCTTGCACAGAGCTGTGCCCCTGCTCTGCAAGCCATTCTCCAATAATTCCCCCTTTTTCTTTTTGGACCAGCATAGCTTGCATAACTAATCGATCTGTGGCCTTAGCCATCATATTCTGTAGACACGATATTAGACATGGGATTATTGATAGGATCAAAATTACAACAATCAAAATTACACATCCATATTTCAACAATGTTCCCAACCATCCGTCGATCCCCAGTGAAATTAACCATACATCCAAAGAATTTTCCCATTGCTGTAATTTTCTTATGTTATCTGTCAATTGTAACTTGTTGTGAATGGACTGGGACTGATCAGTTAGGTTAAAACAACACATTCCTGCAAATTCCTCACAGCTGTACCCATGTGCTACCATTAACTCCTCTAGACTTCTTGAAAGCTGAAAGAAAGAAAAAAAAACTTAGAAAGGAAGGAGAGTGCGGGGGGAGAACTCACACACACACAGCTGCAAGGTCAGGCAGTTTTTGTATGTTTTGCTAGGTATTTTAAACTTTTTACTTCTGAAGCCTTTCATTCCAAAGATCCCCAGGTAAATCTACCTGTTTGCTGGCTTAGTGGACGTTTGAGATCGAAAGGTCCCAGAGATATATTTTCAAGATTAATCAAAACTGATTTGTAAGTCTCACAAATGTTTGAAGTACTTCAAACGCACACACATGCACACACACTTCTCAGCTAGCCGAATACATTCATACAATGTTGGTTATCACTATTAGATCCACAATTTTTCCACGCTATGAATATTTAAACTACACATGGTACCGAAAACAAAAAGCACTTAAAATATGTACATTCATTATCAATGAGGCTTATATCAATTGTCTAACAAATCTTTTACTTATGGCAATACTTTTTGTTTGTTTGTTTTGTAGTTTTTGTGTTGATAGAATTACAGACTGGTCAGTTGAGCTAAAACCTCAATTTCCCTGTATATCATTTCCCTTGCTTGAATTATTCCAATAGAGCCTGCATCAATGATCCCAGATAAAACAAAGATTCCCAACCGAATTATTGATAATCATACTAATTACAAGGCAGTAAAGCCAACCCCAATTGTCCTTTTCCATTTCCTGTTATTGTGTGAAGTGCAGATGATTGCAGCACTACTACGATGGTGGTGATCACGTCTATCTCGGTGCTGCCTCTGGTTCTTGCTCTGAGGTGAGAGCTGCTAGAGTCACAAGTTGATCAGCACGCGCATTGCCTTCACCTAAACCTTCAGTCCATTGATGACTTCTGATGTGTATTATGCAATAGGGTTGAGATCGTTGTTTTATCGCAGATTGTAGTTGCATTGAATCTGTTATGATGTTTAATTTTCATGCATCCACTGGGCGCATGTCCAAAAAACTGCAGCTAATTCTAGACTCTGTAAAGAGTCTCCTGGCTCTGCGGATAAAAGATGATGATGCCACTGATTTTCGGTAAACCAAGTTGCTGCTGCCCTTCGTGATCTTCTTCCGGCATCTGTATAAACTGTAACAGCATTAAGAGAGTGGCGTCTCACTTTTCTTGGGTTTTAGCAACCAGTCGTGGTTGCCAAGCCATTTTAGTATAGGCATTTTCAGTGACTCTACTTTAAGTTCTACAGCCTCAGATAGCAAACCTAGCTGTAAAGCTGTTGAATTCCTCAACCACCATTCTAAGTCTTCTCTTCGTCATCAACGGTCCTTTAATCCCAGAGGCAATCTTTTGTGGTCGATTGTCGATGCGTGTAGTATCTACTGCTGTCGCCAGGTCCAGTCCAAGGCTGCCCCTGGTTGCCAGTTGCAAAATGCTGGCTGGTCGAAGCTGGGCAGAGGTGTCTGTGATCCTGGGGCGGCTGCAGTCATGTAAGTCGCTGGGGCTGCTATTGGCGTCTGCGCGCTGCTGGGAGTTTCTCGGCTAACGGCGGCGGCAAGCAGTACTATGATTGTTTGTTTGGCAATTTTGGCATCACACCTGCTGCTCCCGACATTGATGGCATGTGTGTCCATTACGCCCACATCGAAAACACTTATACTCTCGTCGATTCGGGCCTGTCTGCTGCATCTTTGTCAAAGATTGCAATGGAGCAAGGGCAGCAAATGCCTGGGTTTGTGCAGTTACTAAATCTTGCCCTACCTGTTGGATTGCTTCAACTAGCAGGGCTTGAAAAACTACAGGACGCGCTATATCTATTACTGACTCTATTGCACTAATATCTTTTGAATCTATAATACTTTTCACTATTTCTGCCTAGGCTTCCCGCCGCTCTCGCGCCGCAGCCCCCCCCCCCCCCATCACTCTCTGGCTCGGGAACCGACTCATTATTAAGTAAGGGGGGTGGGGGTGGCTCCGGCGGCGGGGCCGGCGGCAGACAACCCTCAGTTCCCGGAATATCCTCAGGAGCATTGCTGTGGGGTGGGGGTGAGCTGACTGTGGGCACGGCAGGAGGAGGGGGGAGGAGGACAAGCCGAATTCCTGTTCTCCTGCGCTGCGCTGACCTGCCTCACAGCCTTTTCTTCCGCTTGATATTGTAACAGCTCATTATGCACTACACGCCACAGCTTCCCTAACTTCTTCACGACCTTATCATCTTCTAAGACTGCCTCCCATAACTTATCTCCTAACTTTCTCCATTCCTCTTCCTCAAACATTTGTTCTGGGTCTTTAAAACAGCCCTTAGTCTTTGCTACAGGTAATAAAGTTGCTAGGTCCTTTAATGGACCCACCTTCCACTTTTCTAGAAAACGCTTTAATAAATCAAATGCTACCTCTTTTTCCATTGTGAGCTTGACTTTGTGTGCAGCGTTTTAAACCCTGGGTAGCATTCAGATGGATGGTGGATTCGCTCTTCTTTATCCCGAATCCAGGCACGGGCTGAATGACGCTGCCTGCAGCAAGTCCAACCTTCTGCCCCCTGGACGCTGCTTTCCAGTGCTTTTCCGTCCTCCTTAAAGTAGGAGTAAATAAATCATATGCCACTTGCCTATCCGTTTTTCGTCAGCGCTGTTGCAGCTCTCCAGGCTTCGGTGGCACGTATGGCCCAAAACCACTGTTGTGATCTTTGGGGGTGCTTTTCTCCTTGTTCTTCAGCACCGTCCTGGCTGCGATCAGGACCCAACTCCAACTTTGTCGACCGTGGCAGTATCACGTTTGGGTCACCATTTGTCGGCGAAGGGAGAATGCAGACACCAGGTGGTCATCAGCAAGTCGCAATTTAGAGAGATCACAGCTAGTTAAATACAGTTGTTAATTAGCCTCATACATATTGCAAAAGCTGAGCTCACTATAGGTTACAGATTACAAGTCAGCTCCTGGGTACGCCTTGTTCCTCTCTTCTATCTCCAACTTTCCCACAGTTGTTTATCTAACTGTCCAAGGTTGGTATGCCCCTGTGCTTCTCCCTTTATCAGCATGATTTACAGTTTATGCTACAGCACAGCTCTTGCACAGAGCTGTGCCCCTGCTCTGCAAGCCATTCTCCAACAGTTTATAATTTGTGAAAATTGGAGGTTCAGCTGTCATTGAGGAGATTATCAGGAGACACTTTGATGGACCTGGAGAAGAAAAGGCTCAGGGATGGTACCCGTGAAGTTGTACCTGACCGTGGGAGTAGAGAAGACTGAGCTAAACTTTTCTTAGTAGACCTCAGGGAGAGAAAAAGGGGTAATTGGCAAAACTTGTAAAACTGGAGATCACAGTTAAACATAAGGGAAAAAAATTCTTTTGCGGTGTGATGAGATGTGTTTTGGGGGCAGGAGCCATATTGTGAAACACTGAAATGGGTTGCCCAGACATGATGTCTTCTCTATGCCTGAAAATATTCAAAGCCTGGTGGGACCATGCACCAGGCAACCTTCCGTAGTTAACCTTGGTTTTAGCAGGAGGGTTGGATGTGATAATCTCCAAAGGTCCCTTCCAACCTCAACCATTATGTAATCCTGATAAAATGCAGAAAGGCATGTCAATGAGGTTATTTTGTATATTTCCATGCTTCAAAATGTCAGCCAAAGCTGACCTGTTCCAAACATACTCTTTGCCTGACCTGTTCAGGATTTCAGCAATTTTAGTGTTCTCTTTGGTCATTGTAGTCTGTGAGCTGAGCAACCCAAATTAGGTCTTTCTGTGGGCTTCACTCCTCCTGACCTTTTCTTTATACACATTTCCCTTTGTTTTTAGAGTACATTCTTTGTGAAGTGTAGCAGCCTAAATTCAATGTTTTGCTCTAGCTGGGGCATTAAGAATGCTAAGCACACAGAGTCGCTCTGTATTGCGGGCTATGTTCTTGTTCACCAGCTACAATTATATATGTACGATATGTGACCATCCCATGAGTTATGATGTGGCTGTTAAGGGAGGAAAGGTGTTTCTCAGCCTTTTTTACGCAGACATTTGTGTTGCGGTCTTGTTTCATCTCTCCCTATAACTGTATTTCCACAGTTTTCTGGAATTAGTTAAAAAATATATATGCATGTTTCCAAATGTTTACATTCAGTTGGAGGAGGAGTAGTCAGGAGCAAAAATCCGCTACAAATATTTTCAACATTTTTTCATTATTATACAGAAATAATCAGAAAATTAATTTGTTATCTTAACATTTTCACATTTAAGACTATTTTTGTGAAAAGAATTGACAAGTTTGAGAGGGAGGAAAATCAGAGCTCGTCTGAATGCTCCCTTCTTGATCACATCTTCAGGCACTTGGTACAAACTGTCCCAAATAGTAGAGTAGCAGCAAAGTAAACTTTCTCCTCTTCCTCTACTTTCCTTTAATTGTTTACATGTAACTAGAGTTTCAAGCAATAACAAAACTTAAATATTTGTTGCTTATTATTATTATGGTTGACTTCACTTTTAATCCATTTTAGGATATATACACAGTTCAGTATGAACAAAGTCAATCCTTGATATGAAGTTTTGTCAAATTCATTCCTTCTTTCTTTTCTACAGTTTTTTTGTGATGTGCAGGCTTATAGGAGGTAATAAATTGCTTGTATGTTCTGTGCTCTTTCTTAATATTCTTTTGTTAAGAAAGAAAAGCAAACAAAACTTCCACAGAAAAACAAACTTCAGTTTGAGACATCTTCCAAAATTTTCATACCCCAAAACAGGTGAGTGGGTATAGAATCAAAGTTTTTAGAGATGCTTCTTCCTTTTGTTCTTTTAGACAATCCTATCAAGCTCCAGGTGTTGGAGATTGCCTCCGTCAGCAATTAGGGTCACGTCTTGCATGGACTCTAACTACAAGCCAGCCTTCTTTACAAAGCACTACCTCAAAAGGCTTTCCAAATGCTGTCTCCCGTGGTGTGCCGAGATCAAGGCGAGAAGGGGATACGAGTGGTAAGCTAATATGCATTTGTTAATGATGATAAAAACAGCTTGTTATCTATATGTTTTTTTAAATTATTTTGATATAGTTTTACTGCATGTTGATTATTTTTTTGAGCAATGTTTTGCTGTAATGTGTTTGATAGAAGTTTAGAAGTAAATGTGCGAGACTAGTATATTTGGCCACAATCTCTTCTGCTTGTTGTTAACTTCTTTTTGCAGTGATTGGTTTAATAATGTGTTCTGGTCCTCTTAAAAGACTGACTTCGTTGCAGTGTTTGTCACGTTTGAGTGGTTGTGGTTTGTGAGTAATGACCATTCTTCTGATGATTGAAACATGCTACTGCTTTTAGAAAGTCAGAAAGAGCTCAATGAATAGAACTTACTGAAATAAAGTCATCAATTTGTGGTTGTCTTTTAAAACCTGGAAACATGCACTGGAATTATAGAGCTTTTAAGACTACCTTTCTTGCTTAAATTAGCACACTGTTTGTGGTGGTTGTATTTAGAGAAATCGACATAAAATCTTGTCAATAAAATGAAAAGTAGATAAATATCACTGATTTCTTTGATTAAGTGGCAGTAAACTTGAGACTGATACATATTCTGCGTTTAGATGAGTTTAAGGAGAAATTGTTTAGCAGATGATCTGTGTGGCAAAATACTTGTATCTTAGAGTAACAGTGCACAAAGCAGCATCTTATAAACCAGAGTTGTACTGGTATATCTGAAAGCAGCATTTGGCACTTAGAACCTTATTAACAATACCAGTCGTGCAAAAGGGCACGCATATATGCATGTATTTAGAATTATACATTAGTTTTATATATATGATAGATTTAATGTAGAGAGATATAGGAAAAAATACCAAAAATAGCAAGCACTGCTTCTTATATTTGTGCTATGAATTGCTATAGGGCACTACAGGCTTGTTTCATTCAGTCTGGCAGCAGCTGTGGCTCTTGATTCTTATGAGATGATTATCATGACTGACGGTTGTCCTAAACATATTCACTTGTTGATGCAGGAGTAGAACTGCATTTAGAATGTGAAAGGCTATTCTCAAGAAGAAAATATTTCTATAAATAGGAAATATCTTCCAACTAACTATAAGTAAGGGTTTTTTTCCTCAATTTGGTTGCTGTTCATTGGAGTTTTCTTACTAGTACATCTACACAGGCAGTATAATCAGACGCACTGTATGGTTGGTACTAATACTTACCGTGTTAATTATGATTTTAAAAAAATGTGCACTTGAATCTACCATTTCACTGAAAGTTCCCAAGAGGGAGTATCTACTCTTGCACTACTTATTATTATGAGGGTAGTCTGATTTTTGAACAAGGTCTTGAGGTGATGGATACTTTTGCCAATATAAGAACAGAATTTATTTTTTATTGTCTTTATTCTGGTAAAGTGGATTGCTGGGGATGCAAATTGATGAGAGTACAAGTGCTGTCAAATTTGGGAGAAGCATGTTGTAGCATCGCAAGTTCTGCATAGTTGTTGAAATGGTTTCATTCTTGATACGTTAAATGGAATTAGGAAAGCAGATAGTGCTTCTTCACCCAGAAAAGGTGGGAGAAGTTGCGGTGTCCTGCATAGCACCTTTTGCTAACTTTTGTTTCTTTTAATTCCGTAAATATCCTAAATCTCAAACTTAATCTAACCTCTGACTAGTGGTATCAGCCAGAAGCAAACTGTATGCTGCAATAGCTTTACTAAATCAAAGGTATAGCTGTCTTCAGAAACAGTATTTACACTTTTTTGTTTGCCAGCTCTGTAGTCGTTACGTAGCTGGCTGGTTTTGATCAGTCTTCTCACCGAACACTGGCATATCTGATTGAGAGCCAATTTTAACCAAGAAGCTCTTCCTTCTGTATTGACTGTATTGTTTTCCTAACTGAATGTGGAATAGATTATTCTAAGTCCTATTTAGCAGCTTCAGCTGTTTGACTGAAGAAAGGTAAAGTTATTATGATCCTTGCCTCAGAACTTGCCTGGGTGACTAAATCATGAAACAAGTTTAAGAAGTGGCTAAAGTATTAATTAAGTATAATTTGCCCTGTGTCATACAAGCTGACTTGCTCTGAGAGAATCCCAGGTATCAGTATAGGTGGGTAAAGGGAATTCTTGGCTTTTCTTTCAGGTGGTCAAGAGGACTTAAAACATTTCTTTACAGATTATAAACATAGACTCTATCTATTTTGGCTATGCTTCTAAATAGCTTTTTGATAGTTGTAACCAAAACTAATTGTCCTAACAGATCTAAACACTGTGTTCGTTTTTTTCTTCTTTCTAGGCTCTGTGGAAATAACCGAAGCAAATCTTGTAAGAGATGTTCTGTATGTCTTCCAGGGAATAGATGGCAAAAACATCAAAATGTGCAATTCTGAAAATTGCTATAAAGTGGAAGGAAAGGTATAGTATAATGAATTGTGTTTCATATATGAGCAGAGAGGTATGTAGGGGAAAAACAGTTTTGAAAAATATATAAACAATTTGAAATATTTTCATAAGTATTTACTTCCTCACCAAGCTACTTTGTTTTTTTTTTTAGTATAACAGAATAGTTTTAACAGCACTAATAAAATTGAGTAGATTAGGTCCTAGAAAAATTGTAGGATTTCATGAGATCGGAATAGACTCCCAGCTGTTAAGCCAGTACAAAGACTCCCAAGTTATCAATTTGAGCATTTTTGTCATCATTTCCCCCCTTTCTAATGTATAGGAATGAACATAAAGCAGATGCAATACTTTGACCACATTGGTATTGGGTTAAACTTAACACCCAAACACATGGAATGAGTGGTAGCCACTTGATGTTATGGTTGTGATTACATTTTATAAGTGATCAGATGAGATAATTTAGATCAACTAAGAAAGGACTGAAGACAGAACCAAGGAGAGTGCTCTCAACTCCTATTGCTGATCATAGAATCATAGAATAATCAGGTTGGAAGAGACCCACCGGATCATTGAGTCCAACCATTCCTATCCATCACTAAACCATGCCCCTCAGCACCTGGTCCACCCATGCCTTAAACACCTCCAGGGAAGGTGAATTGACCACTTCCCTGGGTAGCGTGTTCCAGTGCCCAGTGACCCTTTCTGTGAAAAACTTTTTCCTAATGTCCAGTCTAAACCTCCCCTGGCGGAGCTTGTGGCCATTCCCTCTTGTCCTGTCCCCTGTCACTTGAGAGAAGAGGCCAGCACCCTCCTCTCTACAACCTCCCCTCAGGTACTTATAGAGAGCCATGAGGTCTCCTCTCAGGCTCCTCTTCTCCAGGCTAAACAATCCCAGCTCTCTCAGCTGCTCCTCATAAGGCCTGTTCTCCAGCCCCTTCACCAGCTGTGTTGCTCTTCTCTGGACTCGCTCCAGAGCCTCCACATCCTTCTTGTGGTGAGGGGCCCAGAACTGAACACAGGATTTGAGGAGCAGTCTCCCCAGTGCCGAGTACAGAGGGAGAATAACCTCCCTGGACCTGCTGGTCACGCCATTTCTGATACAAGTCAAGATGCCATTGGCCTTCTTGGCCCCCTGGGCACACTGCTGGCTCATGTTCAGTCACTGTCAACCAACACCCCCAGATCCTTCTCCTCCAGGCAGCTTTCTAGACAGAGTTCTCCCAGTCTGTAGCTGCACAGGGTTGTTGTGCCCCAAGTGCAGGACCCGGCATTTGGCCTTGTTAAACCTCATGCCATTGGACTCAGCCCAGCAGTCCAGCCTGTTCAGATCCCTTTGCAGCCTCCCTACCCTCCAGTAGATCCACACTTCCACCCAGCTTAGTGTCATCTGCAAACTTGCTAAGGGAGCACTCGATGCCTTCATCCATGTCATTGATAAAGACATTGAACGGAGCTGGACCCAATACTGAGCCCCGGGGAACCCCACTTGTTACTGGCCTCCAGTTGGATTTAACGCCATTAAGCACCACTCTCTGGGCCCGGCCATCCAACCAGTTTTCTACCCAGGAGAGTGTGCACCAGTCCAGGCCAGAGGCCGACAGTTTCCATAGCAGAATGCTGTGAGAAACTGTCAAAGGCTTTACTGAAGTCCAGGAAGATACATCCACAGCCTTTCCCTCGTCGAGTAGCTGAGTCACTTTATCATAGAAGGGATCAGGTTAGTTTGGCAAGACCTGCCTTTCGTCAACCCGTGTTGACTGGGCCTGATCACCCGGTTCTCTTGCATGTGCTTCTTGATAGCACTCAAGATCACCTGTTCCATGACTTTCCCTGGCACTGAGGTCAGACTGACAGGCCTGTAGTTCCCTGGATCCTCCCTGCAACCCTTCTTGTAGATGGGCACAACATCAGCCAGCCTCCAGTCCAGTGGAACTTCCCCAGTCATCCAGGACTGTTGGAAGATGATGGAAAGGGGTTTGGCCAGCACATCTGCCAGCTCCTTCAATACCCTTGGGTGAATCCCATCTGGCCCCATAGACTTGTGGGTGTCTAGTCGGGCTAGCAAGGCTCTGACCACCTTCTCTTGGACCATGGGAGCCTCATGTTGCTCCTCTAGCTCTGGGGTTTGTACACAGAGGGAACAACTTTCTTTACAGTTAAAGACTGAGGCAAAGAAGGCATTAAGTACCTCAGCCTTTTCCTCATCCCCTGTCACTGTTGTTCCTTCTGCGTCCAACAGAGACTGTATGGTCTCCCTAATCCTCCTTTTATTATTTATATATTTATAGAAAGTTTTTTTGTTATCTTTCACAGACTTTGCCAATCTGATTTCTAGTTGAGCTTTAGCCGTTCTGATTTTTTCTCTACACAATCTCACTTCCCTCCTGTAGTCCACCCAAGAGGCCTGTTCCCTCTTCCAGAGCCCATAAACATTCCTCCTCTTCTTGATATCACTCAAGATCTCACTGTTCAACCAAGCTGGTTTTCTCCCCCGCCGGCTCTTTTTTCGAAACATGGGGATGGCTTTCTCCTGAGCTGCTAGGATCTCCTTTTTGAAGAGCTCCCAGCCCTCAAGGGCTCCCTTGCCTTTAAGCACTGTCTCCCATGAGACTTTGCCAACCAGCTTTCTGAAGAGTTCAGAGTCTGCCCTCTGGAAATTTAATTCTACTGTCCTGCTAACCACCCTCTTCACTTCACCTAGAACAGAAAACCCTATCATCTCATGATCGCTTAGTCCTAGGCGTCCTCCTACTGCCACATCCCCCACAAGGCCTTCTCTGTTCACAAACAGCAGGTCCAGGAGGTCCTGAAGTCTTTCTTGATGGCTTTGGTCTTTCTGCTTACTAAATCATCATTACCAGTTTGGACTACTATCAGAGGACAGTAGTCTGTCTCGTGGACCAGGGAAGGAAGTGTTCTAGCTACCTCCTTCACTGATGCCCCCAATGCTGCAAGGTTTGTAATTTCCCAACCCCTGCAGTGAGTTAATTATGTTCCATACATGCTATATCATATGTGACATAGGATAAGTGGCAAAATAGATTTTTCTAGAGGAATGTAGAGAAAATTTAATCAGTGATTGCAAAATTGGCACTATGGTAGTGATGAGTTTCCTATGTAGTTGTGGCTTGAGTTCTTAATTCTGTTAATACCAGGAGTTTGATTATTCAGATTTTGTGATCAATAATGCTTTTTCCTAAGAACTTTGTGGTCAGTTATTTTTTTTTGAGTCAGTTGTCTTCTATCCTTCCTGATTGGCACTTGTACTGGGCTACTGGACCCAGTGAAGATGAAATTATTTGACTGACCAAAGCTGCAACTGGAGCCTTCTGTGGTGAAAAAGGAGGACCGAGATCATACCTCCTTTAGCTGTATTGACTGCATGTTAGACAAAGAAGTAGTCAAAGCATGTAGTTTTCCCTCAGCTGCACAAAGAAAATGTCATTGTACATAGTCTGTTTTTTCTAGAAAGAAACACGCTTTCTAAGTTTTTTTTTTGCTTGTATGTTTTCTAATGTCAGTGTTAATATTAGATCTATTGGTGACATTCAGCACTCCATAAGGTGGCAGCTTTTGATTTGATCTAGGAGATACAAATATAATAACACTAAGTGAATTTCATTTGTTCCTCATTTGATTCTAGTGGCTGTGTATTGTACTTAATGCTTGCCAAACACTCTAATTGTGGAATTCTAAATAGTTCTTATGTCATTGCTTTGGTTTCAGCTGCGGCCAGAGTTTCTAACTGTGCCATATCATGCTTGTTGGGGCTAGAATTTATCCTGCAGGTGGTGTTCAAGAAGCTAAAGCTGTATCTCTATAGCTAAATGATAGGGCCAGG
Organism: Clamator glandarius; assembly: GCA_033459285.1. Taxonomy (NCBI): domain Eukaryota; kingdom Metazoa; phylum Chordata; class Aves; order Cuculiformes; family Cuculidae; genus Clamator; species Clamator glandarius. The sequence continues at coordinate 1,564,214 of JAUNZM010000393.1, read as the reverse complement.
GGTTGAACTCTGGTCTTAACAGCCAAATGCTGCTGCCTGGCTAAAGCCCATGCTCTGTGGCCAACAGGCTCTGTAGGTGATTTTACTTTTGATGAATGCCTGCAGTGCTAACAAAAAGCCTTAATGAGTAAGCTTGATCTCTAGTCCTTTAGCAATCTGTTCATCTTGTTAATGCACTCCCTTGCTTTGGGTTGGACTGTTCCATCTGGCTCTCTGAGTCAATATTGTCCCTGGAGGTGGGATAGACTCAGTCCCTGTGGGTAGAAGTCACTCCCTGCCTCTAGGCATAATGTATCGGTTGGATTGTTTGTTTTGCTTTGTTTAGTAAAATTCTGAAAACTTGGTTATTGCATTCTTGGGTCACAGGATGAAATGTGATAAATGCACCTCTCAATTTAAAGGAAGAAATATACTTATTCAGATGAAAGAAGTAGTAGTTAAATAGAGTGTTGGGACTAAGGGAGATCTGCAAGGTGGCATAAGATACCTGGTATAAGAAAAGTAGAAATAGACTGGAAGACCTCAGAGGGAGAAATGATTAAATAGCTTATAAAAGCTGTTACTGTTGGATTGGTCTTAAATGTGGAGTTAGGATTCTGTAAGTTTTAGTTCCTGATACCTGCTCTGGCATTGGGTCGTTTTATCTTCTGTTAAAGGATGTTTTCACATGTAATTGTAACTAATTATTTTCTCTAGGTTTCTTCATTAGTTTCAGTCATCGACTCCTCATCTGAAGGTCTAGTATTTTCAGTCTTGCTCATTATCAGGATGAGATAAAGTGTGATTCTGCATCATAAGATTTCAGATTTCTTCTTCTCTTCTGAAGAGCTTTTTGTTACTGCTGTAATTTCCTAATGTAAAAAGAATGTATGAATATGTTTCCAAAGGGAAAGGTCACAAAGTTGCCAGTAGTTAGTTGCTGCTGCCTTTCAATGCTTATGTGTATAAATTTAATTCTAATTCAGTTAATTGCTTTTTTGGCACTATCTTTGCTGGAGAATGCAGAATAATTTTTTTCTGAACTGGCTCATTTTATGAGAAAGAGGGGCTTCCATGAAGAAATAAGTATTGGCGTGGTAGCTTTAACTTAATTGGAACTTACTTCTGTTAACTTTGTAGGTGAGCTTGTCCAAATCTCTCAGAGATACTACAAGTAGACTTGCAGAGTTGGGATGGCTACATAATAAAATAAGAAAATACACAGACCAGAGGAGTTTGGATCGTGCGTTTGGACTTGTGGGACAGGTACGTCAGCTAAAAAATCAGTTTTGCTACGATATTTTGGTCTTGTTTCCCTTAGAAACTACTGAATAAAATGCAGTGCTAGGATGGTGCATAAACTTTGGAGCTTGGATCAGTCATCTTTGATTTACTCCTTTTTATCAGCTGCTTGTTCTTGTGTGGGTCACAGTCTGAAGGCAAGGGAAAGGCATTTGCTTTTCATAAGCAACAGCTGGTTGTAAGGAGTTGCCCCCATCATTTGTAGCTGGGAAGTCTCATGCATAGACTTTTTTTCTTAATCTCAGTTTTTAAAAATTCATTTTTGAAGTACTCATGCATATTTGTAAACAAAAACATTGCTTAAATGCGATGGTTGGCATCCTGGACCTAATTAATCAATTCAGTTGATAGACTGACCTATGCAGGAGACTTTCTTGTCAGCTAATGTTGATGTTTGTGTGTTGATACTGCACTAGCTTACATAAAATGCAAATACCCCATTATCTTCTACCCTTTCTTTTGAATGCAGCATCAAAAGAATATTCATTTTTGTTTTTATAGGTTTCATCATCATGATTTATAGTCTACAGTAACTTCACAGCTGGTGTAATACCCAAAACCACATTTACTGCTAAGGCATTCCTGTTTCCTCTCACTTGCTCCCTCTGTAAAACTGGATATTATCCCTTCTGACTCGACAGAAATGTTATCCTTGCCTGTAGCCATAACATCCTACCTAATCTGCCAAGAAATTGAAGTGCTTCTCCCTTCAATCTAATTTTTCTTAAGAGGTCAGTAGAGATGCTGCAGCGCTTCCTACTTTTCTAATGTTTTGTTCTGTTCCCTTCTGTCTCTTACTCTAAGTAACCCTTTTAGTTACATATAAATAATTATTTTTCTAGTGATCCAATGCTGATTTCCGTGTTTCATATGGTAGTGCTACTGTATATGAATTTCTTCAGGCTCTCCCCATTATATATACCTGGGTGAAGTTCCTTATTCCTTATCTAGTAGCTTTCTGCTTATGCTTATTTGTACAGTCTCTGGCTTTAACCTTCAAGTTTACAGCAGGGGAAGAACTTCAATTCTTCAGTGAATTTACATGTGCAATATCTTATATGCAGGCTTCAGATCTTGTGCAGAAGGCCATGCAGTTAGTTAGCTGCATCTGCATAGCTTTAGTGCTGTTAATTTTGCTGGAGGCAAACGCTCGTATATATTACTAGGACATAACTGTACAAATAAAAATATATATTCTACTCCTGCTGTCATTATCTGGGCAAAAAAGGGTGTATACTGCTGCTCTTTTATGGCTTTTATACCTGATAGTTTCAGGTACTGCACACTGTGCATTAAAAATTTAGCACAAGAGTATGTACGTTCTAAAAAATCTTTCTTAATGTTTTCAAATGAATACCTGTATAAACCCATTTTGAAACCCCATGTAGGATAAGATGTCTGTCACCTATTTTGTTGTGTTTCTGGTGACTCTGGAAAATGTCATTGCCAGGAGTAGCGGTATAACAGTGTGCTGTATTTTAAGACTACATTCTTCTACCTCTGCTGCTTAGTATCTAAGTTTTACTTTGTCTTCAGAAAGCAAAAAAGAATTAACAGCAATGAAATAGAACTGGTCCTATATTTTGACATTTTGCCTATTTAGAGCCAGTTGAGGTAGTGGGCATTTTTTCCTTGTTTCTCTTGAACAAGCGTCCTGTTTCCTTCCTGAATTCTCTTTTTCTCTAGACCTATTCAGAATTCTAGGATAATGTCCAGTTTTCTGTAACAGTTTGGGAAACAAAAATCTGGAATTTCTAACATAGGAATTGGCACTGGATGTAAATTTTAACTTCTAAAGCTTCTCTGAAAAGCTGATCCATTTAGATCCTAAATCATTTTGGCTGTTAAAGCCAGCGGCAATTACTGTTGTCACTTGCTGAGTACATCTATAGTGCCTTTGAATGGAAGCTCTGCTCTGCCCTCTGTCTTGGCAAGTGCTACTTAAATAGGTTCAAAACTATACTGAAGAAGCAAGTGAGAAGAAATATAAAGTGGGATTATGCATAAGGGGATTTCTTTTTGCCCTTCAGTATCCTCTGGAACAAAATGAATTTCAAATCTCTTTCTAACTTATAACTTTGAGTTGAAGAAAGGAACTCTCTTTGCTTATAAAGGATACAGTGACAAGATTAATGATATTTTTTCCCTAGGCTGCTTAGCCTTTAAGCAGGAAAGAAGATTTATTTTCTCCTTGTGCTTGTAGTAATGATTTTTTCATTGCATGTACTCTAGTGAATAATTATTTTATTTTAAGCTCTTGAGCTCTTTTTGTATGAGGTTTTCCTTATTTTTCCCAAGTTACTTCGACTATGATGACTTTAAAAAAGGAGTTGAGGGGAAGGATCGTAGGAATTTCCTATTTTAAGAAAGTCCATTAAAAGAGTTACCAAAATCATAGCTGAGAACTGGTTAAGAAATAATTTTCTGAAGAAGTTTTGTGTAGGCATGGAAATATTCTTAAAAAAAAGGTAAAGAAATTCTGCAAAAAAACCATCCAAAATGTTAAAGTCCAAAGTTTTCAACTCTGTCCAAAATAAATGAGTCATACTTTTAATTCTGTTTTAGAAAATACGTTGCAGGAATTTTGTTAGTCTGCATGTTAGCTTAAGAACATTACAAAAAAAAAAAGCAAAACCCCAGGACCCCAAGCAGTGGAAAACTATCCATTACTTAACAAATTTTTTTTCAGGAATTCTTTTTAAAATCTTCCTTTATTTTTAAATAACCCAAGTAGCTGTGCTTAGAATTATTTTACAAAGAGGAATCTTTGCTTTGCTTCAGGCCTGTTAATTTCTGCACTTTTTACAGGTTTCTTGGGATATACTTCTTGCTATTCATTTCTTCCATGGCCAGTGAAGAATTATATATGACTGTAGATTGATAAAAGGTCAAAAATTTAATGGACTTGATGCAGTAGATCCAGCAGCGTTTACTGGGCACATTCTTTTATGAGCATTTTGTTTTCTTGTTCATGTCTTGTCTATACTGTAATATAATGCTGGTCACCTAACTTATGCTCTGTTATTAGAGACTTGCCTGAAATTGGAACTCTGACTTTACTGTGTACTTCATTTTACACAATTATTAAAGAATTTTTTTCTCTGATTCATGTTATGATTTGCACATCCCTATAGTAATTATTAAACGTCTTTATTGACATAGTTATATCTGTTTGGAAATTTACACTTGTCGTAGTTCAGTTAAACAGCAAGAAACCAAGTCACTTGACAACGTGTCTATAGTTGTGGAAAATATCTGTACGTCTCTTAGGGAAGCACTTGTATAATGGCCAGTTTTCCAAGTGTTAATTTTTGTGTTGATTTGTAGCTTGATTCATTTTAGGAAATTTCTAAGTACCTTCATGGTGTGGTGATAGGATAAGTTATTCCAGATTGAACCTGAAAGACTGTTCCTGATTTTGTTTTTTCTTTTTCTCCTCTTTCTCTTCCAGAGTTTTTGTGCAGCCTTACATCAAGAACTTAAAGAATACTACCGGCTTCTCTCTGTTTTACATTCTCAGGTAAGTTACGTGGTTCTATTTAACTTCCTTATTTTGCTTTGTTACCTGACTATCTCCTAAAAGTTGTACCTAGGCATTCCTTTAGAAAGGGAAGTATCTACAGTGGTTTCTATTGACAGTGGACGCACTTCTCTGTAACTTACGAATTTCTTAGTCTTTGGATGCATGCAGCAATTAATAATTTTCTCTTAGAAATTCACTGCTATTTGATGTGTTGCATAAACAAGGAATATAATGTGTATTTCTAAACTTCTGTCCTTTTTTTTTAATCATTTTTGTCAATTTCATCTTGTGCGCAATCTTTACCATTCAGATCCCAAACAGCATGATGCATCTTTGAAGGGAGAAAAATCTTTTTCTATTTCATGGTTTGGCAGCTAGAAACAAGAGTTTCAAGTTTTAGTTCTGCCTGAGGCAGTTAATGTATTTTCCATGTCTCTTCTGTTGTATTGAGAGAGTAAGGTGTTTCAGTGTTGGTTTTTTTCTTCATTGATGTATAAATAACTTCAGTGCTGATAATCTTGCTGTTTATCCAGAAATATTTGCTGGTGCGTGCACTTAGATGCTACCTCTAAAATAATTTTTTTTCTTTCAGCTTAGTTTTTTTATATGGGACTTTCAAGGAGTTCATTATTTATAGTCAAGAAAAAAAAATATTCTGAGAATTGACCTAAATTTAAATTAAAATAGCCTTTAAAATTCCAATTTTTTAAAAAAAATCTGTGGCTTAAGTCATAGGCTTCTCTAAGCATTTTCAAAGCATCTATTCCTTTTGACTCATTTGCAATTCTTTAACATTCCTGACTTTTGGGATACCTGTCATACATACTTTTTGGCTTTTACCCAGTTGCTCTTTTTGTAATTATTTCCTGCTTTGTCCAAAATACTTTTGCTCTCTTGGAGCTTTGGTTTATTCTAACTTCTAAAATTCCTTGACTGTGAAAATATGTATGACTTCTTTGCAGTGCAGCTCCTACCTTTCCCACTCCACTAAACCTTCTGAAAGAAGAGATGAGTCTGGTTGTAGGGGAAGCATTTAAGGGCAAAATGAAAGAAAGCTCTGCTATTGCTTATTTTCAAACTACGTTTGCCTTTGTGGTGAGCTGACCCTGACCAGCAGCCAAACACCCACCTAGCCTCTCACTCACCCCTGTCTTTTGAGGAATGGAGAAAAAATAGAAGGAAGGCAAACGGACAAGTCAGTCAAGCTAGTGACAGTTTAATAGGGAAAGCAAAGGCTGTGCGTGGAAGCAAAGCGATGCAAGGAATTCATTCCCTGCTTCTCATCAGCAGGCAAGCGTCCAGCCACTTCTCAGATGCAAATATTTGGCTTTCATTTTCCATGATGTTAGAAGATTTGTAGTAGAAACATTGTGACAGATCTTTCTTATCATAGCTTTAAATATTTTTTTGTAATGGTAGCAATTCCTTAATCATGCTGTATACCCAATTCAAGTTCTGATTGCTTCTGGAGGAGGATATAGAACAGAATTTGTGCCGTGACGAACTAAAATAATGTGGCTGTGCAGTAACAGAAATTTTATTTCTGACATCCTTCCTTTCCTTTAAATCATTTTCTTTGCTCTTTTCTGATCATGTTTGTCCAGTATTTGCTGTCTTTCTGCTCTTTTCCCTTGCCCTTCTTCCCTTTTGTGACTGTTACCTTAGTTTCTTTAACCTTTTTTTGTCCTTTATGCTGTTTGCCCTATTAACCTACTGCTTTTCTCTGTCCTTTCACCTGCACTTGATTCTCTTGTTTCCATGTGTGTCTTTCCTGGGTTTTGAACTAATGATATAATGCAAGAACATGTAATGCTGAGTGTTTCAAGTGCGCTAGTAAAAACCTAACTTCAGAACAAAGACTGTTTTGCTCCAGTTTGCCCTTTTTATTCTTTGATCTGTCTTTCTGTTTCTGATTTGATCAGTTGCAATTGGAAGATGATCAGGGTGTGAATTTGGGACTTGAGAGCAGTTTAACGCTTCGCCGTCTTCTAGTCTGGACATATGATCCTAAAATAAGGTTAAAGACGCTTGCAGCACTTGTTGATCACTGTCAAGGTCTGTTTAACTTACATCTAAGTTTACTGGAGAATTTATGTAACTTTGAGTGATTAAGCATGCCGTGAGTGGATCTTAGTAACATTACTGTTATGTTTTAGTAATTTTGAGTAGCTGTTTCACAGGGTTCTCCCTCTCTTTTAGTTTAAGTAAAATGTGACACATTATAGTGCTTTTTTGATAAGCTTACACTACTTGGATTTTTTTTAAACCTGAGATATTCTTCAAATTTTAAGCGCGTGTGGTTTTCAACTATGAAATCTTAGTTATCATTCAGATAGTGTTAATGCTGTGGAAAACTCCCCCAGTACGGTATGAAATAGTTGGCTCAGTCTCTTCACTGTGTATGAATATTACTCTTCCTCTCTCTGTGATGACATATGGGAGTGATTTGCAACTTGTCTGCAGATTCATGTGAAACAATGAAACTACAAATCTACAGCTAGTGTGTGGCTGTTTTGGCAACTCACAAGGAACAGCTGAGGAGTGGTGTCAGAGTTAGCAAAACCTTTGGCCAGTAACCAACGTATAAGCCCTATTCTTCCTTGAGGGGTACTTCAGCTTTGCTGTCTTTCCAAAATAATGGAGATCATGGCACTTTGGAAAGAATATCTTGAACAAGAAAAGCTTATATCTTTTTCACGTTAATTATTGAAATTCGTAACAATTTTGAAAAAAGTGGGCTCCATGAAAAATTTTAATATTACAACCTATGCTGCAAGGAACTTGTAAGCTGTGCAGCATAACAACAAATGAAATACCTGATCGGTTTTGGGAGTAAAGAGCAGTTTCTTTTCAATGACGAGGAAACAGGAGATATTGCTTAAAGGGGAGCTATGGAGGGAACTATAAAAAAGAAGTAGAAAAGGTGTGTTTATGTGTATGTATGCCCACAGAACATCTGAGAGTGTGAAGTCTGGGAGAGAAGAAAAACATACTAAGGCTCCTTTAATATTCTTCTGATGGGGGTAGTGGGCGAGGAAAGTATGAACTTAACTTTCATATGTAATCTGATCCTTTGAAATTTGTGCTTCTCAGCGCCACCATAGAGTAGACAGAATGCAGTGTCAGAGAACTGTGCTTAATACTTTGAGATTAATGATTCATGCCTTAAAACTTAGGAATTCCCAAACAACATTAAAAAATGTGCTTTTGCTGCACTTCAGAATTGCTGGTCTGCAAGCTGTGATTGACATATGACTGATGAATTCAAGTGTGGTGTATATATATGTATTTCCGTCATATATTTCTGACCCTCTCCCCTATGATCTTACAGGGAGAAAAGGGGGTGAACTTGCCTCAGCAGTTCATGCCTATACTAAAACAGGAGATCCCTACATGCGATCTCTGGTTCAGCACATTCTTGGCCTAGTATCCCATCCTGTGCTGAATTTCCTTTATCGCTGGATTTATGATGGAGAGCTGGAGGATACATACCATGAGGTAATGTACGTGCCATGATAAATATTTTCTGTTTGTTTGCTTTTTGGGAGTAAAATCTGTGGGAAGCTTGGAGAAGAATTTGAAAAGTAGACCATGATGGAAATGTGTAACATATAAGTAGGTAATGTATAAAATAACAGTGTGAAATGTGACTCTTCATGGATTTAATTAGTGTGGTATCTGGAGGTTGCGTTGATGCAGTATGTTGTTTTCAATGAATCATATCCTGGGTCTGCTCTGTAGAGGCTGAATGATGGATTGATAATAGATGCTTGCTTCTGAAGAGAGGCAGTTATCTCTCTTTTCTAGCTTAATGTAACAATAGTAATGTGTACAGAGTTCTTTCTAATTGTTTAGAATACAAGCCTAGTATTTGAAATAAAGTTCAGAATATTCTGCCCTGACTACTCTTGGGATTTTGACCCCAGCCAGCAACTAAAACATGCAGCCACTTTATCACTCTTCTCTTTTCCCCACACCATGGGATGAGAAAGAGAACTGAGAAAAAAGGAAGTCTCCTGAGTTCAGATAAAGAGATATTAATAGGAGAACAAAGGAAGACAAAATAAGGATAAAATAGTATATACAAACCAAGTGGTGCACAATGAATTGGTTACTGCCTGATGACTGACACCTATCCCAACCTGGAGCAGTAGTAGACCCTGGCCTTGACCAACTTGACATTTATGTATTGAGCGTGACGTTATATGGTATGGAATATCTCTTTGGCCAGCTTGGGCCAGCTACCTGCCTGTGCTGCCTCCTGGCCTCTTGTGCTCCTGCTCACTAGCAGAGCATAGGAACCTGGTAAAGTCCTCTATTTCTTAGCAACAAGTAAAAACATCAGAGTATTATCAACATTCTGCTCATGCTGACTTTGAAACACGGTGGCTGCTGGCAAGAAAATTAACTTTAACTCTCTTCTAGCTGAACATAAGCATTACCTGGCAACAACTAAAACATGATGTCTTATCAGCATTGTTCTCTTACTAAATCCAAAACATAACAGGTACTGGGAAGAAAATTAACTCTCTCCCTGCTGAAACCAGGACAATTATGTGCTGTTACTCTGTTACCTAAATAACTTCTGTTTGTCAGATTGGGTAGAAGAGATTTATGGTTCCAGAGCTCCTCTAGAAACTATACCTAGTTATTTATTCTGTCATGTGTAACAGCCATTTCTAGTAACTGTCAGTTTTTCTTATTGAGAATGCTTTTATGCCTTTTTGAGCTCTTGCAACTCTTCTTCCAGTCTCCAATCAGTAGTCTTGTTAAAGTGACAATTTTTTTTGTTTGTTTCAAGAAGCCAAATAATAATTTTAAAAAATGAATTAAACACTTCTGAGACACATCTGAGTAACTTAATGAGTTTGAAATATGCTGTCTGAATTCTGAAACTACCCATCTGAGTCAAAATTAAACTGAGTACAAATATCACCCACAGCTGATCTTTACTGACCTGAAAGATTGAGACTTGTGGCAAATGTGTATGAATCTTTATGGCTAGAAGTGTAAAATATACTTGACTTTTTTTTCCAGCTACTCCTCAGAGATGTGTGGTGTTGTCTTTTTTAGATTTTATATCATTACTTAGCTTTCAACTGTTTGTTTAAAAATTTAAATGTACACTGTAAGAGTGTTCTTAATACTGAAAGTGATTGTTGAATGTGGTATACTGAAAACTACAGTTTTCGTACCATAGACACAGTTTTTGAACAAAGACAATGGGCTGTTCTTGGTGGAAATGGTATTTGGAGGCAGTGAAAAAAGTTCTTGTCCAAAAAATCCTTGTTTGCAGGATGAGGACAGAATCCATCCACAGCCATTTTAACAAAATTAATCAAGTAGTTTTAGTTTCCTACAAATAAAAATTTTCTCTTGCACTGAGCTGAGAGGCCTTGGATTTTCATTACCAATTCAGTTGCTGAATGCTTGGGTTTGTTTTGTTTGGGTTGTTTTTTTGTTTAGGTTTTTTTTTTCAGCAATTCTGCATCTGTTAAAATCGAAGGAAATCTGAAGGAGCTTGAGTAAAAATAGGACCAGTAAAATAAATGCATAATATACATATTTCCTCAACTTTATCTTCTACTTTAACTATAGAACTAATTGCTAGAAAATGCTGTACACCTCTCTATTTCATAGAGGGTATTTTACAGATAGTACCGTTTACCCTGAGGTAGTCAAGGTTTCATAACATACAGAGTTGAATTACGTGAGCTGTTATTTAACTTTCTTTTTCAGAGTTCATATTGGTCAACATACAATTAACATATCCATTGCATTCATACATGCAGGACAGTATGAATGACATGGTGTGTTTTTAATAGCTTAAAGAGTAACAATATTTTTACCATTTTCTGAATATGAAAATGAAACTCTAGGGGAAGGAGTTTGTGTTCATCTTTTGTTTTTAATATTTATTTCCATCTGCAGTTTTTTGTAGCTTCGGATCCTACGGTAAAAACTGATCGGTTGTGGCATGACAAATACACTTTGAGGAAATCAATGATCCCTTCTTTTATTACAATGGAACAATCAAAAAAGGTATGAAATTAAAAGTTAACTTACTAATGATTTGTTTGCCCTACTTACATTTCCGTTAAGAAAGTAGAAACCAAATTGAACCATGAATAATGCTGTTAATAATTTTAGAATTGTTTTCTGAGGAAGGCTATAAAACTGTTTCTCCTTTCCATTCTCAAACTGAAAAGTTTCTTTAAGGAGATCTCAAGGGGGAAAAAACGCTTTTTGCTTAAAACCTTTTTGTGTTAGCATTGAAGTTCTGGATTGCTGTGGTTGAGATTGTGAAGGTAAAAGTACAGGAAGATGACACAATATCCCATTGTTCTGGTGGCTGTGGGTTGCTGTTTTGTATGGTGGGGTTTTTTTTCTTATGTGCAAATCACTAAAAAAAAAAATAATCCTTTTTTATCCCCCAAGGTCCTCCTAATAGGAAAATCCATAAACTTCTTGCATCAAGTTTGTCATGATCAAACTCCATCCACGAAAGTGATTGCTGTGGCAAAATCTGCAGAATCTTCAAAGGATGGTAGAGTATCGATCGACTTCTTCGCTTTGAACTGAGTTCTGCACAATGTGGTTTTGACTGTAAACTGATATTTTTCCTAGTGGGATAGTGGAAAGAGTACAGAAGTCCTGTTTGCCCTAGAATATAGGTATTTTAGTGGGTACTAGCATTTTACAATAGATGCATGGAGATGTGTATGTGTAATTTCCTTCTCTTAATTTGATAGGTTTACTGGATAATGTACCAGATTTCTGAATGAAAACTGGTCTGCCTTCAGCAGAGTTGAAGGGGCTGGGTGAGGGCAAGGGCAGAGATTCTTGAGTACTGCAGTAAGAATTTAGTGCTTGTGACTTCTCAAATATACTTCATCATACAATTTTGTAATACTGAATTAATTTGGTGATGAAAAATAGTAAATAATGCTGTATTTGTATATAAAAGAACGAGCAGTAAAAACAGTGGGACAGGAACCTTTCTGTAAGTGCACTTTAGAATCATAGAATAGTTAGGGTTGGAAGGGACCTTAAAGATCATCTAGTTTCAACCCGCCTGCTGTTAGTTTCAGTTCCCCTTTACCACTGTGAAGCCATAAGTACTGTCATGCACATGCTTACCCCCTGCTTGAGTGGAGGCCAGCATGTGCAACTTAGCGGCCTTGCCTTAGACTAGGCAATTGCCTGCTCCCCGTTGGCCTTGTCTGTGCCCTGAGGCAGTCCTAGGCCCAGTGCCTGTGTCCAGTAGCTGAAGATATTGGCTTACAACTTTTTGGATTTGTTTGTTCCTTCTTTTGTTTTGCCTGTTAGGCTTGCAGCATCTTGTGGAAAGGCATTTGCCGGAACAGATCACTGGGATGTTATAACTTAGTGTGTTCTATCTGTAAAATTCCTCTTTTAGCTTTTTACTCCTGGAATTTCATTCTTCTTCCTCTAAAGCCAGCAGTGAAGCCATGCGGTGGATTGAATGGCTGGTACCACCATGCATGCAGGCAGTCTCACTTGAACCCATCTTTCAAAGATATTAATTAAAAGGGCAGGATCTGCTGCCATGGCAAGACTAAATGAAAGTCAGAATTGATCAAAAATTCTGACTGCCTTCTACCAATAAGACAAATGCATTTGCATAAATGGATGTTTTTCCTTTTTTTCCCCAGCAGCGGGAACACTGCTGCATGCTTCTGTACCTGAATGATGCAAGAATTGCTTTGTCAGACTACATCAGATCTCTGCTTTGCCCAGAGTCAGCAGAGAACTTGGTGAACTGTTGTTCCTGGTTTGCTCTCAGTGACTGTAAACGGCCCTTTGAAGATTCCTTCCTATAAAGCTGTATTTAGTCTCACATCTAAGCTTCATGAACATTAGTTGACCAAGATAATTTCTTCTGTTCTTCTAGTGTGGGGATTTTGGACATAGCAGTGTATCTCTGACATCTCTGCTTGTGTGTTTGCTGTCTTACGGAGAGCTTCACAGGTTACTGAATGAGAGTTTAGAAACCTCAGGGAATGTCATTGAACCAAGCATTGTGATTTTTTCCTCACTCAAGTGTGACTTTATTAGAACCACCCCTTATTTTTTCAGTTTAAAAGCATTTTATTAATTGAGGCCGAATCTCATCGGAACAACATGAACTTGGTTTTAATTTTTCCTGTCTGCACTACAGGTTGAAAGTACGGTAGTGCACTGTCTTAGCTAGTTTGGTACCTGGATCTTAGGTTTTTTTACATAATTGTGTAATTAAAAATTGAGTGAGGAGTATATCGTTTAATTCTGAGAAAGGTCTGAATGTTATGATACTTGGCAGTCTGGTAATTGGAGTTTTGCTCTATGTTGCCTGAAGAAGCCACGCTTTTAGCTACCTCATAATAGCCTTATTGCGGTCACTTTCTCAGTAAGCTTGTAGTTGTATAAAAGAGCAAAATATGCTTTGTACTAAAGGGTGGTGTCCTACTTTCTGCTCCCAAGCTGCCCTGTATAACAGGTAGGGAAGAAAGCATCAGGTTGCTAACTGTTCCTCAGGTAATGCAAGCATATTCCCTCCTCTCTCATTATACTTGTGTGGGAATTTTTTTCTGTTGAGTGACTTGGCTGATTCTTCAGTTTCTGCCCTCTAATCTGTAGAAGTGACTTCTGATTTAGACACCACCCCCCCCCCAAAAGATTACCTCTAACTCTGAGTAACATCTTCAAAATATTTGATTCTGTAAATTGTAGAATTTCATCAAGCTAAAAAAATGGCTTTCTATATAGAAGTGATGAAATAATATGAGTTCTTATTGGAAAGTACAAGCTAGGCACAGATTCAAAATAATAATATTGAAGTATGGTCTGCTTTTGTTTTGAATATGTGGAGTGTATAATATCATGGATCAGAATAAATAGCAATTTCTCTGCTTGTATATTTTAATTTCAAAGCTTGTTTGCCTCAGTTCGGGAAAAATACTAATTTAATTTTGACTTTTTTTTTTTTTTTCTTTTTTAGCTGCTGATTTGTTCACAGATCTGGAAAATGCATTTCAAGAGAAAATTGATGCAGCTTATTTTGAGACCAGCAAATACCTGCTGGATGTTCTTAATAAGAAGTACAATTTACTGGAGCACATGCAGGCCATGAGGCGATACTTACTACTTGGTCAAGGAGACTTTATCAGGCATTTAATGGACTTGCTCAAGTAAGAGTTAGGAAGGGTAATTACGTTTAATTTCTGTTGCTTGTGAATGTGCGTGATGAGCACAAACTGTTTTGCTTTTGGAAGTGGGCCCTTTAAGTGTCTTATCACTCAAAGTTTAATTGAAAAACTTTTAAATTATATTTGAGGTTTAATTTCTTTGACCTTGAGGCTTAAACTTTGTTCTTCCTTTTTGATAGAAAGTATGTAGAATACCGTTTCACAAAATTGCGGTAATACAGGTATCTTTACACTGACCTTGTGACAGCGTCAAGGATGTTAGCAGTTCTCTTGCTCCTGTCAGCAAGTTTAAGCAGAAAACTTTCATTGCTCTTGATGCCACTAGTTAGTATTGCTGTGAATCTGAGGCTTTTATATTTTGGAGGTGTTTGGTCCAGAACATTGTGTCAAAACCCCTCAGTGCATTTTAAAAAATTTAATTGATGTCTCATCAGCCTCTGTTTTAAACACTTAGGTGCACACACTAGTATCTGTTTCAGATCTTAATGTGTATTTGCAAGCATACTGCTTTTACATGCTGGCGCTACTGATGTACCTAGAATGTCCTTTACAAAGCTTTCCTTTGGTCTAGAAGGCAGGCTTTGTAATAGAGCTTTCATTTAGTCGCTTGTAAATCAAAATCAACATCATCTGGTGACAATTTCACAGAATCACAGAGTGGGCTTGGAAGGGACCTCTGGAGATCATCCAGTCCAGCCACCCTGCTCAAGCAGGTTCACCTGTAGCAGGTTGCACAGGAATGTGTCCAGGTGGGTTTTGAATGTCTCCGGAGAAGGAGATTCCACACCCTCCCTGGACAGCCTGTTCCGGTGCTCCATCAGCCTCACAGTAATAAGTTTTTCCTCGTGTTAAGGTAGAATTTCTTGCATTGCAATTTGTGTGCATTGCCCCATGTCCTGTCACTTGATTTGTACATAGCCATGCTTTTTTAAGTGAAAATTAGTGTGAAGCAGAATAAGGTTGGTTTGTGGAGGTCAGTATTTTATTTGAGGGAGTAGTACTGAGGGGCCTTCCAGTACTGATTTGGGAGGGAGAGGAGTTGTGCAAGGTGCTTGTTACTTGCATGATGCAGTTCTTTGTAAAGTTCAAGTTAGGTAGAGGGGGTTGGTTTCTCTCCTTCTGCTAGCACTTCTAAGCCTGGGAGATGGCTATCAGTAAGTCTCTCAAAACACAAATGAAATAACTGGTTTGATGTGTTCATCATGTAATCTGCCTCATTTTAGATATTAATGCAACTCAAAATTACAGAATAGTTATGCTAGTAATCCTCGCAATTTCAAATTACTGGCATTAAGTAAGGATAAAGTTACTCCACTTGCTAATAATGTCAGGTGTATAGCTGTGCGTGAGTAGGCAGTTTGAAATATTTTGCTTGTTGATTTTCTTTATGGTTAAAACTGAAAGAGTAACATGAGAGGTTTGCAAAATCTATCAGGTAAGTGTTTCACTGTGTGCTGCAGTTACTACCAAACTGCTGCTGCAGAATATCCCAGTAATATGCCTGACTGCTTGTTTCATAACCACCAGGCCAGAGCTTGCACGACCAGCTACAACCTTGTATCAGCATAATCTGACTGGAATCCTCGAAACAGCGGTGAGGGCAACTAATGCCCAGTTTGATAATCCTGAGATTCTCAAACGACTGGATGTTCGGCTTCTGGAGGTGTGTTATAAAATGCTTAGTCTGACCTAAAGCACACCTTTTTTTTGTCTGCGTGTGTGTGTGTATGCATGCAGACATCTATATGAAACAAAATTTTCCTATGTGTTTATAGTAAATACATTTGTCTTCCCCCTTTTCCACTGAAATTGACTTTGAATTATGCAAACCACATTCAATAAGTCTTTTCCCACGTCCTGCTTACTGTCTGTTTGTATTGTGGGTTTACAGCCATTTCATTGAAAGTATGAAGTTGACTGGGATCTAACAGTAATTGATGCTGGTGGCCCCAATTTGAGGTTCTGCAGCAGCTCCTACTGCTGTTGCTCATACAAAAATCTGGGGAGTGGTCTGTTTGTCACCAGTACTTACAAATAATGAAGGAATGAAAGTGCATTTCATGAAGGAGACTTCTGTGAAGAAACTTGAGTTAATGAAAAAGCTCCGCTCCCAGAGGTGCAATGTGACTGATGTGCTGTAGCATCTGAAATAAACCCGCACCTTAGGCTGAGTCCTGCCTGAAAAGGTTTTTCCTTCCCTTCATTTCCTTTACTAGCTCCAGTGCAAAAAACATTGACCTCACAGACATCAGCGTTTGGGTGAGATGAATCCCACGTTTGTGTTAAACTTCGATTCAGTTTTTTTTAACATACTACATTCAACAAGGAGCTCTTGTTTCTCATTGATGTGGATGCTTGTTTTTTCATAGGCTGTGGAGAATGAAGGAGTAAGCAAGAGCTGGTCTTCAGCGCTAGTATGCTCTAATTATACACTGAAAGTAGCTTATCTTTTTCATGCAGGTCTCTCCTGGGGACACTGGATGGGATGTCTTCAGCTTAGACTATCATGTTGATGGGCCAATAGCAACGGTAATGTCCTATACCGCTGGTGCGAATGTGTCTCAGATAAGTAATTGAAGTGATCTTTTTTGTTTTGGATTGTAAGATCGGAGAGACTTCTTGTTCTGCAATCTAGCATGCACCCACTGTATAAACAGTTGAGCCAAACTCTCAATTCTTATAAATTCTTATAAATGCTGAAAAGCTACATTTAAAATAACCATTACTGAAGATCAGTAATTTGTTTCTTACGTCAGAGATTTTAGCATGAGCGCTCCTCTTCTTCCATTGTTACTCATCTGTACCTGCTGATTTGAGATAATTTGCAAGGAACTGAAGAATGTACTTGAGGAGAACCTATTTGTACTGTCTAAATTTGATAGGTAGTGTTAGAACTACTGAGAAAATAGCTGCACTATTGATCAGAATGTGTTTAGCCTCTATAAGGAACTTGTACAGGACTTTTTTTTAAACAGGACATGAAAATGTGAGTCTGACCAGCAGAAAGGATTTTCATGTACATACATAGTTTTAAAAAGGTGACCTGCTTAGGCTTTATGTTCAGTCCTTATTATACTTTCTGCAGTGCCCTGTGCCTACTTCAGTATTAGGTAACTCAGTTCAGCCCTTGAGGGGAGGATCTTTCCAAAAGCTCTGGAGTTTTCAGGAATTTTATTTTGACAATATTAACTAGTAATTCACATGGGTCAGATAAGATGGGCTTCGTAAGAGGGTCTTGGTGTGTCTGTTTAATTTCAAAGAATCATCTAATCATTTGGTTGGAAAAGACCTTTGAGATTGAGTCCAGCTGTACCTGTTCACCACTAAACCATATCCCTGAGCATCTCATATGCACACCTTTCAAACACTTCTAGGGGTGTTGACTCAACCACCTCCCTGGGCAGCCTCTTCCAGTGCCTGATAACCCTTTCGGTGAAGAAATTTTTCCTGATCTCGAATCTGACCGAACCTCCCCTGGTGCAACTTGAGGCGATTTCCTCTCATCCTATTGCTTGTTACTTGGGAGAAGAGACCAAAACACACCTCGCTACAACAAATTTGTGTTGTTGTTTTGTTTGTTTTGTAGGTGTTTACACGTGAGTGCATGAGCCATTATCTGAGAGTATTTAATTTCCTTTGGAGAGCAAAGCGAATGGAATATATTCTTACTGATATATGGAAAGGGCACATGTGCAATGCGAAGCTTCTGAAAAGTATGCCAGGTGAGAGAGGCCCAAATGAATGACATGCTGGTAAACTGATAGAAGTCTGACTGTCTTATTTAAAACTCTATTAAGAGGAGGGACAGGGAAAGTGTTGAGAGATGAGTTTTCTATTTTGTTGTTCTTCTTAACTGACTCTTTAATGCTGTATTATGATAAAGATAAAATAACATTGTAAATGGAAGTTTCCTGTTTTATTTAATCCTTGGTTGTGAGGTTTTGTAGCAGTGAACAAACAATGTCCCATGTCTTTGGAAATAGATTGTTACATTTCCATTCCCTTTTTTTATCTTCGTTAATGCCTTCGTACCTGTACCTTTTGTGTCTCTCTTTCTTGTACTTGAGCTAGTAAGTCTCACACAGGCACACTTCTGGATTTACTAGTTATACCTTCGCTTATTCCCTGTGCTTTTGTTTAACAGAGAACAGAAGAGGCTGAGATAAGAGAAACAGATGTTTGAGAAGAAATGGGAAAGGTGTTGAGTGTAGTGGCTGTGATATATGGGATTTCATGATCTGACTTTTCAGCTGAGAATGTAGTTGCATTTGTGAGCCTCTGTACTAGCCTTAATATTGACTCTTTTAACCTATCTTCATTTCTTTCAGTAAAAATAGCTATTGTGGGTTACACCTCCTTGTGACGTAGTAATATTTATAAAGGTATATTTGCTTTTATAATTACAAACTGTTCAAGTGAGTGAGAGTGGACACCTTGGCCTCAGAAGGCCGCTGGGAAACAAGCTTCTGTGAAGTCTGCTCTAGTACACAAGGCTGTATGGAATGACTAGATTTCCTTTCTGTTTCTGTGAGATAGGATTTATTTTACTGTCATTTCCCTGTTCCAAATTAGTGCTTGTTTGACTCAAAAGCAGTGGTCTAGTGCATTCTTGCTTTCTGTTCCTTTTGAGACTGTGGGATTGTTAACAGATTTTATTCTCATCACCTGAGGGTCTTCAGGCTAGAGCCCTCTCCCATTGCTAGGGTTTTGTTTGTTCTTTTGTTCTCCCCTCCAGCCCTTCAGGAGACCTTTCTTATGGTTTGCTGTGGAGCAATCCTTTGCAAATAATAGGTCTTTGCTTGTTGTCTTTAGGCTTGACTGTGTTTTAACTAACACAGACGTTTAAAATGCTACCCAAGCTCTTATAGCTATCATTGATAGAAGGAGCAGAGTGTTACATTTCTCAGTTTGTGCCTCTGACAAAGAAGAATATGTTTACAAAGACCTATTCGGCCTCCTACCTCAAGGGAGAGGAGTCAGTCTGGCTCACTGGCATGTCTAAGCTGGAAGCTGTAAGTAGAGGTTTTACTGAAATATATGGACAGCACACCCCAGTGCCGATTTATGAAGAAATAGTAGAACTTGCTTTTGTTTTCTCTCCACAACTACCTTGCTCTTCCAGTCACAGAGCACCAAATGGAAGATGGTAACTGCTAGGAGGGAGCAGCTGCAAGGTCTTTTGCTTTTCAGCCACAAGGAAGTAGCGTTTACTGAAGGATAGCTTTATTCACAATTCCTAAAGTCTAAACAGCCAGGGGTTTTCATGGTTTAAAGGTGTCCTTCTAGACAGTAGTGTCAAGCTCACTCTTTTCCTGTCAGTAATTGGAAGAAGAAAGACTGATTTGTCTAACTCACCAGTGTTGAGCCATTTGTTCTTTTTATCAACGCTGGAGGCTTTTTCATTGATCCTATTTAACGAAGGTGCAGCGTAATGTTTTAGGGGCAGTGTTCGTGCAGAGGCATAAGAAATGAAGAAGAGTAGCTTGTTTTAATGCCTTTCAGATGATTGGATAATTCTGCAGTGTCCTAAGATAAGGAAATGCAGAATTCCTTTTGTAGTATTCTCATAGCTTGTCTGCAGAATCAAATTACTTTGACAGCTTTTTAGAAATTACTTCATCTGTCTGAATATCTGCTTGATTCCAGAAGGCTGAGTGTCTTCATTGCAGAGAAATTTGGCAGTTGATGTTAATCTTGATAATAGACTTCTGCATAGAGGCACCTTCTCTTACAGGTGAACAGCTGAGGCCATTATTGACTCACCTGTGGGTCTCTATAGTGGAACAGAGAATCGAACCTGAACCATGTGAGCCACAAATTCCTCACCCCTGTCACAACCACCCTCTGTTTTGGTCTTAGTGTGATAAAGTAGTGCAAAAATATGCTATCTGTGATTTGAAGTCTAATAGCAAGAGATGTGAGAGGCCCCAGAAGCAACTGCAAATCTGTGGCCTTGGATTTTCTGCCAAAAGAATGCATGGGACAATGACTGTATTTTGATCTCTTGGGACAGAGAGGGTCTTTTTCACTTGAGATACTTGGCAAGTTTCCAGCACTGTCTTAGTGCACAGTTGATGTCATCTTTGGCTCACATTTTCTAGGAGTTAATTGTGCAGTGTTCTCTGCTCATATGTTGCCAGCCACTACTGCAGATTAGTGGCTGTTTTATGAAGTATTCAATTTGGTAGAAGAACATTTACCAAGCTGGTTTGATGTCTTTGCCTATCCTTGCAGTCTTTAACATGCAATCTCTTTGGATTTTTTTACAGAGCTTTCAGGGGTGCTGCATCAGTGTCACGTACTGGCATCAGAAATGGTCCATTTCATACATCAAATGCAGTATTATATTACATTTGAGGTATATTTTATCCATCCAATTAGTTGCTTAAAAACAAAGTACTTTTAATATTCTTTGTGTTATGTGTCTTAAATTTCAAAGAGCTTGTCATCGAACAAATCAAAACAGCCCAATCCTGAATCGTTGCTGCAGGTGCTTGAATGTTCGTGGGATGAACTCTGGAACAAGGTCCAACAAGCACAGGACTTGGATCACATCATTGCTGCTCATGAAGTTTTTCTAGACACAATCATAGCTCGGTGCTTGCTGGATACTGATTCCAGGGTAAGTCATGTCCTTCACCTTAAATTGTAGCTCTGTGATGTGGGCTTAGACATTAGGAATCACCTTCTCTTACACTGTAGGAGCAAGACAAGTAGTTTTCTTCCTCTGATATAAGAGCTTATTATGGTGGGCTCTATGTGTGCTACTCAGACACAGACACATGCTGTTTATAAAACTTTTTATAATGTGGGCCAGTTGGTTTTCATCCTAAGAAGCTGTGTGACCATGCAGCAGCTGACCTAGGGCTTTACAAAACAATCTCTCCGGCTGTATGAGGTAAAAAAAAGATCTAATTTACTCAGGTTCTGAACAATATTAGTAACTTAAAACTCTTTTGCTGTACAACTGTCTCACAGGTGTCTCTCAACTTTCTCACAGGTGCTTCTCAACCAGCTTCGAGCTGTTTTTGATCAGATCATTGAGCTTCAGAATGCCCAAGATGCCATGTACAGAGCTGCTTTGGAGGAGTTGCAGCTGAGGTTGCAATTTGAAGAAAGGAAGAAACAACGTGAGCTTGAGGTACGGTAAGGATATTGCTAGGACATGAAATTTAATTGAGGCAGATATACTTGTCTTCTGATAGATGGAGGATTTTAGATATCTTGTAGAGATACAGCAAAACCGAAGAATGTAATTGGGACAAATGTAAAAAAAGTCATCAGCTCTTTAATTCAAACAAAACTGCTAAATGGAGTTTTTTTCACTTCTGTATTGTTATAAACCTCTAGGTGAATAGATTCTGCAGCAGACTTGGGAGGTTGAGATATTTAGGTCTAGTTTAGATGAAGAAAATGGAAAAAGCTTTCATATTCTGAAATCTTGCAAAAAATGCCATAGCTCCATGTCTGCTTCCCTACTGTCAGTATGTGGGATGTGTAGTGCTGGTGTGAGAGTTGCCTGCTTTGCTGACCTCAGATTACTTCCATGTGCTGTACAATTAACAAGGGGACTGATAGTTTCAATACTAAAGGCTCCGTGTTTGGCTTCTTATGGCAATGCTTGGGTTATATAAACATATATAGAGGCCTAATTAGCAACTTTCATCATGTGCTGCTTGACCTCTTAATTCATTTGGTCTCTTCCTAGGGCAAGTGGGGTGTAACTGCATCAGAAGAGGAAGAAGAGAACAAGAGGATGAAAGAATTTCAAGACTCAATACCCAAAATGTGCTCACAGCTGCGAATACTCACTCACTTTTACCAGGTGCCCCTTAGATTTTTTTTTTTGTATGGATACTGAGTTTTGATATGTAGAAATCAATTTCAGATATGGTGTAGGTGTAACTTCTGTATTCATGTGTACAGTTTGTATATCTAATTCTTCATTCTTTGTTTCTGTACTTAGAAGCCTATATTCGCTGTTTCTCAGTAGACAGCAGGTTTTGTGATCATGTACGTTCCCCTGACAAAGACAAATAAATGGAAGAAGTTTGCCCCTGGGTCCAAATATTGCAAAGTATCCCACCCAGAGAAAAATGGAGCCAAATTCTTTAAGAAGCATAGGCTGTGAAATAGATTGTAGTTTCTGGGCTCTACAGGATTGCTCGAAGTTGACAGTGTAGCTTGTGCCTGCTTGGACAGTATTCCTGCTGATCCCTACTGTGGGTTTTCCATGCAGGACTTCCCTGGCCAGCCTCAGTTGTCTTTGGAGATAATGAGGTGCCTTAGTTATAGGTGTGTCCACATAGTATTAAGTGGTGATCAGGAATGAGCTCTTGAAATGAGTTTTCCCATTCTCCCAAAGTCCTCTGCTTTCCTGCATGTGGTGGGACTCCCACATCCCTATGACTAGAGCTGAATGGGAAGATAGGCTCCATAAGTCTAATCCCACGTATAAACTACTCCAGATCAGCTGCATCCAACGACAGGACGGTGAGTTCTGCTTTTGGGGTAGCCATAGGCGACTGGGTGCTTCCCGAACGGGGAAAAACCCTAAAAAACTCGATCGGAAAATCGGCGCCGGGCTCCAGGCACATCGGCCGATCCCGCGCGGTGACTGACGGGAGGGGGCGGTCCCGGAAGCTCCCGCGGGGGATTTAAAGGGCCCTTAGGGAGTACAGCGACCGGAGCCCAGGCGAAGAGGAGCGGGGCAAAGAGGTGCGGGGCTCATTAAACAAGGCTCATTAAACAAGGCAGTTTGAGCGGCAGTTCGAGGGGGCAGGGCGAGCAGGGAAGGGCTGGAGCACGGTCGGAAGGGATTGAGGAAGATGGTGGATACCTGACGAAAGACTAAGGCCGCACCAAGCGTGGTGGAGGCTGCCACCCAGACGGAGCCCCGGTGGGCACATGCAGCTACCCAGACCCTGGGCTGCAGTCAGTGCCCCCCTCCCATAGTGGCTCACGCCTCTGGCACTGGCTCCTCCTGTGGAAGCTGTGCTCGGGTAGGGGAACTGCTTCATATGGTGGAAGAGCTGAGGAAGGAAGTGGAAAGACTGAGGGCCATCAGGGAGTGTGAGAGGGAGATAGATGAGTGGAGCTGGACCCTCTCACAGGCTGCCGGAGCCAGTAAAGCTGAGCACCACCCACTGGTAAGCTGCAAGGATGGGAGAGACAGAGAGGGGGAATGGCAGCAGGTTCCTGCCCGGAGAAGGAAACCTGCTCCCCCCCACCCAGACAATTAACCCCCAGATCTCTCTGGGGAACAAATATGAGGTGCTGACGGTGCAGCATAGCCCTAAAGATGAAGAGGGCTGCACCCACAGCCTAGAAGTGTTTCCGAAACCCCATCATCCTCCCACAGCCTTAAAAACATCCTCGGTTAAAAAGAAGAGGAGGGTGATTGTCTTGGAGGATTCCCTTATCAAAGGAATGGAGGGTCCCATCTGTAGGCCGGACCCGCTCCATAGGGAGGTCTGCTGCTTGCCGGGAGCATCAGTGAGGGACGTTACTAGAAAGCTCCCTTCCCTGGTCAAAGACACCGACTACTACCCGCTCTTAGTTTTTCAAACTGGTAATGAGGAAATAGAACATAGAAGGCCTAAAGCCATCAAAAGGGACTTCAAGGCACTTGGGAGAATGATCGAGGGCGCTGGGGCACAGGTAATATTCAACTCCATCCCAATACTAAGGAACCAGGAGCAGGAAATGAGGAATAAGAAGCAGGTTAATGAATGGCTTAGGGACTGGTGTGAGAAGAGGGGCTTTGGGTTCTTTAATCATGGGGAGGCCCACGCACCCCCAGGCTTTCTCACTAGGGATGGGACACGCCTGTCTGCTAGGGGGACAAAAGCCCTCGCCAAAAACCTAGTTAAGCTCATAAATCGAGCTTTAAACTAGATGTGAGGGGGGAGGAGATGGAGGCCAGGCAGGATGGGAGTGAGCCTGGAGGTGACACTTCAGAGGCAAAGGGGTGGTGTGCTGGCAACGCCTGCTGGTATATCACCACTAAGCAAAAGGGGGTGAGTGCAGCTGGGGATGGTAGGCAGCAAACTGGCACTGTGGCCTTAGTTAAGTCAAGGACTGCTCAGTTGGGGAGAAGCCCTATTGCGAAGGCTGTAGCTACGCCTGCCCAGCTGAAGTGCATTTACAGTAATGCACGCAGCATGGGAAATAAGAAGGAGGAGCTGGAAGCTGTGGTAGGGCAGGGAGACTATGATGTCGTTGCCATTGCGGAGACGTGGTGGGATGACTCGTACGACTGGAGCGTACCCATGGTGGGGTATAAACTCTTCAGGAAGGACAGGAAGGGCAGAAGAGGAGGTGGGGTAGCCCTCTGTGTTAGAGAGGGCTTTGATACCCTCGAACTGGGCTACGATCAGGATGGGACTGAGTGCCTGTGGGTGAAAATCAGAGGAGTCCATGGGCAGGAAGGGATTGTGATGGGAGTCTGCTATAGACCGCCCAGCCAAGAAGAAGCAGCTGATGAGCTCTTCTACAAACAACTGAGTGTAGTCTTAAAATCGCTACCTCTAGTCCTTGTGGGAGACTTCAATTTCCCAGACATAGGCTGGGAATATAATACAGCAGAAAGGAAGCAGTCCTGGAGGTTCCTGGAGTGTCTGGAAGACAACTTCCTCACACAGCTGGTGAGCGAACCGACAAGGGACGGTGCCCTCCTGGACCTGCTGTTGGTGAACAGAGAAGGACTGGTGGGGGATGTTAAGGTTGGAGGACGCTTGGGGCAAAGCGATCATGAGATGATAGAGTTCTCAGTGCGGGGTAAAACGAAGAAGGAGGTTAGCAGAACAGTCGCCCTCAACTTTCAGAGAGCAGACTTTGGGCTGTTCAGAAGGCTGGTCGGAAAAGTCCCGTGGGAGACGCTCCTTGAAGGCAAAGGTGTTCATGAGGGCTGGGCGCTCTTCAAGAAGGAACTCCTAGCAGCTCAGGAGAAAGCCGTCCCCAAGTTCCGGAAAAGTAGCTGGAGGGGTAAGAAACCAGCATGGTTGAGTAGGGAGGTCCTAAGAGACATCAATAGGAAGAGGAGGGTCTATGACCTCTGGAGGAAGGGGCAGGCATCCTGAGTGGACTATAGGGAGGAAGTGAGAACGTGCAGGGAAAAAATCAGGAGGGCTAAGGCCCAACTAGAAATGCGATTGGCCAAGACTGTGAAAGACAACAAAAAGTCTTTCTACAAATACGTCAACAGCAAAAGGAGGGCTAGGGAGAATCTCCAGTCCCTGGTAGATGCAGAGGGAACAACAGTAACAGGGGACGAAGACAAGGCTGAAGTGCTCAATGCCTACTTTGCCTCAGTCTTTAACAGTAAGGAAAATTGTCCCCTCTGTGCACAACCCCAGGGGTTGGATGAGAAGTATGAGATTCCCAAGGTCCAAGAGGAGGTGGTTAGAGACTTGCTTGCCCAGCTAGACGCCCACAAGTCTATGGGGCCAGATGGAGTCCACCCAAGAGTTTTGAGGGAACTGGCGGATGTGCTGGCCAAACCCCTTTCCATCATCTTCCAGCAGTCCTGGATGACTGGGGAGGTTCCGCTGGACTGGAGGCTGGCTGATGTCGTGCCCATCTATAAGAAGGGGCGCAGGGAGGATCCGGGGAACTACAGGCCTGTCAGTCTGACCTCGGTACCGGGGAAAGTCATGGAGCGGGTGATCTTGAGTGCGATCATGAAGCACTTGCAAGAGAACCGGGTAATCAGACCCAGTCAACACGGGTTCATGAAAGGCAGGTCTTGCCAGACTAATCTGATCACCTTCTATGACCAAGTGACTAAACTCTTGGACGAGGGAAAGGCTGTGGATGTGGTTTTCCTGGACTTCAGTAAAGCCTTTGATACAGTTTCTCACAGCATTCTGCTTCGGAAACTGTCGGCCTCTGGCCTGGACGGGTGCACACTCTCCTGGGTGAAAAACTGATTGAATGACCGGGCCCAGAGGGTGGTGGTAAATGGAGTTAAATCCAGCTGGAGGCCAGTGACAAGTGGGGTTCCCCAGGGCTCAGTCCTGGGTCCAGTCCTGTTTAATGTCTTTATCAACGACCTGGATGAAGGCATTGAGTGCACCCTTAGCAAGTTTGCAGATGACACCAAGCTGGGAGGAAATGTGGATCTGCTGGAGGGTCGGGAGGCTCTGCAAAGGGACCTGAACAGGCTGGACTGCTGGGCTGAGACCAACGGCATGAAGTTTAACAAGGCCAAAGGCCGGGTCCTGCACTTGGGGCACAACAACGCTAAGCAGAAGTACAAACTAGGAGAAACCTGGCTGGAAAACTGCCAGGAGGAGAAGGACCTGGGTGTGCTGGTTGACAACCGACTGAACATGAGCCAGCAGTGTGCCCAGGTGGCCAAAAAGGCCAATGGCATCTTGGCTTGTATCACGAACAGCGTAACCAGCAGGTCCAGGGAGGTTATTCTCCCCCTGTACTCGGCACTGGTGAGACCGCACCTCGAGTACTGTGTTCAGTTCTGGGCCTCTCACCACAAGAAGGATGCTGAGGCTCTGGAGCGAGTCCAGAGAAGAGCAACAAAGCTGGTGAAGGGGCTGGAGAACAAATCTTATGAGGAGCGACTGGGAGAGCTGGGGTTGTTCAGCCTGGAGAAGAGGAGGCTGAGGGGAGACCTTATTACTCTCTACAACTACCTGAAGGGAGGTTGTGTAGAGGAGGGAGCTGGCCTCTTCTCCCAAGTGACAGGGGACAGGACGAGAGGGAATGGCCTCAAGCTCCGCCAGGGGAGGTTTAGGCTTGAGATTAGGAAAAGTTCTTCACGGAGAGGGTGGTTAGGCATTGGAACGGTCTGCCAAGGGAGGTGGTTGAGTCACCGTCCCTGGAGGTGTTTAAGGTTAGGGTAGACGAGGTGCTTAGGAGCATGATTTAGGGACTGGTGGGAATGGTTGGACTCGATGATCCGGTGGGTCTCTTCCAACCTGGTTATTCTGTGAAATCTATAGTGTCTGGTCACTAGGTCAGCGCCGACAGCCCTGTTTGGCTGATGCTCTGTTGTTCTGGGTACCATTTGCTGCTGTAGGTAAGGCTGATATCAAATTTGTGTTTCTGAAGTGAGCAGTGGTGTAATGCTGGCTTGGCCTGCTTTGTATGTACAGCACAGAAACAAGGAGGGGTCTCCAGCTGGCCCAGGCTGGGTCCTATGTTGGTGTCCTGGCTGTGGTGAGGCTGCTGTGGGAGGGCTGGGCAGTGAAGCAGGGGCAGCTCCCCTGGGAGCCTTTGGACAGATGGAGAGGGCCTGCAGGGCACAATTGGGGTCAGTTTAAAAGAGTGAGCTGTCTGCACTTGAGACTCTGAAGTGCATGGCAGGTATTTGAAGATAAAACGAAGCTCTGGGGTTTTGCAGAAAGAATGAATCCAGGTTAACTCATTTGCTAACAATTGAGTATAAATGCTTGTGCTTGCCCTTTATTGTATTTTGTCTGCCTCCTTGGCATACCTGAGCACCACCTGGCATCCCTGTGCAAAATACACTACGGAAGTTTTCTTAGCTGTCTCTTGTGTTTTTCTTTCTCTTCCAGGGAATCGTCCAGCAGTTCTTAGTCCTGCTGACAACCAGTTCTGATGAAAGCCTTCGGTTTCTTAGCTTTAGATTGGACTTCAATGAACACTATAAAGCAAGAGAGCCAAGGCTTCGTGTGTCGTTGGGCACTAGAGGCAGACGAAGCTCACATATGTGAAACAACTGCTAAGGACTGCACCTCGGTATCCGAAGGATGTTGAACCTCTTGTTGGACAAGGCAATCGGTGTTGATGTAATACAGCCCAACTGCGTGTGATCGGTGTCTATCATTTCTGCAGGCAACACGTTTTCAGTCATGTGGTTGTGTGACACTGTGTAGCAGAAAGCAAAAACAGTAGGGTTTTTTTACACTGACATTTCTAGGATGACCAGACTAAATGGGCTGATCAAACTTCTTCCAATCCACTTCTTGAACCATCCTTTTAAACTAATGCCAATTTTATTTGAAGCTTTCTGAGCTATCTCCACTGTAACTTATATCTGTGTCAAATTGCATCTTTTGTTTATAGAAAGCACCATTTCCTTTTTTAACAAGAAAAATAAGAAGGTTATTTTTTCTATATATACTTGTTCTATTTGGAGAGCTCTTGTTAAAGCCAACAGGTTAGGACCCAGACCTCATATCCTTGTCGAGAAGCTATGCAGCATTTCATTATGCTGATTTTCAGTGTTGTGGTGTGTTTGACAGTGTGAGAAACTTTGTATCAGGAAACAAATTTATATTTAATTTTTGTTGTTTTCAGAGTTGGCAAACAAAAAAAAAAAGAAATAGTAGGGAAATTCTATGGCTACTGTACAGGGAGAAACTAGAGAAGCAGAGCAGGAGTGTGTCTATTGCATATAAGATCTAAAAAAATGGAGTTGAAGCCTCAGTACTGTGAAGGGAAAGTTTTGATTACGACTGAATTTAACAAAGTAATTTGTGTTCAAAATCGGATATGCAGAGATTAACTGACTTGGCTGATGTTGACTTCATTCTCTTCCCTTCCCTATTTTTTCATTGTAAATATTTATATATTGTTGTCCAGATGTTTGGGAGAGGGGGACTCCTCTTTTGCAGAGTTGTCATTATATCAGGTCATTTATTATGTTCCACAAGTGCAAGCTTAGAAAAATAAAAACACAATTATCTTTCAGACAAGTGGTTTGCTTTTTGTATTTGAAAGATTAGGATTTTTCCACAAGGTAAGAAAGCAGAAGCTTCCAGTTAGCAGCAAATTGATATACAGATCCCTAGCCATTACAGGCTTTTGGTACTACACTTTGTCTACGCTTAGATATGTGTGCAATTCTTTAAGTAGCAGTTACCTTCAGATCATCCAGATCTGTGGCCTTGTTTGCCTTTTGCCCTTTTAGTCCAGAGAGGCAGCATCAGTGTCAGAACTAGAGAACTAGTTCCAGAGTAAGATTTACTTCACTTCAGTGCAAAAATGAATGCAGCAGTATGCAGGAAACCCACAGGAGTGTCCACACTGGCAACTGTCATCATGGGGTGATTCCGCAGACATCCCTTGATCTGGGAAGAGTCCTCACTGCTGCAGAAGCTGCTCTGAATGCCAGGCTGGCGGGGGGAGCATGTTTTGGACAACACAAGGAACATAAGATTTGGGTCAGTGGGCACCTGCGATTATCCTCAGTGCCCCTTTTATGGGTGGAGACAGGTCATCTATCTCCTAACCCAGCAGCTGTCATGTTGATTTTGATCTACATTTATTTTATGGCTTCTGAACCTACAATTAAAACTTGTTGTTGTGCAACATATGCATAGCTTGAGGAAGCCAGTGACCCCTTTTCAAGTAAGATGGAAAAATAACAGTAGTAGACAGATGAATCTTTGTGATCATCTGTCAGCCTTACATTGTAAGGGCCAGATACTCATTGGGAGTGCATCAGAAGTTGAACAATAAATACTTCAATTATTCCTTTGGGCTTGGAAATAATAACAGCATTGTTATAGTAAGTTACACCAACACTTCAAACCAGGGTAGAAAATTATGACTTGAAGCATCAATAAATATTTGAAAGGCAAGGAATACAATAATCTGTTCAGCTATGCAGGAAAATACTCCGATAGTGCGTGGGAACTGTTCCTGAGATCTTCAATTTCTCTGGCAGTGGCATTCATTCTCTCTTTCTCAGAAATGGCTTTGCCCACACCTGTAGCTGCAGAAGAGCCACAGCCACTCTCTGAGCCAGTAGGTTATGGTGAATGTTCTGAACCCCTGGCGTGGAGTAGCTGAACCAGCTCTGTTGGGAGATCCTCTGGAAGTGGATGGGAACTAGTGACAGCATCTTTGATTTTTATAGCAATTACAGCTGGTTTTTTTTTTTCTTTTGCTGATTTATGCTTTGCCTTCATCTGTAGCTGGGTCCTTCTCCTTCAAGGTGCTGTCAGCATTGCGTAGTGCTGCTTCTCTGTAACACAACGTATGGCTCTTGTGAAAGCGTCCTCATCGGTATGAAGAAGGAGACTGATTTTATAAAGCTCTAGGAACAGAAATGCTGACAGTGTCACCTACAAGGAATTGCACTCCACGATGCTGTGTCTAGAAAGGTTCACTGCGTGGAGCAACCATCCAACCAGGAATGCTGGGAAAACCACCCACTCTTTTCTTCAGTGCTTTCACCAGGTGG
Source organism: Clamator glandarius (assembly GCA_033459285.1). Taxonomy (NCBI): domain Eukaryota; kingdom Metazoa; phylum Chordata; class Aves; order Cuculiformes; family Cuculidae; genus Clamator; species Clamator glandarius. Next base: position 1,534,027 of record JAUNZM010000393.1, on the reverse strand, counting down.
CCCAAAAGTGATTTTGGAAGGAGGTGATGTGAGAAAATAGTGAGATATGCAGATGAAAAGGACTAGCCGTGTATAAACAGGTTGCTGGTCGGTATGTGGTTTTTTTTAGCCTTGCCCTTCACCTTATCAGTGCAGCCTGTCCTGTCTGCTTACTAAATCCCTCTGCTTTTCCTGAGTGTGTGTGATGGAGATCTGAGTTCCATGACTGGAGTGGGATTATGGGTGGGAGGTGTGCCTGTGGTACCAGCAATTGTGGATGCTGCAGTGAGAAGATGTATGTTGCAGAGAGAATGTCTAGGGGTCAGCTGCTGGCTGGACTGTGTGTGTAAGCTCAGCTACGGGGTAGATCCATGTGTGTACTGCAGCCCTGCAGGAGGTTGTGTATTCACAGAGTTGGTGATGTTGAACGGATTTGTTTGCTCTGCTGGGCCTCGTACCTAGGGCTTGAGCAGCCTGAATGTCAGCAGAGGGGCTGCTCTATGGGAACCTGGTGGAAGGCTCCACACCAGCCCATCCTGCTCACCCAGGCATGGAAAGAAGACAGCCCTCCATGGATGGGACCTGTGCAGTGCACCAGTTTCTGCCTGATGCTGCACGAAGTCTGACTGCCTTGCATTTGAGGGATTTTAAGTTTTATTCACTACCCGTATTCCTCTTATTATCCAATTTATATTCCTGGTTCTGTTCTGTCATATTAAAACAGCTGTTTTCTTAAGCCATTTGTTGTCAGACCTTTCTTGATATCCAGAAAGAGCCCTGCACCCTCTCCCATTGACCTCCTGCTGCAGGACAGCATTGTATTTATAAAATTAAGTAATACATAGGTGTGTATATATATACACGTTATATATTAGTGAGAGATATAGATATCTAGATCACACTTGGGGAAGAGTGGCTGGAAACCTTCCTGGTGGGTAAGGACCTGAGGGTGCTGATTGACAGCCAGCTGAACATGAGCCAGCAGTGTACCTAGGTGGCCAAGGCGGCCAACAGCGTTCTGGCTTATATAAAAAGTGGTGCGGCCAGCAGGAGTAGAGAACTGGTTGTTCCCCTGTACTCAGTGCTGGTGAGGTTGCACCTTGAATAGCGTAATCAGTTCTGGGCCCCTCTGTGGAAGAAAGACTTTGGGGTGCTGGAGCATGTTCAGAGGAGGGTAACAAAGTTGGTGAGTGGTCTGGAGTGGAGCACAGGTCATGTGAGGAGTGTTTGAGGGAGCTGGAATTGTTTAGCCTGAAGAGGGGGAGGCTAAAGGGAGACCTTATTGCTCTCTCCAACCACCTGAAAGGAGGTGATGAGGTGGGTGTTGGTCTCTTCTTCCAAGTAACAGGTGATAGAACAAGAGGAAATGGCCTCAAGTTGTACCGGGGGAGGTTTTGATTGGATATTAGAAAAATTTATTTTATTGAAAGAGTGGTGAAACATTGGAAAAGGCTGCCCAGGGCAGTGTTCAAGTCACCGTCCCCAGAGGTGTTAAAAAAGTGTGTAGATGTGGCACTGCAGGACATGTTTTAGTTTGGCGTGGTGGTGTTGGGCTTGATGGTTGGACCTGATCTTAGAGGTCTTTTCCAACCTTAATGTTTCTATGATTCTATTATATAGATATATAACATATCTATATTTCCCACTAATGGAGCTCCATCTCGCTCAGCCAGAGAGGGGAGCACGATGAGGCCAGGAGTGTTTCCTGTGTTCATGTGAATGCTCTGTATGTCTCTCTGGGCTAACCTGCGTGGCTGGCTGTGTACATGAATGTATATGGTGAGTGTGTGTGCTCTGTGTGCCTATGGGAGATGATGCATCCTGAGCCTTCCTACTGGTTAGACCTGGGGGGGTCACTTCTGTCAGGCTGCTGGATTCAGTAATTCCTAACAAAGGTGGGAAAGAAATGATCTTGTATTTCATTTGTGCCTGGAGACTAACATTGAATTCTACATAAACATGTGTACTAAGTGTAAAAGTTGAAAGCTCCTGCCACAACTGCACGAGCGGCTTACCTTTCAGTGGGTGGCAGCAGCGCCCCTCAGGTCCATTTCTAAAGAGAAACATGGGAGTTTTATCTTTCTACTTTATCTTCCACCTCAGAACTGTTTATCTGCTACAATCAACATTAAAGATTATAATTCTTATTAGCACATTTACTCTTTCAAAGCTATTCTTTTTTTTTTTTTTTTTTTTTGTGTAAGGTGTGCAGGCTTCTGACTGGTAATTTCAATATTTTTCTGTTGGAGCTACAGTGTCTGAAAGTATAAATACAGTTTGAGGGCCATTGGTTACATCTCCAGACTGAAACAGGCCCAGCTCCTCCTGCTGCCTGCATCGTGTCCCAGAGTCATCGCTACCTGACCCTGCACAGTGCGCTCCCTCCTTTTCAGAGTTGCCAAGGACTAAGGAAATTTATGAGAAAAGGGTAAATAGCAGAAATGCAGAAACTGAAGATAAAATCGTCACCCAGCATAGGAAGTCATTCAGTATGCAAAAATTCTGGGGTGAAAGGGCTATATGGTGCTACCAATATCATAAATACATTAAAAGGAAAAGAACTGGGAAATATTTATTAAGGTGGTTTCTGTACACCAGCAGCCTAACCATTTTCAGGATCTTTGTAGACAAAACAGAAGAGCCTTAAGAAGAAACATGATAAAATGAGATGAACTGCAAATTTTTAGAAGGAGGTTTCTTCTCAAGTGGAGAGACTAAGAAGATGCTTGTTTGAACGTTAAGTGAATAATGGAGGTAAGTGTTTTCCTAGCAGTACCAAATAAGGTGGGGAATAAAGAAGAAGGTGCAAGTCAGCGGAACAATATAATGGAATCATAGAACAGTTTAGGTTGGAAAAGACCTTTAAGATCATCAAGTGCAACCCTTAACCCAACACTCCCAATTTCACCACTAAACCATGTCCTGAAATACTACATCCCCACCTCTTTTAGATACATCCAGCCATGGTGACTCCACCACTTCCCTGGGCAGCCTGTTCCGATTCTTGACAATCCTTTTGGTAAAGGAATTTTTCTTCATATCTAGTCCTCCTGTGGTACAACTTGAGGCCATTTCCTCTTGTCCTGACGCTTGTTACTTGGGAGGAGAGACCAATGAGCCTCACTACAATATCCTTTCAGGTAGTTGTAGAGAGTGATAAGGTCTCCCCTCAGCCTGCTTTTCTCTAGAATAAACAGCCTCAGTTCCCACAGCCGTTCCTCTTAAGGCATGTGCTCTAGACCCTTCACCATCTTTGCTGCCCTTTTTTGCACACTTTTTTATCCTCTACTTTTTGTTCCAAAGTGAGCTTCTAGTTAATGCATTTTAACTACTAAATATTCTAGATTCTCTTATAAAATCATTGTGCCAAATCCTAAGCTTCTCCCAAGCACAAATAGAGTCTGGGTGAAAAGACAGAGGTGAGCAGAGCTGTATAGGGTCGGAGAGAATACAACTGTCATAGATACCAAGGTGATGGGCAGTTGCTCATAAAAGGAGGAAAGGGATCCTGAAAGATGGCAGATGATGGCCAAAGAGATGCTCAGGAAAGAGTAGAGAAAGAGAAGCATTTAAAAAATTCACCCGAGGAGTGCAGAAGGTGAAATTTCTATCACTGCACAGTTAATTTACTTTATCTCTTTGTGGAATAAATTCTGTTAAACATTTTCCTCCAGAAGTCATCGGAAAAGGAATTAAGTTAGCTAAACATTAGAGTATTGAAAATGCAATTAGATTAATCATTACCATCAGTCTGAATATTAAAAGATATCATAGGAAAAAGCTGTTGCAAGATGATTATTCTGTGTATGAAGTCTCCCAGCGCCAGAGAGACTGAGAAACATTGATTTGCATTTGAGATAGATGTTATGAGAGCAAGGTAGAAATCTAGGCACCCTCTCACTTCTTCAATATGAACATTCCCAACACTAGTCAAGGCCAGATCATGTCCGTTTAAAATTTTTCAAAAAATTGCCAAGAGAGAGGCAAAGAACAGTCTTGTGCTTTACTTTTTAACAAGGAATTACATTCACTCTTTTACCTCTTGTTTGTAATGAACACTGCTGAAGGGCATACAGAGACAGGGAAATTACAGGCAGACTTACAACAGCAACTAAGAAGTCAAACGGGAAGCTTCCTTTAACAATCTGATGTGTAAAAATACAAATTCAAGCATATTATAAAGGGGAGAAAATGAAGAACAAAATTCTCTAGTAAACAAGGGATAGAACCATCACATGGAGAGGAGTAAAATCACAGTGTTTAGAGGGGAAAAGAAAGCATCAAGAGACTATAAAATACATGATGAAAACCATGTTTGATAAATGAGAAAGGCAGGACAATTCCCACTCATTGCAACTGAAGTTTAAGACAACCAGAATATACTTAAGACAACTGTGATCCAGGTACTTAAAGCATCCATAAATAAACAGTAATATTTTTTATTATATTGTAAAGAGACTAAGCAGTACATGTTTATGCTTGTTGTGTATGTATATATGTGTGTACAGAATACATGCACTTAATTAATGGAAGTGCTAGTAGATTAACAGCAATACAATGACTGTGATTTTATTTGCTAAGGAAAATATATGATACAGGTTTCTTAGCCACAACAGAATGGGTGAACCAATGCTATTTCTCTTCAAGGTAGAAGACGGGGCATTAGATGCCACAGAAAATGAGTTTCATAAGAGCTGCAAACAAAACAAGCGCTGCATTTCTGCAAGAGCCATTTGCAACTTAGCTGTAAAACCACCTAGTGATCACTCTTTCCCAAAATAACTGAAGAAGAAATATACAGTGACTTTACTTCCTAAATCTGTCGTTACTCTCATTTTCAAGGAAAGCTGGGAAAGAAAGAAGTTGGATACATTCTGAAGATTTCATGTCACGACTTCCCTTTCACCTTGATTTCCCTCCCCACAAGTCTAATTTCTCCGTTTCAAACATCTAGGGGAGTACTGGGATCCTTGATGAAATTAGGGGAGTTGAAATGATCATATAAATGCAGTTCTTGACAGATGAAGTTAGTCGAAAGCGGCAAGAAAGGTGAATTGTTTAGAATGCCATAAATGAAGAAATAATCATAAGCACAGCATTACACATGCCCCCCCTCCAAATTTCCCAGAATATCCTCCTAATAGCATTCAGACATCAAAGAATCCAGTACCTGGATTGCTTTTGTACTCCAGCATTGTACAAGACAGACTTTGCAAGCAAGGTCTTTCATATTTCCATCAACCAGGTTATCTCATTGCCCACAGGAGCAACTAGTTGAGTAGAGCTACTGTATAAGCCCCTGTGGGCAAAAGAAACAGATAGACATTTTCAAAAAGTCTCCAGGGGACACCAAGAAAAAGGCAACAAATAGGTTTGGCATCATGAAGGGGCACCAGCTGTGAGAGATGGAGCAGCAGAGGAATGGTACCTGTTCCAGACTTACTCTAGAGTTAGAACACGTGTGCAGATTTTAATATTTCACAGGCAAAATGTTCCTGAAAATAAATTAAAGCAAAACTCCTGCAACCCAAAAGAGAAAATCAGGTATTAGTAACAGAATAGGAAATAATTACTCAAGGAATAATTGGATGGTAGCCAGGAATTATAAGAAAAGAATAAATGTTAGCATTACCTTAATTAAGACCGCTAAAGAGCAATATGGCAAGTGACTCAGAAGAAACTGCTGTGTAGAAGAAGTTTACAGGCACTTGTGACTTAAACCACAAGGTTTCTTAATGGGCAATTATATGATTGTAGGCTTATTTTAAGGCTTGACCTTTCTTCATTATAAACAAAGAACTCCTCAATAGCACCTTGTAAAGGCATAGATGGGTACTAAATGAGATGAATTTTTTAAGTTCATCCTGGCAAGCTGGTTCGGGTGTGCGTTACTGTGTGCAGCAGGTGTCCGGACACGCTGAGGGACTTTCAGACCTCACTGGAACAAAATGTATCAGGACGTGGATTAATAGCAATCCTGCTGATCCTATCCCTTACCAGGCAGTGATGCTGTCAGTTCAGCATCACACACATCACAGACGTGGTCTCTCTATGGCTCTGGTCAGGCCAACCTCTTGTAGCAGCTTGTAAAGCACCAGCTGAAGTTCTGCATAAACCTCCCACTTTTCTTTGACCCTCCAGCCTGTGCTCTACTACATGGACAGAGGACAGAACAGAAGCAATTTGCTGTTCAAACCCCAAGGCTGAAATTCCTGAAACGGCCTTTAGAGGGCAGTGGAGAATTGCAGATAACACATTTTCAGCCTTGGCCTCATAGTGCAGGATCCTCACGAGTTTTTATGGGGATTATGAGTTCTGATTCAAAGTGCAGACAAACTGTAACTTCTGCATTAACACGTGCTGGTTGTGCACTATGGCTTTCTAAGATAAGATTGGGGGTCGCAACAGCTGTGTATTTTTAGTTATACTCTAGCCTTTTCTGTCACTGAGAATTCCAGTTTCCACAGAGTGGCTAAGTTATGGCCTCGCTGAACAAACTGTTGTGTTGCCAAATGGAGCTCAGTGCTTTATGTTCAGGTCTTATGGAAGACAGAATATGTATTGCCAGATAAAAAATCCCGGGGACCGTTGTTGGATGTGTAGTAGTCCTGGGCTTTGACATGTGGACCTTGAATCTGTGAGAAATTTGCCTTCCGGGTCCAAACATTGCACTTCTCCCTCCCTGGGAAAAACCGAGCCAAGGTTTTTTAAGATCTATTAGCAATAATTACACAGTAGCTGGGTTTTGCTCTAAGCTGGTAGAAGTCAGCTGAGTTAACAGCACTAACTGCCCTGCTGGGCTGATGCTCTGTTGTTCTGGGCATCACTTGTTGCTGTAGGTATGACCTACACCAAATTTGTGTTTCTAAAGTGAGCAGCGGTCTAATGCTGGCCTGGTCTGTGCTGTATGTACAGCACAGAAACAAGGAGAGGTCTCCAGCTGGCACTAGTGTCGTTGGGCACTAGAGGCAGACAAAGCTCACGTATGTGGAACAATTGCTAAGGACTGCGCCTTGGTATCCGAAGGATGTTGAACCTCTTGTTGGACAAGGCAATCGGCGTTGATGTAATACAGCCCAACTGCGTGTGATCGGTGTCCATCATTTCCGCAGGCAACACGTTTTCGGTCATGTGGTTGTGTGACACTGTGTAGCAGAAAGCAAAAATATAGTTGGATTTTTTTAACGCTGATGTTTCTAGAATTACTAGTCTAAACGAGCTGATTGAAAATCTTCCAATCGACTTCATAAGTAATCCTTAATGAATGTGATATTTAATTTGGCACTTCCTGAGCTTTCCCCACTGTATCTTGGGTCTGTGTCCAGGAAATCACACATTCTTTTGTTTAATAAAGCACCATTTCCTTTTTAAAAAGGAAAATGGGATACTTTTTCTATATATATACTTGTTCTATTTGAAATTACTTCGGTCAAAGCCAAGAGTTTTGGACTCATACCTAACATTCTTGTTAAGCAGCTATATAAAGCATGTAATTATGCTCATTTTCAATACTGTGATGTATTTATGACAAACTTACACACTTTAAATTTTTTTCTGTGTTTGTTTTCAAGGTTAATATTATAAATAGAAGTCTTCCAGAAGGCAAAGTCTGTGGCTACTGTACAGGAGCAAATTGTAGAGGAGGAGCAGGAATGGCCTTATTGAGTATGAAATACCCAAAGAACTAAAGTTAAAACCTCAAAACTGTCAAAGGAAAGTGTAATTTAATTTCAAAATCTGGTGTGTTATAAAGAAAATGGCTTGGATAATCAAGACTACTTTATTTCTCCTTCCTTGCCTATTTTTATTTTGTAAATATTTATATACTGCTGTCCAGATATTGGGAGAGGGAATCTCTCTTTTTTTTTTGTTTGCAAGGATGTTGTTATATCAAGTTGTCATGGTTTAGACCTGGCTGGGAAGCAAAAACCACGTGGCCACTCCCTCACTTTTCCCTCCTCCTGGATGGAGTCTCGCTGAGAAATAGAAAGAAAAGGTAGAAACATGGGCTGAGACAAGAACAGTTTAGCAGGGCAGAAAAAGAAGAGAAAAATACAATAGTAAAAGAATACACAAAATGAGTGACACATGATGGAAATCGCATCCATCTTCCTGGGTAGTGAACCCCTCACCACAAACGGCTGTGAACAGAAATGAGCCAGGTAAAACGGTGCTGCAGAATCCAAAACCATGAACTGAACCCAGCCATGTCCAGGTGCACCCTCCTGGGCCACTAGGTCGCTGCTCTCGGCTGGCTGCCCTTCTTAAATATAAACTGAACGTGGTTGGACTCGATGATCCGATGGGTCTTTTCCAACCTGGTGATTTTATGATTCTGTGATTCTATGATGTCATGGTATTGAATGTCCCTTTGACTAGTTTGGGTCAGCTGCCCTTCTCAGGTTCTTGTGAAAACTAACTCATTCCCCATCAAATCCTGAAAATTAACCCTCTCCCAGCTAGACCTAGTACACAGGTAATTGAAATAGCCATACATTATGTTCCACAAGTATGAAATTAGACAAAGAAAAACATAAGACACCTTTTAAACACTTGTTTTGAATTTTGGTGAGAAGCTTTAAGTTCAGAGTGTAATTAGTTTACAGATCTCTCCAGAAAATAAATCCGTCATAAGGCTTTGTTATTAGTATTGACTATAATTACAGTTGCTTATAATTAATTAATTAAAAATTGCCTTCAAATAAACTAATTCTGTGACATTTTTGCCTTTAATCTTGCTCTACTTGAACCTCTGGGAAGCAGAAATGTCTGCCAGGCCATGTAGGTCATAGCATGAACTCTCGTGGGAACGATGATTCAAACCTACAAGTCCAGACTAAGAGGTTTGATCTGTGGACATCCAGACACTGCTGACGGCCAAAGAATTCGTGGTATCCCAGCTTAGGGTAGATTTCACAAAGACTAAAAGACCTCAAAGGCCTGATTTTGTGAGGTTCTGCAACCATTTACTGATGAATGCCAGTACATAAAAGTGAGTAATGCATGAAACTCACAAAAAATGAAATTTGATCTAAAACTGTTTGTCTGCCTGACTGTTTGTGTGTGATTTGATTTAAGGTCTATCTGTGTGTATAAGCAATTTTATTGGAGAAACCCCATTGTAAGTCTTGGGTAAACCTTGCGATTCTTGAATCTTTAAAAAGTTACTATTTTATTGGAACAAATTCCATTGAATCTCTGTTTTAAATTGGCTCATGATTAAGTGCTGTTAAGTATTATACAACCTAATCTTGTGATCTATCTCAAACATATTAATAAATCCTAAATTGCTGCTAAATCAGTACCATGTAAAAAAATCATATTTGCAAGAGCAGTGGTCCCACCTATGTGATCCTGCAGGATAATCTGCCTTTCCTGAGTGGCCATAGACTTTTAAATTGCACTCTGTGGTGTAAGGTGGATGGAGGCACCTGTAGAGAAGACAAAAGTTCAGGTGGTGAGTGAGTCCTGGCAACTGGAGTGGCAGAGGGTAAGGGAGGTGGAGATTCAGCTGAGATGCCATTTTCTTTCTGGACAATTAGGCATATTGCTCTCAAGAGGAAGCCTTTTAAACTGCAATCAAAAGGGGTAGATTAACTTCTTAGCAGGCTGCCAATCCCTTCAAACAAACCTGCTGACCAAGACTTTGCAGATTCTGTAGTTGAAGCAAAGACACTGTTTTGCCTGCTCTCAGCTCCAATATAACATTCCCCGTATTTTTTTTCCAGAAGAATCTGGGTGATATGACCTGCAATTTACACTGCCAGTCTGTTTGATTTGCTATCTGACAGAGGAGGGTGATCTCTGCACCAAGCAGCTGGTTTTGGTCAGGGAGGAACAGCTCTCTGATGATGCAAAGGTCTGGTACAGTATAAACTTAGGCCATATTTGCATTAGGCTCGTCAAGCACGGCAAATTCAGTCTCTAAGGTTAAGTAAGTTCTTCTACTATCAGGAGAGGGACCAGCCCTACATTAGCCTGCTCAATCTGCCCATAAGGGTAGCTTCTTCCTCACTTGCGCTATGGGATGGCTGAGCTCTATCTTGACCTAGGTGAGATGAGATTCTCATCTTTGCTTGGAAGAGGTTAGTTGTAGCGAGATAAAATGTAAATCTCCAAGTTTTGCCACAGAAACATCCATTATGTCATTATATTTGATAAAACTAATCGTGACCTACATAAAGTGTGGAAACCTGTAAGTCAAACTGTAGCGCATTTCAGTGTCACTTGCAGGTGTTATGTTATTTTAAAGAAGAGAGTTTGTTTGTCTTTTCTCCTGCTTCCTTCCATCTGTTTTGCCCCCTCTTCATTTCACTAAGATAACTTTACTTGAATTGATGCCTCGTCCTCTCTCTGCTCTTCCCCTGGTCCTTGGAGATCTCTTGCAATGAGATCCCAGGACTTGTTTGATGCTTCCCTGAGCACCTTTAGCTGAGAGTTGGGGTTGGACTTCAAAAAGTCTTACTTCTCCTTCTCTTCTGGGGTCTAATTTTGTTCCTGTTAACTAGGGTTAGAGCCATGTTTCTCCTTTGCACCAGAACTCCGGCTTTTTGCCTCTTTCTTCTCACTCTTGTCCTCTCCCAATTAACTAAAACTCTCTGTTTTCATTAAGCCACTTCAGCAACTCTCTGGCTTCACCAGCTACAGTTGTGAGTTCAGACATATTTTAGGGATTCAATCCCTCACTCCTGCCAAATAAAACACACAAAGCTTTTATATCTGTTCCACTTAAGGGACCTGCTAATGCAGTAGCTTCATGGGAAGTATGATTTCAGGCAAAAAAGAAAGTTTGGTCCATGAGGCAAGTCATGCTTTGTGTGCAAAGGGAAAGTTAGAGGCTTCTAGTTTAAATAATTGCCAAAGTAAGTTGCCTTTGGAAATCAAAGTGCATTTACAGGCCTATGGCAAACATCCTGAAGGGCTGGTTCACTCTCCCGTAGAGGCACCTTCTGTGAATCAATATTACAGCAACTGTGTTGCCACATCAGCTTTGCCCATTTGTAAGCATTCAATATTCATTTGTAGACATGTTTAAATAATTTAATGGTCTCTAGGCACTACTTTAACTGTTGCAGAAGCATTTGTGGAGCCAAATGATATTTATTCTCTGGCAACTGATATGTAGTCAATGCTTGCAAAAAGTTCTGTGTCAGTAGGTAAAAATACCTAGACAGAAATCACTGCAGCCACAAAAAATGTGCTCTATTTTAGCCAGAGATGTTTATTTTCGAGAAGAAAAGGGATATTTGGTTTGTTCATTTCTCACAGCTACTTAAGATGCTCTAAGATTGCAATTAGTTTTAATATCATCAATTACCCAAGCCTAACAGAAAAATATTTTTCAAGAGTGGGTATGTTTACAAAAGAAAATGTCAATTTTGCCACTTAAAAGACCAAGCCACAATTGCATTGTTAAAATCACAGGTGCTAAGTTCTTATGGTACAAAATGACTAGTAATAAAATGATCAAGTGAGATTGTAAATTCTCCTTTGTTGTGAGGCAGGAACTGTGGTTCTTGTAAGTTTTAATTTCTGAACAGCATCTGTGGATAACAGGTACTAGTGAAAGCTGCTTATGGTTTGGGGTACAGCAGAACTGCAGACGTTCTAGCCTCATTTGTTTTTTTATAATGAGTTAATGTAGGATGTCTCATGATCAGGCTGCTCTTCTGAATCCACCAGGTCCATGCCATTGTCCTAGGATTCCTCTGCTGGCAGATGTAATAGTTGACTGCAGTTGTTTTTTAGATTTGCATCAATCACATCATCTTTTTGCATATATTCCTGAGTTTTGTCTGTGTTACTCTGCTTTAGATTCTTTTTTATCGGCATTGTCAGTATTAGTTAATATTTGTCCTCTGCAGTAATAAATGTTTCAGAAAAGGACACTCACTGGGATGAATTGAGAGGCCAATTAAAAAAAAACCCCCACACACAAAAAACCCCAAACAAAGCCTTACAGTAAAGGTAAGGTAGCAATCTCCGTACATTATTGTTAACAGCTAATGTTACACTCCAAAATTCAGTGGTGAATACTATAACTATAAACACAACCATCTAGTAAACAACAATGTTTGAGGGAGGGAAGGGAATCAGCTGACTGTTTTCTCTTCTCCATCAGTGAAGTAACTACTGAAGTGAACACTCTCCCAACCAATGCGACACCAGAGAATGCTGCAGAGGCTACTATACGGTGTTTTCATACGTCTTTATGATCTGCAACCTTTGTGTTCCTCCTGCCTGGAGGAAATCATGCAATCCATATGTTAGAGTGAGAGACTGTGCATTGCTGGTCATCTAAGAGTTTGTTTGTCATTCTTGTGTAATCTTGTGTAATCTGTCTCAAGATTGACAGGAAATTTTCATTTTCACTTTATTAGTGTCTCTGAATCAGTGAAAATAGCAACATTTTCTTGATTTCAGTAGCAACAAAGGGAACTTCCTAGTTATTGGAAATTAATATGCTGCGGAGCCTCCTGTAGACTGTCTCTAGAACCATTTTTATGGCTATGGTAGTTTTTACTGTTTTAATGATCTCATTTATTGAGATGCAGCCATGTTCCCTCCTGTCCTTACAGCCTAACCAAGCATTTACAGAGAGGGTCACACAGAAGGGAAGTCATCACTGTCTTCCTACGTACCTTGTTCCCACATCAGGTGCTAAAAGCTTTCCTAATAAAGAGAGGAACTGGGTCTTTAATAAGCACTAATTTGAAGAGCTGTAATTTCAGCATTCAAGGGATACTTGCCAAGCTTTGCTAATGAATTACATTTGCTGTTGTATTTAGTGTTTTTTTTATCTCTGCACAAGCAGTCTGGGCTTTGGAATGCAGGCCTGGGCTCAAAGCTCCTACCCTAAAGGGGACCTTATCTACTACTGTCATGTTAAAGTATCTTCTTCCACCAGTCGACTCAGAGCTCAGGGAGCATCTGGATGACTCTCTTAGTCAGATGGTTTAGTCTTAGTCCTGTGAGGAGCAGCAAGTTGAACTCAATGATCCTTATGGGATCCTTATGGGTGCCTTCCAATTTAAGGTATTCTTTGATTCTACAAGCTTCATCCTCAGAGCACTGAATGTCACTTCCCCCCACCAATCCCACTGGAAGACACATCTGCCCCTGGATTACACAACACAGCTGTTAAATTTTAATACGGGCAATCTACACTTATATATTCCTCTGCCAACATCAGCCTAAAGAAGCTATACCCAACACACCATTTTACTTTGACATCCAAAACCCCATTTTGAAATGGATGTCTATGGGATAAAAACATCGAATATAAACAAAAATATCCCAATGCAGTTGAGGGAGACTTCTGGGATAAGCAGCATGTCTGTAAATACAGTTCCTGCCCACCTTTCCATAGTCTACTACCTCGAAACTCCACACTGAAGATGAGCTGAACAAGAGAGTCATGTATCATATACTTTTACTCCATTATTACTATTATAATAACATTCCTACACTTAAATTTCTTTGTTTTGTAGAATACAATTCAGCTGAAAAATATTGCTCAGCCAGACCCATTAGTGAGCTTTAATTTGTGAAGTGTTTTCTTAGGATCTGTTTGATAAATTCTCAAACCAAACTCGCACAGCTGGGTTTTAAAATTAATGCAACATTTAGACCATCAGTTTTGTGCAGCATCTCATTCTGAATTCTCATGTCCTGACTTACCAGAGTTTTAGCTTGTGTTTTAAATGACTCAATAACACCAACAAAATCTGCCCTGGTATTTCTGTAGTGGAGGTCATATAGCAATAAAACAGCTATATAAAACAGCTGAATAAAACTCAACTATAACCCCCAAAGCAAGGGTTCAAAGCCAGCATGAGCACTGATGTATCTTCCTAATTAAGAAATACAGGATCACAAGGCCAAAATGATGCTATTCTCGTATTAGGTAAGACTTGGTTTAACTATACAACCCGACATTGCAGAGATGGACAGAAAGAGCAAACTAAAGGTCACTGACTCAGTTTATTCATTAGTCTATATGTTAGTATTCAAGCAGCCTTGACTGGATGACCTTGGGAAATATGTACTTTGCTTAGTAAAATGTGAGGAATATTTCAAGCAGAAAGACTGTGGAAAGAGAAGAAAGATGAGTAACTTTAGTATCTCAGCTGGAATGAATTGTGCTTGGAGACACTGCCCTGACGGTGTCTCTGGTGATCATTTAACATGGATACCATATCTGAAAACATAAAATTAGATTGGACGTCAGAGTGGACAAGAAATGATGAGGAACAGGGGGCACCTACCATTATGCGAGGGCCCCAGAAGTTTATTTACTGAAACTTGACCTGGGCTGCCATATAGAAGATGAAAACCCTAAATTTGTGGGTTTGGGTGTGTGTTTGGGTGCTGTTTGGGTGCCGATGCAGCTTGCACTGAAGTGATCTAATTGCTTCTATTTGGGACTAGGCAGAGTTAGTATAAGTTGTCAGCAGCCCCTTTCTTCCCCCTGCGGCTGGGAAGTAGAGGCTGCTGGTGGGCAACAGAGAAGGAGTTCTCTCTGTTATTCAGAATGCCTGGAGAATCAGAAGGTAGATCTCTCCTCTCAGGCCTGTCAAGGGGAAATAGAGCAGACAGGGTAGATTCCCCCAGCGCTTTCTCCTCCTTTTTCAGACAGGTGGTTTAAGTGCAGCTTCTTTGCTAGCAATCAGCATCCATCCACTGTTGAAGTTTCCATCAGAGAAGAGCACCGTCAGACATCACATGCCCTTGTACAACTTACTGCTCTTTTCTCTAGCAAGAAGATTCATTTGGAAAGATTTTGTATGGCATGAATTTAACTGACACTAGCACAGATAGATGGAACATAAATCATCATTTCACTTCATGCAATGATGCATTAAAACACAAATAAAAAGACAAAACATTAGTTGTGCAAAATATGCTGCTTCTGCCGGGTACCCTTTTAAAGCAGTATGTAGTATCCAGGCATGTATTTCTCGTAAACCGAATAGAGATGGGAATAAATAATCCCCAGTCCATGCCAGTGCAGTGGACCACAAAACATGCTCCAAAGCTGAGCTAAACTTTGCCTTCAAGGGACATTAGCAAACCATCCCCAGGGTCATTCTAACCACCAGCTGCACCACAAACAGTGATGTCAAGCAGTGACACCTCTTACTCAGACTTGGACAAGTGATGTAGGCAGTCTGTCTGCAACGAAGAATCAATGTTTTAGCACCATCTGGGCTGACGATCTATTTTAACAGATTTCTTCAGATGTGACCAAAAAAATGGCCTCTCTAAGGCCCATGGGTATTCTCTGTTTGGGCAACTGGAAGGCTACTTTTCCTGTCACAGCTAACAATGAGCTAGCCCCTCATCAGGTCACCAGCGCGCTTCAGTGTAAGTGCCATCAACAGCCACATTCATCCTATCACAATTATAGAATCACAGAATCACAGAATAGTTTGAGTTGGAAGGTACCTTCAAAGATCATCTACCCCAAGCCCTCTGCCATGGCAGAGAGATCTTTGACTAGTTGCTGAGAGCCCTGTCCAGCCTGACTTTAAGCGCTGATAACAATGCCTGTGGAATCAGCATCATAATTCAATTTGCTGAGCTAGGAAAGGGCATCTAGTATTATTTTCAGCATCATTCCTGCCTTGAAATTGCCCAGCTGCAAGCAGAGCTCATGCTTGAGCTGAAGACACTCATCATTTGCTGACGTACGGATACCAACATCTGCAGAACACAACTCTGAGCAGCAATTGTAAAGCTGGGGTAGTAACAATCTCTGGGGCCCAGCTTGGACAGGAACTTGCAGAAGAGGTTCTGGACCAGCTCTGTAGCTCACCAGTAAACACGAAGCATGACATGGGCAGTCATTGCAGCATGGCTCTGATCAACCTGTTCCTGACGAGTGAGCAGTTTATCCTTACATGCTTCTAAAATCTCAGGTTTACAAGCCTTACTGTTCTCACAGATTGAAAGAGACCCATTGCACTTTTCCCAGTTCCTGCAGTAACACTTCATCCATTCATCTGCTTTGAAAATGTTTTGCTTTTATATCTTCATAAATTTCTATTCAAGTATCTTGAGAGAAATTTTTTAAGTTTAATCTCATCTGAATAAAATATTCAAAAGTAATTTTTTATGCTTTCAAATAAATAGCGTTTTGTTACTTTACCATGGAATTGCTCCAAGTCAAATAAGTACAGAAATTATTTCCAAAGTAAATTCCCTTTAGTAAATTGTACAGCAACAAATGAAATTGAGAAGACTGCACCTTCCCATAGGGGCATACTGGGGATATTTTAGAATTCATACCTGTGAATACATTGATGGTCCTGGAATGGCATAGCAGTTTCCTCGTTTACAGGGATAGCATCACAAAACAAGTGTGAACACTGACAGCACAGGGATGTATTTGAAGTGTGTTATGGGTCTCTTATAGATCTAGAAGACCCCCTGTGACAAAGAAATGAATCCTAAACTATGTTACTTAATGAAACTGCAAGGGTGTGTAAATTATTCTGAAGTGGGTGTTTGGGAGTGTGAGCAAAACAGAACCTTGTGATAAGAAATGGGTCTGCATATGAGGTCAAAAAGCAATTACAAAGGTCTGACATCTGACATAGCATGTCCCCAGTGCTACAGGGCCACATGGTACCGTATACTCTGCAAGCAACAGAGAGTGTTGGAAACACACCCAGCTGAAAGAGAAGCTGTGACACTGAGACACAGGTGACCTTGCTATTCAACATCATACAGGACAAATCACTTGCTCAGCTTCTGCTCTATGTAGTGTCAGAATTACTGTGACCGGCCAATATTTTCTCACTGACCAGAACATCCTGTGTTTATGGGTTTATTGTATTGTATTTTTCCAAGCTTATTGAGTGGTGACTTCTTCAGCCTTTGTAGTTTTTTTATGAGAATGCGCCTGTTTTGGTTAATTCTGCCTCCGAATGAAAACAGAATGTCTCCAAACACAATCTCCGTGGTGAACAGGCGTCTGGACTAGTGCACGTAGACTTGCCTTTAGGTAATGTTCTGCTTTTCCAGGGGATTCAGAGGAGTGGTTTCCAACTCCAAAAATATATTTCTATTAAGTCACCAAAGCTGGTATTTCCAGTGGCTGTTCATTTGCATAACTTAGATTTTTTGCATAGCCTACATTCCATTTTGCCATTACTGTGTTACAAATAATAGAAATTACAGAAAAGTCTGGTTTAGAAGACTGTGAGTAGATCTTCTCTGGGCTTTCTTGTACCTAGTCTGAGAAAACTCAGTTTTTTCAACCTTTCCTCATATCATATTCTTCAGTCCTTTAATCATCTTCGTAGCTGTTGGATGGACCTTCCACAGTTTTTCAATGTTGTTCTTGAACTAGGGGAACAAAACCTGATACAATATTCCAGGTGCCAGCAGGAGTGGAATACTCACATCCCTGGACCTGAGGATTATATGCTTGGTGGTGCAGAGCAGGCAGATTTTTGCCACCTTTGCTGCCAGAACTTCTTTCCAGAAAATGAGACTGTAGCCTGTACTGCATTATTCTCTCAGGCACAGAGCAGGGACCTTCTGGTCCCTGGAGATGTTCAAGGCCAGGTTGGATGGGGCCTTGGGCAGCCTGATCTAGTGGGAAGTGTCCCTGCCCATGGCAGGCGGTTTGGAACTAGGTGATCTTTAAGGTCCCTTCCAGCCCAAACTATTCTTAGATTCTATGAGTCTTTAAATTTATTGGTATTAAATCTCACGCAATACTTGTTGGCCCAATCTTCCAGCCAGTCGAGTTCTATCTGTATGGTGGCCTTTTCCCAGTTCAGTGCTGCCTGCAATCTTAAACTTGCTTGTCCATATTGTTTGTAAAAACCTTGGATAATGTTGGACCTGACTCCTGAGGAACTCTGCTTATGAGTGGCTGCCAGTTTGACTTTGAACCAGTAAACACCAGTTTGACTTTGAACCACTAAAAACTACTTTTGGTCTCAGTGGTTCAGACAGTTTTCCATCTGTCTTCTGGTCCATCTGACCAGTCCATAACTTTCCAGCTTGTCAGCAAGGATGTTCTCAGCAATGCTGACAAACACCTTGCTAAAGTCAAAGTACTATCCTCCACAGCTCTCCCCTTATCTACCAAGCAACTTCCCTTAGCAAGTTTGCGGACGACACCAAGCTGGGTGGAAGTGTGGATCTGCTGGAGGGTAGGGAGGCTCTGCAAAGGGATTTGAACAGGCTGGACTGCTGGGCTGAGACCAAAGGCATGAGGTTTAACAAGGCTTAACAAGTGCTTAAGGGCATGGTTTAGAGATTGATGGGAATGGTTGGACTCGACGATCCGGTGGGTCTCTTCCAACCTGGTGATTCTATGATTCTATGATTCATTTCAATGTAGAAAGCTATCACCCACTACATAGGTTTACTTGGTGACCTTCTTGTCCTTCATCTGTGTGGAAATACCTTCCATGAGGGCTCGATCCACAGTTTTCCAAGGGAATGAAGTGAGTCTGGCCTATTTGTAGTTTCCCAGATCTTCCATTTTTTCCTTACATAGATGAACATAATATTAGCCCTTTCTTACTTTTCTAGGACTCCCTGACCTGCACACTCTTTTGACAATGATATAGAAAGTGGTTTTGCAATGAGTTCAGCCAACCCTTTTAGCTCCTTCAGCTGCATCTCTTCAGGTCCATAGACTTGTAAATACTGGGTTTGTATAGACGGTTCCTAACTCATCTCTCCTCTGCCATTGGTAAGAATTGTACATCTACATTTCCGGTTCTCCCTAACACCCTGATAAATTGCACATTGTTAAAATGAATATTTTCTGTCATTGGATCTTTTTATGTAAGTGTAGGTTTTAATTTTTACTTTCATTTTATTCTGATTATGATTATATAGTTAAAGAGAGAAGACTTTTATGCCATTTGACACATCTACAATGCAGCTGTAAATAAAAATACTTCTTTTTTCACATAGAAGTCTTTAAAATAGTTCTTGTAGATGAATGAATCCAGGTTCTGCCGCAAGACCTTGTGATACCTGAATATGAACTGGCAAAAATATCCCAGAAGAAACACTAAATAACTGAGTGAACACGATAGATAGAAAAGAGAAGCACCTGTATTTTTTTGAAGGGCCATTTCTGCCTCAAAGCTGAAATCCAGCAGTAGAAGCAAAGGCAAACACTATGGGGGTGTGTGAACTTTGGGTGTGTTTGGGTGATGATGATGATGTGGGTTTAGTGCCATCAGCAGTGAGGGAGCTTCTGGTACAGGCAGTGCCAGCAGGAGATGCGTCACCTGCTGGAAAAGTGGGACCAGCTCCTGGGCTGATGCCTCTTTCAAGGTGGCTGGGAAACACTTTTTCAGCCTTTCAGATAAACACATTTAGACACAGAGGCAAGACACCAACCAGAGAACAGAGGAGAGGAGGGAAAGGCACAGGCAAAGAAATGGCCACACATAGACCATGCAGTTCAGAAAGAGAAGACAGAGTAAGCAGGGAACTTTTCCTTGCAAGTCTCCTCCTGGGAAAAATTTCCCTTGAATTCAGTGGACGTTCTGCCAATATGAAAACCAGGACCAGGACCAGTCCCATGTGAGATCAGCACAATCACCTTGCTATACCCATGCAGAGTAATGCATTACATTCAGGAAGGGTATGCAAGCTCCAACGCTAAAGCAACGACAAAGCTGATTTTGAAATGGCTTTAATGATAGACAATCTGCATACCAATTGACTCATTTGTGTATACGATAGCTTGGAACAATACCAAAGAAATATGTAAAAAGTTTGCAATGCTGTATGACAATAGCTTCCAAGTATGCTGACCTTCGGTAAATGAAAAAACCAGAAAGTACAGTACCCTTTTGATGAGGCATTAGTGAAGGATTAAGAGCGGATACAGCTGCATCACACGAGCACTTTGTTACAACTGATTTGCTCCGTTCCTTTTCCATAATCACAACAGAAACACTGTGTGAGGCAGGCAGCGAGCGTACGCTGTAACACATTTTTATTTTACAGCAACCGAGTGGCAGGGAGCATGGTGTGGCCTGGCCACACATTGACTGCTGAAGCATCCACTGGGTTCTCCAGGATGTTTGTTCTCAGGGCATTCCCCTAAGCTAGGACCAAGGGAGAAGTAGGAGCAGCAAGGAGCCCTCCCTACCTACATGCTTGAAATGCATCCCAGCCAGCCACACCGCTGCAATGTGGGAAGGGAAACAGAAGACAAGAATGCAGAGCCTAGGGGAAAAAAAATAAAGTAATAAGTGAATGGGAAGGACACTAACATTCGTGCGACTCCTTTGCCACCGAGGATCTGATGTTGCATGTAACAGCTGCAGAGAGCAGAGCTCGTGGAAGAGTTTGTAGGCTGGACCTCAGGTTTTCTATGCACAAAACAATCTTCAAGTGTGCAACCGCCCCTGTCTGTTTCAAGGGGTTCTAGTTGTTTGAAGTGGTGCTCAAATCCTTACAGGGTGAATAGTGACTACTTACATTTTTGCCCTTACCTCGTTGCCTTCCTTTGCCATCCACCTCCAGAGTAGGGAGGTTTTGTCATATATGCATGAAAAATAAAATTTATGCATTTCCATTTTTCCACCATTATACAGCATTTCTTCCAAAGTTTACTGATAAGGAATGAGTTGAATAAAACTGAAAATGCTAACATGCAATGAGATTTCTCTTTTAATAAATTGACTGAGCAGTTCAGACACTTCTGTCTGCTTCCTGACTCTTACTGCTCCCATACACTCAGGATAACTCCCATTGAGCAACCATTCCAAGGACAAGTTTGCCCTTTCTTTTTATTTTTAGTTTTTTTCCTTCTTTATTTTTATTCTTTGGATTCAGATGCTCTGGTTGGGTCCCAGCTCTGGCTCTAGAGGATACCATCCAGACTAAGAATCATTAATCCTAATTTTCAGCTCGGTTAGTATTTGATGTTTCTGATTATATGCCTTGATGCTGTTGTTTTAAAAAGACGATTAGAGGTCCAGCCGGAAGCTTAATTTTCACTGGCATTTCCGTTCCCTCAAGTGTTAAAGGAGGATGACATTTGTTCTGGCAGCAAGTGCAAGCTTTGACAGCCTTGTGGTCCTGCTGTCTTTGTGGTGGAGCAAAGGCACTTGCCTTCTTCTCCAGAGACTCCTGACAAAGATCACTGGGATGGTGTATTGAGATTCTTGTCTTCATTTATTTTCGATGCAGGTCGTTTCAGTCATCTACCTTGGACTTTATGCAGGCTGCTAGCAATACTGGCACAAGTACAAGTGAGTGCAGCAAAGAGGTGAGAATGTAAAGGTATATAAGTTAAAGGTATATATTTTAAAGTTAGTTTTGATATAGAAGAAAACATTAGTAGCAACATCATGAACCATTTGAGCCATAACCACAACAATATCTTTTGAATAGATCTTAAATATCTGTGTTTGAGACAAAGTTGTTTTGTTAGATCAGTTTAGGAAATGATTTCTTGTATGGTACAGACTTGCCCTGAGCAGATTGCAGTTCTAAGATAAAATCAGATCACTGAGATGTGAGAACTCAGCATTTATATCGTGTTTGAGGATTTCTGAATTGTTTAACCTTTCCACTGCTATTATTTAATAACTTCCTGATGAAAGCTGCTCACATATCTCTTTTCTATGTCAGTGACTACTAATTAGCACAACTTGAAAAGCGTTAGAATTTGCTAAAAATGGTCAGGGCAACTTAATAGTCCACATAACTACATAAAGCTATACGGACAATATGCATTGTAGGCTATTCGATGCTGAAGTCTAACACACCTTTTTCAAACTGTCCAGTTACTACATTCGCAGCCAATATTCATGAAATATTTCAATTAATTGAATTCAAATCGCTTGTATTACCTGTTTTTCAATTCTAACGATCCCTGTACAGACTTATAGTTCTGCACAAGAAAACAAAATTGCAAAATAAGCTAGCAGTTTATTCTCTATAAGAAATAGAGAAATACTGGTGATTCTGTCTCCTTTGATAGTATTTCTCATTCTTGTAGAGGTGGTAGAAGGGGACTAAAGTCAGGTTCAAATCTCCTTTGCAGGCCACTAAAACTTGTTAATTTTGCTCATGAATCTGTCAAGCTTTACGTTTCCCACTCTTTCTTTTTTTAATCTGCTTTATCTCCAAGGAAACTTTTTCCAATAAGGCTTCTTATCACACTAAGAGCTCCTTAGTAGAGGTGTGTGATATGCTATCAGGATAATACTGGATAATCCATCCCAGGGAGAGTTTACATTCTAGGAAAAATGAACAATAAAAATAGTAGAGTTGTTATTTCCAATTTTGGCACAGTTATGGGAGTAGTTTAAAAAGATGTTGTGGTACCTACTGGAAACATATTAAATGAACTAGAGGCATGTTAGTATGTAGATAGACAAAAAAAGATCCTACAGATTATAAACTTCTGCGAGTCAAAAAAGTAAAAGGGAAAAAAAATCATATAAGTCTGACCTGTTTGAACTTTCTGGTTAGGAAATGTAGGATTAGCTGTATCAGTTATGAAGATTGGTCTAGAACACATTTGGTCTCTCTTCGTAAATAGACGATACCAGATCTTTCAGAAAAGCAGGGAGAAATCTTAAAGTACAGTCTTACCTGTACAATGGTGAATAAATCATGACCACAATTTTATGTGCCTCAATAGCTGGAATAAAAAATTAAGAAGAAAAGAGAGAGCATTATCTGCAAAGAAGACTACCTCTGTTCTTAACACATACTTCCATCTAGACTATCTTTTGTGAATGAATATCACTGCTTTTCAAACAGCATGCTTTAAAAAGATTGGGTTGATTTTCCTCCTGTCTTTGAACATCCTCTGAAACACATAAATTACTGTTCTGGCTCAGCCTCAGGCTTCATTTACCACAGTGCTCTGTGCTCCAGAGGAATCATGTAGATGCCGTAGAGTATACCTAAACTGTTCCTGAGAAATATTTGTTTATCCTCTTCTTAAAAATTTCCAGCAGTAGAAAAGTTAGAGTGCACTGAGTTACACATTTCCAGTGTTTTGCCATTGAGTTGGAAAGTTTTTTTACTAGATTACATCTCAGGAGCTGAATAGGCTGCAGGGGCTCTCTTCTCTGGCCTCACTTGGGGGAGTTTCAAGTTAGCTGGGGATTTCCAAGAAACTCAAGCAGGCCTGAAGGTCAGTAAATTACAGTTGTTGGATATCCAAGCAAGAAGAGAGAGTGAATTACATAGCTGGAAGTGGATGGAAAAGTGAAAGAATAGAGGTAATTCATTAGAAATGGTGGTGGATGGAGATTGTTGCGACTGAAACTAAAGACTTCAGCTTCCCACTCTTCTTTCCAAGACACTTCACACTTGTTTTAAGTAAACCAAACAGAAGCTTAACAGAGCTGTATGGATGGGAATCTGGGCAGGCTCATACTTTTTGATAAAGATGAGCATGTTACTGTTAGGTATAATCCATGCTTCTGGCAACCTGTGGCAAGAAAAAAAGGGAAAAAATGCCTGGGAGAAGTGTCCAATGTGACAAGGAGTAACAGTTTTTAAAGTTTAAACATGTTTCAAAGAAAGCTTAGTTAAGATAGTTTACATTGCCAGTTACTGATTTAATTAACTTTGAGAGTATACTTAGAATATATAGAAAGAGACCTGCAATTAGGCAATATCCACTGCATATAAAGTGATCACTTGTTTTAAAACACAAATGATGTTGACTATTATAATGTGAACTCTTTTCCAGACAAAAAGAATTAAAGGGATGTAATTGGAGAAGTATGCAACAGTGGCTAATATGCTATTATTTGCAAAGAGATATTACAACTTATAATCTTCTTTCATGGGTTTACGTTGTTAGTGTTTAATGAGGCGTGTGAGTGTATTCAGGTGTTAAACCATTCTATTAGCTAGGAAAATTGCACTATTATTTACTGAGCAGTTTGTGATATATTGTTGTTGGCTTTTTAGTTTCTATTTCTTGTCTTCATGTGGTTTAAGTAATTGTTCTTTCTACTTTTATCTTGTACAAAGGCTTTAAAATGTCACTAGGACAGATTAACCATGTCAAAAATCAGGATTTTTTTGATACATTGTATGAATTAATCTTATTCCCTATCTTGTTTTATTGGAAGACACCACACCTACAAGCTGGTGTCTTTGAGATTTATTAGCTTTCTTCTGGGAAAGTGAAGAACATCTGGCATTCCCAGTCATCTCCAGGGCTCAATAGTGATGGTAGAATGAGAGAAGAAGGGCTTAGTAAAAAAGTGTTTGCTCCAGAGTCCATGTCATCAGGAAGTTTGTGGTAGGCCAACATTAGCCCTTGGCTGGAAAGGGGCAGAGCAGCAGCACAGGAAGAGGTTTCAGAGGTGCGTTCAGGGTGTTTATAATGCAGAGCATCAGTCTCAAGCATGGGGTTAGGTGGGAGGTATCCACTGCTGCCTCAGCACTGTTTTGCATGTGGGCATAGGAGAGAATGTAGAGCATCTTGTGGCTATGAGCACATTTTCCCATCTCCTTGCAAAAAAAGTAAAGTGCAGGAGGGACCAGTCCTGTGAGCCACATCCTGCTGCTAGATGACGCTATTTTGCAGTGTTGTATTTGGCACAAGCTTGCCTGTTAGTTTCAGAATAGGAATGGTTTCAAGTATGTGTTATTGCTTTTCTAAATTAAAACTGAGAATTTGTCAGTTCAGCAGATGGCAATGACAACATTGCCCTTGTCTTGCAGGACAGACTCAAGTTGTATTTCTTTTAAAACCCTAAATCAATTCTATTCCTTATCAAAATCTTATGTCTACCTTTGTCCTGAAGGCTGCCTAGATACTAGCAGTTGTGCTGCAAATGGCCCAGAGCTGCCCTGGTCCTGTTAAGTGCCAGTGTCTGCTCTGTCTTAAGGGAAAGCTCTGTCCAAATTAGATGTCCAGACATCTAGATGGGTAGTTCTCATCTGAACACACTTGCTCAAACAAACATCATCTGCTTTACTAAGAAAAATCTACTGAAGTGCAGACATCTTTAGAAACTACTGCAGTGTTCTTTAGAAACTTTAGGTTTCTTTGCTAAACCTCTATTCTGTCAAATCTGATTGTAATTGTCTGATGTTTAATGTCATCCATCAGTTTTTAATTCCACATATGCTGTTTCTGATACCTAATTTATTGAATGAATCATTGTTTTCCTGAGGTATTAGCTGCATCTGCTCCTTTTCATTTTTTAAAACAATTGCAAACAAGTGCTGCAAATTGGTTGTGATGCTCCAAAGTACAGTTGCTCTTAAGCCATTTTTCCCTTCCCCTCCCCTCCCCTACCCTACCCTCCCCTCCCCCTTCCGGGAAGGTTACTCAACCACCTCCCTGGGCAGCTTCTTCCAGTGCCCAAGAACCCTTTTGGTGAAGAATTGTTTCCTAATGTCTAACCTGAACCTCCTCTGGTGCAACTTGAGGCCATTCCCACTCATCCTATTGCCCATCACTTTGGAGAAGAAACCAACACCCACCTTGCTAGGACCTCTTTTCAGGTAGTTATAGACAGCCATAGGATCTCCCCTCAGCCTCCTTTTCTCTAGACTAAAAAACACCAGTTCCCTCAGCTGCTCCTCATAAGACTTGTTCTCCAGACACCTCACCAGCTGCATTGCTCTTCTCTGGACACGCTCCAGAGCCTCAATGTCTTTCTTGTAGTGAGGGGCTCAAAGCTGAACACAGTATTTGAAGTGCGGCCCCACCAGTGCTGAGTACAGGGGCACAATTGCTTCCCTGGCCTTGCTGGCTGCGTCGTTTCCAATACAAGCCAAGATGCAATTGGCCTTCTTGGCCACCTGGGCACACTGATGGCTCATGTTCAGTCACTGTCAACCAACACCCCCAGGTCCTTCTCTGCCAGGCAGCTTTCTAGCCACTTATTCTGAAGCCTGTAGTGCTGCACGGGGTTGTTGTGTCTCAAGTGCAGGACTCGGCACTTAGCCTTGTTGAACCTCATACCTTTGGTCTCAGCCCATCAATCGAGCCTGTTCAGATCAATCTGTAGAGCCTCCTTACCCTTTATTGCAAGCTATTCTATCTGCAAGCTTTTTTTTTTAAGTAATGACATCTGGGTTCCAATGAAATCCATGTACATTTTGACATCTGGTATTTTTCCTCATACTACAGTTAATTAATTCATACCTGTGAAGCTCTTTGAAACTATACAAATACTTACTTGATATTGTTCCTTTTCATGATTTACTGTACTTAACTCACATGAACCTTGAATTAGAGGATTTCTCTCTTTGTCATCTGAAATCAGTCTTACCAAAGATTGACAGACCGTTTCAACTTTTCAGAACATGCCTCCTCAGTTTTGGCTTAACTTTTCTACTCACTGAACGAAACACTGTGAAAACGTGACCTCACCAAAGTCAGCAGGGACCTCGAGCCTCTCCAGAAAATGTCACCTCAGACACGGCTGAACTCCTAAAGTGTACACAAGAAAGATTTTAGGAAGTTATATGCAGTTCTAAGGTTTAACTTCCCACATATGGGATCTTGTCAAGCTTCCTGCCTTTTCTTGACCTGCCTCTTACTCCAGCACTGTGTGGTAAAAGAGAAACTTGGCCAACTTTGGCTGCCAAGTGCAGTAAGGCCTTCAGAGTCAGTGACCATGGTTTAGGATTTACGCCTAGATTAATTGTACTTAGAATCTAATACTACAGTACTAATTTGAGAAAAAGGTAGTTTTATCCAGAACTTCAAAAAACTTGTTCCATTTCTATTCAGTTCTCCTGGAGGTGCCATAAACCACCATCTAAAACAAAAATCTGTTTTACAGGAGTAAGGCTGAGCTCTTTATAAATGTAAGATGAGGGCTTAAGACCAGAATAATTTTCCTTGAAAATCTGTGGCTTTCTTTTACCCCCATAGCCTGGTGCTCCCAGAACAAACTCGAAGGTGGTGGGATGAGGGAGCACATTGTGTTTAAGTCCTATCCCTGACTGGACATAGGACTTGGCCACGTTGACACTTTGGACCAGAAGAGCATTCCTGCAGACTGACTCAAACATGGCTAGGATGAACAGGCACTTCTCAAACCCGTATTTAGAAATCACCTTGATTTTGTCCTTTGCTAACATAGCTGGTTTTATCTGAAGCAGTGATTTACTATTATTTGGTTTGTATATTATCATACTGCCTACTTACACTTGTACATTATTTGAAAGTTAATTATACCTCCTATCCTTTAAGCCTCCACTAATATTCAGTTTTAATGCACTAATGTGTTCTGCTTCTATGACATGTATCCTGAATGCAAAAATAAAAATTACATTGAAATCTTCAGGTAAAAAGAAAGCTCATCTCATTTAATTGATATTTACCTCCAGCAAAACTCTGACTAATTACATTGGTGCTGTAGGCGGGGGGAAGTGACCTGTAAGGATCTGGTTACCCATTCTCTGCCTAGCCTAAGGAGTTTTTCCAGCTCCTGTGAGCTGATGAGAGCTCTTTTGAGAATCCCAGCCATGGCAGCAAGAGTACAGATGTTTTCTTCTCTGTCCGTGGCTGTGCTGCTATAAAAACAGAGCAGAGCCAGCATCAGCAACTTCAGGCAAGCAGCCAGAGGCTGATCAACAAATAGATTTTGTGTGGCACCCAGCAGCACCACTGTTTAGGCTGGACATCAGGAAAATTTTTTTCACGGAAAGGGTCATTGGGCACTGGAACAGGCTGCCCAGGGAGGTGGTTGAGTCACCTTCCCTGGAGGTGTTTATGGCACGGGTGGATGAGGTGCTGAGGGGCATTCTTTAGTGTTTGATAGGAATGGTTGGACTCATGATCTGTTGGGGCTCTTCCAACCTGGTTATTCTGTGATTCTGTGAAAAGAGGGAGCACTTCTCTGCTCCTGCTTGTCACCATGCCTGGGTCACAGTGAGTGCTGGGTTTCGTTGCTGGAGATGTGGATGAGGTATTTCAGTTCATGTGATTTGTGGCATCATTTCCCTCGGAGAGGCTGTGTGCCCTGGCTTCTGCTGTGTGCCTACCAATGCCCTTAAATCTTAGACTGAAGCAGGATGTTTCAACACTCACTCCTTTTGGCACGTTACTGACTCCTGGATTAAGGTAATAAGGTCCCATTAAGTGGTACCTGCCAGTACACCCTGATGTCCTTCAGTATCTGTTGGGCCTGACCCCCATTCAAGGTAAAAGGGTGTTTCTTATCACTGGGAAGGAACAGTGGGATAGGGATTGCAGATGCCACAGACCAGGCGATGGCTCTGGTGCCTGTTTGCTGTGATTATCCAGCATCACAGCACAGTTGCACTGCAGTCCAGCAGATGCAGGGACCTGAGCTTGAGAAAAGTGGGGTTCAGCTCCCAGTGACACTGCTTCCCTGCCGACATTATTCTGGGCAAATTATTCCAGCTTGTTCTACACCTACTGTTTGCCAGATGTAAAAAAGAGATGCTTGCAGGTCTTTCCAAAGTCTGCTCATAAACAGCTCGATGGTAGCCCTAGGAACAGGGAGTTTCTTACGCAGACGGTCTCGTGAGCACTACTGAGAAGCTAGCTGTCACCAGGAAAAGAACTGAGCCCACAACTGTGAGTTTCCCACAGCCGGAATGGAGGGAAATGACTTGCAGTCTTAACACACTTTCCACTGGCACTGCTGGGATGGGGATTCCTTCCTCCATGCATATCCCCTCGCTAAAGCTAGGACGTAATCACTGTACAGCCAAAACAAAATGCACCCTATTTTCCATTGAATAGATCCTTTTATATGTCTCTCCAATAGGTTTTCTGACTTGGTGGCCTAATGAACTCACAGGATTGAATAGATATCATTTCTCTAAATAATTTTTAAAGCTCTTATTAAACATTGCTGATCCAAACAGTTTGATCCCGCTGAAGTATGTAAAGCATCCATTCAGTGACTTGGTTATGGAGCCATCATTTAGTCCAGAGGTTAAATGCAAAGTTTTATTGTGCATAGAATATTGCAAAAATAAACCCAGGCTTTTAGTTTTGATTTCCACTTTATTGATTTACACTAGGTAAATTTAATTCCAAATCTTACAGATGGCTGAGATAGTCATTCAATTTTGTCATTGTAGTGAAGAAGCCATTAGGAAAATGGAAAAGTAAAGGTCACAGTAATCTTTTCTGGAATGAAGAACAAAGAATGAATTTTATTCAGAGGTCAGATTTGTACCAAAATCCCTGAAGCACTCATACTATGCCATTACTTAAGCATTTACAAAGTTCTGTTGATATACAATCTTTGTGAAACACCACATTGTTCAACAGAAGATGGAGAAGTGAGAAGCATCTTGTTTTCTTCAATACATAGGTTGTGAATTTTCCTTGTTATGCAAACAAGGTGATTATCCGTAGCCATTTTTGTACTCTGTTGTCTGATGCAGGTGTTTGACCCTGTAGACTGATGGTTATGTAGAGACAGACCATGGATCTGCCTCAGACACATACCCATATGTTCATAAATAATCAGTATTTTCTTCTTAGGAATCACTTCTTTCCTCCAAGGGTACTTAGAAGAAAAATTCTGTTATATAAAACAAACTGAATTTATTGTCTTTAATTTAAATTTTTTTTTGCACATGAAAGATAGTCAATGTGTTTTAAGAAAACATTTCACATTTCACAGAATCACAGAATCACTAGGTTGGAAAAGACCTTCAGGATCGAGTCCAACCATTCTTATCAACCACTAAACCATGCCCCTCAGAGCCTTGTCCACCCGTCTTTTAAAGACCTCCAGGGATGGTGACTCAACTACTTCCCTGGGCAGCCTCTGCCAGTGTCTGATGACCTTTTCCGACATACAGTCTGAACCTCCCCTGGTGGGGCTTGAGTCTGTTCCCCTTTGTCCTGTCCGCTGTCACTTGGGAGAAAAGGCCAGCTCCCCCCTCCCCACAACCTCCTTTCAGGTAGTTTTAGAGAGAAACAAGGTCTCCCCTCAGCCTTCTCTTCTTCAGGCTAAATAACTCCAGCCCTCTCAGTCGCTCCTCATAAGATTTGTTCTCCAGCCCGTTCACCAGCTTCGTTGCTCTTCTCTGGACTCGCTCCAGAACCTCAACATCCTTCTTGTGGTGAGGGGCCCAGAACTGAACACAGTACTTGAGGTGCGGTCTCACCAGTGCCGAGTACAGAGGGAGAATAACCTCCTTGGACCTGCTGGTCATGCCGTTTCTGATACAAGCCAAGATGCCATTGGCCTTCTTGGCCACCTGGGCACACTGCTGGCTCATGTTCAATCACTGCCAACCAACACTCCCAGGTCCTTCTCCTCCATGCATCTTTCTAGACACTTTTCCCCTAGGCTGTAGCACTGCATTTAAAAGAAGGCAGAATAAGTATGGTACCTCATGGTATCTGACTTGGCTCCCTGGCTATTCTGTAAGGCTGAGAGTAAGCCTCCAGTATGTTCTGGACCAGATTCGTCAGCCTCTCAGATATCTCAGGTGTGCAGAGTGCCCAGTGGCACAAGGCATCCACACCACTTTCCCTGAGGATTCTGCACTAAGAGGTGAGGGAAGGCTGAGAGCAGGCAGCCTAGAGTCAGAGCTCCCCAAACCCCAGAGGTTAGACAGTGCAAAAGGCTGTGTTTCAGAATCCCTGTAGTTTGAGGCTTAACTTCAGCCATTTGCCCACATTAGAGTGCTCCGCTGCTTGGGAATACCCGCACTGGGAACAGAATTTGGACGATTAGAAGACAGTATTCACTTCAGCCACAGCCAGAAACTATCATTCCATCTCATTCCAAGCTCAAATATCAGAAGCAACTGAGCTTTGAGGCTACATTCAGGTAGTGACGAACTATTTCCACCCAAATCTTGGTACCAGCTGTGTCACGCAGAGGGATGTTTTAACACCAGCTATTACAGCATGGGGTTTGTTCTCCTCTGGGCACAAGGACATAGCCTTTCTGAATTAACAAAGTGTGGTTACAGAACATGCAGCATTTGAAGATTTCTCCTTGATATGGTACTGCACAAAAGGCCACTCACTACACAAGGGTTTTACTTGCTCCTCTCATGAAAGTCCTCACCAGTAGCCCGAGGTGCCATTGCCTATGGGAGCTAGAAATGTAGTTGAGTAAATAGAACATTTTCTTGCTCTGTCTGTTCGACAGGAATTATATTGATTTCCCTCTTGCTGTTGCTTTAATTTCTTTCACTATGAACATAATGCCCTTTGCCTCATTTGGCTGTTTCTGACACTTCTTACCTTCAATCAAAATGCTGATATCCCTCTTTGCACTCCTTACATTTGCCCCGAGTACCAACAACCCTGAACCTGCAGCACACTGAATACTCCCAAAGCAGAGAGATAAGTTTGTGTACTAACATTGTAAGAAATAGATATATTTCATAAATATATATAAGAGTCAAAGAATTTTCAGTAGATTTCTTCATTTTGGAAGAAAGCAATAATCCAGAGAAAACCAGTGGATTTTTGAACTATGAGCTTTAACTTTTAGTTCTACAACATGATTTAATAACTGAACTAAAGGAAGTAATAACCATGAGTGTCTTGAGGAAGCCCTCTCAAATTCTACTCCATATGGGTTGGTGGAAAAAATGTGCTATAATTGCACTGTATTAAAAAAAAATAAACAAACCAAAAAACCTGACTTATTTAGGGTTCATGTCTCTGTTGGCCATTGCAGTATCCTCTAACGTTCAAATTTATTTTACTGCAACTCTTGGCAAGAGCAAACCTCTCTTTGATGTCAGACACATTCCCAGGCATGGTGGTAACACTGCATATGTTAAAAGAAGGGGAACGATGAGGTCTGGGCTTCTGCAGGGCTTTTTTTGCAGACTCTTTGTGTAACTCCAGGTGAGCTCCAAAGAGGCTTAATTTCTACTCTGACCAAAGCTGAGCTAGCAATGAACCTGTGTTTCCTCATCTTAAGATACAGTTTATTATTTTCTAAAAAGCAATGTGTGGGAAGGGCTAAGTACAGTATCACACAAGAAAAAATACCTGTAACTGTTACCTCTCCCTCCTTTTTTCACATGGAGCTATCACTGAATCCTGTCATTTTTCTTCTTATGAGGCAGCTTATCATGAATTGACAGCAGAAATAATGATTATTTACTGAACAAAAGAAAGCATATTTTGAGAATTTCACTTTCTGCTTATTGTTCTTCTACCAAGCCCCCACTTCTGTCCTTAAATTCCACAGAACTGCCTCCCTCACTTCTGTATTCCCTCAGCACCAAGACTCCTGTTTGTTCCATTTGTTGTATCTTTTTAAAGGGAATGACGGGAAGAAAGGCTAATTTTCTGTAGAAGTTTGATGAGATTTTTTTTCAGTGGTTTGTACAAGTGCCAAGACCAAATACCTAGAAGCTTGTGAAAAATATGCTTCTCTAAAATTTCCTTAAATGTGGACTATACTTATGGTATATAGTTCAAATACTCACTTCTTCACTTACTTCTATCTGCATGAAAAAAAAAAATTATGATGTCAATGAATTTTAATTAATAACACATTACATTAAATTATCTGGTTTAGATTTTGTGCCCTTTTATGCTACTGATGTATCAGTGATTTTCAAATGTTACTTAGACTAAAACACCCAGTAAAAATAGAAAATGGCTTCAGAATCCTGGATTAGCTGTCACTGATGGCATAAGTCTGTCAATAGCAGCCAGTAAATGCATGAGACTGACTTTTTGCTCTTATTTTTATTTATAAATTCCATTTCAGAATAGCAATATGACACTGCAGGTCTGGCATTTTGAAGGGATTCTTGCGCTTCTCTTATAACTAAAGTCATTTACCCTTTAGCCTTGTGTCTTATAATACCTCCTGAGGTGTTCAGTAGTAGTCCAGAAATGCATGACATGCTGTGTCTTATAGCTTAACTTTATTTAGCTTGATCATACAGAGAAATAATGGTAAAGTAAGAGAATGTGCAAGGAACACCACCACCACCGCCCTCAACTATTCCATTCTTTTTTAATCAGCTCATAAGTAAAATAATTCACAGATTTCCAACTGTTTGTTAAAATGTACATGGAACATGGAAGAATTGTTCCCCTGTTATAGTATCTTGCAGTATATATGAAACACCAACCTTTTAATACAGGTCAGATTGTTGCATAATATAGAAATATAGCTAAATTCTTAAAAGGGTTAAACAGTTCCATTCTGCCTTAAATTACCACTGTCATTCAATTCATTAGATGAGTTTACGGAGTTACAATATGTCTGTAATTTATAGCCTGCTTACTGACAAAGCTTAATGCTAACATATGCCTAATTTGCCAAGGTTATCTCAAGCCCCATTCATCTCCCCCACTAACAATATGTTGCTGATTCCATGCTTCATGGATGAGGTACATGCGGTTTCATATTTAGTGCTATCAATCACAAGTAATTGCCTCCAGCTCCCCGCCTCAGTGTTCAAAGTGATTTCTCTTCAGCCTCCGAGGCTTGATGAAAAGGGAATGCGTAGCCAGAGGAGGGCATCCTCCTCCAGCCTTAGCAACTACAGACCTGAAGGAGCTGGATATCAGAGAAGAGAGGCATACCTGCACCTGCTATTTCAAAACTTTTCACTTCTGGGGCAGATTTTTTTTTTTTTTTTACAGTCATGGAAGTTTGCTCATGGGTATATACTTGTGCAGTGATAACCCTCCCATGGGAAGTGAGCTGGCTTCTGGAGTGGCACCCTCGGGATTTCCCTGTGACCATGGACACTTCCATGCCCCAGATCACAGCCTGGGGATGAACCACTGTGCTCCTGGGCCTTCAGTGGGACTGCACTGGCATGTGGGACGTGGCAGGATCAGGGTCTGCAAGAGGACACTGCAGTTCACGTGTGTATTTTCAGTACTGAGTCTTCTTGGTGGGATTGCTACAATGCCAACAAAATGTATTTTGGGTAGCATAAGATTTTTATATTGTAAAAGCAGCAGCCGTGCCAAGTCTTAAACCTATGCCCATCTTCATTCCTGGGAAGGATCTCTCTGGTTTGCCTTGCAGAATTGTCTACAACTACAAAATCAGGGTCTAAGAAGAGCAATTAACTCACAATTCCCTACTTTCTTCCTCTTTTGTCTGCCCACTGGAGTCTCCTGCAATTTCACATTAAGCTATTATGGCCCCTCATATCAGTATATACTTACTCCTCTCTCTGTCTGTAATAATTAGGCTTTTTATATATGGCTGAAGCCATCCTAGAGGCTCAACAGTGCATGGAAAGTTCAGCTGAAGTGACTGATTCTGAACTGTTTATGAGGAATTATGAAAGTTGTGGGGATTGCTCACATACTTATAGGAGCACTAGCATTTGTATTTATAGCACACAGATTAAAATCTTTGATTTTATGAATGTCAACACACATACACACACACACACAAATAAGCTGATGAGCCATGACTCTATGTAGCTTCCTGAGCCATTAGATATATTCTAGAAATTTCTTTGATCATGATACAATACATAGAGAATGAGTTAGCAAATACATTTTACCTAAAATACTCCCACTGTACACTGAGATTTTACAATCAACAATATACAGGAAAAGGTTTGTTCTTGGATACTCTGCTATGTATGGAGATTACAGCTCATGGTACAAAAATCAGTGTTAACTTCTCTTAGGTGTTTGGGGGGGGGGTTTGTGTGTGTTTTCTGTATCATGCCAGAACTCAGGTGCATACCATGAAAAGATAGCAGTCACAGGCTTCGACTAAGTTCATTTAAGAAAGAGGTAACTCCTATAACAACCGAAAAAAACTATTGCATTTGCAGGTAAAAGTACTAACTCTTGCTGTGGGGTTAATTGTGGTTATGTCTGTTATGAACTAATATTTGGGTGAATTTAAAACTGCAGTCATCCTTGCTTGTACTTAAATAAGTTTTTATTTCTGAAGAATCCGACAGGATGAAGTCAAAGAATCTGCTAAAGATTTGTATTCATTTTCCTTCTGTCCTCAAATAAAGAACTAACCATTTTATGGTACAGTTCTAAGTTTTTAAGTTTAATTCTTAGTCAAATCAAATGAGCAACAGAAATACATGTAACATTCTTTTCCATATAATATGTATTTCTATGATTTATAATTCAAGAGCATTATGCCATATGAGTACAAAATAAGTTACATTTAAATCATAGAGTATTAGCTATTAATTAATACAGGGGCTGGGTTTTCTTCTACTTGGAATACCTGAAATAAACATAAAAACAAATGAATCAGATAATTTCTAGAAAATATTTCTGAAATAGAATTCTTAAAGATCTTTTTGAAATCCAAGTGTTGTGAGGCTTCAGAAATATACACAATTATCTAAATGTAACTTAAGCAATACTAGCCAGTAAAAGAGAAGTAGATGCCACAAGTATTCATAATACTTATCTTTTTGTTTTAAAGAATGTTTCTTAACCAGTGGCTGGGAGGAAATGTCTTTGTGAATCTTTGCATATATTCCAAAGGGCTCTAAGGCTAAGTGGCTGCACTTTGCATTGCGTCTGCTGAGTTCCCATTCAGAGCGTCTCTGACAAGCAGTGGGTGGAGGGGTTCTGTGCTGTGGTTTGTGGGAATAAGCTCTTTCAGTTCTGGTTTATTACATGGCTAATTAACCAAGGTCACTGAGTTCTTTAATAAGTCTGCCAATAGAGACATCATCAGTGTTTTAACAGATCTGTTTATTATATCGCATGCCCCGATAATAGGACAATGATTTAAAACCCTATGGGGGAGCATTTACCTGAAGCATTGTATAAACATGCAGACATAGGAAACAGAAGTAAAATTAAAAAAGTAGGTGCCATGGTATTCTGAATTTTAACATGTTTAATCTTAAACCTACTTATTTTCTATATTATTTCACTTTCTATGTCTATGGGTCTTGTGTAGCAAATATGAATAATGATTACAAGAATTTCTAAGCTGTAACAGTAACATGTCACAGTAATAACCTGATTTACCTGTGACATAGGAACTTTGATGAGATTACCATTCTGTATACAAATTAACAAGGAATGCATGGTGGTGCATAATTAGGGATTAAAACAAGGAGCTGTGCCTCAGGATTATGCACCAGGCTAAGATAAGCCTCAGTGTCCCTGAAGCTGCCGTGAATGCAGAGCAGAGCTGATTACTACTAACTATGCTCAGAACCATCTTACAAGGTGTTGTCACCTTCATTTATGTAGCTAAGGAGTTCTCTTAAAACTAACGAGACCAATGCTGTGCTCTGGCCCTAAACTTTGGTGGTTAGAGGCCTCCTCAGGCCATCCTTGGCATGTGTGCCGTCCTCACTCCTGCTCCAGCCCTGTATGTGGAACCAGGTGTGCTTGAGTTTGTTCTTGTGTGAATGACAGATACAACACTTCCCATGGGAGCTTTGGCAATGGCTCATCAGCTCCACAACACCTAACTTCTACCTGCCTCTGGGAAAGCCTGTGGCAGCTGTGCATTCCTCCCTTCACATCTGCCCACACCAGCTTATGGAAATACTGCTGCTATGTGACAGTGCGCCTAACACCAGCATTCATCGTGGCAGCTTCTCCTCAGCCATGAGGTGAGCTGCATCCTCCGTGTCTGAGATTGCTGGGTCACTGGTGGTTTTTGATCCTGTGTCTGAGCTGATCTGTGTGGAGAACGCTTGTCCATGCCTACATAGATATGTGCATGTGCCTCCAAAGTCCCGTTTGGATGGTTTGACCTCTGCAGTGCCACTGTCTGAACCAGGGCAATATTAGGATGATCTTCAGGAAGGCAAGGGATGTGCAATCCAGTCTTGAGAGTTGATGGAGGGGACAGTTTTAGTAGTCTTACCTGGGGAGTGCTAATCCTTACTTGCTGTAATGCTGATCTCTGTAGGGTCCTGCTTTTTTCTAGGAGAAGGTTGCCAGAGTCTGATGTGCATCCCAAAGGCCCAAAACTTCTGTAATGTTCACAGAGGATAGAAACCACACTTTTTGTTTGTGGCCCCAGATGCAATTTTCTGGGCTGTGATTTGAGAGGCTGGGTGCTTCAGGAGTTCCAGCTGTATGCACTGTAGTTCCAGGGCGCTCCAGGGCAGGTGGGCAGCTGTGATTCTCTACTGACTTTTCCTGCATTTCTTCCAGAGACCTCTGGTTCACTATGGAAACCATCTCTAGGTTGACCACCTCGGTATTTCTCTACATTTCATCCCCATCCTCCGCCTCATATCCTGACTCGATATCAAGAGATGACCTGTTTCCCTGCAGTGAAAAGCAAGAATCCCAAAGGGTACTGTGTAGTTTGCTGGAAAGGTGCCTCTTGGACCATGATCTTTGGAGAAAAGGAGGCTGAGCAGAGACTTTATCATGATCTAAAACTACCTGAAAGGAATCACAGAATAAAAGAATGGTCTGGGTTGGAAGGGACCTTAAATATCATCCAGTTTCACCCCCTACCTTTAATATTCTTAATAATTCTTTATTATTAAGAACAATAAAAATAACTCCCACTAGATCAGGCCACCCAAGGCCCCATCCAATCTGACCTTGAAAGCTACCAGAGAGGGAATGTCCACAACTTACCTGGGCAACCTGTGCCAGTGTCTCACCACCCTCGTTGTGAAGAACGAGGTTGTAGCAAGATGGGTGTTGGTCTTTTCTCCCAAGTAACAAAAGACAGGAGAAGAGGAAATGGCCTCAAGTTGTGCTAGGGAGGGTTTAAACTGGATGTGAGGAAAAAATTCCTCAACAAAACAGTTGTGAAGAATTAGTATAGGCTTCCCAGTGGTTGGGTCACCATTCCTGGACATATTTAGAGAATGTGTAGATGTGGTGCTTAGAGACACGGTTTAGTGGTGAACTTGGCATTGTTAGGTTAAAGGTTACAGTTGATGATCTTAAAGGTCTTTTCCAACCTAAACTGTTCTATGATTCCATGATATTATCTCCACTGACTTGCACCTTCTTCTATAGGGTTTATTCCCCACTTTATTTGGTACTGCTAGGAAAACCCTTACCTCCATTACTCACTTACTCAACATTCAAACAAGCATTTTCTTAGTCTCTTCACTTCAGAAGAAAGCTCCTTCTAAAAATCTGCAGTTCGTCTTTTTTTATCTGATCTCTTCTCAGGGCTCTTCTGTTATGCCTATAAAGATCCTGAAAATGATTAGGCTGCTGGTGTACAG
Organism: Clamator glandarius; assembly: GCA_033459285.1. Lineage (NCBI taxonomy): Eukaryota > Metazoa > Chordata > Aves > Cuculiformes > Cuculidae > Clamator > Clamator glandarius. The sequence continues at coordinate 1,495,951 of JAUNZM010000393.1, read as the reverse complement.
AAACCATCTCTTAGATGATGCTGAAACCACCACTCTCTCCTCATCTACTTCTCATGTCTATTACATTCTCCTTGACTTGCAGGACGGAATTCAGCTCTTGGTCAGGATATTTGTACTTAGATATGTACATGTAGGTGTCACATAGGCAATAGGAACTCAGGCCTTCTTTGTGGTCAGCTGTGTCTAGTTGCTAGAGTCAGTGCAAATGTCAGGATGAGCCAACCTCTTCACCATGGACACTGGGCACTTGAGTTATCTACCAGAATTTCTGATAGGGAGTCAATGCAGAAGTAGGAAGCCAAGGGTAATACATATAACAAACAATTATAGCCATAAAGGAAACCTAAAGGCACATTAGGGGAAAAAAAGAGAATTCTCCCTATAGTTATTGTCCAGAAGTCTTTGCTCCAAGGGAAGTCTGTGCTGCCTGGAGAAACTAAAGAATAGTTATCAGTGCCTTTTAAACTGAGTAACATCACCATTGAAGCTAGTGCTGGTCATGGTAGATAACATCTGCAGCAGTCTCAACCAAAACCAATTATCACTGTAGTCCTCCTTACAAGGACCTAACACAGCACAGGGCAAGATGCAAAGAATGATGAGGACTTTTCAAAGTCTTTTACAGTCTGTCAGGCAAATCACATCATTGTAAATCACACCTGTATAACTTGGTTTCTATTCCTTCCTGAGACCATTTCTGGTCTTGTCTCTCAGAAGCTAGTATGTTTGTAAACATACATTGTCAGAATGAAAAAAGATAAAGTTGAGAATAAAAAAAAAAACACCCAAACCACCCCATACCCAAGGAACTATGCCCTGTCAGTGTGAAGTGTCAGTAGGAATCAGAGGTCTGACTCCACGAAGATCAGGCAAAGAGAAAACATTTTACTTTCTGCCCCTGCAATTCACAATTCAGTAACTTTAGCAGGTTAATCTGGAATTATAATTTGCTCTTTATCTGTTTAATGTCTTGTTACAGTCCTTGGAACACAAGCCAAAATACTGCTCTTCTAATACACTCTGTGTTAAGCTAGTGCCATAGCCAGCAGGATCCAGAGACGTGCTAGTGACTTGAGTTAAATTACAGAGACAACACTTTGCAGCTCATGTCACACATAGATTTGCTTCCTTGCTGCCAAGAAAGAAATTCAAGCACGTTGCACGTGTCCTGGGTGAGAGAAAGGATAAAACAACTACCCCTCACATTTTTAAAAAGGAGAAGAGTGACGAGTTCTTCATTTTTTATGAAACAAAATGAGATGTGTCTTGTTTGGTCTGATTTTATTTCAGATTTAATGGTATTGTTACTCACAGTAACCTAGGTATTTCCACACACAGTGAGGGCAAACAGGCTGTTCTTTAGAGGTAAGGGTTACAAGGTTACAGAGAAGTTCCCCATAGACTTGTATCCTGTGGCATCCATGAAATTGTGCCAATAGTTTAACATTCTGGAGAAGACTGTGGTAAAGGGAAGATTATAAATAATTTAAGTTAGGAGAAGTTTAAAACATTGGCTTGTTCAACACCAGTATGAAATGTTAGCTTTATTGGGATATTTTTTTCTATGACGCACCATATTTTGATTGTGGAGCCTTGGAAGTAAAGACTGGATAGGCACAACTTTGTTCATATCAGTACTGAAAGGTTGAACAGTAGCACCATATACATCCAAACCTTACTCAAGAGTATAATTAGAAAAGCAATCTCCCTGCTGCCCCAGTTCTCAGGGCTGTGTTTTTGTAAACATTTAATTACCTGCTTTGTAAAACCTGAACTGATGTTTTATAGGAAAAATCTAGCCATGATGTTTCTGGAGAGAAGAATATTAAATCTTTCATTGCTTTTATTTTCTTCCAGCAGTGCCTAATATTAAATAGCATAGATTTAAATCACTTCCACAAAGCTTTTGAACTGAGTAGGCCATGCCAACCATTTTACCAATAATCTCTTTTTCTTTCACATCTATATTTTTTTCTAGTCATGTGAAATCTGCTCTGTTTGGTATTAATTTTCTGTAACTTTTTGAGTAGAAAGAGTAACAACCTTCTTATCATCATTTAACCTGAACATGACCGTTCAAACACAGCTAATAATTTAATGCAGTATAAAAATTTAATCAGTTAATGTCTTTTCGCAGTGTTTTTAAGAGACGTTTTGGTTTTAGGCACCCACAGGTTGTCTTCTTTTGTAAAAAGGGGTGCTTTTCTTTTAAGCTCCCATACATTGCTTGCTAAATCCTCAGTGAGTTGAGGGGCTTACACCAGCAGGATTTGTACACATAGTTCTCTGAAAGTTGCCATTAAAACAATTCATAAATGTGGGTAACAGTGCAGTAAAGGCACTGTGGGTTGTAAAATATCTCTGCATCTTGGATTTTAAAGTTCTACTAAAAGCACTCTATAACTGCAGTTTCCTTCATTATCAGTAACTAAATAGTGATCATTATGTTACCTTAACAAATTGTTGCAAGGTCTGTTTGGAAAGTTCTTTAAGCCTATAATTATAGGTCTATAATGGTCTATAATTTCTGAACTTCACTTTCTTAATCACAAAAATGGTTTGAAAGGCTCAGAGCCTTCATTGCTCATCCTGTATGAAAGCCCAAGCATCCTGTATGTACAAATCATGGAATCACAGAATCATAGAATGGTTTGAGTCAGAAGGGACCTTAAAGATCACCTTCTTCCAACCCCCCTGCCATAGGCAGGGACACCTTCCACTAGATCAGGTTGCTCAAAGCCCCATGCAACTTGGCCTTGAACACCTCTAGGGATGGAGCATCCATGACTTCCCTGGGCAGTTTTTTCCAGTGCCTCACCACCCTGACAGGAAAAAAATTTCTTCTTGATTTCTAATCTAAATCTCCCCTCTTTCAGTTTAAAGCCATTACCCCTCATCCTACCACTGCACTCCCTGATGAAGAGCCCCTCCCCATCTTTCCTTTAGGCCCCCTCTAAGTACTGAAAGGCTGCCATAAGGTCTCACTGAAGCCTTCTCTTTCCTAGGCAGAATATCACCAGCTGTCTCAACCTGCCCTTGTGTGTGTGTATGCAGCACAACTTGTCATTGTTGTGACTACTTGAAACTACATACATCTGTGCTTGGAGAACTACTGCACAACCAAAGTAGGCTTCCCTTTGTGCAACTTTTGTTTCTGTTTAAATGTACTTGCACTGCCTTATGTGAAGTGGAGGCCACCTTCTAGTTGGCTGGTCATGGCCTCACTACATTCATTTGGCTTTTTGAAAAACACAGCTCATCCCTTCCAAAATTGCCATCAAGTCAGCACGAAATTTTCTTTAACAGAAGCATCCTTATAGCCAATAATAAGATTTACTTGGTTTCTTAAAGGAAGGTGAAATCTGCTGAGAGTACTTTCCTGAAACATCTGTGAGTTTGTCTAAACCCTCAGAAAAGATATCTAGAGGTTCTCTTCTTGCATCCAGAAGAAAAGAGCAGGGTGTGTCTCTTTGTACAGAGCCTGAAAAACAGAAGGGGTGTTTGGGATTTTATTTGCTTTGATCCAACAGGCAAAGCCAGTGTGTCTGGGGTTTAACCCTGAGACTGGAGGATTTGGGGCTCTAATTTGTCTTAATTGGAACAAAAGGGAGTTTAGGACTACATAGGCCTTTTTATTTAACCCAGACCGTCTTAAAAAGGAATGAGAACTGGCTAAAGAAATATTTCATCTTCTGGAACTGAAAATAGTGCAAGTATTCAGAAAATAGAAAAACAGATTTCATTGTGCAACCAGTAACTGTGAATTACCCGTCTCCTTGAGATACAGAAGAATATCTGAAACTTGTTTTCATACTCTTTTCGTGATCTTGGGCAAGAGGCCCTTGCATTCTTTACAAAACTCTTCAGAGAGAGAGCATTGTAATAACAACTGAGATACCTGAGTTTGAGACTTTTATTACGCCACTGTGTTGAGAAATCTTCAAAAACGTCACATAGAATACTGGAATCGTGTTTTCATTTTGTACATCATCTCCATTCTCAGTAGTTCACAAGTGGCATTGGTCTCTCTTTGTCTTATGACTAGAAGAAATGCTTATACTCTGGATGCTTCAGAGTTGCCATTCTCCAAAATTGCCTGTAGCTTTGTTTGCTCAGTTCTGCATGCAAAGGGAAGACAGACTTTGATTTTCACCCTATTATGTGTACATTTGCTAGTTGTTTGTGTTTGTTGTATTTCTATTCTGGGCTTTCATCCAATATCTTTTATTAACATTTTTTCTTGGCTGTCTTTCCCATTCCACATCCTATTTTTAATTTATTTTTATTTTTAACTTATTCCCACACTTGTCTTTTTTTTATCCCCTCAGCCTCTCTTGCAGTGTTTTCTGCTCTTTGCTGAAGCTATTTCCTTCATGACTTCCTTCACCAAGGGCACCCGTATCTCAATAACAAAGTTCTATTTAAGCTCTCTAAAGAAATGTTGTTGTGTCATCATTCACTGACCTAGGAACTCCCTATCAAAATGCTTTGAAATGGAGTGTTTTGCGATATTCAGCTTAACAGTGACCGTCAATAGCCAAAGATTTAGTTTTCATTGTACAGAAATAACCTACAAGTGGGAAATTTATTAAGATGCTAGGTTACTTTTTTAATAGAGCTCTTTTCCCCCTCCTGATGGGATACCATGGAGATGTTGCAGCCAAACCTGACAAATAGACAGAATGTTTTTGCACTTGTACTACTGGTCTGAAAGGTCTCGTTTAGTTTCCTGTCAGATTTAGAAATCTGGAGAGAGAGAGACCAGTCTAATATTGACACTACTAACCATCTGTAGTTAACTTCTGTCCTCTATTAGCCTCTTGTTCTGTTTCCTCAGAGGCTTTTACCAGAAGAAATCATAGAAGTTTGGAATCCTGTAAACTGGAAGACATCAGTGGATGGGCCTGGAAAGACAGAAGATTTCTGTGTACTGGGAACTGTCTCATTCTGATGTCTGACTAACCTACTCTTCTTCGTAAAGGTGGCCTTCTTGAGAGTTGGCAACCATTGAGGCTGCTGTCCTCCACAGAAGCACTTTCTCTATGGTCTGTCTGACTCAGGCACAATTTTAGGCTTTGGAGACCTTGCCAAGAATGGGAAGGCAGACAGATGACTGGCTCAGGTGCCTCTTCTGTCCCAGATTCCTGCTCCAGCTGGTGTGGGGCTGTTTGACTTGTAGGAGCTGTGGCCAGATGCTTGCTCAAAACTTGACCTGTCTGCCTGAGTCCACCTAATACCAGCATTATGGACACTTTTGGTGTCGATTCACTCTAACTGTGAGATTAGGGTCCACAAACCACCTGAGTATTTGACTCCTGACCCATGTATGGATGTAAGCACTCACACTTGTTTCAGTCTGGCAGGAGCCACACTGTGCATATCTCCAGCTAGAGAAACTCTTGGGAATGCTAGGCGATAGGGAGATTTTTGTTAATTTCTTCTCACAAAGGTGTTCTTTCAGAGGTTGTGTGTGGTAAACAGAGGAAAGCATAGTTTGCTGCTAAATATGTTGATCTATGTTGAAACCTAGAAGTCTTTTAGCGTAAAATCTCTCACATTCCAACAGATATAAACACTATGTGGCCTTGTATTCCTCTGCTTACCAGTTAATTGGTGAGAATCACTGCTTTTTCCATAAAGGTGAGGTCTACAGTTCTTGAATCTGCAGCAATTATTGTGGGAATATTTTACAGAGAGGAAAGCCTGGATGTTGCGAGACTGATTAAGTGTGGATCTGCTGGAGGGCCAGGAGGCTCTGCAAAGGGACCTGAACAGGCTGGACTGCTGGGCTGAGACCAACGGCATGAGGTTTAACAAGGCCAAATGCCGGGTCCTGCACTTGGGGCAAAACAACCCTAAGCAGAGGTACAAACTAGGAGAAGCCTGGCTGGAAAGCTGCCAGGAGGAGAAGGACCTGGGGGTGCTGGTTGACAACCGACTGAACATGAGCCAGCAGTGTGCCCAGGTGGCCAAGAAGGCCAATGGCATCTTGGCTTGTATCAGAAACGGCGTAACCAGCAGGTCCAGGAAGGTTATTCTCCCCCTGTACTTGGCACTGGTGAGACCGCACCTCGAGTACTGTGTTCAGTTCTGGGCCCCTCACCACAAGAAGGATGTTGTGGCTCTGGAGCGAGTCCAGAGAAGAGCAACAAAGCTGGTGAAGGGGCTGGAGAACAAATCTTATGAGGAGTGACTGGGAGAGCTGGGGTTGTTTATCCTGGAGAAGAGGAGGCTGAGGGGAGACCTTATTACTCTCTACAACTACCTGAAGGGAGGTTGTGTAGAGGAGGGAGCTGGCCTCTTCTCCCAAGTGACAGGGGACAGGACGAGAGGGAATGGCCTCAAGCTCCGCCAGGGGAGATTTAGGCTTGAGATTAGGAAAAAATTCTTCACGGAGAGGGTGGTTAGGCATTGGAATGGTCTGCCAAGGGAGGTGGTTGAGTCACTGTCCCTGGAGGTGTTTAAGGTGAGGGTGGATGAGTTACTTAGGAGCATGATTTAGGGATTGGTGGGAATGGTTGGACTCGACGATCCAGTGGGTCTCTTCCAACCTGGTCATTCTGTGATTCTGTGTGATTCTGTGATTGATACTGAACAATTCTAACAAGGCCTTGAAACAGAGAGCCAAAAGATAAACAAAGGCCCGCTGAGGTGAATGCAGGAGCTGGTTCAGTGGGAACAAGTGCCAGCTGAAGGAAAAACAATTAAAGAGAACTATCAACATCATTAATTTTAGCGTAACTTAGTTTCTTAGCATGTGCAGTAGTTTAGCCACTAATATGTTAGTAATAGCTTTATGGACAGCTACCTTTAACCAATAATACACTGTAGATACCCTCGTGGGCATCCAGTTATGTAACCAAAAAGGTTTATAAAGAAACAGCTAAGCTCAATAAATGGAACACTCACTGGTCATATTGATCTCTGCATTTGATTCCGTGATTCTCCTGTCAACAAATTATAGCTTCATGTAACATGGCTGCTAGGTTTGGAGCCAGTATTTTGCATTCCTATTGTTGTGTGATTATATCTGCAAGATATAAACTGGGAAGAAAATTCTAAATCTCAATATTTTAAAGTTCTTTGTAAAATGTACCAGTTTATGAACGCTTTTAAAAATGAAAGATGAGCTTTTCCATCTTTTTCCATGTCATTCTTTTTGTTCTATATTTCTGTTATGTATTTTTCTTGAAGAAGCCTGTCTCACAGACTCATTAAAAGTCCAAAATGTACCAGGACAGATCATCATCCTGGGTATGTGGAATTCCAGAACAAAACCAGCTTGTCCATTTCTCCTTCAAGTGAAAGCCTGGCTGTGCCCGACATGTCAATGAATCCCTTCTTGCCTTGCTTGGAAGAGAGCTCCAGAGTCAAGAGTCCTCCACTGAAAATGTCTCAGTAGCACTGCTAGACAAATAAACCCAGGGAATTCTTCCTCAAGTGCCTGTTAACCTCTTCTGTCCTGGGGAGGAAGAAGAAATGAGAGGTAGATTTCAAACTGTTCAACTGCTGTGCTCCATCAGGAGTGCTGGTGAGCTGTGCTAGTATAGACACAGTCCTGGGGAGTGCTCTGTCTCAGAATGGCATGTATTAGGTAGCATACTTACCAGTACCTTCCCTGACAGCTTGACAGGATACACCAAGGCATTGTTGTGCAGTGGTGATTTGGTGAACTTCATGCATCCACTCTGTGTTAGGCACATATTTTACATGAAATGGAAATTTAATGATTTAGCATATTAGCTCCCCATACTCATCTTTTAGTTTGTTTGGACCTCAGAGTTTTCAAAGGTGAGATTGATTTTCTGATCCCTGAATTCATTCACCCATCCTACTACCACCACCAAACACTCACCCTCTCAAAAATGGAATGAAAACCAGCTGGATGTCTTATGCCTAATGGCAATTCCATTAGTTTGCAATTTGGGCAACAGTAATAAAAATCATTCTTCAAATGTTAGTAGGCAAACACGTTTTTATAATCTGGATGGCCATGATGTCCCAATTTGAATCTTCTGAAATGCATTGGTATTTCATGGACCTCAAATTGAAAAGAGTATAAGAAAATCTATTCATCCTCTTCTTCTTCAGATTTTTCATTATTTCAGCTAACCCAGAGAAGAGCCATTCAGTTTAATTTATTTTGCAATGGCAAAACTACACAAATCTGCTAGCATATGCAATAATGTAATAATGCAATGGAGCATTATTGCATTAGACATGCAGGCAGAAAAAAGTGAAAGTCAAGCAATGCCAGAATTTATAATTCATGCTTTCAACTTGGTTTGCACTTTACAGCCCAAGCTTGTAAGTAGGTGTATCTCCAGTGACCTCATTTTTTTCTAACTTCACTAAAGATTTGTCAGAGATAAATCTTGATCTTTTATATCAGCAGGAGCATACAGACAACAGTAGGAAGTAATCCAATCGTAACACTGATGATCAGGAACTGGAATTTAATGGGACATACCCCATGCACGTATCAAAATTTTAGCAGAAAATTTAACTTCAACTTTTATTTTCTACAAAGGGAGAGATCTATGTGGAATACAGAGGTGAGAGGGTTTTATGTATTTATGCTTTCATCTGAAATTTTATTTAAATTATTATAGTTGGCTTTGGTAAAGAGTACATATGTTTAGAGAACTCCTGGCTTACAGCTGAACTGGATGACCCAGAAATCTTTCCAGACTCCTAGGTTGAAACATAAAACCTAGCTGCATTTTTTACTTTGTGTTAGTGAGATGTGTGTACCCACCATAACATCGTTCCTTCCCTAGCAATGGAACTTTTGTGTATGAGGTAAACATAAGCGACACCAAGTTCTGAGAGATGCCCTCTGTGGACAATAGGTATCCAGTCAGAATGCAGAATTTATCATTGTAAACAGTGTAGAGATGCAAGTTGTGGCTGCTTTATTCACAACATACTCATAGGATAATGATCATAGAATCATAAAATAAAGTTATTTTCAAGGTGTCTAACCCCAGTAACTTGAAGTATCATGGGAGATGGGCTTAAGAAAGAGTTAAAAAGAGAGAGAACACTTCCAGTTTCTTAATGATTTGGGATTAGCAGATATTGCTGAGTACCGTGCCATCAGTCTTGCTTCGCATTTATAACACTGTTCATATTTTGCATGTCACAGTACAAACAAGTAAATGGAGGAGTTTTGACACCTTATGCAGGAAAAGGCATGATGTGTGAAAGTCTGAATACCCCCAAATTGCTTGCGTCTGTAAATATGCACACTGGGATTGATCCTTTGTCCTTTCCTTTCACGCTGAAACTCCAGCTTGCCAAGATACCCAAAAGCCTCTTCAAAGTAAAGGGATGAGGATACAGAGTTCTGGATGTCAGCAGCTCCTGGCTTCACAATCTCCACTGATGTCTGTTCTTGGAGCAATTTGCATTCCTGAGTGACTAACGGATGCTTTGTCCTTCAGGTTTTGTAGATCATTTCATTATTAGAAGCAATATTTTTGCCAGGCTCTCTCTCTCTTTCCTTTTCTCAAAAAAAAAAAAAAAAAAAAAAAAGAAAAAGAAAAACTGGATCTTTTTATCCAGGACCTTATAAGAGTCATTGGTAAGCTCAGAAGCTTTAATGGAGTTGTTTATTGTAGTTTAAATAATCTCTAGCGGCAGCTTCCTGGAGGTATAACAATGGAAGGGTATTTTATAGCTTTGAGCATAATAGTGTCCTATGGAAAAAAAAAATCTTTATTATCTCAAACTCTCTATCTCAGACTTAAAGAGCACACTAGAGAGACATTTTTATATATCTTTAACTCAATGCTTAATAAGAACAGAAATAGACCAAAGAACAATCTTTACCTAAATTACCAAGCCTACAGGACTTATTACCTCTCCATGTCTGAACGTGTGCAGACAGCCTGAAAACAAGCCTCCACTCCCAAGACAAGTAATTATTTTAATTTTTGTCCTGGAAACTTAGTGCTTTTACTCCAGTTGCAGAGGAGCCAGTCAGGAAACGTGGGCAGCTCAAGTCTGCTTTTGAAGAAAAAGCCCCTATGTCCTGATCTGTGGCAGGAGCCCATCAGACACCTGTACGTCCAAACCTGGACTGCCAGAAGTGCCCACTACAGATGTCAGAGCTCTTTTGTTGACTTCCTATTAGTCGCCACTTAATGGATGGGAGCCTAACACAGCTTTGCCTAAGCACTTATCAATAGACAGCAAACATTCTTCTTTCTATGGGCAAAGGGTCAAACTGTTTCGCCTGGCTATAAAGCTGTGCCAGATAATTGCTGGTGATTAGCAATTTTAATTACCAGGTGCTAGGGGTCGTTTCTTGTGGAGGGTTTTTTTCCTGTTGTTGTAATTGGACAGCCTGCTAATAGGTATAGCTTATTGTATGCGTGGTGTATATTTTACAGATACATCGTGCATCCTTTTAAAGCAAGTAAAATAAAGTCGGTAACATAACCGGCTTCTGTTTGCATCTGATTAGCCGCATAGTGCTCCAACAGGTTTTTCGATAAAACTTGTCTGATAAACGAATCTTTAATACAAATAGCTAAAGCAGCTTTTAATCCTCTTGTAAACACTTGTATGTACTATTGTTATTGAAGAGAGGTAATGATTTTAAAATCTTTTCCTGCTACATTGGTCATGTTGGAACTAAGCTTGTCAAACGTGTTCTACCTCATTGGTTTTGCATGCGGACTTTTAGGGGGTTTTCATAGAATCACAAAACCAACAGCACAATTAGCAGTGAACTAATCTCTTCCCATATTCAGAAGCAAAATGGGTTCAAAACGAAACTGACACAAAAGACTCTTCTCTGATCTTCCTCACAGAAGTGAGAAAGTAAGCAGCAATAATACTTGTTTCTTTTTTTTTAACTAAAATTTCCATTTATTTCCTTTACTTATGTTATTTTACATCACAAGCCCTGCAGACATACTGAAGGTCTCTGAAAGCTGAATGTACTGTTTACTTATCTACTTGAGTTAGCAGATTAGGCTTGTTCTTTCAGGGAATACAAAGGATGAATACCTCTGCAGTACGGAGTTCCAGGTCTGTTTTCATTTGTTCTGCAGTAATACCTCGTGTCCCAGCTCAGATCACAGCTTCATTTATTCCAGCAATAGCTAGGCTGTCAGCTGTTGTCTGCTTCTGAGCCAACAGAACAGGGCTGTGCAAACCACTCCCCAGTTTCTTCTTTCCTGGGGAACAAGGAGACATTGGGCAGAGGGCTGCATGACTTGTGCTGACTCCTCAGCCCTGAATACCCTTTGTTGAGTGCTCCCCAGAAAGTGGGGTACGCATTCAGCCCTGGGGATGGAACGCTGGTGTGTCAGATGTTGGACTCACATGAGCTACACAGCCAGGGAAGTGCTGCAGTGTAAGATCTTGCCTGGGTCTGTTCTCAACCGCGTTGCCCTGCCCTGTAAATACAGGAGTGGAAAGGGGGCAGACTTTAGTCTTTTTTTTCAGCAAAAAAGACAAATAAGCCCCTCACTCCATTTTGATGTGATAGATATTGTAGTCTCCAGACCCGCTGCTTTCACTAGAGAAGGAAATGGCTTGGGGACAAATGCAGGGCAGCACAGCCAGTGTAGCCGGTCTTCCCCAGTGCTGCACTAGCCTATCCTCAAGGGCAGTGGCAAAATTTACAACTCCTTTCATCTTTTCATCACCCCTAGGTATAGATGTTTATGGGCCCTTGTCATTATGGCAAATGCCAGCCTAGGAACTTGGGATTTCCTTGCGGAGCACACAAATATTCATGAGTGAAGAAATATAATGCATGAAAACCAGGATTTTGAGCCAGCTATGAAAGTGTGAGCAGAGGGCATGTCCTGTCTGGTCTAGCAGCTTGCTTCAAAAGCAATGCCATGAACTTTGAAGGCACCATTCATGCACCAAACGTTATTGACTGTAGGGGGCAGGACGAGAGGGAATGGCCTCAAGCTCCACTAGGGGAGGTTTAGGCTGAACATTAGGAAAAAAATTTTCATGGAAAGGGTCATTGGGCATTGGAACAGGCTGCCCAGGGAGGTGGTTGATTCACTTTCCCTGGAGGTGTTTAAGGGACTGGTGGATGAGGCATTGAGGGGCATGGTTTAGTGATTGATAGGAATGGTTGGAATTGATGATCCGGTGGGTCTTTTCCAACCTGGTGATTCTATGATTCTATGAAAATGTTACTGGTCCCTGGCCCTAGGTGTACATGGCCGTAACTCAGCTTCTACAGGTTTATGCATTCAGAATGTGCATTTTCACTTTAAGAAGTGAAAACATATTGTAGATTTTATCTTGGAAACTACAAGACAAAATCCCGTGGCTGCAGCTGCCACTAAAATTGAGGGCAAAGCTTTGTATGGCTTAAGGAGCTGTGAGACTGTACCATCAGGTCTCCATTGTGTCAAAACCATGAAGATGTTTTAAAGATCAAGATTATTATAATGGTGGTTATGAAGCTCTTCAATCTGACACATTCTGCAGCTACAGATTAGTCATACTCGTTCACCTTCTGATACTAGTTACATTAAACAGAGCGTTGTAATCATTGAAACCTGGAGAAAAAAAGTAGTAAAAAGCAGACACAGAAATATGCTGCTGGAGAAGAGGATTCAGTGCTTAGGGTGCTCCTACACCGTATGTTTCCAGCTAGAGGTCTTAACACTCTATGGAAAACACAGAGCCTTCTCCTTTCTGTTGATCCCAAAATCTGCAGATGATCTACAAAACCCCAGTGCCAGGCCTGACACAACTGCAGGGAAGGTTGCAGATAACTCATTTTCTTGAGAACTGGGGCAGTGTGGGGCAGAATTTGATATCCTGACAACAGCCTTTGGGCAGCAGGATATGCAAAGACCCAGTAACACCTATTTTTGGCAGAGTCTTAAAATTATTCTTGTAGGACTAACGCAGTCATGATGGACCGATTCATTTTCTCAAGCAATTTTTGTCTCCAGGGCTGAAATCTGATCATTGTAGAAACAAATTTCTTACCTCAGATATGTCTGAATTCATCATGTTTCCCTATGGACCTTCACCTGGAAACAGATTGTTTTGCTTCCTACACTATATTTTTGTTTGCCTATAATGACAGGTTGAACTAAGAGGTTCTTAATACTGAATACCATTGGTGCCATTTTTTTTTAATTCAACAGGGACTTATATCCCTTCTTTTTTCAGGCACTCAGTAACTGCAGTTCAAAAAGATGCAGAAAACAATGCCAGAAAAAAACATTTCTGCTGCCACAGAAAACAGTTCACAAAATAGGAATTTCCCCTCCTCTGCTATCTTAAGACTTCAATATGTCCCAAAGAGCAAAGAGAAATGAGCAGTCATCTAAATCCTACTCATCCTAAAAACCTTCTGCAATTATTCTAGCCTGCCCTGAAAGTCCCAGATTTTGGGCTGAAGTAAATGAAAATGTCGGCAGACAGTATCTCTACCACATATGAAACAATCAATAAGAATCTGCATATAATATAATGGTGGGTTTGCTTTTTCTCATCATCTGTGCAGCAACATGTAGCTGCACAGTCTTGAAATGAGAAGTCAACTGCATTCACAATGCAATTCCTAGAGACAGTAGATTATAGATAGAGTTTAAGCCTTAACTTTGAATTGCCTTGCTTTTGTGGATTGAAGTTAGACCCATTCAGTATTATTTGAGCATAGTCTCTGCTACTTTGTTGATATTAGTTACCTGCTGTGACACACAGCACATGGCAGTTTCATTTTTGTACTCAGTAAAATACAGGTATTGTACACCTGAATTATAATCTTGCTGTGATAATATGCCTCTATTGATTCAACAAAACAAGTTGTCTATTTTGTGTTCACTCAGACATCGCTATGAAGGGAAGATTGACAATCAGAAAGGTAAATATTTTGGACTTCACATCTCGTGGCATGACGAAAAAGATAAAAGTGCAATAATTTTGAAATCAGACCTCGCATAAAAAGCCATTCCAGTTGAACCAGAGAGATTAACTTCTTACAAAAAGTATTTATTTTAGAGCAGTGTTAAAGTGTAGGCCAATCATTTAAAAACTTATAAAGTGAAAAATGGTCTATTTAGTGATGTACTACCATTTAAAGAAAAAATATGTAGGAACTAAAATGTAAAATAAAGGTAAATTTTGAACTTTCACAAAATGGATGCTCTCAACCAATAAACTACAGTGCTGCACCTTCTACAAGGATTTTGTATTTATCATAATACACTAAACTCAGAAAACATTTAAGTTCTGAGGAGAGAGCTTTATACATAGAGTACTAATTTTAGTGTGTTCCATAAAAATTAAAGTTAAAAACATAAAAGCCGTGTAGTTTTCTTGCAAAAGATTTCAGTCGCATTTTGAAGTGCCTTAATTTTTAAATTTTATTTCCATAGATTCACAATAAATGTGTTGCAGTCCTGATGGAGCTGTACCCAATGGGCACAACCTTGCCAGTGCTGGTTTCCAAATACTTTTACATCCAGAGCATGTGGGCAAGAATTCAGCCTGGAGCAATATTACTCGGCAAAAAAAAGAAATTCAGAGTGCTTTTGGAAAAAGCCATGGAACCATTAAAGTGTGTATCCTATACCATCTTTTCTTCCAAGAGCTTTTGCTACAAAGGTGGTGAGTGGCTAGAGGCTACACAGCAGCACATCTGGAGACTGCATAGTGCATTCGGCTATTCCTGCAGTAGCTACAAGTGCATAAAAAGGTACAGCTACAAGCCTCAAGGGACTCAGATTTCTGTCTGAGGTTGCCAGATGCTAGGTCCATGAGCTAGGCTGGAGCAAGAAGAGCAGGCATTAGATTTGGCCCCCAAGCCACCTCAAGGGCCATTACTGGTTCTGTGCAGCCTCAAGAAACTCCCTTTTTTACCTGTCTGGCATGTCCCCAGGCACAGGCTCTCTCTGTTACCAGCCTTTCAACAGTGGTTCACTGAGTTTGTGGGGCAAACTAGTTAAGTCTGTTTTACAGGGGGTGTTCTTGCAAAGTTTTACTGACTTTTTCAGGAACAGGTGTTATTTAAATTACATTAAATTAGAAGAGCTTATCCTGAATAAAAGTTGAGTGAAGGACCAGGAAAAATAGTCCAATAAAAAAGTTTATAACAAAACAATGAATCAATTGCTGGTGGATTTTGAATACCTGACTGAAGTGATGTTCAAGTCCTCTGATGATCAAGAGAGCTTAAGACCTTCTAAGAGATGCAGAGAAGCCCAAGACATGTTTAGGAAGCTACAGGAGGTGGAGTGCTGAGACACACTGTGACTTAGGAGACGTCTGCTGAAGCTCAATTATGATCTACAAGCCCTTTACTTCTTACACCATGCTTGGTATTAATGACTACAGAGCACAGGATGAAGACTGGATCAGGAGCTCCCCTCCATGTCCTTCAATGTGAACGTTGCCAACCTAGCAACAAACCCATATTTTTGTGCAAGGTTTGAGGAAGGTCTAGAGGGGTGCTTAGCTCTGGTTGTGACATGAGAACTGGAGAAATGCTAATAGTGGGATAGTGTATGCCAAGAAGATATGGAGAGGCATTTTATTTTTCATTGCTCTGGCCATGTCTTATGCCATTCCAAAAAGAAAGCTAATTATGATGGAATGTGCATACTACGTGTCTCAGCCACAGTATATTCCCTCCATATGCAAATTATTAACCAGAGTGCTTATAAAGTAGAAGCCAGGAAAGAGAGAATGTACCACCAGCTGAGGTGCTTGTACAGGAGATTCTGCCCTTATCCCTGGCCTTGAGGAAATATCACACTGGGATGGCAAGGCCACACTTCTGCAAAGGCTTAATGCCCTCTGGGTCCTGGAAGTGTACCGGAGAAGAAAGTGCTGTTGTTTATACATGCCAAAGTAAGAAAAAATCATCCAAAAGCAACGATGTAGTGATGTGTTCAGGAGACACTCATGATATGGTGAGTTTGACTGAATAAATTTGATTACAGAAATGGGAGGCCTGACCTCCCAGGATGACATTTCTCTCATTCCCTGTGGTGAAGGAAACAGTCTGTCTGAGCTGGTTGGGGCATCAGCCGCTGGAGACAAGTGACTTGAGAATGATACCTGAATCCTCAGCAGGAGAAAATTAACAAAAATTAGTTGAAATATTAATAGGAATTTCAGGGACTGGAAAAGGAAGGAGGATTTGCAGTGTCCAAGCATACTAAGTACTACACAAATACTGTGATGAAAGAGAGAAATGTGGTGGATGTCTGTGAAAAAGAGGGGAAGCAAGCCTAATGGACATAACTACAAGATGAAACTGTGGTCAGTGTCTACAAGTAAGGTCTGTTTTTCTAGCCAAGGCTTTTTTCCTGAAATGATATAAAGCAATGCAAAAGTTTGCGCACAAAGATAATTTATCAGTGACTTTTAGAACCTCTTAGATGTCTGTGAGTCATTCCAAATGTGTGGTATGGGAAGAGCTACCTTGAGATGCCCCACCATATATGTCTACAAGACAGTGGAAATCATCTAACCTAACTACCTGCCAACCTTACTTATTGACCTATCCTGTTCCTTACATTTTTGAAAACTGTTGATATGTGCTCTCAGTCTTCTTTTCCAGCCATTGCAGTTCCTCCTACTACTCCTTTCCTAGGTCCCTGATCAGGGTCTCGATCCTTTCCAGCTATATTGAAAATCAGTCCCTGTAACCAGATCCAATGCTTTAGCTGAGGCTGCATGAACATCAAGTAAAGCAGAAGGATTACTCCATGTGTCTTACAAACGACCCTCCTGTTTACACATTCCAGCATGATGGGTTGGTTTTTTTTTTGCTGCCACATGATGTCTTTGGCTGACATTCAGCTTGTGATAACTCCAGATCCTGCAAAGCTGTTAAGTAGTTAGTCATTTCCCGCTCTGTATTTATGCAGCTGAAATGCAGAAATGAATGTAGAACTCTGCATCCAATTTTTTCAGATGATTCCATTTTCTCAAAGCTCATTCAGACTCTGACGCCTGTCCTCCAAATCACTTCCAGCTCCTCCTGACTTAGAGTCAGCTGTAAATTTACAAAGTATGCCCTCTATTCCATCATCCAAGTTGATAATGCAAATATTGAATAGTGCCAGACACCAGGCAGACTCCTGGGAAACCCCTCTCAATACACCCTTTTAATGTGATGGTGAACCATTGATAACTAATTTCTTAGCACAGCTTTTTGGCCAGTTTTGCATTCACCCTATGGCTACACTTTTGTTACTGTCCTGCAACTAGAGGTTGTTCCTGTAAGCACCTGCTCTTTTGTCCAAAAATGCTTCCCCCCGACCGCCTCCTCCCCTGTGCTTGCATGCTGGTAACCCCAGGGAACAGCAGCCAGAGAGGCAGTGAGTGCACAGCATCTGAGGAGCTCCTCTGGGCTCTTAGACAGCCAATTAGTATAGGAGAAAAAAAGTTGGGGTGCCTGTGGGCTATTTGTCTTTTCATTCTATCAGCTCTCTTCTATTCAGTGCTCCAAAGAAATGCTCTCAGTGTTTATGCAGGGTATTTTTATATACTGCTCTTGTGCCCTCGGAGGAAAGAATTTGTCTGCTTGAGAGTGAGCTAATGTTAAACACAAGTTTGTGCTTGTTTCTTTTTTTTCACTTCCTAATACTTGATTGCTTTTACTTTAGTATCAATATTCTAATACCATCTTTACTATCAATAAAGAATGTAATGAAAGTCTATGTGAACCATGAATATGTGAACTCCATTACACTCCAGTTTGTAAGACTCCAATGTATGTTGGGTACTCTGGTTGCTCAGGTAAAGAATTGATATTTTGGAAATAAGAAGAAAGATTCTGGCTTGGAAAAATAATTAGCCATGTATAATAATAACAGATGTCTTTACCATTCAGCTCTTTTTTAACAAAGTTACCAGTAATCTTTCTGCAATGTTTTGAAGACCTGGATTGAGTCCTACACTTCACCAAATGTGAATATACCCCATAAATTAATCAAAATACAGTGTTTCCCAGAAAGGATTGATAAAATCTTTTAAATAAGCAACAAAAGTTTGGTTATGATTCAGGGATAATAGGCATTACCAAAGGCCAAACTGTTGCTATAACCATCCAGAGCAAGTGGCGATGATGAATCACAAAATGTTATAAATATTCAAAGATACACTTGTCAGAAGGTTGGATCAAGGCATTTTAATTCCTCGTCTTTTAAAGAGGAACAGATATGAGGTGACAAGAGGTGTTCCGAGACATAGTTAAGGAGTCCTTCACAAGTCGCAGAGCAGCCTGCAAGAACACAGCTTGCTCTGAGCCCCACCTTGAGAAAATAAGTGTTTGTGAAATGGTTTGATATTTAGAAGTGCCTCAGATCTTACCATTACAGTATTTCAGATGTCAAAGTCATGGATGGATAAATGTGAAGTGCCTTTAAAAAAGGAGTCTTTCAGATACTGAAGTTGCAATCCCATATTGAATGAATAATCCACTCTAGAAGTGTGGAAAATATTTAGTGAACAGCTGGAGTGATTGCAGTCGATTCATCACTGTTTCAATAGGGGATAGAGGTCAGCAAATGCTAACTATGTTTAAGTGGGGATGTGGAAATGAGTATAATCAAGAATTTTAAAAAATATAAGCCAGATGGTTAAAGCAAGAGAATTAGAGGATAATTTTCCAATATCAGAAGCTAAGCTAAGGGATAATTAGGAAAGCAAAAATATGAATTTTGAACTACAGAGAACATTTCAGCTAGCAGCAGAACACACAATGAGGCTAACACAAGCTCTAGTTCCAGTTTTAGCATAGTGGGGGCCTGAAATACTCATTTTTACCCCAGGTAGCACAGTGCTTCCTTGGAGTCAGTGAAACCACGTTACATTCCTGCTGCTGGGGAAGTAGCATCCTGCAAATATCTTCCTGGCAAGTTTTTTTCAAAAAGAATAACAGCACAACACACTGTGACTTTACAGAGCAAATCTTCATCTAGACTGTGAATGCTCGTCAGATACACCTGCCTGGCTGAAACTCATTCCTCTTTGACCCTTTAAACTGCAGTTTATTAAGGCTTGCTTGTTTTCCCTCTGCAGTGATTTGGTCCTAAATGAATAATATAGGGGTTTACACAAAATCAGCAGACTTGTAAATCACCACCAACACAAATGATAAAACTACTTCTAGCATCTTTAATTTCCAATCAATGAACAAATGTGGTTATTGGCTGAATAAAGGATAGAGGATTGTCAGACATTTCAATTCAACCATTCTTCTGGTCTGACTCAGCTGTCAGAGCTGACTTGAAGAGAATGTTTGAGACAACACAAAATCTGAGCTGTTAGAGGGCAAGGAAATCTACAGAACGAAAGCAATGATTATGACTTCCCAGGAACATTGATATGCTAAATCTGTGAGCAAGAAAAATATCTTCGATAAGAGTTTTAAATAAATTCAAGATTTTTGTGAAAAATTATCTTTTGAGGTCCACGAGTAAAGCTTGCATTTGAAATGCTGGCTGCCTGGATACACCTCACCTACATGAATTGTCTTGTGCAATTTTTGGTTGCTAAGGATGCTATTGCAAGCAGACAGAATTTCAATTGGAGCCTGGAGCAGGCGGCCTGCTATTTCTGGTGGGGTGCAGAGTAGCCTGTTCTTCTCTATTTATTATTACTTTGTAGCAAGGTATCAGTTCCTGGAACTGGCAAAGCAATCTTCATTGGGATGAAATGTCTTCTTTTTCAGATGGGGAGACTCAGAATATCACCACATGTGTTGAACTATTTACCTAAAAAATTAGGGTATATTGTGTTTTCCATGCCCAGGTTTTGTTATGTCCCTGTTTGGGTCAAAAAGGTATATTCAGACATAGCAGGTTGTTACGAGCAATGCAACTGAGGCAGCACAAAGCCCAGCAGAGGTCACAGGTGGGAGGAGAATCACAGTAAACACACTGAAATCAGTCACAGTAATTATCATGGTATTGCAGTTATACAGCCATCAAAATCTGGTTAGTTCTAAGCTAATTGCATAGTAAATTTGTGCTTAGTGGGAATTTGCAGGGGACTAACGATCTCCGTACTTATTTTTGGAAGATGTAAGAACAGACACTACCCAAACTATTGTGGTTCACAGAAATGCAGAGATGTTTATGAGCTCTAGTCTCCCATGGGGGCTCTGAAAATTTTCCCCGCATCCCAGCTGTAACTTAAGAAGAGTAGGCTTGGTCTGTCAATGGGTGTTAAAAAATCTATTAAAGAGCAACAGATGCTTCAACATGGCTTCACTAAGGGTAAACCATGCCTGACAAATCTAGTGGATGCCTGACAAATCTAGTGGATGCCAGCAATGTGGCTACAGTGTCGGTCGATAAGAGAAGAGTAGCCAGCATAATCTACTTGTACTTCTGCAAATTATTCAACACTGTCCTGCAGAACATCCTCATCTCTAAATTGGAGAGACACGAATTTGACTGATGGACCACTTGGTGGATGAGGAATTGGCTGGAAGATTGCACTCAGAGTTGTGGTCACACCTCAATGTCCAAGTGACAAGTGGCATTCCACAGGGGTCAGTATTGGGACAGTGGGTTTGCCTATGACACCAAGCTGTGTGGTGCCATTGACATGGTGGAGGGAAAGGATGCCATCCCAAGGGATCTTGACAGGCTTAAGGGCTGGGCCTTAACCTCATGAAGTTCAACAAGGGCGGGTGCAATATCCTATACCTGGTTGAGGGGAATCCCAAGGACCAACACAGGCTGAGCAGAAAATGGATTGAGAATAGACCTGAGGAGAAGGACTTGGGTGTGTGGGTAGATGAGAATATCAACATGAGCTGGCAATGTATGCTTATAGCCCAGAAAGCCAACTGGATCCTGGGCTGCATCAAAAGAAATGTGACCAGCAGGTTGATGGAGGTGATTGTCCCTCTCTACTCTGTTCTGATGAGACCTCACCTGGAGCACTATGTTCAGTTCTAGAGTCCTCAGCACAGGAAAGACACAGATCTGTTAGAGTGAGTCCAGAGAAGGGCCACTAAGAAGATCAGAGGGCTGGAGCACCTCCCTTAGGAAGACAGACTGAGTGAGTATGGGTTGTTCAGCCTGGAGAAGAGAAGGCTGCCAGGAGACCCAATAGCAGCCTCCCACTACCTAAAGGGGGTCTACAGGAAAGGTGGAGAGGGGCTCTTTATCAAGGACTGCAGTGACAGGACAAGTGGCAATGACTTTAAACCGAAAGAGGGGAAACTTTGGTTAGATATCAGGAAGAAATTTTCCCCTGTGAGAGTGGTGAAGCACTGCAACAGGTTGTCCAGAGAAGTCATGGATACTCCATTCCTGGAGGTGTTCAGGGCCAGGTTGGATGAGGCTTTGAGCAACCTGATGTAGTGGAAGATGTCCCTGCTCATAGGGAGGTTGGAACTAGATGATTTTTAAGGTCCCATCTGACCCAAACCATTCTATGATTCTATGATCAGTTCTGCTTCTGTTGCTTCTGTCCTAGAGACAGGCAGTTTCTTTTTTCTCTTTAAAAATTTAGACCTAACAGAAAAGTACCAGAAAAAATCCTTTCCTTGCCTAAGAGCTGAAAACAGGCTTAAAAGAACTATTTAAATAAAGCTGTCTCCCATTTTAAACAGCACCCCTAATCCCATTAACAGCAATTCTCTCCATTTCCAAAGGCCTCTCTGGATGGGAGGAAGGAAAAGGGCACCTGGCTGTCTGACACAGGCTGCGAGTACCTAGCTGTTTGGTTGCCTTTTCTCACTGCCTCACCTACTGTTTGCCCTCTGATTATGTTGTATGGGTGAGTGACAGCAAGATGCACATCGGCTATTGTTGCTCTTAAACATGAAATTCACAATGTGAATTTTAAAAGTCTGAGGCTGTGCTTGGTCAGTGTGTCTTCTGCTGCTGCCAATTCTTTTCCCCCATCTTCTTACAGGTGTTGAAAACTCATACTTGAAGGAAATTTGTTACTTGTGACAGCCCAATTTCTTAACTAACAGTGACTCACCACAGTGACTTGAGAGACATGGAATTAATTTTGTTTCTTAAAAATCCTGATAAACTTATCTTTTCCTATATTGAACTGATAACCCTTGTTATTCATTCAAAGCATATGTAATTCACTTCAAGCAGGGGGAAGGGGAATCAGAACGAAAAGGATGCATCCTGTTAGAAAATGGAAAATACTGTATTTATCATCTTAAAAAGAACAAAAAGATCTGCAAGTTATGTGGGTTTCTGTGACAGTAATTATCCTTCTATTCAAGAATGAGTAATTACATTATTCTGCATGTTAACTTCCCTCTTTCCCCAGTTATGTGGTGTGTGCAGGCAGGCACATACACTGGCAGTGGGGTTGTACTCTGAAGAAAAAAAACCAGGGTGCACTAGAAAAGGTAGTTCTGGTTTTTTTCTTGAATAATAATGATTATTGTACTTTTTTGTTTATGCTCAACATCAGTGAGTGAGAAGAAAGAAAGCTCATTTTTTTCTTATCCTTCTCATTAAGGAATCAGGGTACTGTCTGCCTTGACACCAGCAAGTGTGATGCTTTGGAAGTGTTTTCTTCCTTCTCTCTACACTGAGAGATACAATAAGTAAATATTAAGTACTGATTAACTTAGAAAGCAGTTTGTTAAATCTGTAAAAATTGAGAGTTCATCCACCATTCAGTACTTGTGAAGAGTGTTTTCCCTGTGGTGCAAAGGGCATGTTTCCCACTCCTTCTAAATGCACTGACTCATGTAAGGTGAACATTGTACTTGCCCTTCTCCAGTGGTTCAAATTCAAGTTTTCTGTAAAAGCTGAAAGTCTGTAGTATAAGTTATCTAGTTATGTGAAATTTACTTTTAACTTGTCTTGCTTCCTCTCTCTAATGGCTGTATAACGCAAAGGTATCTTCACCAGACTTTGTAGCTACTCACAGATTCAAGCTCCCCAAGGAAATTTTGCCGGCTTTTATGGTACTCATCTCGTTTTATGCAATGAGGTGTTGTTGAGTGGTCTTTCATTTAATCAGTAGTACTCTCTTCTCTATCCTTCTTGTCATGCATCTGTAGAAACCCTCAGAAAACCTCAGCCAGTCATGGACATGACTTCAAGAGCTAAGCTAGACCTTCCTAAGACAGAATCATCTGCACACTGATTCTTGGGGACACTCATCCAACCAGGTATTTTTTAGCAACTCTGACATTGAAGGTCCCATTACACCCTCTGACAACCTCTCCAACTGCTTCTCCTTTCTTCCTGCTACAATGTCTTTTGCCATTCCTAACCTGATTTTTTCCTGTAGCCATTTAATCCCAGTGCTGTCCAGCCTTCACAGGCATGGAGAACACACACATATGAGTATTTATTATGGTATACATATCTGAAGATTTTTGCTATATCTTCTCTAGGATAAGTCCTTCTGCATTAGCAAGCATGTTTAGACTTCAAACATTCCTTTATCTTTTTCTAGACAATCTGCAAATAGACCATTTTTATCTGTAACTCAAGGACACAGAACGTGACACTGTCCTAAGCGATTCCTCACCACCTAATCTGCTCACCCAACTTGAACCTGCATTTTGGCAAGTAAAGAGGCAATATTCTCAAAATAATTCCCTAAATTTCTAAAACTTTTAATCTTTGGAGAAAAGTTACGTCTAGGTCAGATCTCTAAATGTAGACTGAGATTTCCCCTCTGACTATCACCAAAGATGTTTACCTCTCACTCTTATAAGGCTTACCTCACTGCTCAGGGCTAGTCTTTTCCAGAACAGAATAATCACCTTCATGTGTGGCAGGTCGTTGGGTCCTATGTGTTGCCCCTTAGGCTTACTTGTTTTTTACACATAGAAAAAGTTTAGTTCCAAAATTCAGAAGCGGTGGGAAAGAAGTGTCATGCCCCCTCAAGCAGTAGTTTTAAAGTACAAACCCCAGGCCATGTCTTTGTGTGGTGTGAGGATTCACAGGCGTGGGTGCAGGAGGTTTGGGCTGTGTTCTGTGACCTAGGATCCCCTGGAACCTGGGGCAGGGGATCAAGACTTGCTGCAGTGTCACCCAGCCTATCTGCTGGGAGCATTCTCCAGAAGGAACTGTCTCACATACTGTACCTGGATGTTGGTTTAGGGCAAAGAAAAAGAGCTTAAGAACACAGTAACACAAGTGCAGGACCTGAGTGTCAGATGGGGAGCAACATCAATAGCAAGGTTGTGCATCATGTTTGGAGATGGAGGTTCTGTTCATAACATTTTTAGAAACATATTTAAAAGAAATGACTGCAGGATCTATCTTGTGCCATCTCAAGACAAAAAAGTCTTTCCTCATGTTTATACATGTGTCTCAGCAGTTCAGTGTCCACTTAGGGGAAGAACTCATTGCAGTCTCCTATACTGTTTCTATGAGAGTTTGATTTAACTATGTCAGAGAAGACAATGGAATAATGAATTGAGATGATTCACAGAATTATCGAATCATAGACTGGTTTTGGTTGGAAGGGACCTTAAAGATCATCCAGTTCCAACCCCCTTGCCATGGGTAGAGACACCTCCTACCAGACCAGGCTGCCCAAGGCCCCATCCAACCTGGCCTTGAACACCTCCAGGAATGGGGCAGCCACAGCTTCCCTGGGGAAACTATTCCAGTGTCTCATCACCCTCATCGTGAAGAATATCTTCCTAATGTCTGGTCTAAATCTTCCCCCCTTCAATTTAAAGCCATTCCCCTTTGTTCTATCACTACATGTCCTTGTAAAAAGTCCCTCCCTAGCTTTCTTGTTGGCCCCCTTTAGGTACTGGAAGGTCACTATAAGATGTCCTTGGAGCCTTCCCTTCTCCAGACTGAACAACCCCAAATCTCAGCCTGTCCTCAAAGCAGAGGTGCTCCAGCCCTCTGATCATCTTTGTAGCCCTCCTCTGGACCCATTCCAATAATTCTATATCCTTCTTGTCTTGAGGGTTCCAGAACTGGACAAAATACTCCAGGCGGCATCTCATGAGAGCAGAGTAGAAGGGCAGAATCACCTCCCTTGACCTCGTGGCCATGCTTCTTTTGATGCAGCCCAGGATAAGTTTAGCCTTCTGGACTGTGAGCATGCATGTTGAGCTCTTTATTACCTAAATTAACAAAATGTCTTCAGCAAATATTTGTTAATACTCTGCATTTAAACCTCAACTGTTTTAATTTATTTAAATATTAATTTATCATACAAATAAGTATGTTATGACAGATTCCTGTCCTAACAGATATTTGAATTATTAGAGAAAGAATTTCTTCCTATTGTTTGCAGAAAAAAATTTTTTTCATTTCTTATAATATTTTCTCTCTTGCTCAGTGATTGGAAGGACAGAGCAGCCTTATGGAATATGTTGCTTATTCCTAGACATGAACGTATTTACCAAGCAGATAGATAATTATCAAGTCCCTTGTATAAGTCCCTCCATTCTTTGATTTTTGGTGGTTATTTACCTTGATCATACCCATTTTGTTCTGAGAAACACAGCAAAGTGAAACAAATGAAAAAGAACATCTCCATAAAGGCAAACAGATATGCATTGAATTTTGATAAAGTTTTGGGGAAGTAAAAAAAAGCAGGCTCACTGTAGGTAATTCCATTATGAACAACCGTAGCAGAACATACATACTCAGAGATTACAAAAGAAAATAATATTTTTTGAGTTTCTCACCACAAAATGCCATGTTTTACTACATTGAAAAAGAACAGCTGAGTGTCAGTGATCTGGGTCAGGTTTCATTAACAGTCTAAATGATAGCATAGCAACTGTGTTCAATATATTTGCAAACAAGCAAAACTTGAGAGGGGCTGCAAGCTTGCTGGACAATGAATAGAATTCAAATGTTCTTGGCAAATTGGAGATAAACTGAAAAAGCCAGATGTCATGCTGTGGTATATAAATGGGAATACAGTACACATGACGTGTCAAGTTCTTCCCTGCTCAGCATTGGCAAGACTTTGTATGAAATACTGTGTCCAGTATGGGATGACACAATTTGAGAAGAGTAATTGGAGGGGGAGCACTAAATATTATGAGAGCTCCAGAAAATGCAGCATCTTAGGCTTGCTTGCACTAACAGACAAAGTACTGAGGTGTGACATGGCAGGTGTTGAAGCATATGAAAGTCTGCTGTCCCTTCTTGTCTAAGATGGATAGGAAAGAAACAATGGGGTTACACTGCATCAAACAGAAATTGAGGCTAGGCACAGGAAAAAAATCTCCAACTCTATGGCTGCAGAAGTGCTGGAATACATTGGGACACCTCATTATTACCAGAGGTATTAAAAAATGTCAGTCTGGCATCTGTTAAAAAGGAATTGGGATGCCTGAGCTTGCTTGGGCATAGAGGACAGGGGGATAACTGGGATTCCATCAGTCCTATGGCTTTATGACTGTAATGAGTAGTCCACAGAGATAAGGGAATCAACAGCAGACTAGAAGGCATGTCCAGCCCTAGCGTTTTGTCATGTATCTGCTATCAGAAACCAGAAAGTAAAGAGGTGCCTTCCCCTCACACTTAAAAGACATTGGTGACTGGAGTATTTGAAAGCTCTACCCTAACTTGCAAAGACAGTATTAGCTTTCCTGCTGCTTTCATAGACATTATGTGACAGTGCAAATGTATTTCTGAGTTTCCGTGTAAAGGCATACAGGATAAAAATAAAATTACATTATATCTGGATCCATGAAAGCTGTGGGTGGGTAGGAGGGCTGCTGCCAAAACCCTGATTTTAAGCTTCTTGGGAGAATTGGGGAGAAATTGTGGCTCCTCAGTGAGATTGATTCCATGACTGCTCAGCTTGATAAGCTCAGCAGAAGATCAGCAGGAAAAAAAATCCTAAAACCTGTGGGGGCTTTTTGTTTGAATGAAAGCCCATGTTATGAAACTGTAGTACTGCCTCTTAGTAGCTTTGTTGTTTGACACAAACATTACCCATCAGCTGATAGTGATTATTTAGTATTTCAGTCTCTAATTAACAAATACAATGATAAATTCCTGCAGAAAATACCTTTGTACTTCGCACTGGATACCTTTTTAAACTTGTTCTGTGTTTTCTAATTAGGCATATAAATAGAGTTCAGCAACAGAGAGGTTTTTCTGTGTGGTTGGGGTAGAAAAAGGGCTTGTGTACATTTACTTCATAGTTTGAGAATTCAAGGGCACAGAAGAGCTTTTGGCATGTACATCTTGGCTTTAAAGGGAACTGGGAAAGCGACACCAGGCTTCACTGTGTTTTTCCTGTAGATCTCCATTCTCTTTGCCATCTCTCCTCCCTCTCCCAGGCTTTGAAACTCCTTACTGACCTGATACGGCTTTGCTCTAGGAGTTTCCTCATAACCAAATCCTGTCACATGAGGATACTGCTAAGAGAAGAAAAAGCCCTAACAAGTTCTAGCAATGCCAAATTACATTCAGTTCTTGTATTTTCACTTGGCATGGTAACACTTCCAAAGAGCAATTGTTTTACAATCAGAACTTCTGCAGCCTGTTCATTTCCTTTCTCTTACTTAGCTATTCAGAGACCATCTGACACCAGGCAAACCAACAAATGTCCATCCAAGCAATTATGTATCATAAACATCATGAGGCAAAATATTCTTTTCTTGCAAGTACAAATTAAAGGGGCAAAACTGATAGTATCACTAGAAATAATTCATTTGCATGGCAACATGTTTCTCTTTATGAGTTTCGAGTATTAATTAAATTTAAAATCTTGGCTTTTCTCCTAACATAATCTCTTTGTCGTGACAGACATGGGACCCAATTGTCTTGAAGAAAACTCAGTATCTGCAGCCATGATTCATACGACATTTTCAGCAAAGTCATCAACAATATGTTAGTGGTTCCTAGGCTGTTTGGACTTAAATTCAGCTAAAAGTTGCATTTATAAATCAGAAGCCTGCATCATTTGAAAAACAAGCAAGTCTCTTTTTAGGCTAGTATGGAAAGCAACACTGCTATGCATAGGGATTTCACAGGTTCTTCCATTAGGGATCACCTAGAACATCATTAAGATGCTCCCAATAAAGAGATTGAGAAGTTTACAGCTCTTCTCTCTGATAAATATTAAAAGAAATTAAATTCCTTTACACAACACAGCAGATGTGCAGAAAGATCACTGATGCTTAATATCCATGCTATTCACCGTGTTACCCACAGGGAAGCCCTGAGCAAAAGGGATTTCTGAATCACAGGTTTCCGAGGGAGGGGGGAAACCCAGTTTGCTAAGAAATTTGTTTTGATGGGATATTTGTAAAAGATGTGTGGTTGGCATGTCTTGCAGTGAATTGCAGAAGTCTTCAAGCTTCATTCTTTGTTTCAGGGTCTGTGTGCAATATGGAAATGAAGAAATGACATTAAGCAAATATTATTTGGAGTCTCAGATTAGCTGCTGTCCTTAACGGAACACCAGCGTTCAGTCATTCTCATCCCAGTAAATCCCAAGTGTTCAGTAAAGAGATCACTCTGGTGACCCACAAAGGCTAAAACTCATACTGGCTGTCTTTCGATATCTGCAGTATAAATATCTATGTGTACTAGTCTCCTCAGAATCCCTTTATAATAATAGGAAGAGAATATGACCTATTTTTTGCATCTGCTTTAAGATGGAATGAATCACACTTTCAAAAGGATTTTTTTTTTTTTTTTGATTAAGAAACCAGCCATTAAGTAACGTTTCAGGTTAAGAGAGGTGAACCCCAAACAAAAGCACAAATAACATGGTGTGCCTGGACACGAATCTATTTTGTCATGGTCCTCTGCCAGTGCCAACTGACATCTGGCAGAGTAGTGCCACAAAACACACCTGGGCTGCAAGTCTGCCTTTCACCAGGAAACTGGAGAAGAGGGAGCTAGAAGAGGGGCTAGCTTCTGCCCAGCTCTTGCTACAGTGGGGATGTGACTGCAGAATCCACCAGACCCAAGAACTGACACACGTTTTGGAGTCTCACTGAACAGTAGTAGCCAACATGCCTGTTATGAAAAGGCTGCAGTTCAACTTACAAGACAACATACGTGTACTAGGTTGAGATCCTTCAGTTGGTGGCCTCACTCCCTCTTTACATGATGTTTGTCATGGAAAAAGACGTCACAAGCATCAGGGCTGTAAATCAGAGCACCAGGTTTCTTCCTGTTTAAATTTTCAGGTATAGGAAATTATCGCTTAGTAGGGAAAGCAGTGTTAAAATAAAACCTCTGCTTAAAGGCTCAAGTATCTTCTCTGGTTGCAGACATATCACCTTGTTAAACACCAGCAGTCTGGCAATGCACAAGATGTTGCTCCAGCTGAAGTTGTTTGGTGGAGGCAGCAACAGTGAAGCAGGTCACCCATCTTCATTGTTCTTTGACTTTGCTCAGTTTATTTCAAAAAGAGATTAATAAAGACTGTTTTTCTTTGAATGAGGTTTGCTCTCTGTGATCATTTTCTGATAATATCATTTGTTTTCAACCTGGCAGTCAGGTTGTGGAACGAGGTTCCCCCTGAGCCTCCATGACTTTGTGTTTTACCTGGCAGTAAACATCTCAGCTCCTTCCCTTGTCACTTGATCTGGGATAAAAGAAATCCACTCCTTTCCAAGAAAAATATAATAGAAAATTACAAAAAAATCCCTGAGGGAAGGAATGATTATAGGGAAGAAGGGATGTATACTGTGCTGGGTGGTCATTTTCTGGCAAGGTAAATCAAACCCTGAACTTAAACTCCATTTAATTAACAAATAAAATGTTTCATCGTGTGCAGTGTACCTGATTCTGTAGCAAACAGCAGAAATAACCCCTTGTGCCAGGCGAGGGGTGAGATAGCATTACAGTTCTTCAAGCTCTAGAAAGAAATCTTTATGCCGGCTCCAATGTAATATTTTGTTTCCTGGTAGAAAATCCATCTTCTCTAATTTATTGTCAGTGTAATGAAATATGTTTAATTTGATGGATAGTCCTTAATAAGATACCAGTGGTAGCAGCATGTGGATGTTTCCTAACTGGCATTTGAGAAAGCCAACATGATTTAATCAGGACTCATTTTAAGTCGGCTTGAAATTGCCTGCACAGGAAAGGTGAAAAGTGAGTTCCTCTGTAACTACGAGATTCTGTTCTCCACATCCAGCTGGAATATAATATTGCTGCATTGGCTTGTAGGCCTGTGGGGTTTAAATAGTGTCTGCAATCTGGTGCCATGCTGATTTACTAATCCTTGATCTTAGTTGAACATGATCACAGTCCCTGCTGCTGTTCATAAGGGATAGGCTTACTGTTAATTGACAGGCTTTGGCGTCTTACCAAAAGAACTGCAATGTAGAGAAGGAACTAAAACTGAGCAGAGGATGTATCAGACAAGCCAATTTGAGGGGGGAAAAAAATCTGTTTAGTAGATCTTTATGCCAAAAAATATTTTCTATTTTAATGTTTCATTAAAAGTACAGTATGTGATTTGCATTTTAACATGAAACTAATAAAAACAGAGTAATCGGAAATGTGTTTGCAGGGTGATTAAGTAACGAAGATGTGGTGTTTGGAATCTTCCCAGCTGCTCTGATTTCTGTTTATTTAATTACTGTGTGAACTTTCATGTTTGTGTCTGCTCAGAGAAACTTACTTGCAATTGTACATTCTATGCATACACAATCTCATATTTGTGATTTTGCTTACAGATTTCAAAGTGATTGCATCCAGCAGTTGGGGGCTGTGTGCTATTTAATCCATAGTGTTTGAAATTTGATGGAAAAATTCCAACATGCTGTAATTTCTTTTCCGGTGACTCCCAGAAGTTTCAGGCAGTTGTCTTTTTATTCAGAACTGTATTTGCCCTAGTTTTGATCTCTTTCTCTAGCTTTTGAATCCTGGCAAAACTATTGTGAGGGTAGGCTGAAATCCTTTTAGATATATTTGTCTGCACTTCTGCACTGCTGGACTTGCAGTCCTCAGACACACTAAACCAAAGGGCAATTTTACACGTTTGTGGTACTCCAGGAGAACAACAGTCTTTCATCAAACAGTTTTGCAGCCTTCAGTATGGCTGAACTTGCCAATGTAGGTGTGCTTGCTTGATGATAACTTTAAACCTTTCTTGTGTTTTCTTGTGTCACTCATGCTAAGTTTTAGCCCAAGTGCCTACAGCCAAATACAACTGTTTTCAATTCCTTGGAAACTTGGTTTTACACAGTGAGCCAAACTTTAGGGAGTTTTCTGCCTAGTTTAATAATTTCATCTAACCATTGGAAAAGACAGGTGCTCTTTTTAGGGTTGAGTGATCAGCTGTCACACACTTTTCACTGCTATGCAAGTGAGGAGCAAACTAGGAGCCTTCCTTCTTGTTAGGGTCAAGTTTAATGAAAGGGAGACTGAAAGACTGAACAAATCATTTTGTGCTGAGCCAGGGCTGAACTCTGGAACAGGGCAGTGCGTGGCATCTCTGAAAGTCTCAGACCAAGCTCAAACGAGGTGAAATTACAGTAACTTGGAGTCAATGCTGAGCCTTCCTAGTTCTTGATTGCTTTGGATGTCCAGGTGTCCCTCAGACAACAAAAATCACTCTGGAGCATGGCTGCTGACAGTCTTCAGGCTTTGTCCAACTGATTGCATCATTACATGCTATCTCAGCAACACTGTGTTTTGCTTTTGACATGCAAACCTCCACTGGTCTACTTCCCACACTGGGTATAGACAAGATTCATTCAAAAGTAGCTGTGTAACTACCTTGTAGTTCCCATGCCAAGTAGTTTATCCCTGACTATATGCTTACACAAGGTTTTTGGAGGTGAAGACTGTGATGTTAACAATCATGGGTGTATGTGTAACCCACCTGTGAAGCATGTGGATAGTGGGTAGAGATCTCCCTATCAACATGAGGTTTTTGCTCTCAAGATACATCAATTCAACAGAAAAATCAAACTATCCTCCAAGCTATTCCATGGCCTCTGTGTTGGTCCTAGGCCACCATGACCATAAGAGGCTGTCAGAGCTATTGCCATACAGCTGCAGGTCTGTGACTCAGTTTAAGCTTCTATCTTAATCATGAGGGTCAGTTTATACTGTCAAGCATTGCACATGCATGGAGAGTTTGTATTCACACCAGTGTGTATCTACTTTCCCAAGCCATACCAAGGCCTTCCAAAATCTTAGGTCAAAAACTCACTATCTCAGGCTTAGCTAGCAATGTCACAGCATTTTTTCCCCTGTCATCTGGGTAATGTCAATATTTTGGTGCCTGTGGAGTCACTGTACACCTCACTTGCTAATGGCCTAGTTGCTTTTATCAAAATCTCATCCTCATCCTTGCCATCTCTGCTTGCTGTTTCCTTATGGAAAGGAGGACTCTTTGTCCACCTCCTGTGAATGGCTTTTATAAACATGCTTTCTCATTCTTTGGGCCTTGGTCTTCTGTGGGATCTGAATTTGGTGTCAATCAAAATCAGAGAAGTCCTTCTTCATCTTTTCTATGGTGTTGTCCATGATTTTATCTTAGTTATTCTGTGGTGTATGTTCTTCTCTGGTATCCCAGTTGTCTGGATAATTCTGGAATATAGTACAGCTTTTGCCATCTGTAAGCCCTTGGTTTTGTCCATGAAGATGGAGTAAGGAACTGGGAGGAGGGGATGCTGTACACCAGATCTTCACCCTACCCTGGATTCAGATACTACTGAGGTGTACAACGTAACACAGGTGCTGGAAGACATTCCTGGATTCAACACCAGAGAACTGAGCTGGAGCATTTTTCTTACTCTTTAATTATTCTTAAGCAGGTTAGAAGTGACAAAGACATCAGCAATGCCAGTCCTGACAGATAAATTTACACAACACTTCATAAAGTGATATTTAGATAGCAGTGCTATCTAAAGCAAGACAAATCTTCAAGACAAAAAAGCATAGTATTTTTGTATCAGATAATTGCCAGTGGTTTTCCTTACTGGTGCCTGGACATCCTGTGGTTGTGACAATCCAAATATTAGAAGACCTTTGACTCTCAACCAGGGAGGCATGTTCTATTGCAATTTTGGATGGTCTGTTTCTGGAGGTATAAAAGAAGCTGAAGCCTCTCATCTAGTCTTGTGGCTGCTGGACTGTCCATTTAACTCTGAACTGTTAGTAGCAGTAGTGCATTTTTGAATGATCTAACAATAATCTTGTTGTGATGACTCAGGAGAGATCATGTGAACTAACACAAGTATGAAATTGAAATGGATTAGCTAAATCACATTAAAACTCTGTGTGCACATTCTCATTCAAAATTAAAACAGGCTTAGTTCTTAGTTTCGTTTGTTTCCTGCTGTGATGTTTGAAAAGTGTTTCAAATCAAGGCAACTTTAATTCTGAATAAGAAAGCTCACAGAGGAGGCGAATATTTTTTACCTAAGGTGCATTAAAAAGTTAACTTGAATTAACTTCTTTAAGAAAATCTCTTACTCTTATCTTGAATGAGAGAAGAACATATTTGCTTGATGCTGAAAGCTGAAAAATGGTGTGTCATGAGAAGAAACATAAAAATGTGAGGTGAAAAATAAGGGCCATTCTCACACAGTTATTTTTTTAAAATTCCAATAAAATTTAGGAGAGTTTCTAATTAAATACATTGTCTGGAAAATTCAGATATCCCCTAAAGAGTCGTTGTGTTCAATTTGGAGACAACACTCAGCCATTACAATGTGAAACATATTTGCTTTAATTGCAAATCTCAGAGCAGTCTCCCCCAGGAAGTTGCTTCTCACCTTTCATTAATAAGACCTGATGTGAGGGGCACATGCAAACAGTTCACAAGTGCCTTATTATAAATATTTTATTAAAGATACTTGTTTTATAAATAGCTTTGTGTATTGGCAGAGGCTTTTGACTAATGTGGGTAGTGTTAGCTACAATTAAGTAGCTCACTAATATTTCAAAGCTAGGAAAGGTTATCAGAAGAATAACTGAAAAAAAGCACCTCAAGTTAGAAATGAGGACATGTATGTTAGAGACAGCCCTGGGGAAAAAAAAGTATTGTGGTGAGTATGTAATGATGTATTTATAGAGCTGAAAAGGGTGTGCACTGTGAAGGTATTGATAGGCAGTCTGTCCTTTTTTCAAGTCTTATCTTCAGGGTAGCAGAGCTCAAATATGCCAAACACTTCTCGTGTTCGACTCTGATTGCATCTGTGCAATTTTCTCTGAGATTTATGTCTGGTTTAAATGAAAGTAGTGGGCATTTGATCTCATTGTCTGGTGATATCTAACATATTTGTTAGATTAACTGATTGCTTAAATGTTTTTATTCTTATCGCATCTGCAGTGCCAAAACTTCACTGACCAACAAAAAGATGCTGGCTGGCTGGATAAAAAAGTGACTGCTGTTTCAGGCAAGAAATGCAGGTTCAGAAATATGACTACTCCAGCCAGGAGAGAACAGAGCTTGTATGCCTGCTGAAGTCTCATTCCTGGTATTGGGAGGGAAGGGCAAATATTGTTTTATGATTTCTCTAAGGGTTCTTGGGTATGCACCCCCTCACACACATCCTTTGCTTTTTCATTTATGAGGGACTGTAGAAAAGACAAAGACATCTGGAGCAGGGAAGGCAAAAGAAGCAGTAATGGGGCAAAAATATTCACACCTTGTCTTTTGACAGTGCTCTCAGTGAAAATGTTCTTGCAGAACATTTCAATACTGTGCTACTTGCACATGCTCTGCTACCACAGCAGTCATCCAAGTTAACTGAATGTAGATGTAGATCATGGATATAGAAAATCAATTGCTCTTGAAGTCTTTGTGTTGCAGTTCTTAATTTTAAAGTCGTTTGGTAAGTGGCTGTAGCAGTTTGCTTGAAGTCAGGCTTCTTTATCTTTCTGATGTGGCTTGTGAGGTTTGATGTACTCAAGGCACCCACCTGGGTCAGAAGAAATTATGTCTGCTCTTTGCTGGGTGCTGCTCTCTCTCTGGAGTGAGTTGGTGCTTCAGGACACTGCACTGATGGCTTTTCAGGAAAGGTGAGTAATTTGCTCCTTAACTATGCTTGTTCATAAAAATCCTTTCAGCTTTCCATAGCATGACTATATGCTCATCAGTAGACTCTGGATTGTTGGGTGATTGAAGCAATCTGTATTTCCATATTTGCTGTATTGCAGTTGCCAAGGTACTGTGAGACTGAATGAAATCCTGTTTTGACTCTTCCAGTTTTGCTCTGAGTTGCTGATCAGTTTGCTCTGATGTGAGAGAGAGAAATAAGCAATATACCTTCCTACACACTTTCATTTGCCTAGTTTCAGTTTATCAAGTGTCCTTTATGCCTACCATTAAACACTGATTCATTTGTTGCAACTGCTGTGGCAGAGAGAAGCGTGTGAAGGGTTTTCAAAGAGAAGTAAATATAAGCCTTATGAGCCAGCTCATTTTGAGACCTTCTAAAGCATAACCAAGACTGACATCCGAAGCAGCAAGGGCGAGAGATCAATGAGATGAGAGGAACAAGAAAGAGTAAACAGAGAAAGACACACATTAATTAGGAAGAATAAGATGAAAAACATTAGTCTGACAGCGTGAAAGAAAGGAAGCTGGTAAACTGGTTGTGGGACAGAACATCAGGCAAAGGAAAGAACATTAGCTGTTCTACCTGTAAAATCACAGTGTAAGCCACCTATTCTAGCTTCAAGTTTAGTCATTTGAGCAAAAATGTACTTTATTTAATGAGACTTTAAAATGAAACTTTAAAATATGCTTTTCTGTACATATGAATGAGAGGTTTATGGAGACATAATAGGTATCATAGACACAGCGGCGCAGAAGCATAAGCTATCCACTCTAGTATCGGGCTCTGTGTACCTGGTATTGAGCTTCATGGCTGCATCCTTCAGTGCCTTGGTTGCATTCCTTTCAAAAAACATTAAGGAGGTGGGGTCTAAATATTGGAAAGTCTTGGTCATTTTATGAGGGGATTGATCACACGGACTTCAATCTGATGGATCAAAGACATTTTATTGAGCTTAGCTGTTTCTTTATAAACCCTTTTTAGTTACAAAACTGGGTGCCCATGAGGGTATCTACAGTGTATTATTGGCTAAAGGTAACTGCCCATAAAGCTATTACTAATATATTATTGGCTAAACTACTGTGCATGTTAAATAAACAAGTTACACTGAAATTAACTATGTTGATAGTTCTCTTTAATTGTTTTTCTTTCAGTTAGTACTCGTTCCCACTGAACTAGCTCATGTATTCCTTTCAGCTGGCCTTTGCTTACCAGAAGGCTGCCTTTTCTCCTCACCAAACTGGCCTTTGTTTATCTTTCAGTTCTCTGTTTCAAGGCCTTGTTAGAATTGCTTGGTATCAATCAGTCCCACAGCATCCAGGCTCTGTAAAATGTTCCCACAATTCCTCCTTTTTGCTTTTTGACTAAAGTGTTCAGGTGAGACATATGATTGACTTGATGTTGTATACGCTGTAACACACAGGATAATTGTTAAAGCAATTAACACCATTAAAAATAACATTCCTCCTTTGACCAACAGTTCCCATACCCATCCTGTTATCCACACATTCCTTCAAGAATAGATCACCCAGGGACCTCCTTTAACTACCACCCATAGGATTAAGAGCATCCATAATGTTAACATCCTCTTCATTCTTGTCTGCTGCTTTCATGGTTGGGGTTTAACAGTTGTCACACAGCAACGTGGGCTTGATCCACCTCGCAGGTGCCCGAAGTGGTCCTGTATCTGTTAAAACACAAGCATAACCTCGTCACCATGTTAATAGCTTATACAGACCTGTCCATTGCCCATAATAACTGTTTTTCAATAGCACTTTCACATTTTCTTGTACTTGCTCTATTTTTGACGACATGGTTTGCATACGCTTCAACATCGGCACAATTTGATCATCTTTTGCTAATTGCAAAAGATTTTATTACATATTGCACCTTCATCAATCTGTTTTGCAGTGTCTCTCCTGATTCCCCCCTTTTTTGTTTTGCTAAGAATGTTTTTACTACTTGATGGGTACGTTCAATAATGGCATGACTTGGTGAATGGATATCAATACTTCCTGGATAATCTGTTAGATCTACTTGTAAATTCTAAATATTTGCCATGTACCACTTAGCATATTTTTTTGTCATTGGGATATAAATGACTGTAGAGTCTTGGCCTAATAACTGAACGCTTCTTTTTCTTCCCTTAGTGATTATCATTGTAATAATTTCAAATCTAGTGGCTATGTTTTTTGGGGGTTAGTGTGACAAAATATCCACTCAATAACTCATAATGAATCATTGGCTCAATTATCCCTAAAGGTTGTCTGCGCTAGGGCCCAGCAGTTGCTGACGAGGGACACTGGATTGCAGAGTGTTCTCGCAAATTGGCATTCCCCTAGAGAGATAACACAGTTAACTCCTCTGGACTTCTGCAAAGCTGAAAGAAAAAAACTTAAAAAGGAAGGAGAGGGGGGGCACTCACACACATACAGCTGCAAGGTTAGGCTTTATCCATTTTTTTAATCTCTCTCTCTTTCCTTTTTTTATGTTTTGCTAGGTATTTTAAAATTTTTCCTTCTGAAGCCTTTCATTCCAAAGATCCCCAGGTATATCTACCTATTTGCCAGCTTAGTGGACATTTGAGATTGAAAGGTCTCAGAGATATATTTCCAAGATTAATCAAAACCAATTTGTAAGTCTTACAAATATTTGAAGTACTTCAAACACACACACACATGATCACTCCTTTCAAAGCTAGCTGAATACATTCAATGTTGGTTATCACTATTGGATCCACAATTTTTCGATGCTATGGATATTTAAACTACACACAGTACCAGGAACATACAACACTTAAAATATGTACATGCATTATCTAATAAGGCTTATATCGATTGTCTAACAAACATTTCACTTTTGGTAATATATTGTTCTTCTTTGCTCTGTGAGTGCCGTACTTTGCAAGTTCACGATTATGGTAGTTTCTGCATCACGGACTGGTCAGTTGAGCTAAAACCTCCATCTCCCCGTATATAATTATTCCAGTAAAGCCTGCTTATAACAAAAATTCTTCCTGTCTGGTGTACAGTCAGGGTGGTAGCCATCAGCTATGCTTGATAGGTAGAAGATCTCAGCTGTTGCTGTAGGAGTTTTCAGACCGCACCATATCTTTCCATATTTGTCATTAGGATTTTTGTTGCAGATTGTGAAATTAAGGCTTCTGTAACTGCTCAGTTGTCTACCTGCTTGTCGAGCACATCCTTCAGTCTATCTATAAACTCCATATACGGATCATGCCTGTTTCAACTTTCAAAATCGAGTATCTTTACAAGTGTTTGATAAACCAAAAAGCCGCACTTGTTGTAAAATCACATTATTTAAACTATTTT
Organism: Clamator glandarius; assembly: GCA_033459285.1. Taxonomy (NCBI): domain Eukaryota; kingdom Metazoa; phylum Chordata; class Aves; order Cuculiformes; family Cuculidae; genus Clamator; species Clamator glandarius. The sequence goes on along the minus strand of JAUNZM010000393.1, from coordinate 1,457,680 downwards.
GATTCTTGAACTGCTACCAACGTTGTTTAATTGAGTAATTTCTTATATCTGTTAACAGTCCCTTCTGTAATGCCGAAACTGCCTGGGTTTTGCAGAGGCAGCAGTGGTGGCAAGCAGCCCTCCCTCAGCCCAGTGCCCCGCCTCGTGGCAGTAGCAGAGCAGTTAGTACTTTCTCTACAGGTATTTGAGTCTCTGTCCTCCCGTGAACAATTCCCAGGAAAAGTTTGTAGCTGCTTAAGGTCACCACACCTCCTCAGACGAATATATATCAAAGTTCTCTCAAGGGCTGCTGGCCCCAGATCAAAGGGATTATTGGCAGTTGCTGATGGCCCTGCACTCGACTCCAAATACGGAATATCACTGTCCTCCTGCATCCTTCCATGTTTTTTAAAATCAAATGTTTGAGAACTTTCTGGGGGCATTTTTTTACTTTTTAACCATATCAATGAAAGTTTCTTTCTATGCACACTTCCCCTTTCTTTAAAATATGTTTAAATATCTTCAACATTGACTTCTCTTCTGCTCACTGTTTCCTTAAAATATGTTTAAACATCTGCAACGCTGACTTTTCTTCTGCTCACATATCTGTCCTGGGACTTTCTTCTTCTTCTCCTTCTTCTCCTTCTTCTCCTCAAACTCTGTGCCTACTTGGGTGACTGGCCAACTGAGTGTTTCCCCCCAGACACACCACGATGAGGTGTGCTCTATTGCCCAGCGTACCGCAGTATCGCCATTGTCTTCAGTATCTCTGGCTCTCCTCAGGAGGTCTGGTCTTCTGGAGTATCTCTGGCTAGCTTCAGTAGCCAGAATTCTCCGGAATCAGGCTGCGAGTCGCGTCTCAATCGGGGTCACCATTTGAGGGGATTGATCACACAGACTTCGATCTGATGGATCAAAGACATTTTATTGAGCTTAGCTGTTTCTTTATAAACCCTTTTTAGTTACAAAACTGGGTGCCCATGAGGGTATCTACAGTGTATTATTGGCTAAAGGTAACTGCCCATAAAGCTATTACTAATATATTATTGGCTAAACTACTGTGCATGTTAAAATACCAAGTTACACTGAAATTAACTATGTTGATAGTTCTCTTTAATTGTTTTTCTTTCAGTTAGTACTCGTTCCCACTGAACTAGCTCTTGTATTCCTTTCAGCTGGCCTTTGCTTATCAGAAGGCTGCCTTTTCTCCTCACCAAACTGGCCTTTGTTTATCTTTCAGTTCTCTGTTTCAAGGCCTTGTTAGAATTGCTTGGTATCAATCAGTCCCACAGCATCCAGGCCTTCTTCTCTGTAAAATGTTCCCACAGTTTTAAATTTGCTTCTCATCCAACTTGAATGTCATTATTTAGATGGTATAGGCCTCATTTATGTTCCTGCACATACTGCACATTCTTTCTGAGAAAACAACTGATAAACTTCAAAACCATATACATTTCATAATGCCTACAAAATCCACATAAAATTAACATCTCTTAAATCCCAAGTATTCTCATTTTTAAGTTGATGTAGGATTTGTCCAAGATGTACAATATCAAGCCAAGGGGTTTTTTTCAGCACAATTTTTTTTTATTGAGGCTTTTGTTGCTGTTATTGTTTTTGTTTTAAATCTTTGAAAATAGGATTTGATGCTGATCTGCTGAAAGGCCTTATCCAGTGGTACTGCTGGCACTAAGTCACAGTGTAAACACAGCCTGGCAGTACAAGTCACAATGGACCACAGCTTGAAAATTACTGGCCTAGCAGCCTGGGAGTGGGAGCTCTGAGCCTGTGAATCTCTTTCCCTTTTCCTTTCCCTTTCTGAATTTCATCATGAATGGTATTAAAACCAGCATTTCTACTTCTAGCTTTTGCCTATGTAAAGGGAAAAGTGCAAGCACAGAAATACATAACTTTTTTTCTCCCCCCTGTAAATTCTTAATGCAGATGATTGTCAACCTAATTTTTCCTCCCTTCTCCTCCTTGCTGACTGACTTTCAAATTTTGTTCTCCATATCCCTTTGTTTCTGTTAGCAATTCTCCTTTGTGCATCATGTTGTTTCTTTTCTCGGCATGACCTGCTGAGCAGAGGGGCTGGATGAGGACATTGAATGCATCCTTGGTAAGTTTGCAGATAACACTAAGCTGGGTGGAAGTGTAGATGTGAGGGAGGGTGGGGAGGCTCTGCAAAGGGACCTGAACAGGCTGGACTGCTGGGCTGAGACCAACGGCATGAGGTTTAACAAGGCCAAATGCCGGGTCCTGCATTTGGGGCACAACAACCCTAAGCAGAGGTACAGACTAGGAGAAGCCTGGCTGGAAAGCTGCCAGGAGGAGAAGGACCTGGGGGTGTTGGTTGACAGCCGACTGAACATGAGCCAGCAGTGTGCCCAGGTGGCCAAGAAGGCCAATGGCATCTTGGCTTGTATCAGAAAAGGTGTGACCAGCAGGTCCCGGGAGGGTATTCTCCCTCTGTACCCAGCACTGGTGAGACCGCACCTCGAGTACTGTGTTCAGTTCTGGGCCCCTCACCACAAGAAGGATGTTGAGGCTCTGGAGCGAGTCCAGAGAAGAGCAACAAAGCTGGTGAAGGGGCTGGAGAACAAGTCTTACAAGGAGTGGCTGAGGGAGCTGGAGTTGTTTAGCCTGGAGAACAGGAGGCTGAGGGGAGACCTTGTTGCTCTCTACAACTACCTGAAAGGAGGTTGTAGAGAGGAGGGAGCTGGCCTCTTCTCCCAGGTGTCATGGGACAGGACAAGTGGGAATGGCCTCAAGCTGCACCAAGGGAGGTTCAGGCTGGACATCAGAAAAAAATATTTCACAGAAAGGGTCATTGGGCACTGGAACAGGCTGCCCAGGGAGGTGACTGAGTCACCTTCCCTGGAGGTATTTAAAAGACAGGCAGACGAGGTGCTCAGGGGCATGGTTTAGTGGCAGATAGGAATGGTTGGACTTGATGATTCAAGAGGTCTTTTCCAACCTGGTATTTGATTCAATGGTGGTTGAATCATACCTGATTGTATGATTCAATGCTATCCTTGTGTTCATAGATTATCAAGAGGTGCTGGATCCAGCCAAGACAGTTCAGCTTGGTTTGGCAGCGTATCAGCAGTGTAAGGAAGCAACTCCAAGCCTCAGCACACCTTGATTCAGGAAACATCCCATGACAGACATGGACTTTCTTTCCTTCCGGACAGCAAGATATTTTTTGAGATGGTGTGATCACACTGCATCACTTGTCCACTTGGTAGCACACAGAAGACAGAGCTGAGGGTTTCATCTCTGATGTCCTCCAAAACACACCAGTTTAGACTCTTGGTTGAGAATACCAGACTGTAGCAAGCATCTCCTGTCCTGCTAAAGGCTGAAGCGTTTCACCTTCCCTTGAGGTGCTGTGACAGTTGCTGTGTCTCAGCTGATAGACAGCCGCTTGTTAAGCTGCTGTCACCTTTTTTAGATTTGACTGTGGCTCTCCAACCCAGTGTGAGGTTCTGCTTTGCGTTGCCTATTTTCACAAGTAGTTTTCTACTCATATTGTGTTTCCAATGAGACTGGCTTCATTGATCCATCATGTGTACCTGCAAGGGTGATAGTTCTGTGTTGGGCTTTCAGCCACTCTGATCACTTGCATACCATTAGTATGACACTTCAGCATTTTAATTGTTCCCTGGGTCTGTGTAACTTTTATACATTCCTACAAAATCCAAAAGCTAGTGTTATTTAGCCTTTTGAGACTGCTACCAGTGAACAGAATTTTCATTAGGATGTTTGTTTAGGATGTTAATACTTCCCTTTAAAAGAAATAATTTATTCTTTGGTCGATACAGCACACAGTGTTGACCTATCTTTGCATGTTCGTTGCCAGGCAGATGCACATAGTTCTGTCCCACAGTTGATGCTGAAAACCCTATCCTCAGCTTGTCTGCAGACTGCTGCAATGCTTTAAATTCCATGCTGGTCAGAAAAATTTGGTACGAAGGGCCTCAGGTTTATTCATGTATGATACAACTGTTTGGATTATAATCATCAAATAATTTCCTCCATGCTTTTTCTTGGCATAGTATGAGTTGTACACTTTTAGAGCCAGTCTTAAACTCCCAGAAGCCTTTATCAAGAGATGCATAATTTTGCATGTCGTTAGTCTCTGCAACTTATTTACCATGATTAGTTTTGTTATGAATGGTTCTAAGTTTTTTTTTCCCAGAGCCCATCTCTTGAGTTGTGCCTATGTTTGGCAGCCATTTCACAGAAAGAGTAGAAAAGTCAGATCATCAGTACTCAATGGACAATCTGTCTTTGAAATAGTCAATGAAAATGTTAGATTTCCAGTCTTCCAAAGGATTAGGAGAGCGGCAAAGAAGATGTAAAAAATACCAAGGCAAAACTCAGGATCTCTTTTTGTGTATGGCAACTTCATATTTCATCACACAATCTGTTCTGCTGTCTTTCAAGATCCTGTCTTAGTTTTCAGTCCAGATTTAATCCAGTAAACTTTTTCCAAATTTTGGGCCAGGCAAATAAGTTAAGGACCATAGGTAATACAAGTGTTTTTTCTCTTGTTCTCACCTCAAGGAAGAATGTTATTTGTTTTAATGGATTATTTTGTGGCGGCTCAAATGCTATTTTTATTTAGAGGTGTATTTTTTGTTTTGTATTTATTTTGTAAGTTCCTATTTCAGTAACTTTATGCATACCTACCTTGGCATGTTGCTTGCCACAGCTTTTGGGCTGCGAAAAACTCTTGGGGGAGGGTTGTGTCTTCCTTCAGACTCACCATCATCACATGGAGTTTTGTGGACTTCAATAATTTTTTTCAGTTATCATATTTTCCTCATGATGCTATGGAATTTCCATGTTAATTTTCTGTGGTGCATTCCTTTATACATGTCCTGGAAGAGCTTCTTTCTCTTTCAGTATTACTAAGTATTGCTACTATTTGTTTAGCCTAATTTTTAGTTGGTTTGCATTTTCTGCAAGCAGAAAATTGTGTCTATCTTATCTTCAGCTTGTGCTATTTTTTTTTTCACATGCTGTGACTCTTTCTGCTAGAGCATTGATTTGTCACGGTAAATTATACATAGCTCAGTGTCATGTGGATTTCTGTGCTTTAAGTTTCAGGCTTCTTTTGCTGTTCTCCTTAGAGTCCAGCACCTTTCATCAAACACTTTTCTTTCTTTGGCACCTCAAAGAAGAGTAAATACTGTTCTGCTTTATTCTTGTCTGCTTTATTGCAGACCCTATAGAATTTTTTTGCAGCACCATCTATCTGAACTGTTTATCCAGAGCGTGTGCTGAGAAATATCACAAATCGGTTTTCAATGAGAAGTGGGAATTTGAGAAGCACTGTTATCTTGTCCTATTGACTCTTGACCCTGACTATATTTCTCAATTACTCTCTGAGGGTTTTGTGGCATGATTACTGTTATTGGGTATGATTTAATTTGGCTTTGGGCTGGTGAGATGTGGCCTGCTCTGGTGGTTCAATGTCCATAAAGCCTTGTCTGATAGAAAAGAGCCATTCACAAGACTGCTCTTTGCTGGGTTATAAGAGTTCTGCTCTTCCAGATTTTTTACTGGGAAAGGATGGATGAGGCAGGAAATATTGGTCTAGTTTCTCCCTTAGAGTGTGGAAAATACACTTCTTTTGGTAGGTAAGTCAACCATTTTGCCAAGCTAAGGGAGGAACTGAACTAATGCTCGTTGGTTGGTGCAGTTGTGAGTTAAGAGAAGCTCATAAGGAGCTTTAACGTAGACGCAGCGATACTGTCATGGCTCTGGGTAATAACCCATTAGGTGTTGCAGACAAAGTTTCTTAAACCCTTGCTGCTGCAGGAGGGAGATGAAGTTCTGATCCTACCCTAACCCCAGACTAGAGGAGGCAGAGGGGATGCAGAAGAGAAGGCCATGCCCATTTCCAAAGGTGTGAAGTGCTACCCCCAGGAAAACTGAATCACTGAAGAATGGACTGATTTTCCTGCTGAGCTACATCAGCCCTTCACAACTTCTGCCAGCACTGCTCAGACTGTAAAATCTGAAGTCAACTATCTCTTGCATCCAAAACCACCAGTTCAAGGGATATTTTATATTTGAATAGGTGAGGTGAAGAAAATAATTTTTCATGGTCTTCCTAGCTTCAAATTATAATTGCTGCCTTGTAACCAAACAGTTCTTCAGAGACACAAGGAGAAGCAGATAAATGTCAAGTGAACAATAAGTACATTTCTCTAGTTTAGCGCAGTAGGACAGAAAATGAAATAGCAACTGTGTATTAAAAAGCTGCAGCACCATGATGAAAGTGTCCTGATTTACTTTAAAGTGAGGGTATAAGCTTTGGTCCTAACTCTCAGAAGGGGGTGCTATTACCTCATCTGATTTCTTTGTATTTTATATGTATATCTATATGTCATACATGAATATGTATGTATACAGAAACCCACTGAGGTTTTAAAAGCAAGTTAAAATATTTGTTTCCCTTTGCCCTCTGCTTTAGTTCAAGTTTTTTTGAACAATGATAACAAAGTTGCTGGGGTTTTTTTTAGTTTTAATGACTCTCTAGTGAAGTACACCAAAACATGGATTAGACTTCCAGCAATATGGTACTCTTTTTATAAGTATGAAAATCCTTGAAAAAGAAAAACCAAGGTAACAAAAGGAAGAAAAGGCACAGAACAAATAGCTATTTATTTCATATTGTACAATGATTAGAAAAATCTACTGTCTTATGCAAGAAGTGAAAACAATATATTCATACTAAGTGTGTGTCAATAAGAAATGCTGGGTTAAAAAATATTTTATTAAGTTAAAAATGTGATATTTTATATTATGAAATCTGAAAATTAAAAAATAATGGTTATTTTTGTAGTGTTCCCACTGTTTTTTAACTCCTGAAAATTGTTATTTGGATATTAAAATGGACTCATTAGCTTCTTGTGTCATTTGACCATATATTTAATTTGTACCTCTAAATTAAAAACCAATAGTTGAGTATATCCACCTTGAACCCATTGCTAATGAATGTGAATTACTTGATTTTCCTTAAACCTGTCTCCCTCCCTCTTCCGATGCTTAGAGATACGTCAGACTTCTTCCTTACTGAAATTCTGCTTTGGAAGGTGATAACTAGAACTGGGGGTCTAGGACAACACTCTGCAGCCAACTCTCTGTGGGACAAGTCACAGGGACTGCTCTCTGCAGGGACAAATCTACACAGGGAAAACTCTCTATCCATCACCTCTAACCCTAAGCCTGACGCCAACCCTAACCCTAAACCTAATCCCAACTCTAATGGCTCCTCATGGACACTTGTCCCCGCAGAGAGTTGTCCTCATGGAGAGTTGTCCCTGCTTAGAGTTGTCCCCTTTGGAGAGTTTTCCCCATGGACAGTTGTCCCTGTGAAGACTTGTCCCACAGAGGCTTGTCTGATGGAGAGTTGTCCCTTCTCATATAACTGGAGCCTCTCTTCATTGCCACCCCAAGGCAAGATAGAGCTCAAGTACTCAATACCCTAGTTGGACTGGGTGCAGCAAGGAGTGAAACCTGTGCAAGAAAATGGTTCTGCTAAGTCTACAAAATCCTTCCAGCATTCTTGGCAGATGCTGGAGTAGGAAAGCCGTGCTCCATGGCAGGAGTTTAAGAGCATCCACGAAGGAACCTGACACAACCTGTTTATGGGCTGCAGTTGTACCTTTGAAGAAAAGCCTTGCCCTCATGTTGCTGCTTTGAAGGGCTATGAACTATCTCTTATGTGACTAGGTCTCAACCGTGATTTAGGGGCCAAAATATGACCCTGGTATTAACTGATAATAATGAAATGCCATATCCTATGGCACTGTAATTAGCAGGAGGATTTCTGTTTATCTGGGACTAAGGACATCGTCATGTTCTGTGTCTCATGGGAGAACACAGATCCTCCTAATCTTTCCATAGTGTGAAGCACTGCTTCCAACAGATGCCTACCATCCCAATTTCCTGCAAAAAAAGCCATCACCTTCAGTGAGTGTTTTGAAAAGTTCAGAATGATCCGTGTTTTACATAGGGACCTTCTATTGCAGATATTTGGGTGGTGCATCTGAAAAACTATAAAAATATAATCCTTAGTGTCCTGAAGATTGCCTCTTCTAGGTTCCTTATGCCCTGTCTCCATTGTGGTGGTTTAATGGAAATGATTATATGGAAAGCAGTGTAAAGACAGTGTTAACATTACATAAAAAAAACCCTTGTCTTTTATTTCTCACTTATCCAGAGGTCACAGTTGGAGTTTAGGTGCAGAAGGAATTGAATGTGGAACTTCAGAAGAGCAGTAGTATCTCCTTGTAACTATTTTCCAAATCCTAGTCTTGTAGGTCTGTGAATTGTTTCTTCACAGCAGGGGGAGATCACAATCTTGGATACTTACCTTAGTGTGAGATGAAATGCCTCTGGGTATGCACATTTCTTTTCAAGATGATAAAGAAATCCTAATTTTAGATCTAGACAGATGACTTTTAAATGCTTAAAAGGATTAATCTGACTGCATCTGAGACAGGTGATTTTTTTGCGTGTCTCAGTCTAGTCCCAGAGAACTGGCTAGCATCATGTTGACTTCCATTTTTCATCTTTATGCTTCCTAAGTGACTTTGTAACCTCTGTAAAGTGGAATTAAGCCAGGACAATAACTATATGTATACTTTACATATGCATTTAAGCAGACACTTAAGTGTATAAGCATACAGTGTATTCACATACAGTTAAACTCATAAATATATATTTTTGCAGGGCCGAGACTTAAGGGAATTAGTTTATATGCTCAGATAGTAAACTGATTTCTTCATTTATAATATGTGCTCAGGATTCTGGACATTCCTAAAAATGCACAGGATGAACATGATATTACCTTCTCCAAGTAGAAAAAGTCTAGAGAGAGTCAAAGGTGAGCTTATTTTAAAAACTACTTGAATTTCTCCTTGTAGAAGAAATGATGTTTTAAGAAGTTGAACAAGAGAAGGCTGTTGTGCATTCAGAATGGTTGCAGGAAGACTGACAGGGAAAGAAGACATACTGCTTAATTTGATAGCTCATTTTCTTTTACTTTGTGTGTATAAATATATATGTACGCACAGAGTAACTCTATTTTTTATGGCCTAACTTAAAAGGTGTGACATCTGTAACAGTCTCATCTAGAATTGCCCACTATTAAGATTTTTGTGATTTGTTCTAAGCAATAATGACCATGCTCGCACTTTGTATTTGTTAGCAACTTTTCAATACAGAGGTTAAAATCCTTGGAAATTGTTTTGGAAGTCTGATGGTCTGTTGTCTGAAAGAATCACTTCATCGTGTACTACTGGAAACAGCTATCCATGGAAGGGATGTTCAAACCATGTGGGCTTGAGGCTGCAAGCCTTTCTTGGTGCTGGAGAGTCACTGCTGGCTGGCTGGTCATCATCCTTGGGGCACGGCATGCGTGCTCCCCTACTTTGTACTTTTTACCATACTGTGAAGGCTCACTGTCTGTCCTCATGTTCAGGGACTAAACACTTGCTCCTGCTACCTAGGAGCCGGGTGAAGCTAAGCCATGCTTCTATCCTCCACAGAATCCAGAGAAAATGGATTCTAAGGGATGATGGGCCAGGCCATTCCTCTTTGAAGTCAGTACAGACTCCCTGCGGGTGCTTGGTGGGGGGCAGTGCAGTCCTCCCAGTCTACTCCTGGCTAAGCCAAAAACATGTGGTCCAGTCACCTTATGTGTGTGTGAATGGCAATATTTTCCTGTTTGGCCATCAAGTTACTAATAAGCAGGTTAAGATGAGACTTTTATGTTGATGAGGTGCAGTTAGTTAATAAAGAGGACGGGATAAAATCAATGTGAAGCAGAACGTGCAGTCTCCTCCTCGCTTTTGCTAATGCCAGGAGAGTACGTAGTAGCTGCTAAACTTGCACACCTGCGTGTGGAGAGCTCTGCTTCTCATCACTGACAGTGTTGAAGGATGCAGGAACAGTCTTACTGGAGGCCCTGTTGGACAGGTGGAGTGGCAGGAAAAGTAAGTGAGCCCCTGTTGGAGAGGAATGGTACAAAACCTCATAGGCGCCTGGGTGCAATACAACTATGCCATCTTTCTGCTTTTGTCACTTCTTATATCTACACCATAGTCTTGGGCATAACCAACTTAGTGTTCTGGTACAGGCTGCACAACTCAATGCACAAAACTGGTGCAGCACCTGTTTTCCTCTCCACCACCTACATGTATTTCTCTTCTGGGCTTCAGCTGCAGCTCACGTTGTTGTGTGCATATATCATATATTACATGGGATAATCAGGTCCTTCGTGTCTGATACTTCTTCACTACAAGGCTGAGCTTTCCAGCACAGGTTGATAAGAGTCTGTGGGAGAACAGTACGTGAAACTTAGTGTAAAGTGGTTTCAGATACATTCCAGCGTTTTACCAGCATACAAACAGTTAGCTGCCCTTTGAAATCCTAAGCTAGAGACAATGGGAGATGGTAACCTACTGCACACAGGATTTAAAACTATAGGATCATTGACTTTGACTCAAGTGTGTGGCCTGGAAAATCTAGGGTTAAGAAGCTTACAAAACCGTAAAACCAACCACTGGTCTGAAGAATAGAAGCCTTCTCCAAGCTTTCCTGGTGATATTCAATGTTGTTTCAATCAAAGCACAGGTAACACTTGAAAAATGACAAATCTTGTGGGCTTTATATACCAGTATAATGAGATTATATTTCATGACCCTACTGCATTTGACTTTTACATTAGGCGATATGATTCAGGAATTCATTTGAACAATGCACAAAAATACAAATGAAATGTTTTTTTTAAAAATTACTGGTTTCTCATTAATTGTACATCATAACTGACTCATAGGAAAGGAAGAATCATAATGAAGAAAATCAGAAATAAAAAGGGACCCAAAATCTTAATGTGCATCAGTACTGAAAAAATTACAAAAAATATCATTAAAAGCATAGAAAGATGTATTTCTCTTACTAGCTTTATTCTTATAATATTATCACATTTAAAAAATACAATTTTAGAAAAAAAATGGAACTATGGCTTTTTGCAGTGATAGGCGACAGGTCAGAAAAGCATTTCAGAATAATTTTACACCTTTTAACCTTAAAAAATACTTTGCTGACAATTGAGAAAGGGCCTTAAAAGAAGCGCTGATAGGCATTCTCACAGCAGGGTTGCCATGTCCCATCACATAGCAGAGGGTTTCTGCATAATGTATCCTGTAATAAGAAGTGTACTGCAAATCACAAGGCTTGAGTAGCAGTTTTAAGAAAGTAATCCTTGGCATGAGCTGCTATTAGTGATGACACTGAAAGTTTGTTACATAAAACTCTTCAGAAGACACAAAGAAGGTAAACTGTTTAAAATTTTGATTTGAGCCTTGAAAGTAGTACTTTGTCATAGAAATTTATCTGCATTTAAATATATATTTAGTGTTCTCTGTTTTTTCATTTTTGCTTATGCTTGGACAGGCTTGTTAAATGAAAACTGCAGAGTTTAGTTAAATGAATGTCACTTTTCTCTCATTTTGTGCCACAAATGGTAATTGTTCAAAAATGTCTTAACAATTACTGGTGTTAATTACGAATGCTAATACAATCAGCGATTACTGAGAGTCCCCATGTTGCAAACCCTTTACAAATGGGTTAAAACAATAAAAACCCAAAAGCCAACAAAAAAAAGAAAAAATTTCCAGTATAACAATGAGTAAATGAGTCCATTAAAGCACAGCAAGATGTACTCATGTTTTAAAAGCTAGACTAATAAAAATGGGAAATGAATCTAGAAGAAACTTTCTTGTTGAAATTAATTTTATTTTTGTCTCAAAATGTAAGTAAAGGAAAATGTGAAGGGGCCATTTCCAGGCAAGTTCTTTTCAGTGTTAATGATGCAAATCAGTGAAGTTTCTCAGTCCCTGGGGATTCTTTTTGTCTTTCTCATTTCCATAAGAATGATTTTTAGGTGATTAAAATAAAAATCTAATGGAAATAAAAATTCTTTATAGTTTTCTCACAATACAGTTCAGTAGGTATCTGAAAAAAAAAAGAGAGCTGGAATTGACTTTAAAACTATAATAAACCCTTCTAGGAGAGGATTGGTCACAAAATGTTTTTGTATTTCTAATGGAAACATTTTTGGTTGCCTTTAACAGTATTTGAGAGAAGTTTCATTCATCTGAAAGTCTGATGTTTCAATGTACCTCCAGCATTTTCTCAGCAGCTAGTAATGAGGAATGAAACGTTTCATTGCGTTGTTTTATAAGGGAGCAATGTAAGAAATGAGCATCCACAAAATAATTAAAAATTGGGCTTGCAATGTTTGCATCAAACAGTTTTTTTCAGAGCTAGATTCTACTTGAATATCAAGGACTGGACTGATAGTGAAATACTGGTGAAGCACTGATTATTTTAGATGATTCTTAATCCTACCCTTCCTACAGAAAGAAACAACTCGAGTGGCTCATTAAAGGGCTCCAGTTAAACTGTGGCTTTGTCATAGGCTCTGTTGAAGGCAGGATACAGCACATGGTGGCTCAGGACTGATTTTACCTTCCCTCTTTTTCCAGGGAACGGCAAAACCAGAGACTGACGTAGTCCATGTCAGCCCCCCATCCAGCCCAGGTAACACTTCCATCTCACAAGGTGCACAGGGGAAGGACTAAATGATGCCCTCCCTTATCCTAACCCTTTCTGCCCAGAGAAAGAGAAGCAATGTTACAGTATCTGCTCATGTACACACACCTGCACATGTTACGCATGGTTATGCACACGCGTACACCTCCTTGTGCAACAGAATAAACTGATACAGCCTGCAGAGGAGATGGAGGAGAAACAGCCTGCCACCTGCCTCCTGGCATGCAGCACAGTCTACCCCAGTGAACCACAGAATGGTCAGGGTTGTAAGGCACCTCTAGACATCATCTAGTCCAACCCCCCTGCAGATGCAGCTTAGTGTAGAGCAGGTTATGCATGTGCAGGAGCTGCTGCTGAGTTGTATGGCCAGGAACAGAGAAGATGACATGAAAAGGACTATGCTTTTGTTTCCCAACAGTGCTCAGCAGATTTCTCCGTCCTCACATTCACTTGCTTCTATAAACTGCTCAGATCCAAGTGAAGATGGAAAGTGATATCCTTGGCACGCTCGTAGCCATGATCTCCAGTAAGAGCAGAGCAGGGATGAGGAAGAGGAGCTGTACCCTGCCTGCTGTGCTCAGCCCATGCTTTCTTGTAGTTTTGCCACCACTAATAAGGGAGTCTGCAGCCCTCCAGGAATTTCAGATAGAAATGGAGCTGGTGAAGTGAAAGGAGTCTCAAGCTCTGCCATCCAGCAGATGTAAGTCAATGGCCACAAAACCTGAAATGGAATTTAAAACCAAACCAAATAGGTATTGATAATATTTTTTAATCAACAGTACTTTCAAGTACTATTTACTTATTAACTGTTGACATCTGTTATTAATGTTAGAAAAATGGCTGTCTCCCAGCTTTTCTGCAGATCCTGAAAACACTTCATTTCTTGTTTCCTTAATGCTGAGAGTCCCTCTGAGTTACCTGAATCCAAGAGTCCAGTCTTTAAGAAGAAATAACACATGCCTGATGAAATCACAAGTTGTGGTAACAACATCAGTCTGTAAGTTTAATGTCATTCTTCACCTTGTGTTCGAGTGAGGTGAGGACCAAATTCCAGGAAAGATCTTTGAAGCCTTTAAGGAAAGAAACAAACACTATAGAGAATTCCTTCTTACCCCAAATCCTCCTTGTAGCAGAGTCCTGAGCCTTATGCCTATATGTCCCCCTGCAGTGCATGGGAGAGTGTGAAATAGCCCATGCTGCCTGTCATAACCAGGAGGGAGAGATGAAGGACTGGAGTTAGGTGCTCCTCTAGAGATCTTCCTCTGACCACTGAGGGGTCAGTCCTGCCTGCCTGTGTGCACACATATGCTCACCCCTCTCATAGTGGGAGGCTAAAACACTTCTTCCAAAAAAAAGCTAAATACCCTACATTTCTAGATGTAGGGCACAGACAGTGTTTTATATGATGTTTTATAGATATCTACTGTCCTGCACGTTTTTCCAGCATTTAGGAGGCTCAGGCCTCTCCTCTTTCTAGGAAGATATTCTCCCATTCCCAGGGTGTGCTTACTGCCTGGGTAGGATTTTGCTTTCTACAGCATTGTCATTGGGTATCCAGGCATTCACTTCCCTTGACATGCCAGAGAGAAGGAACATGACCACATAGCCTTGAGGCTGAGTAGGGAAAAGCTGGAATCTGCTCATGTTTCAAGGAAAGATCTGAGGAGTAAAATCAGCCTTATTCTCACCTTTCCTAGTGAGGACATGCAGCTTTATAGAGTTTGGGTTCCCCTTCAGGAAGAGTGAGAAATGAGTTTGATTTCTCTCAGACAGACAAGAGATGGCAACTAAATCCCCAACTCCCAGGGGAAGAGCTGGACAGATGAATGCTGGACAGATACTGATGCTGCATTTTGCAGAGGTTCAGATCTACCTGATGCTTAAGAGAACATCTTACACACCAGACAGAAAACTAATTCACTCTGCTAAGCCCTTTGCTGGATTTGGTCCAAACTCTTCTCCCAAAATGGCCTGGAAAGGGATTTCAGTGGCAACTTGTAAGTGTCCCACTTGGTTGAGGATTCACTGTGCCCTGCTGTGCTACTCACATGCCATGTTGTTAAGCGACACTTTGCCAAGTGCATCCTGCCGTCTGCCCTTGCCGGTTAGGTACAAATCCAATGCACTTCCCTCTTTGTCTTCAAAAGCAGCATTATGGATTGTAACCTCACAGATGCCAGGTGAGGGATGGAGCCTGTTCTGGGAAAAAGATCCAGTAGACCTGCAGAAAGCATAACTGGATATCACACAGTTGACGTGAACTGGTGTGGAAACGCTGTTAGATCATCTACTTAGAAACCTGTTTCAGATCATGCCATCTGCACATCTTGTTGGCTGCTCCCAGCCAGTGCTCACTGCTACTCACAGGCTGAGACAGGACAGCTTTTCCTGAAACCCTCTCAGTTGTTGCTTTCCCTTGGCAATGACTACATGTACAATTATCCCATGGTGTTGGCTGGCGCAGGACAGGGCTAAACAGGGTGATGTCAGGGCGGGGTAAGCTTTCCAGTTAGATGCATGTTGCATGAAACAACATCACTCAAGGGAGGAAGAGGCTCGTGTAGTCTGTCCTGTCTGTTCCCTGTATTTCTTTGGACCTATCATTAATTTATCTGTATTAGTCTTATGGGAAGTATCCCCATATCCTTAGTGGACTCTTTGACTGTGGAGATGCAGAAAAGACAAAATGGAGCCACACAAGAAAATAGAGCTGGCTGTAGCACAGACTTTACTTTCTTTGCCCTCTACTGCAGGACTGGATCCAAATTTCCCTCACATGCATTCCAGGAATGTTCACAAATTAAGTTAAAAGAGGAGCCATCTGTCAAACTACTCTACCTGGGGCAGAAAAACAAGTGACCTGACATCTTTTAGAGTCAGATGGGAGAATGTTGCAAACAGTAATCTTTCCCCAGGACTAGAGAGTCTCTAGACAGAAATTACAATTTTGAACTTAAGCATCTTAAAATGTCTTTGTGCTGTTTCAATGGGCTAAATGCCACCTGAATTTGCAGGAGTATGTGGAAGACCCTCCAGCAGAGAACTTCAAGGTACATAGGTAATGAATTCTCACCAGACTTTATGGTGTCACAGAATGAAACATCTCCTCATTCAGTGAAATTGTTTCTAGTGATCCTCTTATAGTATTCTAGGAAACACTCTCTGTAAGTTCCCTGGGGCAATCCTTTCTAGCTAAGTCCTGCACACGTTATATCCTCCAGAGAATGATGAGCTGGGAGAATTTTGGTAGTAGGTGCAATAGGTTTGCTTTAAAAGTGTCAGAAAAGAATGTTCAGAAATGTGAAACTTCTCACCAACAAGGTAAATTGGCCAGGATGAGGAATCCTGTTATAATTAATTATTAATGCTTTAATTGGGAAGGACTGTGAAAAGTCCAGCTAGTTATCCTATAGAATAGAATAAAAGCAATACTGCACTTAGACTTCTGTAAGGATGGAATAAATTCCGAAGAACATGAATCGAAGGCCAACCTGTCTCATATTTGTAGAAAGTTATAGCTCTGTTGCTTTCCCTCTGCTCTCAGGTATTCCCCAGAAGAGGAATTCTCTAAACTAAACTCCAGATAATTGTGTTTCTCTCTGATGTTGCCTTACTGCAGTCTTTCATGGAGGAGACTGGAAATGCATCACACTTGCAATGGTTCTAATCATAGAATCATAGAATCACCGAGTTGGAAGAGACCCACCGGGTCATTGAGTGGGCAGTTTAGACATACTTCGTGGGACAAAATGTTGATGTTGAACAAGTTGTGTTTGTGGTAGGAATATTCTTTGTTTCTGTTTAGAAATACAGGTTTAAAATCCCAAATCTTTGTGCATCATTGGAGGCACTCCACTTTTTCTTTTATTTTTTTGCACTTGGCAGTAGCACCTCAAGACACACAGCCCAGCTCCTAGAAAATTCACCTACCTTCCAGTCTTAATACCCACATTTTCCTTAGGTCCACAGCCTCTGAAAAAGTTGTCTTGGGAATGATGCCCCCCTACCCTCCTCCTCCACCCAGCAGCAGGACCTATTGTCCATCGCCGGCAAGGCATAAAGGAGTTAACGAAGGAACCAGTGAGGAGGTATGATGGGGTGATGTCAGAATATTTCCAGGGAAAGAATGTGTTGGGGGTGCTGGCCAGGAGCAGGGGCTGGGGCTGGTGGCCCCCAGCCCCACCCCGACATTCTTCTTGTCCGGTTCCCACAGGCGAGAGTGGCACAGGGGGTCAGAGTGGACGAGGACAAAGGGATACCCCCTGCTGCCGGGGCCATCGTGCTGGGCTGTCACTGCTACTAATTCATGACTTCACCTTTAATCTCACTGATCCATTATAGGTTAAAAAGAGACCCATTTTACAGCTGACAAGATTGAAGGGACGGCAACCCAGGAACTTGGGGGGCGGGAGGGGGCGAGGAAAAAAAAAAAAGAGAGGGGAGGGGGAAAGAGAAATAACCCCCACTGAAGTTTGTACAATTAAGATCCATCTGCTAAAAATAGAATTTGTGCTTTTCATTTGTCCTTTTCCTTCACTATGAGGATATGCGTTTTAAGAGGTAAGCTGATAAATGCAGCTAATTCAGAATTTTAGTGCATAGGGTCGGAGAAAAAAGGAAAGGGGAGGAAAGTGGGGACCAGGAAAACAAAAAGAGTAAGATATTACGAATAAGGCTGCACAATGGAAAGCATGTGGAACATTCAAATGGCTTAGAGCTGCTTTAGAATGTGTTTTGTGAGGTCATCATGGGGAAATGACTAAGAAATTTATGAAATGCTGATGTCAAAGAATCAACATTGATTCAGCAGAGTAATAAATATACATGTGTGACACTTACAGCATGTTTATAATGACACAAATACTTAATGAATTCCCAGAAATCATTAGACCTACTGAGCTATGAGCTGTAGGTGAAGTCTCCAGAAGTAATTCTCCCTTTTATTTTTGCTAGTAGGCTAATCGCTTTCAATCTATCCTTTAACAAAGAATTTTATGCTCTTACTTCAAGGCAACTAAAATGCATGTTCTCAGTGAATTTCAGAAAAAAAGCAAATTGGAAAGGAAAAAACATAGTCTGAAAAAAACAGAGGAGTGAGTATTTTCCATAGACCTGTGCGGTGCTTGATAGAATTTTTTAGCATACAGCAAGGAATTCAATATTCTTGCATTTCCTGGCTTTCTCCTACATGAGTGAGAATGCTGCAGATATCAGTGAGCAGTGCTAATTCGACTAGTTGAGTTATTGGTCCTTAGAATTTTTTGTTTCCTCTATCTGCTCTTTGACAAAATATTGTATCTCCAGAAGCGATCTTGTTAAGTTCACCAGACCCAGCTATCCCTACTCCTACTGCCCTGATGATATCAAAGAGCATTTTGCCATATAAGTACGTACATTTGTACTGCCAGACATGCACAGGTTTTGCATCTGCTACAACACCCTATTTCTTCCTTTCTCTCCTCCCTGCAGAGGAGCTCTGGGAGTCACTGGCAATGTGGCTTCGTGGGTGCCCCACTGCCACGAGGCAAGGGTGGAGAGCAGGGAGGGTTATGACAAGGATGCAAACTGCTGCCTGACATTTGCAAAGATTTTTGAGTTTCTGGGGTTCCTGGACAGTCTGTGAAGGAGATCAGCTGTCGGTGTCTTTTCTGGGAATATATAAAACAAAATGGGAACCTTTGTGTGAGGCACTCTGTCAGCTGAAGTCAGTGATGAAAATCCTATTGAAAAGAGCCTCAGATCAAATCAAAACCTGATTTCCTAAGAGTGACATTGCCTGCAAATGGAGGCAGATTGTGGTCCATAACTGGCCAGTGCTTTGGACACATTCCGCTTACTTTAGTCACACAAAATGACGTATTGATGCAAGTTTCCAGGACCCAAACAGGCAACCCTTTCATAGGCAAAAGCCCTAATGAAGTCACTGGCAAGCAGCCTCGCTGGCCTAAGGCCTGCAGGCTGTTTCCCTAGTCAATGCACTGGACCTAATCTTATACCCCTCGAGCATCAACTCCATGTGTAATTTCCACAAACATTTGTTCTCTTTCTCCAAAAGTGCAAGATTTGTGTGCTGTAGAGAGCAGTGTCTGCGAGCAGCTGCTTCTCTTTCAGCATGAGTTGTTCAGTAGATAGACTTCATTTGCTACTAGTTGGGCAAAACCAAGCTGCAAAGCTGAGGCGCGGAACAGCGAAGACCTAGACTGCCAGATACAAATCTCCTGTTTTAATTTGTAAATGTATGTTTGAAAACAAAAGAAAAGGCAGATTAAAGCAAATTTTTTGAAAAAAAGAGCTTCAGGGGAAAAAAAAAATATGTATTTTTACCTGGTAAACTTCTAACCCATTCTAATTTAGTGGAACACATTAACCCCTCTGTAAGGCAACTGCAATTACTGGAGCTGTCTTAACAATGAGTTTAGGGTTATCTTGCAGAGCAGATTTTGCTAGCTCTTTGTAAGCATTTTCATTTCGGTTTCTGATCATTCAGCCGAATTTCTTTTTCCCATTTCTGACATTTCAGAAGATTGGAATGGCAGATTCACTTATTACCTTGGTTCCAAACTGTCATCAAACACTAAAAATCATAAGGATTATTCCAGGGGATGCTTTGGTTTAGATGAGGAACACATGTTCTTTCTTGTTGAAAGTTTTGAATAAAGTTTTTCCATGAGCTAATATTATAATGTGATGCCCGATTAATAAAGTAGAAACAAGATTTTAGACCCAAAAAATTGCCATCTCCTTCTCCACACTCCTCAGAAAATGATAGAATGAGTAAAAACCTTCTCAACTTAAAACATTTTCTTCTAAGTTTCGTACTCCTTCTGTAAAGCATCTGCAGGCAGGTGTTCAGAGGGAGCCAGGAACGTAGCCTCTGTCAGTATTGGTTGAATTAGGGCTGAACTGGTGACCTGGATGGCAACAACTTGGGCTGAAAGTAAAAGCAAAGAAGGGGAAAGGAAGGTGATCCAGATTACAGATTAACATCCCTTTTGTTCACTAGGATGGGTGCTTGTAGTTCATGGGAAAATAATGCTGAATGCTTTGCCTCTGGCTGCTCCTGCCTCTAATTGCTCTGGATCTGGTCTAAACCCACAGGTGGGCTCACAGCTCAAACTCACACCCAGAGCTGGAAGTAAAAGCATCTTGGGTGCCACTTATACTATTCTAGAGGAAGGTACACTGTGAAAAGTCCTCAGAGTTGGGTTTCCTTCCCTGAGGATCTTTGAGATGTGGTGTTATAAAAGTAGCATGATGCACCTTTTTAAAGGTGAGATATCCTAGACTGAAGGCAACAGAGATTGCAATTTCATGAGAGTTGTTGGAGTCTGAAGCATATCTAAAAATGTGGTCCTTAAATATTTAACTTTCTCTTTGGGAACTGACTTCCTTTTGACAATCTGCATCCATGTCGCCATCATGCTTTATATGCTGTAAATAAAACTCTGATGTCTGATGCAAATCATCTAGTACCAGGTGCTAATACAAGCTCACAGCACCTCATTCAGCACGCTCAAGGAGCTATCTTTCTATCTCCTTTTTTAAGATGAAACTAATCCATTGTAAGCCCCATAACAAGAAGCCATTCACAGAGTGAAAGTATAAGCAGTTTTTAAATGATATTGTATATGTCTATGAGACTTTCACCATTAAAGCCAATGGTATGAAAAGATGCTCTCTGCTTTTATGCAGCACTGCTGTGGAGATAGGGTAGGGTTTTCCTTGTGTTTGCCACAGGAGTTGTACCTGGTTTAATTAAAATGAATTATATCAGGGCTTTTTCTTTCTTTTTTTTTTTAAATAAGTCAAGGACCCTGCTGAAGACAGGAACATTCATGCACCCAAACCTGTATCAGAGTCCTGCTGACATTAAGAGCTTTTGCACAAACATCTGATTGTAGAGTCAGTATTCAATAAAGCAAGAAGAAACAGGCTGAAGAGCACCTACCTAAACAGATGCACTATCATAGAGAGCAGGAAGAGGAACTGAGAGAACAATGAATGAAGAAACAATGAAAAGGTCAAGAACTTATTCAGGATTCATAACTACAAATGTAATTGAAGAAATGCACACACGAGGTGAAAAATGTATTTCCTTCTTTTCACTTATTTTTATTTTTTTTCTCCTAATTTCTTTTTTTTTTCCAGCTTATCAGTGCCACTGAGAGTGGTTGCAGTGGAAAAAAACAAATATGCAGAGCAAATGGTGAAGATACATAGTGGGCAGCAGGACAGAAGGGAGCACCATTATCTTGACCAGCTTTAGGAGAACACACTGAATTTAGAGAGGGGTATATTTTGTTCAGATGGTGCAAAGACATGATCCTCCTCCACCCTCCTTTAACACAGTGCTGGCTCAGTCAGGAACAGCTGGATGGGAGGATCCCTATTTGCTGTGTAGAAGAGCTGAGACAATACACGGTGATCATGGTGACCATGATTCTCCAAGCTCCAGAGTCTGCAGAGCACATTCAGCAGCAGGACCACAGTGTTCCCTGCCTTATGGGTGGCTTATGAGTGGCTTGTGTGCTGACCCATGTACTAGGGCCGTGTGGGTGCAGAAGAAAGGTGTGCTCCGGTGTGGGTGAAGGGTCCGTGAGGAGAATGGAAGAAGGAAGTTGTCACAGTGGGGATTTATAGCTTAGTATTACTTGAACTACTTTTAAGAACCACCAAGCTCTCTTGAAAAGGATGAAAGCAAGCCACTAAGGCACATTGATGCTGTTGAAACTGTGGTACCTTGGGGACTCCCTTCAACTCTAGCGTGCGCCATCACTGCTTCTTACACAGGAAAATTTATATCCTCTCTTGAGATTTAGCTTTCCTTTTTTTTTTTAAAAAAAAAAAAAGGTGTCCCAAAAACTCTGCAATGCTGTTTACATTCCTGTTGTTCCGTATCCTCTTCCTGCTATGCATATGTTCCTCTACTCTTTGATGTTTTTATCCTTGGTACATGCTTCCTTGGCACATGATCCCCTCCTCCTCTGGCCCTCCAGCCTTGTCACCATCTCCCACTGGCAGTTCCAGGCCCTCTGTTTGCCTATTGCTTTTGTAGCTCTTTTTTCTGCTCTGGAAAAAACAGTGCAGTGGTGCAATGTCAGACAACTCTTAATGAAGAAGCAAGGGATGCATCAGACACGTCCATGCATCTGTAAAGTCATTCGCGCATAGAATCTTCTTAGCTTTTGCTGGCTTGTTGCAGTAGGTGATAGGGCTGCAGACTAGTTTACTTGGGTTTGACAAGGCAGTGAGCAGAGTACCACAGCTTTAAGAAATAAGTGTGAATGTATAGTGGCATAATTTCTATTTAAATGTAACTCTGAATTACTCCTGTGTTTCTCTGACAACATATCGGGGGTAAGGGTGGGGGTGGAATTATTTGAATTTGCTTTTTTTTTTTTAAATTAAAACAAAGAAGCAAACAAAAAAAACCCTGAAAACCAAGTTGATAAATTAATCCCCACACTAACTGCACTGGCACTAGTGCAGTTACAACTGGGTTTCTTTTGGGTCAATACTTTCCTCTACCTTAAATCCAAAGATACATTTAAGCACAGACCAAAAATCCAAGAGCAAACAGAAGCACTGGGCTGATTTGTCATCCATTTCCCACCCTCTCCAGATTTTTTCTGTCTGTCTTGTGCTCTTCAAATGGCAATGCAAAGCCCATATGCTGTTCTGTCAGGGAGAAATTCCCAACAGAGCATCTGGCTACATGGCAGATCCCAAAGCAGTTGGTGTGTCGGCTTTGGAGCTGCCTCTGCTTTTGTCATGTGTCGGGAGTTGGTGGTGGGACTGTCTTGTCACCCCACAAACCACTTCGGATTCCAAGGAATCACTAGGTTTGTGTTTATCAATAAGCTCCTGCTTAAATCCCTCATGAAATCTTGATACAGACCTCCTTTATGGTGAAATAATGAGATTTCTTAATGCCCATGTGTTTGTGTTTTCAGTTGAAACATGCGGGTTTAGTTTAAAGTGGACCGCAGCCCGGTACGTACAGGTCACTGTGTATTGGGATTGCTTTCTCAGAAAACTCTTGAATGCTCATTGAAAAGGCCTCTTCTTTCCACCCCCCCGCCCTTGCTCATGAGTGTACAAGCCACTTCTTGATGAATAGGATCCATAATGCTTGGAGATATTTGAGATCAAGCATATGGTCCATTGAATATGCATGTAAGCAGGGAGGGAGGGAATTGTTGTGTGGCACCAGGGAAGGGGTGTCTGAAAGTTAAGCAGCTAAGGAGTTTGAAGGCAGTCTTTCTGCATGTTTTGGGACATGTAACTTTCTGTTTCCTCTGTTGAACTAGTTACTAGAAAGCAATTTATGGTGAAAAGCATAGCCAGGGAGTTTAAGTGCTCAGACATTTGGTTGTGACTTATGTTAGAAAGAATAATAATTTTGCTTTTGGTTTCCCACAAAATGCTTATTTTTACAACCAAAACATAAGACAATAAAATCTTTAGTTATCCCAAAGTTCATAAAGATAAGAAATTTCTTCAACTGACAAATGACCAGTTCTTTACAGGAGAGAGGTTCAAATGACTCTTCTTCGCATTTAGATGAAAAGAGTTCTTGGAGAATATGCGTTCTGGTAAGTTTTCCTTACCAGTGGATATAGAGAAAGGGAGACAGGACTGAATAGGAGTGATTGAGCATGAAGTAGTAACTATGAGGTCCTGGAGGCAGGAGAACAAGAGAGGGAAGGGAGAAAAAAAATAAGAGAATCCCATAGAAAAGCAAGGGGGAGGAGGGGGAAAAGGAAAGGATATGTAGTGGTAATTTATGAGATGCCAGGAAAAACTGGGAGATGTTCATGTTTCAGAAAATGAGAGAGAATCTTGAAATACTGACATTGAGCCAGGAACCATAAAGCTTTACTGGGAATAATCCTGGCCAAACTGTTGCATGTCTAAGATTTGAATCACTTTTTTTCAGCTTTGGATTTTTTATGTCGTTGCCACAGCATGTTTTTTTAATGCAACAAAATGTAAATTAATCTCTTAATTACAAATATGTTATGGCTAATTTACTCCATGGACCAAAAAGAATATGTTGCTCTGTATTTATTTCCTGCAGCTGCTGAAAATCCTAGAGAACTGAAGAATTAGAGGGCCTTTAACTGAGCCTGTTCTCTCACATACACACTGTGACGGTGCAGGAACTGCAGTTAAATGCATCGTCATCAATAATCTCTCCACAGGAAATACTCACTTTCCAACTGTATTAGTAAGAGTAGTTATAGGAGAGGTGTTTTGCTACAGCACATAGTATCCCTGAATAAATAGCACAAAATTGACCTCTTGCAAATCATAACAAAGTCCTGTAGGTGTATCATGTTTTGAAGGGCGATATGTGTGTGTCTCTGTGTGTGTGTGTTTGTGAAAAATGCCTGTAGGGGAACATGTTCTCATACAACCTCTGCTTTGAAACAAACATCAATATCTAACAAAACCCAGAAGAAAACCCCTGAACTGCCTGCCATCTGCATGGGGCAGGACTAACTCTTCAATTCTCCCTCAGCATTCATCTATCCCTTAAGCTAGGTTCAAAATCACAAAGGTGAATGGAACAAAGGTATTAGCTCCACAAACTGTCATTTTTATCTATTCACATACATTTTCAACAGTGTTCTTGCAAGAACAGTTCTTCCCAGATGTGGGTCTGTCCTGTGTGCATACTGAAGACACCAGTTTAAAGTCAGACCAGACAATCTATTACAACCATCCCTGTCCTGTGCAAATGTGTTCTGGGAAATGCTAGCAGATGTATGAGATGCTTACATAAAATAGGACCATTTGCTTTTATATGAGTTTCTTTTACATATTCTTCTGGGAATAGTCATTTATCTGTCCAAATAGTTCCTATAGTAACATGAACACAGTCGGGCATGGATTTTTGTAAGGTAAGTAAGCTAATCTGTTTTCAAAATGAGTAAAAAGAGAAAGGAAAATGGTGTGTTCTTCTAAGGCATCTTAGTAGCAGGCTGGATAACAAGCCTTCTGACTGAGCTTCTCATCAACAGTGATTTCTTCCTAGGAAATCCCATAGCACAACAAACCCAAGTGCATTCAACCCCTGGCTGTCTGAATATGCTGGAAGGGAGAACAGTCTTTATTTCAATTTCACCCTCGGTCTTTTAAATGGCTTTAAATGTATGAAGTGGTGTGAACACAGAGTCAGGTCCCTCCTGTGAGGGAGGGATAGTTGGGTAAAGTGGAGTGATCAGCCACTTTCCAAACAGTGCAGCAATCCCTCTAGAAACTTTAAAAAAGTTAATTAATCTCTTTGGAAGCAGTGGTCTCATGCCTAAAATGTAAAAGTTAATATCTTTTAGCCACTCATTAGAAATGTTGATATCAAGGTAAAAATGCAGAGTAGTTCTCAGAAAATTCAGAATAAAGAAGTGCCTTGAATACATTTGTGTTCAAATCCACTTATTTCAGTCCTGTGCCCAAGCAAATTAAGTCCTAGTAAAATGTGAGTGTCAGAATGTGGTTATACTCAGGATGTGTTCTGGGTTCCTAATCACTGTGGATCCTATTTCACTAAGTACTGAAACATGCTTAAGTCCAACATGCTTCCATGTAATTTAGGCACAAGCTATAACACAGGCCTGGCAGCAAGCAGTTGCTGAATAAGTACAGGAGTGTACACGTGCCTAAAGTCATGCAGGTGCTCAAATGGTGTTCTGAGTCATGGCCTCCTTCAAAAAACTGACATTCTGTCACTGAAGAGGATGCTGCTAAACCTCTGGCTGCTTCCAGGCATGCCAGTCAGGGAATGAGGTGCTAAGCAGGCCACTGTGAGGAAGCTTCTGCTGAAGGAAGCAGTTGTGTATAAATACATGTCTGGAGTGTTAGGTATGATCGCATCCATGATCCCTAAACTCATGTGAAAAGCAGATTATTTTGTTAGGAGATTGGGGAAAATATCTGTTCTGTTTCACACAGCCACTGAAAACAGTGCTGTGCAGCTAGCACTCTGCTGATAAAAAGAATTTTCTGCACAGTATCTAAAGCCCAGTGAATAATTGCCTTAATTAAACTAGAGAAGATTAAGGGTAGTAGGTGTATCTATATAAAACATGTCTAGGGTTCTGATAACATCCTTTGTATTGTGTGCTTGTAACTGATTCCTGTTTTCTTGCTTTTGTCTTCATTGAGGATTTTTTACTGTGAGTGTTTTTACCCCTGTTTCCCTCACTATGGGACTGATGTACAAGTTGTAATATCTTGTCTTGTGGTCCTGCCAGGCAGCGCCAGGAATGTGTGTGACCCACGGAATGGTGCAAGCCTGTACATAGAGATCAGAGGTGCACTAAGGTAAGGATGACAAAGTCAAAACAGCTTATGCTCTTAGGACACTTTGAGAGAAAATTAAATGCTTACCAAGTCTAACTGAAGCATATTTTTTTATTTATGGTGAACACTCTTTATATCTACTTTAACTAAAATGGCAAATACACATTAAAAATACAAGAACTACAAAGCAAATTATTAGAATAAAATTCTGCTGGTAACATGTAACGTAATTTGTGGATGTACTTGTGTAAAAAGTGTGCCTCTGATTTTCCCTGGTTGGATCTTTGCATTCTTCCTAAAGTTTTCGTCAAAGCTAAGGGACTACAGAAGTTGTCCTGCTTCATAGTCAATGTTTTATTTTATATTTGGATATTATTGATGTACAACAGACAAGCTATTTTTCCTGCTCAGGATCCCACAGAATAATCATGTGTTGGAAACTGGGCAAATAAACTGGGCTGGCTGGAAGCCTGCTCAGCTGCTGGTGGTGTCCAGCAGCTGCTCTGTGACAATGGCTGTAGCCAACAGCAGAGGAAAACACAAGAAGGTTCAAACTGCAGTCATATTTCTGAATTTGTTCCCTCTCTATTTTGTCCTCCCCATGTCCTAACAGCTCTCTCTGTGCCTGCTGTGAAGAGGAAGATGGTTCAGTGGAGCTGACATTCATGTTATCCAATGATCCTAACTACTCAAATTCCTTCTCTCCTTGAATCCTGCTGCCCCCTTTTCTGGCAAAGTTAAGCAACCTTTTTTCCTTTGCAAATGAGGTATTTGTAAATACAGTAACAAGGGATTTTTCCAGCAAAGAAGTATATACACTTTTTATGTGCAGGGGTGAGTGGAGGTAAAAATCAGCACAGTCTGGACTTGCGTTGTGTGAAATTATTCATGTCAGTAAGTGTTTGTAGAACTGAGCCTGATACCTCTTAGCACTGGTGCTGGATTTCCACTCATTGTGTACTGGAGTCTTCCTGTGGATCCCCTGCAGGAGCAGTTCAGTAGTACTTAAGAGGATGGTATTTCTGTAATTATCTAATTATTGCTTCAAAGTACTTCCTTGTGCTTGTTAAACTTTCATTCCAGTGAAAGTGTAACCCCCACAGTATTGAATTTGGATAAAATGTCATTGAGAATCAACATTAATTCACAGCAGCCTTTGGTTTACTTTTACTTTTACTTTTTCTGGTTTGAAAACATGGAGCCCAGAGCTACTCATTCTGAATAGGAATAAACATTTCAAAGGTGATGCAGTATGCCAGTAGGTCGGTGAGTCTCCATTAGATTCTTTATGTTGGCTTAAAAATTTCACAGGACATCTATTTCTCTATTGAGAATAAGAATTTTGGGTGATTATTCAATTGCTGTTAAATTCATTCTTAGATTCTGCAATTTTCAACAAGGAATCAATGGTGAATTGGATCATATTTCACAGAATCACAGAATGACCAGGTTGGAAGAGACCCACTGGATCATCGAGTCCAACCATTCCAATTTAAATTAAACAACCTTTCACTTACTTACTCCTTACTTGATGTTGGTTCATAATCTTTCTTTAATGCCTTTGTGAGTTCTCTCCCACTGTGTGAGACACAGGAGTCTAATACATAAAAAAAAAAAAAAAATAAAAAAAGCCTATCTCAAGTTACTTTCTTCTGGTTCCTACTTTTCAATTCTCTTCACTTTTCACTATCAGCCGTGAATATTACATCTTCATTTGAATTTTCACCTCCTGAATCATGATCAGTTGAAGATCCAGTAGCCCTGTATTACAGGATGTAACTCAAGGGGTTATGCTGTTTTTGCTGTTTGGCACGTACTCAGGAAAGGGAACTTAGCTTAGCGGTTGGAGCATATGGCAGAGGGAGATAGGCCAGCATCTTGGATGAAGATGCATATATTTTGTACTCTCATGGTATGATGCATTCTTGTGCTTTGCAGATGGCACCTCAGAACTGTTGCTCTGAAAACTAATTTTACCTAGACACACAAGCCTGTTGACACAACTACAAGGATCATCTGTTTCTGTGCAGGCGCTACTGCATACTGCAGATATCCTAGGCAGGAATTTTTCTGAGAAGCACACCTGCATCTCAGTTGCAGTAAGAAGCAGAAAAAAATCTTGGAAACTGATGACTAGCATTTGTATCCAGAGAGAACCATTGAGCCAAGCACAATCACTGTCTTCATGTAATACTTGGTTTCTGCTTCTCCTAGAAGTTTGTTACAGCAGAGATGTCAGGGCAAGCATAGAGGGAATACATAGATTTTACTACAGCTGGAAAGAGGGGTTCATTCTAAGTGACAGAGACCTAGCATTGCCTTTGATTTCCTTGCAACCTACCTGTGTACAGACTAACCATCAGCCCTCAGAGAAACAGTTTTTGTACCTTGTAGGGCTATAGCACTAATAATACCACTCCCTGAAACTTGGTTTTGTTCTGTTTCTGCATCTCTTTTCCTCACAAAGCAAACACATTTATTAATGTGCAAGCAGACCAAGGCCTTGCTAGAGATGTTGCAGGCACTGGATTCTTTGCAGATACCACTACAGATTGAGGTATGATTACTTCCCATTACCTGGCATAATATGCATTACTTACAATCACATTGGGAGCATTTTTTAGCTGCAGTAGGTTGGGGTGCAGTTTTTCGCAGAACTCTCTTTCTTCCTCTCCAATCTCCCTATTATTTGCTGCACTGTGTCCCTGAGCTGAGTTGGGCAGATGTGTTTTAAAGACTCATCTCCTGCACATGAGGACTTCAAACTGCCTTGACTAGCTTGGTATATTTTTTTCCCATTCAAACTCCTGTGCTCTCTATAGGATGGACAGTCTGGAGTACTAGTCTGTGGTTTTTTGCTAAATATCCTCCTGAAAGAGTTTGGCAGCAAATAAAGCCATGGGTGATGGACACAAACAGTTAAATTCTATTGTCTACCTGCAACAAGAGAGCTAAAGGAGAAGTAGCAATCTGAATTAAAAATGGATCTGTCAAGCTATGAATGGGATACTGTTTGGAGTAATGTGAAAGTTACTGCCAGCTTATCGTTTATATAGGGGATTTTTTATAAATATATTTTTTTTTTAAATTATACCAAAGAACTATTATCTACAGGACCTCTGAGTAATTGTTTCACACTACCAATGATATATATGTGCCTGCTACCAGCAGCCTGGAAAGCTCAAATACCTGCAACGTCAGAAATGGGTTCCAATCACACAACTTCTGTGGGACACAAAAGACACATACACATATTTTTGACAGCATACCAGTAGATGAGATTACTTGCTGCCTGGAAAATAAAATGCTAAAACAGCAGAGGAGTGCCACAATCTTACCCTGCATTCAGATGCTGTGTAATTTAGCAAGTGCTTTCACAAGGTGTATCATTTACCCACAGCAGAAGTAACAAATGTGTTACTTTCACAAGCAAAGATTTTAGGCAGATTTGAAGACTTAAAACAGAAAATATCTGCCCTCTGAATTGAAGGTGCTCTGTCTCTCATGTTTATCTCATTTTTAGACTCCAGCTGACTATTTGGGGTGTCTGATTTAGGCTTTCTAACTAATATAGCATCCAAAATCTTCAGTGATTCAGACTGCACTCACGAACTGGTTCTTTGTACAGTCACTGGAGAGAAGCCGTTTCCATGTCTAAGTGCAGCTTTGACTAGGACCCACCACTGTATTTTCTGTTTTACCTCTACAAGCAGGAAGAGTGAATAATTCTGAAGCACTGAGAAATTTTTTTCCTGCTGCCCTGGGTGACATCTGCCTTTGCTTAGCTGGGAAAATGACGCGGAGTAGATCACTTATTATCTATTTTTTTGTGGGCTTTGTTTGCTTTAAGGATTGGGCTGAGTTTTCTTTTTCTTTCTTGTCAGAGCTAACGAGCAGGAGAAGATGAGTAGGTCTTCTCTCTGGCCTATGTCTGGAAGTATGTTATGTGCAGCAGCATTGCTGAAGTATTTGTTCATAGCTGTCTTCACAAGTGTAGAAAATTAAAAATTAATTCTAAAAGAGTGCACGGCACTCGTACTGAAAATGAGTTTATGATAAAAACATTTTTAATTGCCTTATTTAAGAGAAGTAATTTACTTACTCTTTATTTTGAGCCAGACACTTTATCACAGTGCATTTTTTAAAAAAGTCACCGAGAAGAATTTGAAGTCCTCAGAGCAAAAACATGCTCAGAAACTGCACTAGGGGGTAGGGGTAGGTTTTCTGCTAGACATAACAGGTCCAAATGGTGAAACTGGGGAAGTCTCGGAAATCATGGACAGTTTTTCTGCAAGTTACACATCTGAAAAAGAACAGGCAAGAAACTGAGAAAGACTGCAAATTTAACTTTGCCATGGTGATCTCTAGTTTCACCACTATCAAGCATAAATTTGAATAAATCTGAGAGGGGTTTTTTAATGATAACTGAAAAGTGACTTGAAAATATCAAGATAGAAAAACTGCATGAATGGAAAGTGAAAGTCCACTCGGTAGTTCCTTTATCACTTTGCCTATCTAAAGTGAAAACTTCAGAGATGAAAATAAAAGAAACAGTGGAAGGCCTAGAGAAATAAAACAAGGGATAAGTGGAGGATAAGCAAAACCACATATGTTAGCAGGTTACTATAATGAGAAAGAGTTTGTTACTGTACCAAGAAACCTGAGACTGTTTTATAATGTTTACTCTCTCACATAGTACCTAAGATGTCGTATACATGTTATGCACCTTATCAGAACAGTTCTTTGAAATAATCTGTGCTGTTTCATGACGTATAACATAAAGAAAGGAAATGAAAAGTGAATAAGATGTCAACATAGAACTACTAACCAAAGCTTGTTTTTCAGCATATTATGGGAGGAGAAGAAGACATGGTGCCTGAAGATGAAAATCTATGAGACAGTGCAAATTAATTTTGAAACAAGTATCGAAAATAAAGTACTTGTTAGACTATCCAAGCCCTGGAAAATGAATCAGTCAGCATTAGAATTGACACAATGAGGTTATTTTAGCAAGTTGATATGCTATAGTGATTATCAAATGAGTTCAAGGAAATAGAATCCTGTATTTGAACCAATCCCACACAGAAACTGATTAGCTTTTAGAGCTCAAGCTTGATTACTTTGACTTGATAAGGTCCAAAACATCACAAAACTAATACACACTTTGAGCTATCAAATTATTTTTTTTTCTCAGTGGTCTCTGAATGGATGTTGTGTGAAAAAGAAACATAAGACTGGCATAGACATTGATTTGCATGGAATATGTTGACCATATTTTGCTTGTGAAAAAGTTACAGATGCACTTTTTTCTTGAGCTTCTTTCTATAAGAACATGTGAAAGATAGGATTATACTGATGGAAATGGTTTGAACATTCTAGACAGACACGAGAGAAGGTTTGTGTACATGGAACTGCTGGTGATGCTTCTCACTCAGACTCAGGCTGCTTATAAAAGTTCTTGTTAAACCACGTGTGATGCCCTTCCAAAGAGAGAAAGAAGTGCAATAGCCTAATATTAAGAGCCTGTGTTGATCCAACTGTCTCTTATTTCCCGAGGTAAAAATTGTGAGTTGCCTGAGAAAATTACCTGGTAAATTGAAAATGCCCTCTTACTGCTGCTACTTGTCATATTGAATGTACAGCTGCAAAACTACATGGATTTGTATACAAGGAGATACTTAAAATTATTTTTACATAGTGAGACATTCAAAAGCTCTCTGGATATGGTCCTGATCTACGTATCCCTACTTGATCATGGGGGTTGAACAAGATCAACCCTGGAGGTCCCTTCCAATCTGAACCCTGTATTTCTGTGACAGCATCACAAAAGCTTGTCTGATACTGTCTTTGCTTGGAAAACAACATATCATGATGCATTCTTATGATATAAAAACAATGTCAGCCTTATTTTTTAGTATCAGTCCACCTTTTTAATATAGAGATGTAAACCTTCTTGCAGATAGTTACCTGCCGGTTGTTGTCTATTCAAGAGGTATCAGCAGATACAGTCTGGACTGATACTATAACAGATCTCAATAAAACTTAATGAGCCTATTTCTCATTTATGCCCTGTACATCTGATGTGGCTTCTGAGATCTTTGTGAAAACATCATATTCATGCTGTCTATAGATGCCCTTTGGGACCCAGCACACCTCTGGCTATCTGTAAGCTTTTGAAAGGGTAAACAGGTGTTCCTCCTGCATACCACTAGGTCTGCTGTTTTAAGTGACAGCTGTAGAACCATTGCACTGGAAAGATCAATCTGCCTTTGAAGGGCCTAGTACTATGGTCAGTGTGAGGCTGGAGTTCTACCAGCATCCACACTGCCATGAGGGCTGGCGGGTACGTGAGTAAAATGGGATCCTACATCTCTCCCACACAAGTCTCAGCCAAGCTGAGCCCCAGCTCTCAAATCAGCGTAATTTAAACAATATTCTTTGGAAAACCATTTTAGTGCCTATCATTGACAGATATTAATCACAAAAATCCTCTAATGGAGGCATGCAGGAGGAACTGGACTTGAACCCAGTCAGATATAGTATTTTAAGCATAAAACATCAGCAACACCGCGTTGCCCATGGTGATTTCCTCTGTACTTTTGCATGCAATATTTGCAAGCTGGAAACTGTCACAACTCAAAACAGAGAACAAAGTTCTAGCAAAGAAAATATGGTCATAAATTTCACAAACATTCCTGCATGTAATTCTTCCAATTTTTCTGCTGCCTGTCATGTTGGTAAAAAATGTTATAGTTTCTGATTATCACATGGGAAAAATGGGAGAATTTTAGGATTTTTTTTAGAAGAGTTCTATTTTCTCCTGCTTCTACTTTTGTGGGACAAATGAATCTAAATATAATTGCAGCTTAGAACATGAAAATATTTCTGTTTGTGAATGTTGGTGCTACACTCAGCAATCTTCAGCTTCTTCCAGGTGTGTTCTTCTTGTGGACATCCACCACACTGAGATACAGGACTGTTAACTAATTCTGTTAACTAATGAAACTGGATGTCGTACATGTTCATCATCTAACCTTCTTCCCCTTGGCCTTTTTCTCCTACCACCCACATTCACCTTATCTTTGAAATTTGGTGCTTTAGAAGTACATGGATACCTCTGCAGTGCTGACTGCTTCTTCTGTGTTTAAACATAGTATTGTTAGTGTTTTGGGTTGCTTGGGGTTTTTTATATGCAGGAAGAGCTTAGTTTGAGCATGGCCTTAGGAATCCATTGCTTCTAGGAATGCCGCTGCCTACCTCTGCTGTAAAGGATGCAAGAGGAGGATGCAGCAGTGAAGGGTTTTATCACTAATGACAACAGATTTTTATTTCTGAAACCTACCTTGCATACTATTTTATATAGTGGTTTTGATACATGTTCCAGCTCCCACATGGAGATGGCTACTCCCAGTACAGTTGCACAGAACAGTGAGTTGCCTATGCTTACAAAAATGCCAGCTGAACTCATGATTTCCTGCAGGCTGCTTTTAGTAGGCATGAAGAAATATAGTACAGACTTACTGTGGACTTTCTGAGAACACTTCTATATCTTTATGGCTTAGTCGAGCTGGCTAGCAAGGCCATATCCAGACTGATTTCTTGTCTTACATGTGGTTTTGCCGTATTTCTCTGACCAGTAAACAAGGAAAAGCCTTTTGCAGACTCTCAGGATATAATTAAAATAATTTCCTAGTAACCAGCAATCTGTTTCCAGAGCTGGGGGTGGCCCAAAGTGAGTGCCAGAGTGAGCATTAACTTCTTCCTCTTTCAAGCAGAGCCAGTGACTGGTTTTTTTCCCCTCTGGGTGCACACTTGCATATCTTTACAAACAGGGTACTGTTAGATTTCTACCCTGCCATAAACTCTGACTGCAATACCTCATCTACTACTGACCTGAAGTGAACTCTGAGGAGAGGGAACAGTAATAAAGCAAAACCCAGCAAACAGTGTGAAGCTTTTGTAAGGTCTTATATAACCGAATTGGCTATATTGGGAACTTGCCTTTGGTTTTAATTATAGATTTAAGGGTGTACTTATCAGGCTCTGTGCCATCTCCTTGCTCCCTCCCTTCACTCTTGATTTGCTTTATATAATAAGCAGCCACTACAAAAAGGATGTTTTTCCCTTTTTCTTTCAGGAAAAGAAGAGGCCGACAAAAGTTCACTGGGGGATGGGGAGGTCTAATGTGTTAATTGTCTCATGTGTTGCTCTGGTCTTGGGCTTTAGCTTGGTCCTTCCAGAAGTTTTCAAAAGCCAGCTGTGAGAGCCCAGCAAAAAGCTGTGGTCAAGAGAATGGTAGTACTCAAATCTACCAAAATCTATCTCTTACTCAAGTCTGTTTCACAGAATACACAAAAATTTCTTTCACAGAGGCAGAGCCAGGGCAGGTGCAAAGTGACTAGGTCTTCTGAGGCCTTCGTGAAGCATTAGTGAAAACTGAGTAGACATTTGAGGAAACAGGACCAATGCCCCAAAATTTAAAATGTAACTGAGTCAGTTCATGCTTCTTGAACATCACTTCTTGGTTAATTTTTAACTCCATTTGTATTCATCTTCCTGGTGACTTCTACTTCTCCGAGCATCTGCTATATCAATTGTTACATGTGCCTAGGAAAACAGGCTTGTAAAGCAACAGGGGAGCTGTTCCACAGTTATCTGCCTGTGCCTAAAGGGGTAGGTGCCTGTTGCCTCATTTGAGGGGTCCCAAGCTCAGAAACTGGGGGTTTGAATCTGTTGTTCATATCAGAAACTGGTCCTCTGAAAGGCTAACTGGATGCTACTGCTTTGCCACATCCAAGAAGGTGATGACAGAGATGGTGGTTATCCCCCTGCTCTAGCTTAGATGTCTCCAGCAGTTTTTTCCTTCTGGAGAATAGCTGGTGGTTAGTAAAATCAGCAAAAAGGTGTCACAGTATGAACTGAATTCCTTTAATTCAGTGAACTGAACTGTCTCAATCTCTGCTACCGATGGTAAGTAGAGGGGGTCTGGGATGTCCGAGTAATAAAGGTACTGGGAAAGGAGAGCAGGATAACTGGACAGCTCAACATAATTGCAGCCCAGACCCAATGAAGCTGGCTTACGGCCTAGAGCTAAAAATTTCCACTTGCCTTCCTGTTGCTCTAAAACCTAGGCAAAACATAGCAGGAGAATTAAGAGTTCACTGTATTAATAGCTTTCTGGTCCTACAAGTTTCATAATATTGTTCAGTCTATCTCTTATGTTACTAACATAACGGCATGCTTCCTGGATGTTGCCCTTTCACTGAGATCAAATTAGAAATAATGCCAAGAAGGACAGCAAAACTTTGAAAAGATAATGAATCTGACTCTCCCTTTCTGCAGACCACCTAGTACTAGCCCTGTGGCTGGGTTTCTGCAGTGAAGAATTTGTCATTCCAGAGAAATTCTGCCTTGTGCAGAGGTGTGACATATGAGATTACAAAAAGACTGCTCCTAACACCCATTGCTGAACAGACAGAAAATGTCAATCCCAAGGCTTTACAGGAGCTGCTACAAAACATAATCTAGACTCCTTGGTTTACAGATGTGCACCCTCAGTAGCAGAGTAAGTGTGTTCATCCTTGCTCCCAGCTCTCAGCTGGTATTGCAGAATCCAGTTTTGCTTTTTTTTTTTTATGCTTTTTCCTAGGATGTGATTCAGTGCTTTTCAGAAACAGAGCTTTTGTCTCCATCATTCTCCCTGCCAGTCCTTTACTTCACCTGTTCCATCTAGAGCTGGGAGTGACTCATTTTTCTTGCCAAACACGTATGTGTACAATGAGCTGTGTCCTATCTATTGGCCCTTTACAGAAACTTATATGTAGGGTCATGGCTGGTTTTTATTGCAGATGCCCAGTGCCCATCTGTAGATGACAGTCTCTGTCTGTCTCAGGATTTATATTGTTCTGAATGTTTTAAAGCTTTGCAAGTGAAAGCAAATGATCTATGTTTTTTCTTCCCCATCCTCTCTCACTAGCTAATTTTGTATCTGTTATTTACTGTGGGAAAGCAACGCCAAATGAGCAATCTCTGTATTTTTTTTGTAAGACTGATTTTCATCCTAAACTACTACAGAAGCTTGAACCTGTCTTTGGAAAACTTGCACACCTCTCAGCCACCACCTTACCTTTGTTGTTTACCCTGTGCGTGAAGATATGTTTTTAACAAGTTCTCTTAAACTGCGTGGAGATGCTTGTGTTGGAATTAAGCAAGTCAAATTTAGATCTCAATGACTGGAATTCAAACATCTGTAGTGCAGACATCTGAATTTGTCCATCTCTTCTTTTGCCCTGTTAGAGTCAATGGAAAGATATCCATGCTTTCCAGCATTAATTTGGCTTACCCTGGACTAAGCAGCTACTCTAGGTCACATATAGGACTTGCAGTTGTGAAAATCCAAAGACTAACGGCTTTGATGCTGGGCTCACAAGGATATTGGATGGACTAGTGGAATGACTGTGACCCTTCCTGTCAGGCAACATACCCGCATTTTCTTGTCCCATGCATCTTCTTTGCTCGGCATTTGCATCAGTGTGAAGTAGCTGTAACATTTATGATACTGTACTGTGCTCAGGCCTAGTAAAAAGGACCCAACTTCTGCATCCTAAAATCTGAGGTTTTCAGAACACCAGAAAAACTAACAGAAGGAGTCAAGGTTTTGCAGAAGTACTTAAGTGATGCTCAGAGAGCTGAGAATATTCACTTCCCTCTTCTGTCTCTCAACAATGTGAGGACAATGAGATGACGGCCTGTGTGTAGAAAATAAGCCTTGACAGTTTATCACACTCAGGATGAATTTCAATGATGCTCCCGACAAGGATGAGTGAAACTTCTCACTCTTTGTTCTGTAGGAGAACCTACTTTGCTTCTCTTTGTGCTTTAGGGACCTTGGGAATAAGTGGTCTTGGAGGACCCTGTTTCTCAAGAGAAACAAAAAAAATCTGATACTTTTTGGGACTCTCTTGAGTGAACCATTGGCAACACGTTGTAGAACTGTTCTAGGAAGAGGCCAGAAAGGAGATGGTTTTTCAGATCATGACAGTCTTGCTGCTTTCTTCCAGAGGTTGCAAGTCCTGTGTTGGCCTGATGAGAACATATCCTCCTGGCAGCTTACGGACTTACAGAGAAAGGGCAGAGCCACTGGCAGAGGGACAAATGTTCTGACCAGCAGTCAGTGCTTTCATCACCTCCCTCTCCCCATCCAAGGATTAACAGAGGTAGAAGGCACCTTTCATTTCCCTGCTGCCCTTTTGTGCAAGGCAGGCCACATACTACTGCTTGTGTAACTTAACATTTAAATATTTCCAGGCAATATTCTTTTCTCTTGCTTAGAACACCATCTTTAATCCATTTATTCCTGATCTGCCTTTCTGCTAGTCCTCACAGTCCCTAAACACTGTAACAAATCTCCTCTTACCATTGTTAAAACAATGTCATTTTTTCACAAGAAAAACCAGAAATGGGTGGCACAAAGTTATCCAGCTCTTGTTCTATATCTTTTTTTTTTCAGGAAGGGAAAAATATTTCACCAATTTCTCTATCTGATGAAGAGTAAACATTAAAGACAGTGCATATGAGAACATCACAGTTTTTTTTTCACTAAAAGCTTGGTTTTGTGGTGCTAGCAGAAAGAGGTATCAGGACTCTCTCAGCAGAGCTGTTCAGAGGAATGAGGGTAGACATGATTGAAATGTGCCAAAATAACATGACCTTTGTTCATTTCGTGTTACATTTTTTCTGCTTTGGGTTTTATCCCTTTTGTGACATGAAATATGTTACTTTTCTCTTGAGTTCTGATTGTATCTTGGTTCCATGCAGATACTTTCAGTTATAAAATAGGATAACAGAAACCCCTGTGAATAAATCCAGTGAGTATTAATACAAGATTATTTTTCCTTACCTTTTCAAGCAGTACTCTGAAATTCTGTGAGAAGGGAAGATAAAAACAAAGAGACATGAAATGGAGTAATAAGAGATTAATTTTATGAAACTTAGTTCTGTTCCAAGAAAACTTTCTGGTTTCCAATATAACACACCAATACTGAAGTCCCACGGTAATTAAGGGATGCGAGAGAGCTTGGAACCATACTGCTCAGCAGGAAATGTTCCTTCAGTTTCTTGCTTCAGTTTGTTTCTTGCTAGTAAACTTTAGTGCCATGTTGTGACAGACCCTTCAGTGCCATTTCTCCAAACTCTTGAGAACCCTGATCACTGTGCTGAGTAGGACTATATCAGTATAGTTGGACACTAACTTCAAGAAGTTGTATTTGCAATTCAGGGCAAAAGAAATCATAGAATCATGGAATGGTTTGGATTGTAAGGGACCTTAAAAGGTCATATAGACCCACCTCCCTTCAATAAGCAGGGACACCTTCGACTAGATCAGGTTGCTCAGAGCCTCATCCTACCTGACCTTGAACGTTTCTAGGGATGGGTCATCTACCACCTCTCTGGGCAACCTGTCCCAGGTTGCAACATTTTCATCATAAAAAGTATTTCTTAAATGCCTTAACTGGCTGGCTGGCTGGCTGTTTCAGTATTGGTTTGATGAGTCTTAAACTTTACAACCACACACCGACATATTATGTGATTCTGTTCTGAGAAGATGGCAATGCCTGCACTCATCACATGGTTTTGAAATTCAGTCCCTGAATGACCATACCACTGAATGCTCACTTCCACTCCCTGTGACTTTACTACCAATGAAAGTTTTCCAATTAACCACAAGTTGTAAGAGTATGACTCTGCTCTTATAAATTGCAAAGAAGAGAGAGGGAAGAGAGTACAACTCCTCCAAAGGCCCTGCCAGTGCACCTGGCCCCAGTGAACTCCCTCTATAGGGGTTCATTCCTGGGATACGTCCATGGGGTCTGCTGACCACAATATTGCCCCCTGTGGTAGCGTGTGGGTGAGGGCATTTGTCCTTCAGAAATGGAGTGGGACCACTAACTGTTCCTACAGGTCAATGAACACAAAACTTAAGATGGCTATAGGTATTCCTCTCCACTGACCTGCATGATTTGATCTGGTGACCCACTGCTTTTGTTTATTTTTTTTTAGGTTATAAAATATGCTTATCCAGCCTCTGTAAGCAAGTGTGCAAATCTGAGAGTTGCAGTTCAAGAAACCCACTCAAAAATGCCAATTAAAGGACTACTAACCAACACTCTCTTGCCTTTAAGTACCTGAACACTTCCAAACATACTTAGAGGTGCAGGATTGCACATCCTATTAGAATCCTGCTAAAATAGCTTGGCATACTAGCTGGATTTTGAAGGTATTCGGTGAAGATTATAATCCTCTTCTTTCTGGGAGCAGCTTTATTACCCCAGGGAAGCAGCTGAGTCAAGTTTGTGCCAATATTTCCATCACAGCGTTAGCTCTCTTTTTTTAAGTCTTCATGAAAAAGAAGTCATTTTGTCTCATAATTAAGAACCAAATAACTTCTCATGGCAGCAGATTTTGTTTATGATTTTCACATAAATATTTTTGACAGCGTTGACACTTTTACAAGCATGACTAACTACACATTTACCCAGTTCCATTTTTTATTTTTTTGGCACTTAAATGTGCTAAAGATAACGTAAGCTAAAGAATTCCTAAGTTTGGCAAGCAGTTTACTACATGCCAGGGACTGTTTTCTTTTCTTTTAAAAGAAAAATAGAAGGCCAAGATACTGAATTTGAAGCAGCACCTGCTGAGCTTGCACTGCAGTGAATGTGACAAAGAATGTTCTTATAGTAGAAGACCATTTCTCAATAGCTGGTTTCATTCAAGTCTTTGCCCTATTCTTTCTTCGCTGTGTTGGGTACAGCACAAATTTTAGGTGTTTGGTTTCTCTATCTGTAAAATAAAGTTCATTACCTACTTCTCAGGACTATCTGCAGCTAAAATTGTTAATACTTCTGCAGTGCTGAGGGGAGAAGTGACTTTATAGCCTGGAAAGGACAGGAACACGCCTGTACAGGGCATGGTTCAGAAGTCTACGTCTACAAGTCTTTGCCTGACAGCCAGCTAAGGACAGAGATACCTTAACTCACCTGGAAATATATTATTGTGCCTCCCTGCAACATCCATCCTGCTCCTTGTAAATGCCATTACTTCTCAGGAAACCACCTCAGACAGCTGAGGAAATACTTTGCGCAGTGCAAATCACATAGCAGCACCCTTATTAAAGGGACGATTTCTCAAGACTTTCATGTCCATGCTCAGTGTATTTCTCCTGCAGTGGTTTTGTACTTGCAGTATGTGTGCTCCAGAAGTAGTACCTGCCAGCACCTCCCACACAGCATC
The DNA here is from genome assembly GCA_033459285.1 of Clamator glandarius. NCBI lineage: Eukaryota > Metazoa > Chordata > Aves > Cuculiformes > Cuculidae > Clamator > Clamator glandarius. Next base: position 1,417,465 of record JAUNZM010000393.1, on the reverse strand, counting down.
CTCTAAGATATCCATTTATCATCTGTTTTAAGTGCTAAGGAGATGAATGGTGTCTTGGAAACTGTTGTGTGCAAACTTGCCATTTACGGTGCCATCATCTGATAGTTTTAATGAGTGTGGTAGCAGAGTATTACTGACCCCACAAACCCTCTGTCGCTATATCCTGGTGCCACTTTCAGCTCCCACTGGCCCCTCCAAAATCTTCTGCTTTTTAGTATGCCAGTACTACACTCCTGCCGAGCAGCTGCCTGTTTGGCATGACTCATGCCAGACATTTGGCTATTTTGGACAAATGGGGATATGCTATTTATCCCAAATAGCTGCCTGCCTTGGATAGCACATTGTCCTGAATAATGGAAGTACTCTCAGCCTAAAATCCTTTAGAATTCTTCTGCTTTCACCCACATATCACAGCAAAGAAACTAGGAAATAATATGCAAATAACTATTAATACAGCAGATGACGAGAGTTACACTTTTGAAATGATAACTTGGTTTGACTTCGTTGCACACCCACCAAAACCAAGAAGAAGACCTTCCATGTGTGTAGAGTCTGGCTGGCAGGTCCTCCAGAGCCCTGTGCCCCAACCCTGAAGGAGACCTCCAGAAAGGTGCAGGTGCCCTGAGGGCTTCCTTGAACCCGCACTGGTCCCTGACTCCCTGCTTGCAGCCTTACAATGAAAATGTTTCTGGATATTTTTTTTTGATTCACAGACCAGAAAGAGCAACTTTGCATCTGAAAATCTACAGGACGTGTTCTGCTCATAGAAACAAAAAAACTCAAACAGTTTGGGTAGAAACAAGGACTTCCTTTGCCCTGTTTACCTGGGGATGTCATGTACAGTTTGTGAAATCCAAGAGGTGTCCTGAGAGTTTATAGTGTTTCAGGCACAGAACAAGGGGACTTGAATGAATTTTCTGTCTTGACACAGACCCTCCTGGGAGAGTTGCTTTTTTTTTTTATCTTTTGCCTTTTTTGTTAGGTTTCATGATCTTTTAATGGACCCATTGTAGTTTATAGTAGATTGCTGCCTAATGATGAATGATGTATTTTGCTAATGATGGATTTGGTTACAGTGTGTGTGTTGTAGAGTGAGAGAAGATTTTATCTTGCTCTGATGGAGGGCTCAGGTTACCAAGAAATCTTTATAACTCTTTATCAGTCCACCAGTGGAGTCACCAGTTTAAAACAGGAATTTTCTACTTTCTCCTCTCAATCTCACTGAGTTTTGAAACAGCTTTTAAACGTGATTATTTCAGAGCACTGCTGCCCTATCAGCCTGTTTGACGTCATTTACATCAGTCAAATTTCCATTGGTTTCAACATGTAAAAGGAAGAGTTTTGGGTATGAAAAGAATGTAGGGTCAGACCTAGAGAGGTAGATAGATAGATTAGATAGATAGATAGATAGACCGACCAACCCACAGCAGGGCGAGTGGCTTTGGTGAATGTAAGGATGAGCCGGTGATGGCTCATGGTGGTAACTAGCAGAGGAAAGCGGTAGTGAATGGAAGATTCTCACATGGATTAACCTGCCAGGCTTAGTTTTGGAATCTGTTCTGCATTCACTTCAATGACTCATGGGCACCCCTTCCCCCTCCCTGCCTCACTTGAACAGTTTTCATTTCTTTTCCTTGTGTTTGGGAAAATATGGTTTACATTTCTAATGTCCTTTATCATTTCCTGAGGTTTAGTGCATTATTTTATGTGTTAAGCAGTAGGGTAATTTTTTTGTTGTTGTATTTGTAATCTAATTGGGAACTGTGCCAATTTCCTATCAAATTAGACCCATATAATTTGAATACATATCTACGTCGCTAATTTACTATTGTTCACTAGCATTATTCTGCCCAGTGATTTTTCTTTTGTAAACATTTTAAAGGTATTTTTAATAAAATTGGCTAATATTTATTTTTTCTTGCAGACTTATGGGCAAAAAATCTTTGCCCACAAAATCCTTTATAATTTTAGCCTTAAAATATGAAATTAGCAAATGAAAATGTGGCATTCAAAGACACTATCTTGCAAAGGTGTGTGAGCTCTTCCACAACCATCTGTTTGCCTGTGATAATAACCAGAGGAGTTCTGTATCGCTCATCACTATCTTTTTCTGAACAAAGGTTACCAACACACTCTACTTAATATAGAATTTTCAGATTTTGAAACATTTTGTTATTATAGTAATGACTATTGTTGTTTCTAACACACACCCTGTCAGAAGGTTTAAAAAATGTATGCCTTGGTTCATGAAAAAAAAAGGTGGGGGAAAGAAAAAAAAAACAAAGGTCAAAACTTTTAAAATGTCACTTCTTCTACAGTTTTGCATAGAAAATACATTGAAGCAGTGGGAGGGCTCCTTGCCCATAGAAACAGGCTGTAAGAAAAGAATGTTATCCTGCTGCTGTAGTTTCCACTTTCACTGGCAGCTGCGGGCTGAGCAGAAAAGCACTGTGGGAGCCTATTGTTACCCCAGCTGGGTAATAGTTTTCTTATTTTACAGTCAGCAACTGAGGGGGGTTGGGGTGTCTCAGCAAAGTGCCTGAAAATATAACTCCTGCAAACAGATCACTTTCTCCTATGCTATGAGAAAGAGCGATCCCTAAATCTTTTATTTCATTTGGTTCCTCTAGCAAGGTAATTAACTACTTCAAACAGAAGATGGACTTATTTTCCAAACAAATTTATGCTGCATGAAAATGTTGCTCTGAAGGCTGTAAAACCCCACATCCCTAATGGAGACCTCAATAACATTCACCTTTCTTTCCTTGGATGAAATTTGATTACTGAAAAACAGATTTTGCAAGAGCAAACCTGTATGGATGATAACATAAATTTTTACTAGAACGAAGTTTTAAGAGAAAATGGTGGGGATGGGTAGTAAACTTAGCAAAACCTTTATTTTCCTAATTGATAGGTAAAGTGTGAGCAGCCCTACGAAAATGGCATACGATATTTTATGCTGTACATTTACAGGTCATAATTTTAACTCTTAAAAGTTTGTAGGTTTTATGAAGTTATGGTCTATAAAGAAAAGGTAACTACTTCAGTCACCACAGCAACCTAAGTTAAAGTGGAGGTTGGAGGGGAGACAGGACACAATGACATTTAGCTCAGCAGACTTTCCTGATGTCTTTCATTTCCTAGCAGCTAGGATTTGCAAGACCAGCTGCAAAAGGAGGCAAATCTTGCCTGTAGTGGGAAAGTTGACTAGCTTAATGATTTATCACCCAAACTTTTTGATAGCCTCAGGTCTCACCACAGTTCCCTTATGAAGTCCTGCAGAGAACTCCATCAGAGGCAAGGAAAGACAAAATGCTGCCTGGTCAACTGGACATGAGCAAAGATGTGAGGCCCAGCTGATGGGCAGGTGAGAGCTGATCAGAGAGCTATTTTCATCAGAGGACTTACTTGTTCACTGAGGCTTTTACCCTGTAGCAAAGCCTTTAAAACCCCTTGGGTAGAAAGAAGGACCTACTTCAGAATGGGATGGTACTTGTAGCTAACAAGACTAACTAGGAGTGCTGAGTTAAGTCTGGGATGAATCTCTCTCTAGAAGTGGTGCAGGGGCCAAGCAAGAAGGACAGGAAGGGCAGAAGAGGAGGCGGGGTAGCCTTCTATGTTAGAGAAGGTTTTGATATCCTTGAGCTGGACTATGGTCAGGATGGGACTGAGTGCCTGTGGGTGAAAATCAGAGGAGCCCATGAGCAGGCAGGTATTGTGATGGGAGTCTGCTATAGACCACCCAGCCAAGAAGAAGCAGCTGATGAGCTCTTCTACAAACAACTGAGTGTAGTCTCAAGATCACTACCTCTAGTCCTTGTGGGAAACTTCAGTTTCCCAGGTATAGGCTGGGAGTATAATACAGCAGAAAGGAAGCAGTCCCAGAGGTTCCTGGAGTGTGTGGAAGACAATTTCCTCACACAGCTGGTGAGCGAACCGACAAGGGACGGTGCCCTCCTGGACCTGCTGTTGGTGAACAGAGAAGGACTGGTGGGGGATGTGAAGGTTGGAGGACGCTTGGGGCAAAGCGATCACGAGATGATAGAGTTCTCAGTGCGGGGTAAAATGAAGAAGGAGGTTAGCAGAACAGTCGCCCTCAACTTTCAGAGAGCAGACTTTGGGCTGTTCAGAAGGCTGGTCGGAAAAGTCCCATGGGAGGCACTCCTTGAGGGCAAAGGTGTCCATGAGGGCTGGGTGCTCTTCAAGAAGGAACTCCTAGCAGCTCAGGAGAAAGCCGTCCCCAAGTTCCAGAAAAGTAGCCGGCGGGGTAAGAAACCAGCGTGGTTGAGTAGTGAGGTCCTGAGAGACATCAATAGGAAGAGGAGGGTCTACGACCTCTGGAGGAAGGGGCAGGCATCCTGGGTGGACTATAGGGAGGAAGCGAGAACATGCAGGGAAAAAATCAGGAGGGCTAAGGCCCAACTAGAAATGCGATTGGCCAAGTCTGTGAAAGACAACAAAAAGTCTTTCTACAAATACATCAACAGCAAAAGGAGGACTAGGGAGAATCTCCAGTCCCTAGTAGATGCAGAGGAAACAACAGTAACAGGGGACGAAGACAAGGCCGAAGTACTCAATGCCTACTTGCCTCAGTCTTTAATAGTAAGGAAAATTGTTCCTTCTCTGCACAACCCCAGGGGTTGGAAGAGAAGTATGAGATTCCCAAGGTCCAAGAGGAGGTGGTTAGAGACTTGCTTGCCCGGTTAGACGCCCACAAGTCTATGGGGCCAGATGGCATCCACCCAAGAGTTTTGAGGGAACTGGCGGATGTGCTGGTCAAACACCTTTCCATAATCTTCCAACAGTCCTGGATGACTGGGGAGGTTCTGCTGGACTGGAGGCTGGCTGATGTCGTGCCCATCTATAAGAAGGGGCGCAGGGAGGATCCGGGGAACTACAGGCCTGTCAGTCTGACCTCGGTACCGGGGAAAGTCATGGAGCGGGTGATCTTGAGTGCGATCATGAAGCACTTGCAAGAGAACCGGGTGATCAGGCCCAGTCAACACGGGTTCATGAGAGGCAGGTCTTGCCAGAGTAATCTGATCACCTCCTATGACCAAGTGACTAAACTCTTGGACGACGGAAAGGCTGTGGATGTGGTCTTCCTGGACTTTAGTAAAGCCTTTGATACAGTTTCTCACAGCATTCTGCTTCGGAAACTGTCGGCCTCTGGCCTGGATGGGCGCACACTCTCCTGGGTGAAAAACTGGTTGAATGACCGGGCCCAGAGGGTGGTGGTAAATGGAGTTAAATCCAGCTGGAGGCCAGTGACAAGTGGGGTTCCCCAGGGCTCAGTCCTGGGTCCAGTCCTGTTTAATGTCTTTATCAATGACCTGGATGAAGGCATTGAGTCCTCCCTTAGCAAGTTTGCAGATGACACCAAGCTGGGTGGAAGTGTGGATCTGCTGGAGGGTCGGGAGGCTCTGCAAAGGGATCTGAACAGGCTGGACTGCTGGGCTGAGACCAACGGCATGAGGTTTAACACGGCCAAATGCCGGGTCCTGCATTTGGGACACAACAACCCTAAGCAGAGCTACAGACTAGGAGAAGCCTGGCTGGAAAGCTGCCAGGAGGAGAAGGACCTGGGGGTGTTGGTTGACAGTGACTGAACATGAGCCAGCAGTGTGCCCAGGTGGCCAAGAAGGCCAATGGCATCTTGGCTTGTATCAGAAACGGCGTGACCAGCAAGTCCAGGAAGGTTATTCTCCCTCTGTACTCAGCACTAGTGAGACGGCACCTCGAGTACTGTGTTCAGTTCTGGGCCCCTCACCACAAGAAGGATGTTGAGGCTCTGGAGCAAGTCCAGAGAAGAGCAACGAAGCTGGTGAAGGGGCTGGAGAACAAGTCTTATGAGGAGCTACTGAAAGAGCTGTGGTTGTTTAGCCTGGAGAAGAGAAGGCTGAGGGGAGACCTTATTACTCTCTACAACTACCTGAAGGGAGGTTGTGGAGAGGAGGGAGCTGGCCTCTTCTCCCAAGTGACAGGGGACAGGACAAGAGGGAATGGCCTCAAGCTCCACCAGGGGAGATTCAGGCTTGAGATAAGGAAAAAATTCTTCACAGAAAAGGTCGTTAGGCATTGGAACAGTCTGCCCAGGGAGGTGGTTGACTCGCCTTCCCTGGAGATGTTTAAGGTGAAGGTGGATGAGGTACTTAAGGGCATGGTTTAGAGACTGGTGGGAATGGTTGGACTCGACAATCCGGTGGGTCTCTTCCAACCTGGTTATTCTGTGATTCTGTGTGATTCTGTGAATTACTTCCTTACAAACATCTCTAGCCTTGGCAAAGTGCTCTTTCTCCATATGTGGCTCATGCCAGAGGAATGACCAGACCATGCTCAGGCTTCTGTTTATGTTTTGTTTATGTGTTATGTTAATGTTATAGCAGTGGTGATGTAATAGCATCACTGCGTTCATGCTGCTGTGCCTTCAGTGCTGCTTGCCGTTTGATAGGTGGATTGCAGCTTGCTTGGCTATTTCTGTCCCCCTCCAGACATCAAGGCAGACAGAGCTACAGTTTCTCTCCGTTACTTGCCTCATGCTCTTGTTCCTCTATCCATGACGCTTAGTTAGATCCTTGCCTGACTGACCTGATCGTCTGGGCTCACAGGATGAAATATAGAGGCATGGGTTATACAGAAAATCCGGTCTGATGCTCTGCTTTTCCTTGTTTCTTTGCTTTGTGGGTTCATAGCATTTCTCCCCTGCTCTGCTGAGAAATCACCTGGGATGCACAGATCTGAGTGCATTTAAGTTGAGAGAACTTCAGCTATTTGTATCATGGGGAGATGATGGGATATTTGGAAGCAGGCCAAAGGCCAGGGGTTCTTCAAGATGGCCTCACAGTGGCAAAGTTAGATCCCAGAGCCTCAGGAAACCTGTGGCTCTGCAAAATTCACATACGTACATTTTGGTACCCACCACAGTGCTCGGCTGCAGACCTCTCACTCTCCAAAGGGAGGATCTCATAACAGGCTGCCCTGGCTGTCAGTATTGAAATTGTGCCTAGCGCATATTCCTAGAACCCACAGCTGAGTTATAGATAAAGCTTGTCAGTTGACAGGGGAGAAGGACAAGGCTGAGACTTTAAAAGGAAAAGAAGCTAAATTCCACATATTTTCTGGATTATCTTGGATGAATGTGAGCAGCGTGATTCATTCTTTGCTTTCAACACTTTCTCTGCAGATATTTTCGAGGGAAAGAATAAGCAAGGCTCAAGTTTGGCATTTAGACTGATGACATAACATTAGTAACATGTACTTGTTACACCTGTCAGCATGGAGACTTCGATCAAGCTGTGGCCTGTACTTACTTTTATAGGCCCTGAATTCAAGCCCAGTTATTAAACAAGTGCGGTTTTGAGAAGGATAACTGTTCTGGGCTGGAGTACCTCCCATTATGAGGACAAACTGAGAGACCTGGGCTTATTTAGCCTGGAGAAGAGAAGTCTCCAGGGAGACCTTATAGCAGCCTTCTAGTAGTTAAAGGGTGCCTACAAGAAAGATGGGAAGGGATCCTTTATCAGGGAGTGCAGGGATAGGATGAGGGGTATTAATTTTAAGCTGAAAGAGAGAAGATTTAGATTAGATATTAGGAAGAATTCTTTTCCTGTGAAGGTGGTGAGGTGCTGAAACAAGTTGCCCAGAGAAGTTAAGGAAGCACAATCCCTGAAGGTGTTCAAAGGTAGGATGGATGGGGCTTTAAGTGACTTTATCTAGTGGGATGTGTCCCTTCCTTTGGCAGGCATGATCTTTAAGGTCCTTTCCAACACAAACCATTCTATGATTCATAATAGCAGGGCTGGGTAAGAACCAAACAGGTCTTGTTGCAGACCCAAATCTCATTCTGCATTTCAAGCTGAAGAGTTTCTTGTCCTTTTCTCCAGAAAATCCTACTTCAGTTCTAAGTCTACCAGACAGACATCACCACCGTGGCATACCATACGCAAGAGGAATCCACTTTGGCTTTTATATCTGCCATGCCCTGTCTCTGTGAACCATCAGAACCAGGAACTTGAGGCAGGTTTATAAGGAGACCTATAAGCTCTTCTCTCCTTAGAGACCTGGACCAGTTTTCCTACACAAAATCTCATATATGAAAGAGAAATTTGTTGCTGGGAGCTCACACTTCTGAGCATTCGCTTGGTGGTACAGGGTAGTGGATCATGCTGTTCTGGAAAGAGATACAGAATGTCTACACCTCAAGAAGTAAGAGATACAGAATGTCTACACCTCAAGAAGTATGGGAGACCTCTTTTTTGTAGCAACTACTCTAAACTGACTATTTAAGGTTCAATTTATTTAATGCCTGTGAAACCTCCTCAGCAGTGTTCATTTGATGCTCTTCTGAACATTTGAAAATTTGCTAGAAGACTGCAGGCCTGGAGTGTGGTATGAGTGTAATAAGTCAGATGGGGCCCTTCAGTGTAAATACACACAGTCGTTGCTTTAAAATTATTTGTTACTCAGCTATGGTTAGTGGATTTTAAGTTGAGCTGGTTTGTTATTTCTGAGAATATTTCCAGCTATATCAGCTAGATGAAGAAATCACTGAGGAGCACAGAATTCTTGTGTATTAAGTGTCAATTCATAGCAGCGCTTCAGATTCCAATATCTCTGTGACTTTTCCATCCTTGGTAGTAAATAAGTGAACTCATTAATTTTAATGACAAAACGGTTGTGTTTCTTAACTGAGTCAAAAGTTTCAAGTGAAAGCATATGGTAAAGGAAAGAGAGGTACAAGGAAGTTTCTTATTTCACTTAAAGAAACGGGGTTGAGTGTACTGTGTAAATACACACAGACACTTACACAGTTATACATGTGCATAATTTTCCATTTATATTATTAATTTCAATTTGGTCTCCATAGTTAATTAAAACCTTCTTCTGCCTTTTATGAGAAGTAAAGGATTAATTGGAAAATGTCACCATCCTAGTTAAACATCTGCTCTTACCCTGTGGGTGCATGAACTGGGTGGCTGGCCAGACCAATGGACGCACATATGCAGTCAGAGTTATCAGTCTCTAGGGCAGAGTTTACAGATCCTTTTGTGCTGTCTGCTCTATACACACAGAAGCAAAGATACAAGAGTCCTGTGAGAAGGTGCTTAAGGTCTCTGGATATGTCTACCTGGTCTTGTGCTCTGTTGATGCTATGAGCTGAGCAGAATGATTTCACCATGGCTAACAAATCACAAAGATGTAGCTGAAATGCCTTTCTGACATTCTGGGTATTATTATCTCAGACTTGGCACCACATAATTTTGGTCACATCATTTTGGGTCAGGACATGGAGAGAGCTTGCTTGCATCTGCTTGCAAAATGCCCTGTAGCCATTTGCTACCCAGACAAAAGTGAGGAGAAGAAACAGATGGTGGAGGAGTTTGCCCAAGGCCACACAGGAGGTCAACAGGAGAAGCAAGTGGAGCAGACATCCCCATGTTCCACAACAATGAATCATCTCTTGAGCCCACTGTCTTGTAAAGCTTTACTAAGGATAAATATATTTAAAGTCTAGGCAAAATTCCATATATTTCCTCCACTGGCACCACTCTGTGAGCAGAGACATTAGGTATTTGTGTCTGGGAGAATATGAGAAGGTTGTATGGAGTTTTCTTTGATTCATTAAAGTTTGTAAGAGACTGCTAAATACATAAAAAACCAGCATAATCCAAAAAAAAGGACTAACTTCCACAGAAGGCTTTTGAAATTGTCCTCTACTCACATTACCTTAGTAGTAACTGGTAACCTTATGGGGAGCAGACTTCCTTTGAACTGTCTTCAGCCATCTAGATGATGGCTTCAATAGTGTAGATGCCCGGTCTAGGCCAGATATCCATGCCCCTGCTATAGTCAATGGAGAGAAACAGGCCCGTCTATTTTAGGCACCATACTGAGGATGGGGTTAAATTGCCCTCCAAGGTCCACTGGTTACAAAAACAGCTTAGGCAAGTAGTTTAATATGCATAGCCAACTTTCAGACAGCTTAATTTGATATGAAAAATTACACATTGGAAATAATGGTGTAACTTCAGTAGGTCCAAGGTTTCACTCCTTGTTTTACCTGTTTACATGACACCTTGATCTTCAGCATACAAAGAGTGTACAAACAGATGAAAATCTGACTTCTGACTCAAAGAGGTTTCACATAAATTTTTCACAGACTTGATCTTTGTGGGAAACCAGCAATTCAAATGGAATTTGCCATCAGTCTGCCTCATAATAACTAATTTGTTTGCTTGTGCTCTGATTATTTGTCAGGTTATTCATTCCTAAAAGATTTGTCTTAGCAGTGGGAAGGATTTATAATTAAATTGAGTAAAAAATTCCTTTAGCCAGTTTTTGCTTTTCAAGGTGAATTACAGTATACCTATGCAGGTAAGTGTTTGTACCCTATATAAAACTTAAGAGACAATATTGACTTGTAGAAGGTTGTTTTGGTTTGATGAAGTTCTCTGTACACATAAAGCAGAAAATTTACTTTAGAAAACAGAAATGCTATGCCAGAGTTACATGCTGTTTCTTGCAATGTATTTTTATTTTGATAATACTCTAAAACTGCTAAGATTTTGCACTGATTTCACATCAGGTATTATAAAGTATCTACTTTGTACACTAGAAAATCACCTCTTCTTCAGGAACGCTTTTTAATATAGTTTTGGGGTACTGTTTGTTGACTTTTTATCCTTTAAGTATAAGACATTTCCCTTAAATTACAGGGCACTTTGTTCAAGCTAAAGCAAACACAATGTTGGTCATTGTTCCAAAGGTGTCTCAGACCTATAGTGCGGTAATCTTTAGAGAATAATCTTGTATTTCATAGAATCATCAGATTGGAAAAGACCTCCAGGAACATCGAGTCCAACCATTCCTATCTGCCACTAAACCATGTCCCTGAGCACCTCGTCTACCCATCTTTTAAATACCTCCAGGTATGGTGACTCAACCACCTCACTGGGCAGGTTGTTCCAGAGCCCGATGACCCTTCCCATGAAATTTTTTTTCTGATATCCAGTCTGAACCTCCTGGAGTGCAGCTTGAGGCCGTTCCCCTTTGTCCTGTCCAATGTCACTTGGAGAGAAGAGGCCAGCATCCTCCTCTCCACAACCTCCTTTCAGGTAGTTGTAGAGAGAAATAAGGTCTCCCCTCAGCCTTCTCTTCTCCAGGCTAAACAAGCCCAGTTCACTCAGCCGCTCCTCGTAAGGCCTGTTCTCCAGCCCCTTCACCAGCTTTGTTGCTCTTCTCTGGACTCGCTCCAGAGCCTCAATATCATTCTTTGACAAGTTTCAGGCATTTGGTGTCTTTGGGAGAACAGGATGGACTCAATGATCTCCCAGCAGAGCATTATCTCTACTTAGAAATTTTACTGGAAAATAGACTCTGACATTGAAAGACCTCTTTGAATGTAATTTACATGTTACTAAATCGATAGTTTGACCAACATGACCAAGGCCCAAATATATTTTTCAACTTTGTCCTTTTTCCACATTCTTCATGGGTACAAATCACTTCTAAAATCACCTTTAATCATCTTCAAAATTTAAAAATATTTAGAGAAATTTCTCCCTAGAGATGTCTATTTTTATCCATTATCTACAGAGTGAGCCTTGGATGAAGAGCTGCAGATGTTCAGCTTGGGTCAGATGAATACAGGCCACACACACAGACAAAATGCTCCCAAGAATCTTCCAGAAAGCCTGGAAAGACATTAGCCCCTTGAAAAGTTGGATATGATTTTTGTGTATCATCCCATTATACTGAAATGTGGATTTTCAGAAATATGCTTTGATAAAGGCCTATAAATGGCAGTATTTTTTCTTATGTTTTATTTTGTCCTGAATTTACATTTTCTCTTTATTAATCATTCATATGTTCAAATGTATAAATGGAAACTATCTAGTTTTCCTCTTAAATTTAAATGGGTTTTGTTTGCTTTCAGATCTAGTTTAAATTTCACATTACCCTTCTCCTCTTTTCTCATATACTAACACAGACTCCATACAAACTTCTGCTCCATGCTGATCTTAGAGATACATGTTCATTTTTTTTGTGGGAGGATCTGCAGCAGTGTTACTAATGAAGAGGAAACAATAATTTTTTTTTTTCTCAAATGGAAACTAATGGAAAAAAATGTAAAAGGTATTTAAAAAATCAAGGCTCTGGGGTCAAATGTGAAAAAATTAAGGCATCGGATTCACTTCCCTAAATGGAAACATTCAGAGCTACTCTAGTCATGTAGGATATCTCTTGAGCTTCCTCCATCTGCCACTACAAAGGGCTCAATGTGGTATTTGAGAGGCTTTATAACACGTCTGCCAACATGTGACACTGGTGTCTGAAATGGTTGACCAAAGACTAGGGGAAATACCTTGAAGCCACACTGTGTACCTATGTTTACAAACTGAGTCCTGCCTTTTCTTTTTAGATTCATTTGTGGAAATTTGTCATTGTGTCTTTTTTAACATCTAATTTTGTATTTTCATTACTGTTTTTCTTCAGTGAAATCTCTTCTTCAAAACATATACCATATTGATTGGTCTCACATATTTGTTGGTAGAGCTTGAAGAGAAAATGGCAAAAGATGTAACTCCCAAACACCTCTCACATGTGAAGTTCCAGACAAATATTCTTTCAGTAGTTACTGGGGTAAGATGTCTCTTGAGATAACGTTTTTTGCTTACTGCCTTTCTGCTTGAAGGACATCTATTTGCAGACTGATGATGAAAGAACTAGCAGGAAAGAGATATAAGCCTTAACACTTACAAAATAAGGAGTCACTCAACCCCAGCAATCAGTGTCCTGGGGGAAGACCCTGTGCACAAGGAATGACACTGAAAAATCACCAATGCATCTTCTTCAATAGCTGTATTTTGAAGAGAAGTAGCCATCATTTTTAATACTTCTATTAGAAACATGCCTCACCATGGGAGGACTCTGGAGACAACAAGGCATCTTTGCTGCAGATCCTAGGAAGATTCCAAAGTTTTGCAGAGGGCTGACCTCAGTGTAGGTTCCTCTTCTTAGTGATTCTCTTGCCTAACTCTCTGCAGTGCCCTGGCCAGCAGGCTGGCTGTGTTGAATGTTCTTGGCACTGGCTCTTCCCTTTTCTGTGTAAAGGCCTGGTGGTTCATTATAGGTTCCTCTTAAAAGCCCATGTATCCAAAATCATCACTATCTAATGTTTAAGCACTCTTTCTTCTTTCTTTTTATTCCTCCACCGTAGAGGACCAATACAGCACGAACTAAAATAATCACATTATTTCTATACAGATACTTAATGACTGACATACACAATAGATTTTATAGTCCTTATATTCCTTTGATGACTACCAATCTGAGCTAGTAAGCCCCTTAAGCAGTTCCAGTTGTCATCAAAGATCAGATTTGGGATTGTACAAACTAAAGGTGATGAAAGTCTTGTATGAGATTTCCCTGTAAAAGAACCCGTCTTTCATTCAGGTAATTTCCTGGCAATACCACTGTGAATGGCAATGAGAATTTTGTGTGAGCAATAATTGGTTGAAGATAGCAAGGCTAGATCTACATCCTGGGCATGTCTACTGTGCTATTGTTATAAGAAGCAGGGCTGGGATGGATCACACCCTTCATTCATAACAGCTAGTAAATCGAGGCTCTTTCTGGCTTTGGTTTATATGAAATATTTCTGCTGTGGTCTCTTTTTGTTGTTGGATTATTGCTGAAAGGGACAGCTCGCCCCTGTGCAGAAAGACTGCTCTGCTAAGACAGTTCTTGTTTGCCAGGGACCTCGACTTCACAAGTACAACTAAGGCCCGGTACAGTTGCTGATGCCATTTGCCTCTTGTTCAAGCCCCTCCTAATGGTGCAGACCTACTCGCAGGAGCAGCTTTACCAAGGCTGCTTCTTCAGAACCACATCCTCTCCCACCTCCCTCAGTTTCCCTAACTTTGGAACAGATCAGAGCAGAAGACACTTCTAGTGGCTGTGCACTATCCTGAGGAAGGATGAAGCCAAAGAGCATTACTTGGCGTCCTGCCTCCAATCTCCTCTCGCAGGGGACTCTAGAGGTTTTTGGAGAGGCTGGAGGTAGCAGCACAGCTGCTGACTGCTCTGCACACCAACACAGCCCTACACGAGTAAGTGACCTCTTGCTTGTTTTCTTTCCCACTGTAGCTGAGACTACTGCAAATACTCTCCATCACATAGATGGGTATTTAAGAGTTTTAGAAGCATTTCAGTTCTGCATGTGATTGAGAACACTGACTGACATGAGTCACGTTTTTGCAGATGTGTTTTTCCAGACATGGAATAATTCATTTAACCTTTGTAAAAAGTTACCTTATGATAGAATGCAAGATACATGCCACTTTTGCTATGGCTTCATTTTACATTTCTGGAAAAGTAAGAAACCAGAAAAATGTTTCCTTAGGCAGAATATTTTTAAAGATTTTATATGTTAGTAAGGGCAAAGATGCAGTAAAACAGGACGTGAGTAGATGGAACAACAAGCAAATCTAGCTAAGGAACTCCTTCTCCTCTGCAAAGTTAACAATGACTGAATAGTAAACTAGTTTTTAATAAGTTTCCTATTCTCCTGGGATATGGTTAAAGGGTTAATTTAACGCTTGACCCATTAAAACCGTTGAGTGCAGTGAGAACCTTGTGAGGCTGATCAGATGATTATTTCTGGAAGATAAGTGGTTGAAAACTGAGCCTCACTAGTTCAGGTAATCAAGGGAAATCGGCATAAAAGAGAAGATGCGGCTGAGTAAAGACAGAACAGCTACCTGAGATTCTATTACTTGTCGTCTTTCAAGCATAATAATGAGATTATAGTAACCCTAAACTGGCTGAAAACAAAAATTTGGCTGTCTGTCAAGTTCATTGTGTTGAGTTTTACAACACTCCAGATCTGGTTCCTCTGAACCTACAATAATTATACCAGGAAGACAGGCTCAAAGAAACTCTTTTCAACCTTGGACCTTTGTCAGGTTTTGGCTTATGACCAGAGTACCATTGTCTATGTCATGGGAAAGAAAAAAATAAAACAACAAAAAAATTGTTAATGTTTATTATTTTTTCATCATGCAATTTTTAAAAAATACTTCCACAACTATTTCCTCACTCCAGCTGTCACAATGCCTTGTGATTTTCTGAAAGAACTTGATGAGCCTCTTGGCTTCTCTGTGGTTATTCTAGTCAGAGACTTCTTCTGCAATAATTTTTCACACTTTTAATTGGCATATGCCCTTGCATCACACACATATGGGGTACTTCTATTTAGAAAAAATAAAAAATAACATGAGATATAGAAATAAAAAGTCCACTAGATTAACCTCAAATGTACGTGTTTCCATCCTGGGCTGGTCTCAAAAGCAGATTGCTTGGGTGTGGAAAGATTTGTCTAAAACATGAGATGTGAGATCCTGTTTTGGGACAGCAGCTGTAAGGCTGCAGTTCAGGAAGGATTTTGGTCATGTTTGAGGTCCATTTGAATTAATCTCTGTCAGGTTCATCATTCCTCCTGCTCAATGGGAGGCTCTATCTGCCTTATACACTTGTATAAATGCTTTTCCAGGCTGCTGTAGGCTTGGGATGCTAGTATGAAGAGGTGTTTGTATCCTTGCCTCACTTCAGGCTGTGAAGAAAACTATCAGGTTAAAAGTGGCTACTTACTGTGTAAAGAGCTGTGTCAGATCAGGGCGTTACTAACCTGCTCACAGAATCACAGAATCACAGAATCACAGAATAACCAGGTTGGAAGAGACCCACTGGATCATCGAGTCCAACCATTTCCACCAATCCCTAAATCATGCTCCTAAGTACCTCATCCACCCTAACCTTAAACACCTCCAGGGACGGTGACTCAACCACCTCCCTGGGCAGACTGTTCCAATGCCTAACCACCCTTTCCGTGAAGAATTTTTTCCTTATCTCAAGCCTAAATCTCCCCTGGCGGAGCTTGAGGCCATTCCCTCCCGTCCTGTCCCCTGTCACTTGGGTGTCCTGGAGGTCACCTACGTTTCCATTCTGTGGGAAAAGCTAGGTTAGGCTAGATGAGCTGGGCAGCTGGCATTAACCTGGATGCTTTCTGCCAAAGTGCTTTAGAGGATTGTTCACACAGTCAGAGTTGCTGAAGCACCAATCTCCCTTGATGGTCAGGGGTCAGCATCTCAACACAGTACTGCTTTCACTTAGTACAGCTGGAGGACGAGTTCCCTTCACACAGCTTTAAGCCTCCATGCAACAGATGCCCAACTCCTGGACCCTGATGCTGGTAAATGAGGATTTTTTGTCCATGTGTGTTTAATGGTCTTGTGAGTTGATTCATTTCACCTCCAAAGAACCCTTTCCCCTGATCAAAACTTTATTTTCCAGAGGGAGTCATAGTATGGGAGTGTCTGTTTGAAATTCTAAAAAGTCCTTGAGACACAGATCAGGCCTTAGGAACCAGTAGAAACTTAGGAATGTTATTAAGTGTTTGGTTGAATGGAGACCTGTGCTTGTATTAAGTGTACTTCAAGCAGGCACACAGACATTCAGCATTTGTTAAAGGCTGCACCCAGTGCAGGCTTTCTCATGATTTTTCATAGACTATGGGCTTGTGACATTGTTTGTAAGCTGTCTTTATTCCCATTCACAAGTCCTAAATATCCATGTAGAAAAAAAGACTCTAGTCACCCAGCATGGTCAAATTAGAAATATTTACATATTTTGAGCTTCCTTCAGTGTGTATTTTAGAAGCTATCAGCTAGGCCAGTAATCAGCATCACTATAACAGGACAATTCTCCAACACACATCAGTGCTAGAATTGCTACTATCTCGTCACAAGTTACTGCTTGTGGAATAGGGATAAAGACTATCACCAAGTTACCTTCCATAGCTGTCATAACTAGCAACCACTACTAAATATTTTTAAGTCTTTAACAATGGTATTAGGAGCCTAATTTTAGATGTATCTGTTTCTTGAATGTGACTGCTTTTCGTGGAAAGACCAAATCCTATGGACCTTTCTCATGTGAGCAATACAAAGTAGCCCTATGGCCCTACCCTTAAAACTGAACAGGTTTTCTGACAGCAATGTTTGATGAAGCACACAGTGGATGTATTTATTGCAGATATATCTTTCCTTTTTGTTCTAAAAGTCAGAGTCTGTTCCTCATAATTGATAACTATGGCTCAAAGAACTCCCAAGTTTATGTCAAAACAGAGCTAAATTATTAACAACCTCTGCAGTTTCAGACAGGGCCTGGTTTTCATAAGTCAAAGTCTATTCAGTGATGGCTCTGCAGTTCATGAATCACTGTGAGGAATGGAAATACACTGTACTATGATACGTAAGTACTATGTACTTAATATAGAGTCTGTGGTGCCAAAACTTCAGAGCCCTTCAAAAGATTAGTTTGGGCTCCTTCTTTACACAGCTCAGTGCACAATTAGTACAGAAAGGTGGAATACTGAAGTTAAAGAAATTGGAGAATTCGGGAACAAATCAGATTTTTTCACTGAAAAAAAAGATGTTTCATCTAAATAGAAATATTTTATGGAAGTATTTGTTTTAGCAAAGCTGCCCTGGTAAAATGTAATCAATCTAAGAGGGGAGTGCTGGTCACTGCAGATGTGACAGCTTGGGTCCAAGGAATGAGCTGAGCTGAATGCCTGCAAACTGAGTTACTAGCATAGGATTTTTATCGGACTACATGTTTTTATTAAAAAGAAAAGTATTCATAAGAGTCCAGTTACTCAAAACCCAAATCTAAAATCTTGAGTGAGCAATCCTATAGCTTCCTCCCTTCTTGGACTGTGCAGAGAAAGATCACAGCACAGCCCAAGTTGTTCAGAGGGCATAGGGGTGCAGGATTCAAGCAGAAGGCTGCCCCAAGGCTCCCAAGCACAGTGCTCTGGTCTTCCCTCTCCAACCACATGTCTGGCCCTAGACCTGCTCTCAGACTCAGGATTACCTTATAGTGCCACACTTCAGCTATTTTTGCTGAACATGCCTGGTTAGATGAAAGATATTAAAGTCCATTTGCATGTGGAATAGCAAGTTCTGCTAAGGCAGAACATAGAAACTCATTCTTGGTTATTCCTTCCTATAAATATACTAGTTTATATATAACTGAAACACTTCAGTTACTATTTTACCCTAACATGGATTAAGGACCTCATCTTTATATATTCTTCCTTTAAAAAAATCTTACTCACATGGATAAGTGAAACAGCAATGCAAAAAGAAGCAGGAATACTCAAAGAGGAACCTGACTCCTGAAAGTGAGGAGTTAAGTATGCCTCATTTCAAATACCTCAGTATTAGCAACTCTAAAAAAATAATAGAATGTTTGCAATATTTAATGAACCTCTGCAGTGATGTTATAGCCAAATATTATGAAGGAGTTACAAGGAAACTGCAGAGTTAATAGAACTGATTTGAAGCAAGGATTCTCAGAAGTGACTTAATCTGAGGCTTGAAACCTGAAAGAACTTTTATTCTCATTGAAAAACTGCTGGCTCCCTTCACCCAAACATATTTATATAGATATTTAACTGATTTCACTAGTGAACAAGCTAATGTATTCTAGAACAATTTATTTGAAAATGTGAACTGTAAAATTATGCTACAAAGTTTATTAAACTTTCAGGTGTTACATTTTGACATACTCAGATCTTTCCTTTAACAATGACAGAATGCTACACAAAAATACTGCATTTCATCTGGTGTAGGTCTTTATCTTATCTTGACAGATTATTGCTGGTTAAATTGTAGAGCTGACTTAAAGGCAGGACTCTTCAAGGGAGTGAGAAATTAAGGCTTCACCAAATGGTAATAAAGCTATTAAAAATGCAAACAGCAAACAGCTACACTGTACAGGTTAGACAGCTAATCCAAACTAGCAGTTTAAAAAAGCAGAGCAATTACACTTTTATTTAAATGCAAGGAATATGAGCAAGAATAGAATGAGGTGCCTTGTTTAAATGCATTCTTTTGAATATTTATTAGAAATAATACATGTAGTTAAGCCACTTATCTGATTTCAGTGAATAAGTAAAATGCAAAAGATCAATTTTCATAATTATACTAAAGAAGTCTGTCTTTCATAAAAATCTCATTAATAACACCATTATTACTGAAAAAATATCTCAGTATTATTATTATTATTCTAATTATCAGCAAAATGCTACTGATAATGTTGTCATAAAATTCCTTTTTAGTATCCTATTAAGGAAGATAAACTAAGTAGTGGTTTAAGTTAAATCTAGATCCTAAGTGGCATTTTAAAAAGATCTTCTTTGTGTATTTGGATAAAATACATTATTTGTATAATTACATAAATTACTTCAGGTTTAGCAAACAGGAGATACATAGAAAATGCATGCATGCATAAGTATTGTTATATCTATAGAACTATGTAGCCAGCTCAGCAGGAAATACATCAAGGCATGTGAGTAAAGTAACAAAAGTTTGCCCAAGACCAAAACTGGTTTTTAGCCAAATTTTAAACAATGGTCATTTTCACTTACTTATTAAATCAGAGGACTTGTCAATACTCATTATATTTTAGTGCCCACTTGAATTTTGAAAATCACTAAAAGCTTGGGGTCCTCTAAAAATTGTTATCAGAAAGGGCACATTAACTTACACAGAAAAGAAATTTTAGCTGCTCATATCCATTATCCAGCATGCTTCAAAACTAGGCCAGCATGGATTGCAGCACAGAAGAGAAGCAGGAAGGATTTTGGGGACTGGAACTCGACAGTCCTTCATCTTTAAGGCAGACAAAGACCTGGACAGCCAGCACAGATAGAAAAGATGGTAATTAGTTCCTGACATGTAATGCATAAAACATGGATTGGCAGCATGTCCAGGAGCTTCATGTGTGGACCAGAACTTCAGCATGTGAGTACCCAGACAAACAGAACAGTTGATTCTCCACCCAAAAAAATGATTAAAAAATAATAGCTATAGTGCCACCAAAGTCAATCAAAAACATGTACACAGGCTTTCTTGGGAAGTTCACTATAGTGAACAGCTTTTGGAAGCAGCAGATAGCTGGAGGATGAAGAGGCAGTTGTAAAAGTTGCAGAAATTTTAATAAGAAGGCAATCTGCTACCTTGATGCCCTCTCCTAGTTTCCACACCACACAAAAATATATCATTGGCAGAATAACAACATGTTAGACCTTATCTCTGGGAACATAATGATGCGAGACATGTTCAGGTTCCTTGAGCAACAGATTTTCATTGATTTAGATGGTTCTAGCAGTTTCTGGTTCTGTCTTTGCAGCCATTACTTAAATAGTAGTAGAAACAAATTCATATGAGGGAACAAGAAGAAGCTAGCATCTGGGAGGCAGTGAGAGAGTAAGCTTTCTGTCCAGATCTTGATTATTAATATATATGTGTTCTTACATGCATAAAAACTTACGGCAGGCAGCAGCCGAGTGAATGGATATTTACCATAGCATTGATTAAGCAATGCCGACAAGCATAATTAAGAAGAATCTGTGCAAGTGTTCAAGGCTTTTCCTAAACAGGGTTAGAAACAAGCACATGCCTAAGTAAATCACAGACTGATTTTCTGTTCAGGCATGTATTATCTATTATTAATTGGTATCATGTTCTGAAAAAAACCCTCCTGACAAGTGAAATTCAAGGCTTGACTGCCTTGTCCTGCCTTAAAACACTTGAATAAAATTAAGTTATCTAAGTAGAGAGTGAGGCAACTTTCAGAAACAACTTCCAGTGTATTGTAATCACTGGATGCAATAGAGATGGTTATACTTATCCCAATGTGTCACAGGTGGCATTTACCACTATGCGTGAGTGTTAAAGCAAACAGAAACAGCTTTTATCACAGCAGAATGTCATGATCTGCACTTAGGGTTCAATCTTTCCATCCACTATGTGGGCACAAATTGACATGCCTCAGAGAGTAGGATTGAATTCTCCACTTATTTTAGAAAGTGTTCTAAAAATACAATCAATATAGGGGGTTGTAAAAATAACTTCTTTTTTATTTTTTTACTTGCTAAGGAGAACTGTGCATACATTATGGCTTTATTTTCTTCTGCTTGAGAATTATATAAGTTGTAGAAAAAGCTCAAAATAATCTAATACAACCATTGTAGTTTTGCATCTGCATGTCTCTACTGATTTCTTTTTTCCTCCCTTTTTCTTCCCCTCCCTTTCTCTTGTTTTCTCTCTTCCATTCTGTGTCTCCTGGTGTTGCTCTCTGTGACTCACATGCATGCACACACATTCACACACTCTCCAGTAGCAAGGACATATGTAGTAGGCAACCCCCAACTTTCCCATTTGAAAGTGTTCCCGTGGCTTCCAGTATGATTTTTCTCAGCTTTTACATATAACCACCTACCTCTGCAAGACAAATTGATTTCTGTTGATCTCTTGGGTGTACACTTAGTGCAGGTTTCACTTAGTCAATCTCTGCCTCTATCCCACTGTTTGGATTTATTGTGGATACTTTATAAGCAGTGGCTAATTTTAAGGAGGAAGGATATAAAAAAAAATAATAACAGGAGCGCATACTCTTCAAGAGAAGAAATGTCTCTTTCTGTCTAGCACTGTTTCTACTGTTGCAAGAAAGCAGATCTCAATTAATAGGGACCCAAAAATTACTCACATTTGAGCTAAAACCTGCAGTTCCAAAAGCCCTCACTGGCTTTTCTTAGTAAAACAGTTGAAACATATAACAGTGAAGCTTCTGTGTCTGATCTGCCTGGGAACACAAGGTTCCTAAGACAGCATCTGCAGTTAAATCTATATTCACAAAACCAGTGACAAAACTCATTTTAACCCAGGCATGCTTGCACCTTCACAGTCCTTAATTACCTGATCACACACCCCAAACCAGACATATTTTATATACAAAGTTGGGCACGTTTGGCTTTTTGAAATATTCTTTTAGTCTAACCTGACTACTTTAATTTACACTGCAGAACCTTTATTGCTGTAACCTCCCTTCTCTCAGCCATTCACATTAACAAATTGATCAGCCTTGATGCTCTATGTACTTACTGAAAGGAAAATCTTATTTTCTTTTGGAGATGTTACTTTAGAATTGTGTGCATTTAGAAAAGTCTTTTAATGAGCTGAGTGTCTTGTTTGTGACACTATCCTTGACATAATGCCTAACCTATTTTGTGTTTTTCCCTATGACCAGTTCTTAGGCTGTTTTAGGGCTCATATTCACACTTCTGTATGTTAGATCTCCTTTTCTATTTTCTCTTCGCCTTTCCTTTTCTTCTCCTCACATTTCCTTCCTTCTTTCCTTTCTTCCATTTTCCTTTTTCATTGGAATTTATGCATTTGTTGGTTGCTGATTCAGAAGTCAATAGCATCTCTATAAGTCTGTTTGATTAATTTGAAAAAAGTATTTTCCGAGAAAGACAGCTGGAATATATTTGCGCACTCAGACGTCACCTTTTCACATTTAATTAGCACAAACACAGAAATAATATTTATAGCAGATATTCATCCCACGGTGAACTCCTGAAGTATCATCTTTTGTACAAAAATGCCACAGCTTCTTAAGACTACTTATATGCACAAAAAATCAAATTTGGACACTTAGGCACTTTTGAAGTCTTGAAACAAAACATTAATGAAATAATCTTTGAATCTAGCAAATTACTGTGAAATTATATGTGACACATTGTCTATCAGTGTTACTGCAAGTCAATATACTTTGGGTCAGATCGTGGCCAACCACTGAGCATTGTAGGAGAGACAGAGCAGGCTTCAGCAACTAGATAGTGTTTTTCTTGCTGAAAATAATCTTTCTAAGATACGCTGCTGTTATGGCTGCTATATCCATATTCTCAGGATGACACCAGGTAGACAGTCAGGAAAAATAAGATTTTGTGGTTATGTCTTAGTCCAAAAAGGCTACTGCAGGCAGTGCAAGTCAGGGCACACTCATGACTGTTCCTGTTTTTCTCCAGGTAACAAAACCAGCTCTTGGGAATACAAACTGAGCACCCTGGATGCACAAAAATAAGCACTCGCTTTGAAATACACATCAGGGAGTATTTGTTGTATCACTCATTGAAAGTTACAGGGAAAGAATGTCCACTAATGCTCTCCAAACATTCCCTAGAAGCACCCATAACCCCTTCTACACCTGTACTACCATGAACTGCAACATTAATTTCCTTCAATTTCTAAATGTGATGTGACCTTTTAACTCTAAATCTCTTATTTTCTCTGTAATATATTTCAGTTTCTCCAGAACAGCTCCTGTAACTATCTGCATGGCTCCATATGTAATTTCTCTTTGTTCATAGCTGTTGTTAACACAACATCACATAGAAAAACTTATACCCAGTTTCCCCAGGCCCTCCACCCCAATTTCTCTCCTGATATTGGAGATGTATCATGACTTTTATTTCTAATTTGGCACTTTAAGGAAAGGGTATGTTTATAATTTTGACAATGTATACGCTTATGTTTAAAGTGTATTTTCTGTCTGCAAGTAGGAGGGCAAATAACTGTTATCACTCAGTACTTATTACATAAAATTGTAGCAAGTAAACAGCCAACTTCAGACATTTTTAAGTCCAGCCATTCAGTTAGTATGGCAATCACACCTAGAAGATATTTACCTTTAAGAAAACTTACAAAAAGAAAGAATCTGTGGGAAGGGGAGAGCAGGGACAGAATGATTCATAGGAAGAGTCATGGCTCCTGTGGAGCTATTCTTTGTCTCACAACACAATCTGCTCTGTAATCCTGTCTGCTCAAAAAAACCAGTGTAAAAGGATCTGTTATTTCACCCCTCATTTACATGGTAAGAGCATGTTGTGATCCCCAACTGCTGAAGAAAGAAAATACAGTAGCCCTTGCTCCTAATTTGACCCCTTTTTTTATGAAAAAGCATGTTACTGTAAACATTAACTCTGGCTAACAGGCCTCAAAAACACTGCCCTTTGTCATTGTTGTGACAAACATCAACCTGCCTTGGCTGGGAGATTTGCCGTCGCTTGATGGTCCATGACTCTTTCAAAGCTTTCTCTCTCCAGGCCAGTGCAGCTGCCTAGCTGACCCAGTGCACACATAACTCTGCTTCATAGATGCACTTGCAGCATGTCGTTTTCATTGGCTTGGGGCTCCTCACATCATCTGGACATCTGGAGGAGCATGGTTCTTGTAGCTGCATAAACTTCAGAGAATCACAGAATGGTTGAGGTTGGAAGGGCCCTCTAGAGGTTATCTGCTTCAACCCCTCTGCTCTAGCAGGGAGACCTAGAGACAGTGTCTCCAAGGACAGAGACTCCGTAACTTCCCTGCGCAACCTATGCCATTGCTTGATCATCCTCACAGTAAAGTTTTTTCTTGCATTTAAAAGGTTCTCCTGTGTTTCAATTTATGGCCATTGCCTCTTGTCCTGTTACTACACACTATACTAAAAAGAGCCTGGCCCCTTCCTCTTTGTACTCTCTTCAGGTATTTATATACCTGTTCTGGTTTAAGCTAAAGTAGAGTAATTTTTCTAGCTTTTCAGCTAAGTCTCATCTGATTCACTCCATTTTCTGAAAGTCTGCATGTTTTTCAGACAGTGTTTCTCTCTAGAGCAGAAGAGCCATTGCTTGTACTTACTCCTATGAAACCAAGGTCATCCTCAACTTGGTAAAATGCCATAAGTCAAAAGGGCAGTAAAGGGTCTCATCTCTAGTCAGGGAGCAAACAGGACAGGGGATCCAAAACTGACCAACAGAGTATTCTATTCCATATACATCATACAGTATAAAACTGAAGGATCACAAGATGATGGCAGACATCCAGTGAGGACCTCAGCTGTCTTTTTGTCCTGATCTCATATCTGTACATTCCTGAATTCAGCTCCTGAGTCCATCTCCCTCCTGCCATTAGGTGCAGCCTAGTCCCTTTCCCTGTCTGCTCTGCAGCAGTAACGTAGTGGGGGGGGGGGAGGAATTTTGTATGTTTGTGTATATATTATTATTTTCTTAT